>CM077468.1:30475706-31692061 GCA_039654755.1 Calcarius lapponicus | reverse complement strand
GGTTACTGCAATTGTAAGTGAATCTAAAGGTCATATATCTCAGCTGGAGCCATGTAGCTTTCTGGTGTTAATATACAGTATGACAGGCACTGGGATCCCTCCAGTAATCCTTCTGCTCTAGACATGGGATGTGTATGGGGAGGCCATAAAGCAACAAACAGAAGTTCTTTACAGAAAATGACTACCAGTGCAAGCAGACATTGTTCATTGATAGATTTTTCAGAAATATGAGGCATTACAAAAGATCGGGTTGACTCAAGAGTAAGTAGGAATTTACTGGGCCAGAAGAGAGTTGGGTTTTCCTGAAATTCCTGTCTGAACTTTAAATAAGCCTCTTGACATTGAATGTCTTCAAGGAAATCTGTAACTTTACCTTCTTCTTTATGATAGTATAATTATTCATGTCTTGGAAGTGTGAGCTGACACAGGGCTGAGGTTGAACTGCAAATGTCAAAGCATTACATGTAGATTTACATGCCCTGTTACTACGTTTTAAATTAAAAATATATAGGTGTTTTTATTTTTAAAATATTCTTTAAAAAAGGACAGAACTAACCCAAAACTTTTACCATAAAAACAAGCAGCTACTATGGTAATTGGATTGCACCAAAATTTGGCTTTGGCTTGTTTGTTCTGATCTTCTGCCCTCCAACCAGAACAGCCTCACAGCCTCCTAGCACTGTAAAGGGTGGAATTAAAATGCAAGCCTGATGGGAAGATCATCAACATGTTTGCTGCAGTTTTGCACTGCCACATCAGGAATCAAACCCAGTTTGCCCAGACAGAGCCTCAATAGTCAGTCTGCTGCTATATTTTGGTTCTCTAAGGACTCTGAATCATCCTATTCTTTTGTGTACTCCTCCCACATGCAAGGTCCCATATGAGGCAGCTTATCCTTCCCAGAAAGAAAGGCTGCTCAGAGGTTCCCTCATGACCATGTGTAATATTGCTGCTGAATTGGCCAAGGATGTAATGCAGAGCACCAAGAGAATGAGCACAAAGCCAGCCTAGGAGCAAAGAGCAGAACATTGGACTGCAGTTCCACCAAGCGCTATAGTGTACCATAGGACAAGGTCAGCTGCTTCACAGATTACTGACATGCCCTACAGATGATGGGATGCTAAGCAGGCAGAAAGCATGGTTTTCTTGCATTGGGTTTTTTCCATCTTTTAGATGAGAAAAGTTTTCCAGTATCCTTTATCATGCAGATTTTAGTGATTCTTCATTTGTTCACAATTATTCTGTGATAATAAATATTCACAAGTATTATTCACTTTTAGAAATTATATGTGACCTGAGTAATAAGGAAAAATCCAAAGCTGGGGGTTTATCTCGATTTTCTAAAAGTAATTTTTAGCATATATCAACTAATTAAGACAAAATAACTTCTGATATTATCAACTTACATTTCTACTAAGATGGCTCAGGCTTTTCTATAACGTATCTTTGAATCATTCAGGAATTGGTTTATTAAGCTGGGGGAGGCAGATAGATGGTATGGAAGCTGGTAGCACTGTCTATCATTGCACAGTAAGACATTTTCCATTATACACTTGTATTAGATAATGCATTTTACTGAGCCTTAACATTTCATGGAGGGATTGTGCTCGTGAGTTAGTCATGGTAAACTGTGGGAATAAAAATAACCAAAAAGCCACCAGAATCATTACTCTCTTCTTATTAAGTGCAGAATAACATCTTTAAGGACTTGCCAAATAATTGAGATCATGCTTTTGTTTAAAATCAGAAGAAAAATTCTTTTAACTCCAAGGGAAAAACATGTTAGCCGTACAAAAAGCACTGTTTTAAAGCAGTGCCAAAGGATAGGGCAGCACACACTGAATTCTTACTCCATTTTAGTTTCATACTTGTGGTCCCCAAAGTTATTAAGTGAATCAGTCACCTGAGAGGTCATCACTGATTTTCACAGGGCAAAGAAAATTATTTTATTTTTGCTTTAAACCACACTGCATTAAAAGGTGAAGTGATGCCTATGCATTTTCAGTCTTAGATGTAAAACAAAAATTAGACTTGAATTTTCATGTTTTAGAGGATTAGGAATTTTAAAAGTAAAACCAGAAGTAAGTAAGGCTTTGCATCATGCTGGGAAGCAGGCACAATGATCCAGTTAGTGTGGGTTTTAATAGAAAATATTTTTCCATGTTCCTTTATTTGTATTGGAAGAGTATTTGGTTCTGCAACACTTAAGTAAATCAGTAAAGTTTCTTATAGATAAAAATTTTGAAATTATTTCCTACTTTAAGTTTGTGGGAATCTGAGGTGGGTGGATTTTTGGCAGGTAGAAGGATTTTAGGAGGTTTAAGTAAAGTTCTTTTAGTCATCAGACTTATTGAAAAATTCTTGTTTTCAGTAAGCTCAGTTTTGTGGTATTCATTTGGTTTTCCAAAGGCTCATCCTGGTTCAAGTGAGTACCAGAATTCAGGGACACCTGTTGAGCTTTAGGGAATTCATTGCCTGATTCTTTATGGATATATAATGCAGTATCGTAAAACAGAGAAAATTAAAAATCTTAGCATTATGGTGATGTTGAAAGATGACTTTGTGCCATGAAATTGAAATGTTGCTGTCATACAGAGAGAATGTAATCCAGAAATATGTTTATAAACTCTTTGGGGAGCAAAGATTCATGAGTACGTATTGAAGACTTGTATTAATTCATTCTAAAGATTTGCATTAATGCATTCTAGAAGCCCTTTTGAATGACACAAAAATAAAAAACATTATTTTCTCCAGGATACTAAAAATGTAAGTTAAATTTTATCTATCAGAATGGAATAACATTAATTAATCTTTTAGATTCTTTAATAAATTTCTTCTACTTTTTATAATTGCAGAGATTTTGCAATGAGTTCAGCTTTCCTAAGACTCAGTTCTGCTACAATGAAGCATCTTTCAGTTGTGGATATGACAATCCTATTTCACTTTAAAGCTTTAAAATAGCTTCCATCTAAAACCCTGTCAGAACACCATTTCTTCTGAGCCTCACTCAATGCAGCTGAATGCATTTAGGCTTTTAAAATTTCACTGCAATAACTAACTATATACTTCCTCAGTCCACTTAAAGTGACAATAGACAGAGAAAAAGAAATTAACATTTCAGGACTTGAACTTTTGCACTGGCGTCTGACTGATCCTTAACAGCTTTAACATTTGTTTAAAAGTAAGCAGACACATACCATAGATTGGGAAACAGAAAAAATCTCCTGAGTAATCTAACCTGAAAGTTACCACAAAACTGCGCATGAAAGAAAATCATGACAAGCAGCATTTCAGAGAAATTGCTTATTTATTTAAACCTTCAGCCATGTTTGGTGTAGACACTACGTTACTGATGATTTGCAAAGGATTTGGAATGTATACATCTGGCATTGCATAAATGAAAAGAAATTAAAAAATAAATTTTATCACGTTATTTTGAATTGCAACATTTCTTCTCCCTATACCATCTCAGCAACTAAATTACAAATGGATTATTGTCATGGCTTAAAAATGGTACTCCCCCATTTAGTTCTCCCACTAAGCCTCTCCCAACCTTGCTGCTGCTCACTCACTCCTCCTCCCTATCTGCCCTGTGGCAGGATGGAGAGGAGAGTTAGAGGCACAAAAGGTAAAGATCACAGGTTGAGATAAGAATAACTTACTGGAAACTGCAAAGGGATAAAAAATTAATGGTAAGAGCAGCAATATTAATACCAAAAATGTACAAAAGTGATGGAATGATTCACATGCATAATGCTCAGTGTGGAGCCTGACCACAGCCACGCCACCCTGACCTCTCCCTTCAGCTCAGACCCAGCACTACCCAAATGCTCCCTCTGCCACACTTACCTGACTGGAACAAACCCTGCTCCTTACAGGAGATTCCAGCCCCTGGCAATGATGTACCCAGAGGTGGTACAGAATCACCTCTGGGTCCTGGCCATGCCCCTCCTGGCTAGAGCAAAAATTAACCTCGTCCTGGATGGAACCAGGACAACCATACTGTGCAAATGCTTTCTCCCAGCCTCACTCTCAAGGAATGTGCAAGTTTGACATTTGAAAGATCATTGAAGTCTGATAAGTTGATAAGCAAGGAGAAAAAGAAATGCTTGAAGTGAGAAGCACTGGTTCCCTTTGGAGTCTGACTGAAGTGCCTTAAAGATGCCAGGGACTCATTAGAGGTTTATGAGATGCTGTCTGTAGAAAGTTTTCTTTAGTTTTGTTTGGAAATCAAGCTCTTGCTTTGATTTTGGTACCTGCACACAAAATCAGCACAGGAGATACGCTGGTGCAAATGGGCCAGATTGTATTTCTGCCACTGGTAGACTTGGCTCAAAGGGGCAACGTGCCCTGATCCTGTCACACAAAAATGTTATCTCTTCAGAAATTCTGAGGGAAATTTTCTGTTACTGTGCCAAGAAGCAAAATTAGCAGATTCACTGAAATAAAATACATGATCTACTTGTTAGCGCAGAATCACCAATTAACGAGAAATTAATCAAGCCAGCTACACATAAGGTCAGAAAAGAGCAAGAAGAGACAGGTCTGTCAAACCTTTTGCAAAAGTTTAATACCAGCTTAAGGTTTGTTCGTGTATGCCATATACTGTAGCAGTTGCTTGAAAAAGGACAACACTTGAACCATGCTTTTTATTACCATACACATGGTAACTTTTTCTTCTCCTCCTCCTTTCATAAACACATTGGCTGAGAATCACTATTTGCAGCTGCCCGATGCAATACATTTCCAGCACACTCACATTCCTAGCTTTAGCTCGTTCTCAAAGAAAAGGCAAACACTGTAAAATTTAGTAAACAATTAGCCTGCAAACTGAAAATGCCCCAAAGTCCTGCCTGATAATGTCCCTCATACAGGATTGAAATCAATTTAAGACAGCAGTTCATAATTAGATTTTTTAGCCAGGAAAGGAAGGGGTAAAGTGTGGTTTTCATTTCCTTGGGAAAAAATGAAGACTTTACAAAATTTGACTTTTGAATTTCTCTGTAATAGGCACAATGGCAGTGTGAGTCAAGAGCATCACTTTTCCAGAGACAGAGAGGGACAGATACTGGTTATGACAGGAAGGAAGGGATTTGGTGCATCCATCAGAGAAGAACACCTTAGGAAAGGCTGAATTTGAATCCGGCATTTAGTGTTTAGGCTCATTTCTAGAATAAACAGTTCTGCTGTGCATGCTGCAAAAAATTCACTACAATGTGCTGGCCTAAAGCAAAGCTTCCTATTCTGTTCAGTAGTGAAAGTTCACTCAGGAGCCTGCAATAGAGCCGGATCCTGATTAAAAGCTCATAATAATGAGTGGAAGATTCCAAGTGGCTGGGAGTGATGAATCCCACTCTGTGCTTTAAATACTCCTCATCCTTCCTCCACACCTGCATATCAGCAAAGAGTCATGTTGAGGAAGTCCAGAGGAGCAGGCTGGGACTGGAAGGGCTCAGCAAAAGCTTTCTGAGAGTCCAGTCATCTTCCCCACCTTCTCAACAGTTTTCCTTTCTTCCTCAGTGTTGATTTTCCTCCTTGTTTTCCAGACTTTTCTTTGCTGATGTAATTTGGATTTAAAACATTCTGGAATTGCAATTCTTCCACATTCTTGCCTTGAAGACTATTATAAACAAATATATCTTAATAAGATTCATACTCAAATAGACTAAATGGGGAAATCATGGGAGAAAATGTGACAGTGATGCAAAACCCACTGCGTGAAAATCTATCGGGTTAGAGGACTTTAAGAATTTCCTACGAATACCCTGAAACCATTCTTTAAACTAATGCTTTCATCCAACAGCCGCTCACAACTGGAGTTTATAGGTCTATTATAAGCCTGCCAAGAGTACTGTGGTCAAAGGCAAGTCCAAATAGCCTCTCCGAAAAAATCCACATTGGGAAAAAATGAAATAAGTTTGGTTTGTTTGACATTTGGACAGAAAAAAGCAAAAGAAAATTCAGTGCATAACTAACAATTCCCATCTGCCATGCTAGAAACCAGTATTTTCACTTCCCAAGATAAAAAAATAGGCTGCTATGAGGCTCTTAATCATGACTGCAAGTGACTATTTTGAGGGGGAAGTTGGTTCTGAGTTTGAACATTAGAATCTAGCTTTAAATTAGGTGACAAATCACAACAGTCAGAGTAAGCATTCAAAGATAGAAAGGAGGAAAGATGCAAGATCCTGACTGAGCAGGAGGCCTTTTGCACATTTCCCAGCAAAGAAAAAAAAAATATAAGGAAAAAAGACCCACACAACGAGTACAGGAAATGATTCAGCCTAAAAATTCAAACAGCCTCCCAGAAAAGAAATGGGATAAATGTGCCAAATAAACATATATATCTATATATATATTTCTGCAGTTGTTATCAAAACTTAAAATAAACATCTCTCCATATTGAGGTCTCCACATTGAAAACTATTCATTATATTCATTTCCACTGAGGTCTTCCAGGCCCAGTAGCTGGGATCTGGCAGATCAGGAGGGGATTTGCCTAAGAGTTTTACATTGATCTCAGTTGTGCTGAAGACCATATCTCCTGTCATGCAGGTTCAAAAACTGGACAGTGCATCTTGGAAAGCAATCTTCTTCTGCTTTTCAAAACCACTTTGAGCAGACATTGGGATTACTCTCAGTATCTAGCACAGGACTGATGGACACAGTAGTTTCCTCAGGCAGGCCATTCTGATTTCAGAAATTGGTCTCTGCGGGGTTTTTTGGCAGCAGCTCTCAATCTCTTGCCGGCTCAAATAAGCTGCCAGAAGCCTTTGACCATTGCCATTCCCTATGCCAGGCTAATAGTCCTGCGTTTCTCTGCCCATTGCTCATTCCAGGCCATTGGGCTCTGTGACATTGTTATGGGACTCAGATCAGGCTCATTGATTCTTGCAAGGTAAACAGGCCCATAGACAATATGCTAAAGAGGTCAACTAATCCAGAAATAATTCCACTATTAAAGCTGTTTCTTCACAATGAAAATTAAAGGAGAGGGGGTGGGTAAAGGTCAGGAGCAGAAATGAACATCTAATGAATGTAATCCTGCCAGACTGATGTGACATGCTGTGTTGATTCTTCAGGAGGGTGAGCAGGCAGTTGTACATATGTGTGTGTTTGAGAACACACACATCCTGAAGAATTCTAGAATATAGAAAGTTTAAGGCTCCAGAAGTGCCATCATAAATTATATATACACTGAGAACAGGGGGGAAAAAGGCGACAGGACTAAATTTTGCCTTTTTCTGGAAATTTCAGCCATGACACCTTTGGTACCTCACCAAGAAAACCTTTACTTCACATGGCATTTTGTGATCCTAATTATTCAAACTTAATTTTGACCAGGGTAAGATCCTGCACCAGTCCTCCCTGCCTGTCTAAACACCTAGTTGAGATTGTTTTACATCTGAGTCTATCATCAGAATATATCATTTTCTTTAATGGGAATAAAGCAAGTTTCCTTGCTGTTCAATGTCAAAAGCCACATGTAATTGTCACGCACTTAAAGCATAAATGCTCAGCTTCTTCAAACTGTCACACTGGGCCTCTGCTCTAAAATCCAGTCTAGGAAAGACATCGAGACATCTTGTATTAATTCACATAAAGAAGATACTTACAAGAAGCATTTGCTAATGTTAACACATTTAGAAATTCCTGAGTGAGCAGCACTTAGGAAGGCCTTTGGCTGCAAGGAGATTTTCCAGTGACAATAGGATGACTTAACTGAAGTTGGCATTTTGTCCATTGATTATCCCATCACAAGGCTATCAAAAATTACATGCTGAAGAAAAAAAATAAAAGATCATTTATCTTGTCATATGGAGTGATAAATCATAGTATTTGTCAGTGTGTATTTTTCAGTTTATTTCTAGCTAACCAAGGTCAATGACATTGTAAAAGACACAGCAAAGGCCTCCCTTTATTATCCAGGTAATACAAATAACATATAGATAAGTGTGGCACTCTAGACCATGGAGAACATTTGCCAAAACTACCTAAAAGAACTTTAGAGCCAAAAATTTCATTTCCAGAAAAAACGTTGACCTTTAGTTTCTCTATGCTTTTGAAAGTCACTGGATTACAGCTGTAAATCAATGCTACAGCAAAATGCCTCCAAAAAAACTGAGGTTGACCAATGTTTGATGTCTTCTTTTTCCAAAAGGTACAGATGAAAAAGTTAGAGAAAGTTTCTCTTAGACAAACCCCTTGTCAACATGAGATGCTTCAATCATTTTAGAGATTTTTACTCTTGCAATATTTCCTCATTTTATGTGTTCCCATCTCCTTTGAATGGTTACCAACTTCTGACCCAAATAGAACTTCAAAACAGACTTTTATTTGGAACAATAACCCTGCCTCAAAAAGCATAATACTATCTTGCTCAATTTACTAACGGCAACAAAACCCAATTAATGATTGAATTTGTGCCAAAATGAAAATCTGGGTTGGTTGAGGGTTTTTGTAGAAAAAACTGTTAATGATTTCATATGACTGCAGAGTCTTGATCTTTGCAGATACATTTACCCCTCAAACAAATTATCAGAGAGAGTACCATATTCTAAACCAGACGAGAAAAAAAAATTTTAGAAGACCACCATCAGAGGAAAAATTACTAGTATTGTTCTCCAGCAACAGAGCAACTGTTCATTTTTCTGGCCATTGCAACACACAAGTCACCACTACTCTTCAGATGATATGACACACTCATTCTAACAGTGATTCTCCTCCCATCTCTAGAGGATTATTTAGTATTTCTTTCTGAGGTCTTTACAAACCAAATATTTGTTCCTGTTCTGCACATCCCGAGAGCAGATCCCAAACACTTTTGCTAAAAAGTGTGTTCTAGTGTATGTTCTTTTGCATGAATAATTTGTACAGTAATCTACTTTCCTTTCCCCACATGACTGGATTAAAGTTTTATGGGGCACAGGGTAAAACCAAACAATAAGAATAATCTTATTGTCATCGTCACCAAGTTTCACAGCAATTCTGTTCTCATGTTTTCCTCATTCCATCATTTTCCTCCTCCCTTTTTTAGACAATTAATTTCTCAACTTGCTGTCCCTCAGTCTGAAGTCTTCCCTGCTGCTCACATGAAACAGTGTAAGTTACTGACTGTTGAAAACTTCAGCTGAAATGCAGCCAGGTCAAGATGAGGTTATATAAAAGTTTAAAGGCAACATTTTTAGGTCACATTCTCAGCAGCACAGATTCCAAATGTTTCAGTAAGCAGACTGCACTTAACACTCTAGCTGACAGTATTCATTAAATTAATACTGTACCTATAGACAGTTCATAAAGTGCATTTTTACCATGCATACCCTGTAAGTACATGCTGTACTTGTACCATATACAGACTACCTATACAGTCAGGCATTATTGCACTCAGGCACAGAAAGGAAGAAAGTTTAAAGTGGTTGTTTTTCCCAAAATAATTTAATAAAAAAACAATGGCTTTTCTTTCCCTCGCTGTGAAGATTAGCTAATCTTTGAAATTACAAACAAAATTAAAAGCCTAGTCATTCTAAATACTTTATACTGTGCATGCTTATTTTCCTTTCCTAATACCATTGCATGTGCCAACTCCCACCACTGTGAAGAATCTCCACTACATAAAACTTCAGTTTTGATGTTTTCCCTTAGTAAAATGGCTTTTATGGTATTTTGGTTATGCATTCTTATGACTGGAGATTTATTTGAACATCTTAGATGAAACCTCTTTGTAACTCTTGGGAATGTATTCTGTTTGGTTGCAAATCCTGAGAAAACATGTACTTCTTCATAGTTTCAATAAATTGAGTCCAGGACTCCAGGCATGAATGGACCAGAAAAGAAAAGTATTGTACCTTTGATATGCTGTATGTATTTCATAGCTATCCTACCATTTGTGCTGTGGACCTCATTGGTGGGTGATCTGAGGAATGAAAAATTGATTTGGCTTCTACAGGGCAACCAAAGCAAGTGAAGGGCAAGGCCCAGGTAGGAAGGCTGTTCATCCTTTGTACTCCAACCAAATGTACTTATAAATGTTCTCTTCCTTTCCTTTTTCCCTTCAAAGTTTAAATTTTTCACTTTCTACTTGCCTCTACAGTTACTCATCTTTATGTGGAAACCTCTGTGGTTTTGTTGCTAGATAAGTTTACATTTTAATAATTGCTTATGCAGAATTATACAAGCTGGGAAGGCAAAGAATCAAGAACAAAACCAACATTCCACAACAGGGTGAGCTTCCAACTACAAAAATAACAATGGTAATTAAAAAGGAGTTTTGCAATTATAAAACTGCTTTAGCTATAAAAAGGAAATAAATGAAAATACTCATGGTATCGCTAACATCCTTGCACGATGAAACAACTACAAGCTAGTGTCCTTAAAGCATCATTTACAGGAGAAAGAAATAAGCCAATAAATTCTAAAAGCAGTTGGATTACAATACATTAGCTAGCATTCCCTCCATAAGCATATCAATACATGTATTCTGAACTCTATCAGAATTTGCCTTTGGTGGTTAGAATTAATATGCCAACTAAAAACCCCATAACCTTTATATACTTTCTGCATTTTGTTTTTATGTATTCAGTTATACAGTCCTATTTAACCTATTAATATACTAGTATCTTGTTTATATATGAAGAAGTTCAAGACACAGAATGTCTCTTTTGAATGAAGAAAACTTGTGTTTCCTCTCCATCAAAACATGATGTGGCTACCCATATTCCCTTTATTGAGTATGTCCTTAAAGAAGAACAAGAGCGTTTTGACTGACAATCTACTACACATGAAAAGTATGTGGATCATAATGCAGTCAACAGCAGCTAGCTCATTCAGGGCTAGGTCCCAAAATCATGGTCATAACTGGGACAGCAACCTCTGACTACTGGCACATTCCAATCTGTTAAAGCCAACCTCTCTCACAACCTTTTGGTCAGGCATGTTGGGGTGCAGAAAACCATGCAGAATGTCCTGTTTCCAGTTTAAGTTCATATATTTAAATGCTTGCCTCCAAAATCATGACCTGCACTGCCTGGAGAATTTCTCCACAAACACTCCATTCCTTAACGTATTATAGGCAATGTGGACTGGATTTATGCTTTTTTTTATTTTTTCCCCTTCAGCCGACGTGGGCTACCTGACCTCAAATAACACCTTCCAACAAAAAAAAAGGAAGTCGCCTACTTTTTCATGCCAATCCACATACCACATTCCACTGCCTTTTCAGTTTCTAACTCCTGAAAGCTCTGATTAAACATGTCTTCCTACTGGTTCGTAGAATAGCTATTTTGTGTGGGGTATCACTTGGCTCAGAAATAAAACCTCAAACACAAAGCAACATAGAGTGATTTATTCAGCAACACAGGGGCAAGTTTCTAGTATATAATGAACTGAAAAGCTACATGCAGTTATGAACTCCAGAAATTGACATCTATGTCTTCCTGATATTTTGTCTATTTTTGTCTAAAAGCAGAAATACCATTTATCTCTCCCTGAGGATATATACATTATTAAATGCAATATGCATATACTTTATCCATTTATGTTTCTAAAAGTGAATTGGAGGCTGCACTTCTTCCTGGCTTGTGGCTATTGGTCATACCCTGAAACATGCTCTAGCAGTTTCAGTTTTCTTGTGCCTGTACGTTGAACGCTATCCTGTCTTTAGCGTGATAAAATAATTGTTCAGAGCTACAAAGCCAGCATTTGTTTTTTTAGGCCTCTTTAGCATATGGAGCATGTTCGTAGGAAGAGCCAAAATATGAGAATACATATACTGAAATTCACAGTTTCTCAGAGAAAAACTTCATAAAGTTTGAGGGTTGTTTCCCAATCAGTAATTTAGCAATGAAAGAGAAAAGCAGAAAGATAGAATGCACAGTGTCCAGAAAGGACAGGTATTTTGGATTAAGAATGGTATCATTTAAATTTGTACATGCCTGAGAATGTGTTCAAAGATACTGGATGTGCACAATTGCATGCAGCAGTCAGCAATCTAAAGGAGATTCTGCATTGATGAATTACACTTTTAATAAGTACATTTGGCACCACTCTGCACTGGGAAACTACAGGTAGTTAAAAATTTCTGAGAGAAAATTGCAGCTGGTATCCTCAAATCTTTAATTTTATCAACAAAAAATGTTAGGCTGCCAATGTGAGGCAGTACAGTGCTTTGTCTACCTGTTGAGGAAAAGACTGAGAACAAAGATTCAGTGTTTGTCTAGATGAACAATGGAGATAGTCTTGCATTAACTCTGCTCACAGACATGCACAGCTGTGGCACAGAGACGCAGCCGGTTAGTGCTGTGCTGGAGCTAATAGCTGCAAGGCTGTGTATTTTACTTCAGACCTGTTGCCAAGACATAAGATAGTATGTACTCCTAGATACAGACACTCAAATTACATTCCAGCCTATGCGTTGTTTATGCCTTGGCTTGGTGTTTCAGATAGGTTCCTTTGGACAAAATTTTCCAAACAGCCTTCAAGTTTGGACGCCTTTACCACTGCAGTAATGAGACATTCTTAGGAAGCAAATCGTTTACATTTGGTTAATACATCCAAGGCTGTTCTGCAGGGACACCAATTTTGGACTGGCAGTTTTTAAAAACCTTACTGTCAAGGCCTTCCTTCATGCCTCTGTTTTCCATCCCCGCAATTGACTAATATAAGTCGATAAATATTTAAAGAATATTCTTGAGTACTTCTGTAATAAATGCTCTGACAGTAACCTCCAAGACTTGCTGGCTTGCTCTGTGAAGTTATATCAGATTCTTGGTCTTCACTGACCTTAGCAAACTTGGCTAAAACCATGTTAAGATGCAAACTGCTCTACCTCATAAACAGTCTTGTATACAAAAAACTAAGTTGAAATTCATCACAGTGAAGACCAACTCCTGTATATATGAACAAGAAGTTAAATACAATGCAAAAATAACTGGCAAGAAAACAAAAAACATTGACAGGACTGGAGGCCTGTATTAAACCACAGCAGGCAGCATAAAAATTAATGATATGACACTTTGCAAAACTAAAATTCAAGGAAAGAAAGAGAAGACCACTGTCATGCCAGTACATGCTACCAGAAATACTCTATACCTAAGAGACTAAATTTTTTCCCTAAGTCTTATTCGGGCTTTAGATGAAGAATTGCATTGCATAAGAGTTTTTATAACTATGCTTTTCAGAAAAGCTAAAGAAAAGCTGGAAAAAGTCCAAAGTGGAGATGAGGAGGTTCAGAAAATATGAAATATGAAGAGAGATCGAAGAAATTTGCTTTGTTTAGTCTAGAAGACTAAGGAAAGACAAGATAGGAGGCTTTCATGTGTGCAAGATTGCTTGTAAGGGGACAGCAACCAATCTCTATGCCTCCTGAAGGAAGGAAAAGAAGAAATTAGAGTAATTTCCAATACAGAAAACTGTACTGTGAAAGCAACTCTACAAGAAGCGAGATGTAAGCAAGCTGCATGAGGACGCTGTGGAACTAAATGGAACAAAAGGTTTACAAAAACAGGTTGGGCAATTGGAAATGGTCTGCTGTATTTGAGCCTCTTTAAGCTCTCTTTAAGTATTCAAAGGTGTTAAAAGGTCTCCTTGGAGTCTTCTCTTCTCCAGAACAAGCATTTCAACTCTCAGCCTGTTTACAAAGGAGAGGTGCTCCAGCCCTCGCATCATCTTCATGGCCCATCTCTGGGCTTGCTCCAGCAGGTCCACAAACTTCTCATGCTGGAAGTCCCAGAGCTGGATGCAGTATTTGGTGGGGTCTCACAAGGGCAGAGCAGAGATGAAGAAACTCCTCCCTCAACCCACTGACCATGCTTCTTTTGATGCAGCCCAGGACGTAACTGGCTCTCTGGGTTGCAAGTGCGCATTGCTGGGTCATGCTGAGCTTCTCAACCATCAACACCCCCAAGTCCTTCTCCTCAGGGTTACTTTGAATCTGCCCACTGCCCAACCTGCATTCATGCTTGGGATTGCACTAAAACTGGTGCAGGACCTTGCACTTGGCCTTGTTGAACTTCATGAGGCTGCATAGGCCAACCTCCCAAGTTTGTCAAGATCTCTCCAAGGGGCATCCCAATTTTGGTTGTCTTTCTTTACTCAGATGCCAATTTTCAGAGGACCCGGTAGAACTTCCTTTAAAATGCCGCTCCTCTGCTGAATTTGTGTTTGACGGTGCTTGAAAACAGTTTTAAAGTTATCTGGGGGATAGGAAGAGAGCACTTTGTTACACAGACATATCCAAACAGATACAGAGCATAATCACAGATGTCTCATCTCCTTACAAAATTTGGCTAAAAAAAAAACCTACCCCATTCAAATCATAGACAATGTACTTTTGATGTATACATTCTCAGTTCCTAGGAACTATTTTCACTAACATGTCTGTTAGGTTGAAGTGCTTGCTAACAAAGTGAGGCCACTAAATGAATATGCTAGGCTGTAACTTTAAGGCCCCTGTATCTCAGAGTAATTTCCTAGAGAACTTCCTAACTGAGTGAAAGTATGCCTAGGCTGAACTTTAAGAGCACTGCTTGTGCTTTCGTTCTATTTTGCAGGCCAAGTCTGCAGCCTCAAAAGGGCCATAAGAATCATTCCCCAGTAAGGATCAAATTATTTGATGTCTCTAATGTTACTGGAGCTGTCAGACTGCCCTATTTCAGATATTATAAGAGGTTTTGTTTCAGAGAATAGCAAGGTGTCTGGATAGTGGAAAATATTAGTTTTATTTTTTCAGGGGAAAGAGGGAGGTATGTGCTACACATCAGGCTTCTTCAGTCCTGCATGACTCTCTCCAGAACTGCTTACTCTACTCCACCTGCTGTGCAACTTGGCAATGCTACAGTATAAAGCAAACTGCTAAGACAACTTTCTCAAAATTTCCTCCCTTTCCCAACGCTTAAAGTAATTAAAGTGACACAATTTGGGAACAACTGTAATTGATATAGATATAATGCTATATGTGATTTGAATTTAGAAAGCATGAGTCACAGCAGGCTTCACTTCTGTCACGGATTAACCCAGCAGGCACCTTAACACCACACAACACTCACTCCCCCCATCAGTGGGATGAGGTAGAGAAGCAAAGGAAAACAAATAAAATCTGTGGGTTAAGATAAAGACTAAAAGGACAGGAAAAGAAAAATAATAACAATGACACTGCTATTTGTTATTACTGTTATAAGAATTAAAATATACAATGATGTCCAATGTAATTGCTCACCACTCACTGATGGTGATGCCCAGCCAGTTCCCAAGCAGTGAGACACCATTCCCATGCCAATTCCCCAGTTTTATCATACAGCATGATGCCATAGTATGGACCATTCCTCTGGCCAGTTAGTGTCAGCTGTCCTGGCTGTATCCCTTTCCAGCTTCTTGTGCCCCCCAGACTACTATCTGGTAGAGCGGGGTGAGAAGCTGAAAAGTCCTTGGCCTAATATAAACACTACCTAGCAACAACTAAAACAGCAGTGTGTTATCAACATTATTCTCATCCTAATTCCAAAACACAGCACTGCACCAGCTAATAGGAAGAAAATTAACTCTATCCCGGACAAAATCAGGATAACTTCTAATAAAGTCATGTAAGAACCTGGTTCTGAAAAATTTTTGACTGTGTAACCCGGTCAACAGGGCTAATGATGTATCTAAAATCTACAGGAATGGGAAAGGCTTTGCAGTATTCAATACAACTATTATGACCTCTGGGATAAAGAAAAGGCTAGACATAATATGTACCCATACTTTCTATGCACTTTTCACCTCATGTATATACATTATGTGGCTTGCAGTTCCACTAAGTAGCAGACTGCTTGGGAGTTTCAGCTGGGGCGTGTCAAGGAGTCTTAGTCATAAATTTCATAGATCATTTTATTTGCTCAAAATAATCTCTTGGCAAGACATCTTACTTCCCTGCCCCCAAGGCATTGTTGTAATAAAAGTCTGAAAATAACTATACCAGGCAATTTTGTTATTCAGTCTCCTTCTTCAACATGAAATGGAATCCCTTCCAGTCTGTGTTCTTCCTAATATGCTGCTGCATCAAACTGTGCAGAAACTTTTGCAGAATAAGGGAATGACTAAATGCCAGTATTCTGTATTTTACAGCTCAGTTGTGAAGTTCATCCTTTGTCTAATCTTGTTAACTCTAGACCAAGTTCATAAGACAGACTGTAATATAGATAGATTGCATGAACAGTTTTTGTGCAAGTAGAAAAAAAGCAGAGAGCTACACATATTGCCATAACACAGAGAGGACATTGGAAATTACCAACCAAGCTTTCTATTTTATATTTCTCTGTCCCTTCTAGACACTCCATTTTAAGCAACTGGCCTTTAAGAAACTCCAGGCACACCACTTCCTAGCACAAAGTTAATCTTCCCTCTCATGAGCACATTACTGTTTATTCATCAATTCTCTTAGTTATTTTAAACACATATCTTTCAAGTTGTGTAATGACAGAACAGTCCTTTTTTAATATACAAGTTATTTGTTTTTTCTACCACATGACTGCCAGCAACACCCAGCTATGTATTGCACAGATCTTTCAATGCTTTTTTTCCTGATGATTGGAAGATATTATGCAATATTAAGTAATTAACAGCATTTTTAAGAGTGTTCTATTGGATCTGCGAATAATTGATTGCTTCTGCCTAATTAAAAGAAGAAAAGAAGAGGGTAAAGATTTGTATATGATATGGCATTTTGCTCAAGTGAGGTTTCATGTTGTGGCAAAATGTATATGTTCTGTCTTGCACATAATCAATCCTGCCTGATCGTGTAATATGAAGTTAGTGGAGACAGAAGATGCTCTGGTAGGTGAACAAAAAATTAAATCTCTTTCTCACTTTATCTGTGATTATTTTGTGAGGAATATAAGCTCTGCAGCTGCCTGTTTACAACTCACAAAAGCACACTGGGACACAGATTGCTAACGGATGCAAATGAACAGCTTTCTTTCACTTCAGAGGATCAAAGGTCCCAGTATATAAATGTACAAACATGTACTTATGGTCACCCCTGCTGAATAAAACATCTGAAAACGCAGGTCCACAAGTATGTCCACAAGAATTCTAATGAAAACCAAGGAACTCTACCATGTGCTTGAATTTGAATACATGCTCTAATGATTCACCGACTAGAAATACTTCACTGAGACAGAGACTAAATGCCTATATCTACTGTTACTTTTCTTCTATTACTTACAAAGGAAGTACATGAAAAAGCCTTTTGATACAGAATACTAGGGTTTTCCTCTTTATGCCTTCACAGACAAAAGAAACCAACTTGGTTTTAGTTTCAGGAATAGAGTTCAGGGGTATTTTTTGGTATATGATGCAAATTCTAAAAATTTCTTTAAAAGAAATGTTTTCTCCTTCTAGGGGAAAAAAGGCTTAAAAATTACTGAATGGCTTCACTTTTTCTGATTAAAAAAGTGCTACTGGCATTGCATTGCCAGTAGATATATTGCCAGGTTGCATATGCTACCCTGCAAGAAAATTTTATCACTCAGTTAATCTCTTTAAAGTATATTCTTCTCTTTAAATTGTACATTTTGCAAACCCCCAGATCTGACTCTTAGTAAACAAATGTACTGCACACCCACTACAATTTAGAGGAAATTAAAACATTTCTGTTTTTTAAGGGGTAAGGGCTCAGCTCAATGAGTTAGCTATCAGTTAATCAGACATTGCAATTCCCCACACTTTTTTTGATATGGGAAAAGGTCTAATTTGGATGGAAGAACTTCGAAGACAAAAAATACCCCATCTGCCTTGTGCATGCAGGCTGTGATTAGCACACAGAATATGCCTAAAAAAAAAAAAAAAAAAAACAAAACAAAAAAAAAAAAAAAAAAAAAAAACAAAAAAAAAAAACAAACACCAATAAGCAAGGTATTCTTGTCAAGACCATATGCACCAAAGTATTTTTTTACTCCAAATTATGTAGAATGACTCTTTCACAGACATGGCACAGATTTGCCAAACAGCAATGTCCTGGATTCCACCCCAAAGAGAAAGGGTTATGTCCTGCAGTAAATCTGCACTCCTCCCCATGGTAGGCAACCATTAGCTTCTTTACTGTCAGGACAATAAACATCAACAGAGGGCAGCCCACAGAAAGTCATAAAGGGTGAGGTCCTTCTCATCTGACTTTAGCCACTGTCCTAGTTTCAGCCAGGACAGGGTTACCTTTTTACAATAGCCACAAGGAAGGGTGGCCAGGCCCTAATGTCATCCAATACAATCTCACATCAATTTCCAGGGACTGGATTCCCTTCAGAGGGAGAAATTGTGGTGGGCAAAATGCTCCAGTATTGCTTTACTTTCCTTCTGTCATGGGCAGGTACACCTCCCATTATACCAAGTTGATCAGATCCCCATCCAGCCTGGCCATACAAAGATGGAATAAAGAATTTCATCCTAGTATTTAATCTAAATCTACTCTCTTTCCTACCCACTTTTCCCACCCCTACATGCCCTTGTAAAAAGTTCCTCTCCAGCTCTCCTGTAGGCTCCCCTCAGGTAGTAAAGGCCACAATAAAGTCAATCCACAGCCTTCTACAGGCTGAACAATCCTAATTCTTTAAGTCTTTCCTTGTGGGAGAGGTGGTCCATCCCCCTCATCAACTTGGTGGCCTCCTCTGGACTCACTCCAGCAGCTCCATGTCCTTCCTGGGCCGGGACCCCAGAGCTGATGCAGCTCTGCAGGTGGGGTTTCAGCAGAGCAGAGGGGCAGAATCCCCTCCCTGTCCCTGCTGCCCACGCTGCTCTGGATGCAGCCCAGGACACGTTTGGCTCTCTGGGCTGGCAGTGCCCATGGTTGGCTCATGCGCAGCCTCTCACCCATCTGACCCATCTGCACCCCAAGTACCTCTGGGCAGGGCTGCTCTGGATCTGCTCATCCCCAGCCTGTGCTGATACTGAGGGTTGCCTGACCTGGGTGCAGCATCCTGCACTTGGCCTTGTTTAATCTCATGAGATTTCCATGGACTGGTTCCTGAGCTTGTCCCAGTCCATCTGGATGATATTCCATCCTCCAGGTGTGTCAACTCCACCACTCAGCTTGGTGTCATCGGCAAACTTGATGATCCCTTCACCTATGTAATTGAGAAAGACATTAAATAGAACTGGTCCCAGTACAGACCCCTGAGAGACTCATGTCCATCGGGATTCTGAGTCCTTAACCACCACCCACTGGATGTGACTATCCAACCTATTCCTTATCCAGCAAACAGTTAACAGATAAGCTGTTCTTTTCTGTACCAATATACGTCCAGAAGTGAAATACTCTGTGATGTATGATACTGCATTCACTATGCTCTTCAGCTTTATGTTGAGAATACTGATTGCAAGAAGGGAGAAAAATGATCTCAACTAGCATATATTGTTAAACCTATCCAGGTTACAGCATTCCATGTGTCTTGCATGCTCTCTCTCTTGCTGATCTTTTAGGATTTTTTTACTGACACAGGCCTCATCATCGCCATCATTTCTCTTCTCTCTCAGTTCTTTATCTTGAGACAGTTGAGGGGTTTTTTCTATGAATCACTGTACAGTAAAGAGGCCTACTTCAAATGGTATACTCTAAGTTAAAAGGGCAGACAATAATTTTGGCTTTGCCCTAATATACACAATTCTGCAGCTATCTCATTCTTTGGGTCAAGAATTTCCCAGAGCATTTCCTAGGATAATCCGTAGTGCAGTAATTCCTCCTCATACATTAGCCAGCACAATTGTCTGATGCATTTTACACTGTTCAGCGTCCAACTCAGTCACTGCTCACTCCAATTTTCCCTCACCACACACGCAATTGCCTGACTAGGTCCTTCTCGTTCACTGACACTCCACTTTCCACAGGAGCACATGCCAAGCATACAAAGGCCAGGGAATGCAGAGGAATTAACCATTTTTGGAATTTGATTACTTCAAAGCTGTTTCACACGCTCAAGTCACTTTTAGTCATTCAGAATGTGACATGACATATGGAACTTACCTTTTAACCTTTAGATTTCCTGTTACCTGGAATTCATATTACGTGGGAAATTCTTAGCTGAAGTAGTGCTAGTAATTTTGTTCATTAAACAAAGCTGCTATGGGAGAGTCTCAGCTGCACTACAGCGATAGTTATTTCATTCCTAAGGCCCCGTTGTTTGAGGGTCATCCCCACACACTTTTCCCCGGTGACAAGGAGTGGAAAGGAGACAGCAGGTTCCTGCTGCTCCAGCCTGCCGTCCCCCGTCCTCTCTGCCCTTACAGGGCCCGGCTCTACCAAGGCAGGGCAGGAAGGCCTAACGAGCATTCACGTTATTGCCCTTTTGTGAACCCAGTGCCCTGTGTGCTGTGTATTGGAACCAGTGGGCAGGCAGAGAAGGTCTCATTAAGTGAATTGCGTTAATTAAGTGGAGGATGCTTTCACTAGCGCTCAGGACAGCCGGAGGCAGCGGCGTCTGGGCGCACCTCTCCTCCAGGGCCCCGCCAGGTGCCCCCTCTGCGGCCGGGGCCGGAGAGCAGGGCCGGGCCGCCGAGCGGGCGGCGGGACAGGCGGGAGCGGGTGCCAGGCAGGGTTCACGGCCGGCTGAGGGAACGGGGGCTCCCGGCGGCCTCGCCCGGCTCCCGCTGCCGGCGGGGAGGGTGACTGGAGCCGGGCGGCGCGTGGGGCCGCGGGCAGCGCGGGAGGCCCCGAGGGACCAGCGCCCCCTCGCGGCGCGGCCGGGCGGCTGCGGCTCCGCGTCCGCCCGCTCCCCCGGCCCGCGGGGCGCGCCCGCCCCCGCCCCCCGGCCCCTGCGGAAAGTTGTCCCTGGCCCCGGAGCCACCCGGCTCCCGCCTCCCGCTTCCTGCCCCGCCGCCGCCGATTGGCCCGCCGTGCGCCCAGGAATGCGAGCCATCCCTTTATAGCCAGGCGCGGCGGCCGGCGCCCGCAGAGTCCCGGCAGCGCCGCTACAGCTGCCCGCCGCTGCTCGCCCTCCCGCGCCGGGACAGTCGGTGCCGCCCGCGGATATTGGTCGCCGGTACCCAGAGGCCGGCGCTGACCGCCCGGATCTCTCTTCCCCCAGGTAAGTGCTGAAGCGGCTCCCGCCGCGCTCGCTGTCCCGTCCCAGGGCGGCCGGGGACACCTGCCCCGTCCCCGCCTGCGGGAGCCTCGCTGGCGCCGGCCGTGGGTGCGACGGCAGCGCGGTGACCTTCCTCGTGTGTGTCCCCAGGCTGGTTCACAGACAAACCTTTGCCATGGGGCCAGCGACTGCTCTCTGCCTCCTTCTCCTCGTGCTCGGCGGCTCAGAGACCAAGCGCACTGCAGGTAAGGCCAGCTCTGTGCTGGTACCGGGGGCAAAAAATAGAAAATTTTGGTGCTTGTGTAGGCAGATGAAGTTGTGCTCGGTGGTAAAGAGCTCCAAAGCTCTCAGTGAACAAAAACGTTTTAACTTGAGCATCAGCTAGTTGGGAACAGGAAACTTCTCTCAGGCGTGGAATTTGTGTAGCCTTCAGAAATAGGTACGCAGTGTCGAGCATGTAGCTTGTCTACCTCTGGGTCGAGCCGAGGGAAGGAGGAACATGATGTAGGAGCTGCCTGAAGAAGGAATGGGGTAGTAGGCTGCCGTCTTGGTGACAGAGGGAAGCTGCTACTGTGCTGCTGTCACTCAGCTAGATTATCCACACTCACTTAGACAAGTCCTAGCATAGGAATATTGCAGACTGGGCTTTGCTGTCTGTTTCTGTGCTGCTACCTTTGTGTGTCAGTCAGCGGGTACCTGGCGCTCCTTTGCCGACCGGCTCCTGTACAAGAATGCACATGTAGTGCTGCACAGCAGCTGCTGGTGGGACTGCTGCACCATCGGAGCCACTGTCTGTGCTCTGATGTGAGGCACTGTGCCTTGCACAATGTGCACCAGCGGCCAAATGTTAACTAATCCTGGGAGATTTGCACCTACTCAGCCTCTTCTCCTTTTCTTATGGTGCTTGTCCTGATCTCTCCCTGCAGAGTCCAGGAATGATGATAACAGCGTCTTCGATCTCTTTGAACTCATTGGCTTCATGAAGAAGGGAGCTGGGCGCCGGGCCCCCGGGGTGTACCTGGTGAAGGGACCAGAATCCTCCAGCCCTGCTTACCGCATTGAAGATGCCAGTCGCATCCCTGCTGTCCCTGACTCCAAGTTCCAAGACTTATTAGATGCCATCCATGCTGAGAAGGGCTTCATTCTCCTGGCCACGCTCCGACAAGCCAAGAAGAGCAGAGGCACACTGCTTTCCGTGGAACAGAAAGATGGCTCTGGTCATGTCTTCAGTCTAGTATCAAATGGCAAGGCGGGCTCCCTGGATCTGAGCCTTTCTGCTGATGGCAAGCAGCAGTTAGTGTCAGTAGAGGATGTCTTGCTAGCTACAGGACACTGGAAGAATATCACCCTGTTTGTGCAGGAGGACCGAGCTCAGCTCTATGTGGGGTGTGAGAAAATGGAGAACGCTGAACTGGACATGCCCATCCAGAACATCTTCACTAGGGACCTCGCCAGCAGTGCCAGGCTCCGTATTGCCAAAGGGGGAGTCAATGACAACTTCCAGGTAAGACTTTCACTTATGTTTTTGCCTAGAATTTTCAGTCATCTGTTTTGAAGGTGCATTACCTACTCAATGAGCCTAAACAGCAACCGAGACCTCTAAATCTACTAAACTTTACTAATGGAGTTTAAAGGGTAAAAAGCATTAGATTTGCAGGGATGGAACTTTCTGCAGCAATAAGAAGGCACTGAAGCTTCCAGACAGGTAGTTGCAGCTTCGTTGCTTAGCTTCTTATATGAGATTCAGAAATCCATGGGTTTTTTCCTTCCTGCCTGGAGAGTCGCCAAGTCCTTATGCTCAAGGATAAGACCGTTAGGAAGCAGGACTGGTTTTCATTAAGGAGAATAGAGCAATATGTTTCCCTTTTCTGTCTGTCTGTCATGAAATTGCTCTGTAAGATCTTGCATGACCTTCAGTCTCTCCAAGTGCAAGTGGTACTTCTTTCCCTTGCAGTTGCTGCAAGTAGCTGTAATTCTTCCTCTGTCCACAGGGTCTGCTACAGAATGTGCGGTTTGTGTTTGGAACAACTCTGGAAACTATCCTGCGGAACAAAGGCTGCTCCAGCTGTAAGTTTACAATCTTCTGAGTCCAGTGACCTATTAAAAATAAGATTTCTTGTTACGTTAGAAAGACAAGTTGAAACAGAACTCAGAAGTATGCTGACATGCAAATCCACATTGCATAAGAAATAAGATTATATTTCTGCAGGCACCCTAATGAATTAATGAATCTGGTGGCAGCTGTTTAGCAGGTGTTAGCCTGGAATGATAAATGCATGTGGTATAAAATGCATTTACTTCATGTCTGTTTTTTTCTCTTAGCCACTAGTGCAATCATTACTTTGGACAATCCCATCAATGGTTCCAGCCCAGCTATCCGCACTAATTACATTGGCCATAAAACAAAGGACATCCAAGCAGTCTGTGGATTTTCCTGTGATGAACTAACAAATATGTTTGTGGAACTGCAAGGGCTGCGGTCCATGGTTACAACACTTCAAGACAGAGTCCGAAAAGTGGTAAGTGATGGTCAGCTTCATGGTACCTTTCATTAACTAGCACTTAGTGAATTAATTATAACCTGACTTTTGAGAGCCTGTGTGAACAGCAAAATATTTACTTTGACTTTTGTGAAAAAGGTATTTCTGTATTAAATCCTAAATATCTTCTTTTTGCTTCTCACCCCCAAGACTGAAGAAAATGAAATCATTGCCAAAGTAGTCCAGATCACTCCTGGAGCATGCATTCATAATGGAGTCTTGCACAAAAATAAAGAGGAGTGGACTATTGACAGCTGCACTGAATGTACTTGCCAGGTAAGATTCCTCATGTTCAAAAATCACCTGAATATAAACTCATGTACTGGAATTAACAGATACTTCTAAACTGCATTGTTTATTAGAAAGAGTGAATCATACACAGAACTGAGCATACTAGAGAAGCCTTAGAATTACTCAGTGTATTTCATTCTACTGGATCTGTGCTATAAAGGCAGCTTCCATACCTTGTCTCAACAGTATCACTCTGATACAGCCATTAACGTTTTTAGTTCCTTAATTTGGGAAATGCCTGTATTCTTTACATAATTCGATCAGTAAACTAAAAGTCAGTATCAACACAAGAAATGTATGGTACTATCAGCTTTTCTAGGTCTACCTTCTGTCCTCACTGAACCTCCTGCTGACTTAGTAGAAAAAGACATTCTAGTACTCTGTAAAGGCGCTTAAACTTGTGAGGTTTTTCTTTATCTAGAAAATGCTTCTAGGTGTTTCCTGTTAGCTTTTACAGATTATATGGAACAGCAATCCCTTTTGGATTTCAGTTTAGCTGTTTAAATCCCCGGATCACCTGGAAAGATACTTAAGCTTTGTGTTTCACTTCCGCTGAATGTTGTAAATATACACAAAACATACAGTTCCAGGATTTCTTTAAATTATTTGCCTGTTCCATTTAAGTATACCTTAGCAAAAGCATTTTGGGATACCAGTCTACCAAAGAGTGGGTTAATAAGCTTGCCACTATTTAGAAACTAAAAGTCAAGTATTTGTATATGTGCAATACAAGGCAAATCAAATTCTGTGTCTACTTCTTTAGCTCACTATGTCTTTTGTCTTGTAGTCAGCAAATGGTACTGTGACTTTTGCATTTCTCTTGTTCCTACCAACCTGTTTACTCAATGTTAGCTGTAATTGCCTTAATCTAGTAATTTGCTTGGGGAGATTAAAATAGTAATCATGAGAGCATTCTTCTGACCAAGCTGCTACCTTTAAGAGGCAAAACTACCGAGTGCCCTTTAGCTCCTGTTGAGATTGGGGGTGGCCTGTTTGGCTTACAGATCAAAACCCTCTAACTATAAGTTATAGATTGCACAGCACTTGAGCAGAGTCCACTAAACTCATTTTATCTTTACCATATAATCAGCTTAAATCCATATTAACTGAAAAGAATGTTGGCTTCTCATTCTTTTTTCATTTCTTTGAAATCTGACCTTGTACTTTGAATATCACATAGTAGTCATTTACTTGAGCCAGCATCTGCTAGCTACTACTGATAAACCTCTGCAGAACCAAAATATTTCTGCTTTTGACTAAAAAATAATGGGTGAGAATGGAAACAAGATGAAGTTTGACTGAAAATACCTGGGACTACCCCTTGGGTTGTATTTTAGCTCTAAATACAAGGGTCTCTGCTTTAGATATGCTGCTGAGTCTTAAAGTTCTGCAGAAAAGGTCCCTATTATTTACCCAGACTCCAGACATTGTTTGTAACATGCTTGGTAACTGTAATTCTTACAACTCTTTATAGAACTCTGCCACTATATGCCGGAAAGTGTCCTGTCCTCTCATGCCTTGTTCCAATGCCACCGTGCCTGATGGGGAGTGCTGCCCTCGGTGCTGGCGTAAGTACTTACTGCTTTCAGAGTCCTGTAGCAGTTGTTCACCTCCAACTAGACGCATGCTGCTCTGCAGTATATCAGAACTGGATATCCAAGGGGAACCTTGTACTTCTGAAGTAGGTTAATCTGATGCGTCTTTGAGGCTGATCACTTACGTGATACATGTTCAGATATTTCCTACAATATGCAACATACTGAAATGCTTGACTTCATGGCCTTTATCTTACACAAAGAAGGAAGATGCATGTGGCTTCTGAGGACAGTTGAGTCTTTTTTTGCGGAGAGAGGGGTGAGAGAAAAGGTATGGAAAAGCATCTCCCTGGAGTCTTACTCAGAGCTGTATCCTTCTGCAGCTAGCGACTACGCAGACGATGGATGGTCTCCTTGGTCTGAATGGACTTCGTGTTCTGTGACCTGTGGTAATGGGATTCAGCAGAGAGGCCGATCCTGTGACAGTCTCAACAACCGCTGTGAAGGCTCCTCTGTACAGACTCGGACTTGCCACCTTCAGGAGTGTGATAAGAGATGTAAGTACTTAATCTACTCATGCTGGTAGTAAAACAGAGACTGCTTTTATTGGCTGAATGTTAAAAGCAAGGATTACCATGTAGCTCTGCCACTGGCATGGATCCTTGGCTTCTAGCTGTAAGGACTTGTATTAACAAGGTGGAGGGGAGCAGATAGTTAATGCAGTAAACAGTCATGTTTGGGCACTGTTCCCAGGATGAAACGTGATGCCAATTTAGGTATGAAATTTCCCTAGTTGCAAAACTTGATCTGTGACAGTCAGGAGGCTATCCATTACACATGGAGTCTTTGGCCCATACTGACTGTGTCCTAGGTGCTGTACAGTTGAAGTCTTCAGAAATTATGAGTAACAGAAATCTCTCTTGTAGTTAAACAGGATGGTGGCTGGAGTCATTGGTCGCCATGGTCATCATGTTCTGTCACTTGTGGCACGGGCATCATTACTAGAATTCGTCTTTGCAACTCTCCAGTACCACAGCTGAATGGCAAACCTTGTGAGGGTGAAGCAAGAGAAAACAAAGCCTGCCAGAAAGATCCTTGCCCAAGTAAGTGTGTCCTAGTGGTAACTAGTAATTGGTAGCTTAGTGAACATCCTGAGTAGTTACTAAGTAAGCTTGTTCTAGTATTCTTCTCTCTTTAAACTTAAGGTGGGCGATATAAAACCTCACAGGTTAGTTTCAGATGAAACTATTTTTATGCCTCTTTCATGGAGTCCATTTATTCTGTCATTTATGTCAGAACAATGTCTGACCTGCTCTCCCTGCAAAAGTAAAGTCCTCAGTCAGGTAGAAACTCGTTGTAGCACTGAATTTAAAGCTATACATGTTTTCTATCTTCTTCTCCCTTTAGTTAATGGCAACTGGGGACCATGGTCTCCATGGGATGCTTGCACAGTGACGTGTGGAGGAGGACTTCAGAAGCGAAGCCGTCTCTGCAATAATCCCGAGCCTCAGTATGGTGGGAAGACTTGTGTAGGTGAATCTAGAGGGACTCAGGTCTGCAACAAACAGGACTGTCCAATTGGTGAGTATCCATTTGCCCATAAACATCTGAAGGTTGTTGATAATCTTGAAAATACCAGTGTAAAGTCTGCAAACCTCAAGTGCAAGAATTTTAGACCAGGGTATCAGCCAAATACAGTAGTGTAGCAGCACAGTAAAGCATCCTTTATCAGAACATCTCCTTGCTTGTTTCACAGATGGGTGTCTGTCTAATCCCTGCTTTGCGGGGGCTACGTGCACCAGTGCCCCTGATGGTTCCTGGAAGTGTGGTGCCTGTCCTGCTGGCTACCATGGTGATGGTATTCACTGCCAAGACATTGATGAGGTAAGACGACTATAGTTTTCTCCTTGAAAGGGAATGAAAGAAAACAGAAAGGGAGGACAGAATCATTGTTTTATAATGCTAACTGTTCTCTTTTCTCTCAAACTCATATTTCAGTGCAAAGAGGTTCCTGATGCCTGCTTTGTCTTCAACGGAGTGCACAGGTGTGAGAATACTGAACCTGGGTACAACTGTCTGCCCTGCCCACCACGTTTCACTGGAACACAGCCATTTGGTCGCAGTGTTGAGGATGCCTTGAGTAACAAACAGGTATTGTCAATTTGAGAATTGTTCTGAGTTACGAAATCTCACCATTTCTAAAAAACAGAGAACACCTATATGTTCTAGGCAAAAAAGACTTGGAGCATTTAATAAAACACCATCTTCTGTGGTTCAGAACAGAAGAAGCATTGACCAATTTATTTTGAAGATCAAAATGAGTTTTCATTATCCTCCTCAGCCATGCAGGGTACAGAGGTTACATGTAATTTAAAGAGTAACTCAGGAGTAAATCAGGATTCCCTAATAATACAAAACTATATGCCTGTATCTTAGTGCTTGGTTCCATTTGACAATACGCAAGGTTTGAACAAGAAAAATAATTAGTACTAAGACTGGTACTGGAGTTAAGGATCAGAAGAAAGCCATATATGAGGCTTTTTTTTTGCCTGATTGATTAGGATGCATTTGAGTCTTTGGGGGGAAAGTGAGGGATGAAACAATGTTTTCAGTGGGTTTAATTTCTATGTGGTCTAGGTCTGCAAGCCACGTAATCCATGCACAGATGGAACACATGACTGCAACAAGAATGCCAAATGCAATTACCTTGGCCACTTTAGTGACCCCATGTATCGCTGTGAATGTAAACCAGGCTATGCTGGCAATGGCATCATCTGTGGAGAAGATACTGACTTGGATGGATGGCCAAATGAGAACTTGGTTTGTGTTGCCAATGCTACTTACCACTGTAAAAAAGTAAGTTTATCCTCTTTTACCATCTGCCATTATAACAGCCTAAGCTATTAAACTGTGCTCTCTGCAAATAACATTCTAGGGATAGAGGAGGTGTAGGGATACCATTGTCAAGGCATTCCTGGGAGGTTCTTGCTGTTGCTGTATTGCTTTATATATTCTTGTGATATGGGAAAAAATGAAGCCTGATTGTTGTAAATGTTCTAGGAAGATTCTAGTTTAGGCCATACCTATATCAGCTTTATTCTGATAGCAATCTCCAAGGGAAGAGCAGCAGGGTAAGAGTCTCAAAAGCAACCCAATCTTTATTTTAAAAATGACTTATCACTGTAATGACTAGCTTAAATTGAGGGAATTACAGTGAGGTTACTCCTACCTGATTGAGGTATTACAATTTTGCCTAATTATTAGATTTTACCTGCTCAAATCCATATTGTAATAATACAAGGAGTGAACATCTCTGTGTACTTCTTTTTTTGTAGGATAACTGCCCTAATCTGCCTAACTCAGGGCAGGAAGACTATGATAAGGATGGGATTGGTGATGCCTGTGACAGTGATGATGATGATGATGGCATTCCTGATGACCGGGTAAGGAAACAGAAAAGAACAGCCTTTGAGAATGTGGCTTTCCTACTCCCCTTCCCAAAGCTGGGGTCTAGCTTCTAACCTTAATCTTCAGAGAGGACCATAGGAAATTACTGGCACTGACAGCTATCCTAGAAACCTTAGATATGCATAACTGTGCAGACAAAATTTCTGCAGCTGTTTGAGTTTTGGAAGTGAATTTTTATTTTTCAATCAGCCATTAATACACTCATGCCAGCAACAGGGTGTTTTGAGATAGTAGCATCTGAGTTTTAACTGTTTCCCCACCTTTCATTTCTTCTTTCATATAGCAGCACAAGCATAAGCAGAATCTGGTTCAAGCTTTAATTTAATTTTAAAACTTGACTTTTCTCATTTTTGCAGGACAACTGTCCATTCATCTACAACCCACAACAGTATGACTATGACCGGGATGATGTTGGTGACCGCTGTGACAACTGTCCCTACAATCACAACCCTGATCAAACTGACACTGACAACAATGGCGAAGGAGATGCATGTGCAATAGATATTGATGGAGATGGTAGGTGGCCTCTGATCACTCCTTTAGATGGTTTTCTAATCAGCCATAAATCAAATGAACACAATGTAATGCTGTTTTCCTACCAAATTTCATCCCTGAACGCACAAAAGTTCCCTTGTGGTGGTTTCAGGACATGAAGGCTTCTGAAGGAACAGTTAGGGCTAATGGAAATTCACTTTGGAATATATACATTTTGGCACGGTGCAATTCTAGCTCCACTCTCACAAGGCAATAGGAGCAGAAGTCTGTGACAGAGCTGATGATGAGTCACGTTTCAAAGCTTTCAAATGTTGCTCAAAATGCTTTTAAAAATTTATCAAGAAGTGTGTGGTGGCTTTATACAGTCCTTTGCAGCATTTAGATGTCTGATTTTCATTCATGAACTTTTACAGGGGTGCTTAATGAAAGGGACAACTGCCAGTATGTCTACAATGTAGACCAGAGGGATACAGATTTGGATGGTGTTGGAGATCAGTGTGATAACTGTCCACTGGAACACAACCCTGACCAGGTAAGGGGTTTGAATTATATAAGTAGAGGACTGGTGTGCTAACAAATACAGCAAGTTGAGTGTCGTAGAAAACATTTGAACAGGTTACACCTGAAATTTGACTTGTCACAAATCATTCTTACTACTTTCCAATTTGGTGCCTTTATCAAATAACATGCCCTCAGAGTCTGAACAGCTGCTAGGTATTTTCTGAAAAGTAGCAGTATGAAGATCTGTGAGACTGCTCCATGTGCTTGTCGCCTAAGCATTTCTTAGGTTTGTCAGTTCTGGTGATCCTCACAGCGAGAATATGAAATACTTTGGGAACACTGTGTAAAATGGGTGTAGTGGAACTACTCTCTTCATAGCCTGTAGTGCTGTGTTCACTTAGACACAAAGCTGTTATTTAAACTTTGTCCCTAAACTTGAAGCCAACTGCATTTCAGAAGATAACTTTTATAGCAGTAAGTAGAAGGCAGCACAAATTGTTTTCTCTAAGAAAAAGGCATATTCTGACACTTCTAAAATTCACCTTCATAAAAATCCAGGGGGATCTAGACTCTCAGACAGCTTACTGCTTCAAAAACTGAAGGCAGAAGTAGATTAAGCCTGTGGCATCCTGTCAGTTAAAATACTAAGTTTAATAGCTTCAGGGACACAACTGGAATGTTTGAAGGGTTAGAAAAGCAGTTGCAAATCACTGGAATGTAGTGTAGTGTGGCCATGTAGCCTAAAAGCAGTGTTACTTGAAGGATTTAAACAGATAATATAAAATGTCTTAGTCATTGTCACTTGTTTTACTACTTCCCCACTTGAGGGAGGGAATTGCCTGAAGATCCTATGAGGCAGCTGCTTTCAGGAAGATCCTTTCTCTTGTGACTTTGAAATTTTAAGACTCTAATGGCTTTCCAAACACTATCCTAAGCAAGTTCTAGAAGTGGAGATATTAGATTTCAAGTGCCAGAATTAGTAGCTAATCCAACAGTGTATGGTATGCCTTCTGTCTGCATCAGGGTCACCCACCTGTGCTCACAAGACTACTAGGCTAAATGTGAGGCAACCTCAGGGATGACGGGATTGTTTTTCTTAGTTTGAGAGCTGATTATGTAAATGACTGGCTAAAATGTGTGATCAGCAAGCACACTAGTTAGTTAATGCAGTCTGTCACCACCATGGGAACAATTGTCAAGACTGATGAGTCGGGGGGCTTGAAGAGCATTTATGATAGAGAAAATTAAGCTGTGGCGTAGAGGATGTAACACTAAGCATTGGTAAATGCTGTTTTAATGTTACAGTCTCTACTAAGTACAGAGTAGTCCAACCCTGAATTGGCCTTTGAAACCACATTGCTGCCAGGGAAGGTAGGAGATAAAGCACCCTGCATCCAGTATGGTAGACGAGTGACAGAAGAGGCATGTGGCAAAGGCATAAGATAGCTGATGATCACACTGCTTTCTGATGTTGTGAATTCAAATTAAAACCGGAACAAGACTAAAGTAGCATAAAACCAGTTAGCACAGGCAGTTTTAAGTGTGTATTAATCCACCCACTATATCCATCTTAGCCCTTGATAAAGCAAGCACAAATCCTAATTAATTCTATGTATAAAGCAAGCACAAATCCTAATTAATTCTATGTATTAAGACTCCTATTTAAGAGACTCCTATCTCAGCATTCTTTAAGTGGCGTTTTAAAATTTTTAATTTTTTTTCTCCTCTGATAGGAAGACACTGATTCTGACCTCATAGGTGATCAGTGTGACAACAACCAGGACATAGATGAAGATGGTCATCAAAATAACCTTGATAACTGCCCCTATGTGCCCAATGCCAATCAAGCTGACCATGACAAGGATGGAAAAGGTGATGCCTGTGACCATGATGATGACAATGATGGTATCCCTGATGACAAAGACAACTGCAGATTGGTTGCCAACCCAGATCAAGCTGATTCTGATGGTAAGAGCCAATATTATAATGGCATTTTAAGAGTTTCTTTCAATAGTTTGATGCTATTCTTTTCACACTTTTTAATGCTGGAGAAAACTAAGTAACAAAAACAAAGAATGTCTGTACCAGAAAAAAAAACAGAATGTTGTTATAGTGCTTCTCGGTAGTAAAGATCAATGTAAAAATGACCACATATCCAACTTACTTCTAAGTCAGTATCAGGCTGGAGTGAAAGGCATTTATACAATAGCTACTGTGGCTTCTGTCATGTCTGTCAAGTACCTGGGGAGTCAGAGATCTGCAATTCAGACTTCAACTCCCAAGCTGTACGACTCAGAAGCAAACAGTGGTGGTAATAAAATAGTAAAAGTACTTTTATCCTACAGGTGATGGACGTGGAGATGCTTGCAAAGATGACTTTGACCAAGACAGTGTGCCAGACATTGATGATATCTGCCCTGAAAATGTGGAAATTAGTGAGACTGATTTCCGAAAATTTCAGATGATTCCCCTGGATCCCAAAGGAACGTCCCAGAATGATCCAAACTGGGTTGTTCGTCACCAGGGTAAAGAACTGGTTCAGACAGTCAACTGTGACCCTGGCCTTGCAGTCGGTAAGGGGAAAATTTACCAGGCACTGTTGTTTGGGGTGGTTTGATTTATTTTAATTTTCTTTTTGTTTGTTTGTTAGTGGGGGTGAGGGGTGGTTTTGTTGTTTTTATTAGTTGGGGGAGGGGAGAGGAAGAGGGCCTAAGTAACTACTAAGGAGTTGTTTAAGAATTGTAAAAAAGTAGCACCTAAAACTTTATTATTTGATGTCCCCTTAGGTTTTGATGAATTCAATGCTGTGGACTTCAGTGGTACCTTCTTTATCAATACAGAAAGGGATGATGATTATGCTGGCTTTGTATTTGGCTACCAATCTAGCAGTCGTTTCTATGTTGTCATGTGGAAGCAGATCACCCAGTCTTACTGGGACTCCACACCAACCAAAGCTCAAGGCTATTCAGGTCTCTCCATCAAAGTTGTGAATTCCACCACTGGTCCAGGAGAACACCTTCGTAATGCTCTGTGGCACACAGGAAACACTCCTGGCCAGGTAAGAGTGGCACTTACTACATGCTGAAGTACTCTTAACATGGTAACATGAGCACTTCAGTGTAATAACATACTCTTCTGCATAAGGCAGGCTGTTCTTCCAGAAAATTAGATACTTAGAGGGGGCCTGCACATGATGATCATGTAGGCTTCTTGCCAAATACCAATAACTTTATACTTTTTCCTAATCCAGTAAAATATTATATACAATTAACAGGATTGCTTGCTGCAGACAGACTTCCCAGCAGCAGTGAATCAATTTTTTGTGGAATTGTGTCATAGCTTCCCATTTATATATTTTAAAAGTAAATTTAAATGCAGTTGATTTCTATTATTTCTATCTTTAGGCTATTACAGAGTGTAATTACTTATTTGCAGCCTTTAATAATAAGACACCTTCATGTCAAAATAAGTGCTGTGTTATCTCTGGCCTTTGGTTGATAAAAATCATTCTTTCACAGGTGAGAACTTTGTGGCATGATCCTCGTCACATAGGCTGGAAAGACTTCACTGCATACAGATGGCGACTTAGCCATAGACCAAAGACCGGTTACATCAGGTAAGCATCATCCTTTTACCTGAAGTAAATATCACAGGAAAAGTGGATGTCTGTGAAAATAAACCTCACAGGACCTTGTCAAAGATGGCTGAGCTGTTGTCTCTTTGTAGGGTTGTAATGTATGAAGGGAAGAAAATCATGGCAGACTCAGGACCAATCTACGATAAAACCTATGCTGGTGGTCGGCTAGGATTATTTGTCTTCTCGCAAGAAATGGTGTTCTTCTCAGACCTTAAATATGAATGCAGAGGTAAGGATGACATTGCATTTAAGAGAGCCTATGTAAATGAATGGGTTCAAGAACATAAGATGTAAGAGCCAAGAGGGAAAGTTGAACTGTGATCTTTCATGGTTCAGGTTCAAATGAGTTCTGCAGGCAGGAACAGGACACCTTGATAAATTCTTCACAGCGAAAATTTTAAATATATAAAATCTAAGTATATTTCTACTGTGTTATTTCAAAGTATCAGAAATTCATGTTGAGTTCCAGAAATGAAATACATTTTAACTCTTCTTTGAAGTGCTGATTAGAATGAGTGAGCACATCTGACAAAATCTGAGGTAGAAATGCAATATATTGACTTTAGCAAGTAAAAAGCTGATTTGCTTAAAAGTAAGCAAAGTAGAAGGTTGTCCATATATTGCAGTCTTGAAGTTTAGTGCAGGTAAGTGCATACAACTAGTTCCAGCTGTCTTAGTCTTCTGAAATTGTCACCTCATTATGTAATGGTTACATAGATTAGATTATGAAGTCTAACTCGAGGAAGTACCTAATTGAAAGTAATTTCAGTTTTCTCTACAAATGTCTCTGGGCATTAATGACTAGGATGTAATCATGCATAATACACAGGAATATTTAAATATATATTTTCCTTTTTTCACAGATTCTTAATCACAAGCTCGTTGGATTCAAAGACTATTTAAAAATGCTGGTAATTGCACCTTTTGAAACGTTTAGCCTTACAAATCCTGGGACCGTTATATTATTCCTTCCTTTCTTCTTTCTGCATAAATGTGGACTCAAAACACATGACCTGCCTCAAGAGAATGCTTTTGAGAGAATGAAAGTGAGAACATACTTGGTATCTGACCTCTGCTGATGTGGAAGGAAACAAACGTGTCTTGCAAATGAGAATTGTTGTCACTGAACAAGCACACTTCTTTCAGTAGGAAAGACATTTGTTTGCTGTTTATCACAGTGCAGTGTCACTGCCTCTCTAACTGGAGGTCCCATGGAGTAGCATTTTGTAAAAGAACATCTTTGGATGTGCTTTGGACTACTTAAACTGAAGACCTTTCATTGTGTGGGGAAGAGGGAGTTTGGGTGGGAGGGGGAACTCTAGGTCTTTCTTTATGGGGTAGAGAATTTTTTTTAAGGAAGGCTGTGCTACTTTGGTTTACATCCATTTAACTTGGAGAAATTTTTTTCTATGTCATACCTTTCAGATAAAAACATAGCCTTATTCTGTTTTTGGTGAGCTAGATCAGCTGCTGTACTACACAGGACAAAACAGATATCCTAAAACTGATTTTTGTCATGGCAGGAGGGAAAGAGGATAACTGGTACACTGGATCACACCAGCTTTGGGAGAACTGGGATTTATGATTAGATTCTGTTTTTGCCTGATCTAGATGCTGGCCTTGCTTACCTTCAAATGTGTTCTTTCAGATATGGTGCCAGAAAGCACCACCATCTCAGCTAGCACTGTGCTGTCCTTCAGGAAACCAGCACATGCTTCACTTTTTATGGTTAAAGAGGCACAAAAATAATGTAATGAAAACATTCCTTTTCTACATGCCATAGATGTTTTAAACCCCTCGCTTCTTCAGAGGGGAGGAAAAGGGGCCTGTAGATAAAATTGTAAAATATTTATTTTTGCCTATTCTTATGTTATAAAGACTGAGGGATTATTGATAAAAACAACAAGAAATGCGTCAAGACTATCCACCTAATCATTGTTACAAGTCTTCATGACTGTAAGATTGTAAATACAGATTATTTATTATCTCTGTTCTATACTGAAACTAGAGAGGGTTTAGTTGAGAAAAAAAGTCTTGTCTGGAGCAGATAGTGGTGATGTATTTGTTACAAAGAGCAATTTTCCCATAAAGGCTTTGAGGCGCAAGGAAAAGTGGGCAATGGGATGTTTGTTTTTCTCAGTCTGAGCTCAATGTTGGCTTTTCCTTTCTTTGTGCAAGGCAGTTGGTAGCGTGGCAGGCAACTGTTCTGCAGTGCTAGAATTCAAGTCCTTTTACATAGTAGCAGTTTCTGTGCCATCCACAGCACTAGGGATGAGGGAATGCCATTCACCCTCTTAGTGTTCTCTAGTGCTGGGAAATGTCTGTGATGCTTTACCTCTGCTCAGTTGGCCAAACCCAGAGCCAGGAGAGATGCCCTGCAGAGATTGCAGCAGGAGGCACGAGAACAGCCCTCAATAACCCTGTAATGGGCTCTGTGGGCCACTGCATGCTCAGTTTGGAACTAGTGACATGCAGCTACAAAAGAAGGAATTCATCACAGACTAGACAATTTCAGCTCCTTGCAAAAGAGGGAGAGGCCTTGATGTACATTAAAAGACTGTTTTCCCCAACAGAAGGGGCAGCATCCTTATTCCTATAATATTTCCTTGTCTTTTGAAAAAACAAAAAGAAATGAACATGGTGAACGTTTTACGTACAAATATTACCTCATTGTTGTGTGACTGAGAAAAACCTTTGGAGCAAGCAGAGTTCAAATGTCTAACAAACTTTAAAGCTACTGTAGTACTAAAAAGTTAATGCTGTACATAGTAAAAATTTCTTTGCAGAAAATGTTCCCAGAAAGGAAATGGCATTGGAAAAAAAAAAAAGTCAAATACAATTTCTAATGTTGTATTATATTTTTTCCTGTCATCTTGTATACCATTGCTTGTATTTTTATAAATTATTTTTCTCATTGCCCTTGTAATAGTTAATCACATAATTGTGTAGATAGGCTATTTAAATAATTTATCATGAAATGCTACCTGTAGAGTTAGTATTTCTATTTTTATAAAAAGTTTGCACACTGAAGATTTTTTTGCTTCCCTCCTCCCAATGTTTTTGCTAGCATAATTTTCTAAGAACATGCTTTTTTGTAAACATTTTTAACCATTTTTCCATTCTAAAGTTGTGTAAGTTGTACAATAAAGCTTCTTACATACAAAGAACAATAAACCACCAAGGACATTTATATTTATACCTTTGTGCTCTTGTTTTATTAATGTTTTGTAATACATCTCTGGATCACTGATGTATTATTTGTGTCAAATTTGGCTTCCATGCAAGGTTTTCTCTGCATTCTACATTACAGCTATTCTGAGGGAGTGCACCCGAGCTGTTACCCTGTGTGTAACCTGGCCCACCTGCAGGCAGTGCTGCAGTCACAGCAAGGGCAGCTGGCACCTTGGATTCTGAAGGCTTCACTTTAAGACTTCCAAGCATTGCTGCCCTTGAGGCAGGCAGGAGGCAGAACAGTCTTTGAGTCACTGCAGTCATGCCCAGCCAGGGCTGCCCCCTTTCACATGAAAAGAGGCAGCATATTGGCTGTTTGCAGGGGCTGGTGCATCAGACTCTCACAACTGAAACTGCTATTGTGATCATAGAGCTGATGCCAGGGCACTCAATCAACTTCTAGGACTTGCTGCTAAAACTAATGGTCAAGACTGGCTCCTTGATCTCTACTAGCAGCAGCAGCTTGTTTAGTGCACCTCTTAGCAAAGGCAGGTGCTGTAACAGGAGTACCCACATGAGAAGTGTAGTGAGGGCATCCTGCAGGTGTAGAAAATTATTCTTTACATTTTCTTTTCCTGAGGATGAAGACTCCTGTTCTATGTCACTAGTCTTTTGAAGGCAGTCCTGTATATTTGAATTGTTTCCCACTGAGAACAAGGATAGCAAAGAACTCCTGGCCTGTTATGAAGGACCAGGAATTTCTGCCCTCATCAGTTACTGTCTGCTGGACTTCCCTGGAATAAGATGGGGTAGTGGGAGTGCACCCTAAGTGTAACCCATCTGATCTTACCTGAGCCTAGCCTACCATTTGTCCTGCAGGTTTGGTCTCTTAACTCTTCTGGCCTCCAAAAGACACTGAGAAGACCGAGAACAATAAAAAACAAAGATGGTTCCAACCTGGAGAAATCCCTTCATTTACTTGCAGGAAGAAGGAGATACCTTAAAACCAACAGTTTTCTGAGCATGTATCTATATCTGGAAATATCTATATATGAATATATGTAGGTCTAACCAAAAGCTTGAAACAGAGAACTGCTGCTGCTGTGGGGAAGGCAGCCTCAGCAGCCCATTCCAATGATCTCATCTGAGCCATGCCAAACTTTCATGCTAATTTAATGCATGCATTTTTGTGGCTTTTCTTGTCATTAGAATAAAAAAGGCAAGCCATATGCTTTGTGTTGACCCATAACCTAAGTCCACCCACTTGTCGCTTGGTGGGTGTGAATACAGTAGGACACAAAAAGAGCTATATTTGAGGTACGTTAGGCCTTTACTTGCCCAAAGAAACTACTAAAGAAGAACTAAACACAAGAACATGGCAGGTGGCCACACTTCACAGGGCAGAGAACCCTGTGGGAAATTTGCTGTTCCCGGCCTCCCTGGAGACTCATCAGTGGAACATGTAAGTGTACCAACCAATGCATGCCATTTCTAGAATTACTTGGTACTGGCCAACTATTTCTGCATAGGTAATCTTTTGATTTCTTGCTATTGTAGAGAACACAATGTTTTCCTTCCACAACACTTCTCAGAGCCTATGCAAATGGGCTTCTTCAGTTTTAAAGTGGTCATTTGCATCGAACCGATATTCAACAGGAGTAGTAGTTTAACCAGTAGGTATTCATAAGCAATGGAGATACAGACTGAGATAGGTGTAGAAAGATCTGCATCTTAATGACAATAGTGCATTTTTTACTGATATTGGTATGGTTTTTGCAGAGAAGTCCACAGCAAGCGGTAGATTTTCAACATAAATTCATTTTGGAAAGGACTGTTGAGATTGCAGAAGTAAGCATCTTAAAGTATCCACAAGGGGAGTTCTGGTTCTTATTTCTCACCTTTTCCAAAGGGAAAAAACTGCTGCACAAAGTTGTATGAATATTTAAGCAGAGTTACGACAAGAGGGAGAGAACTCATTTAAAAAAGTGCTTAGCAAGCAGAAGTCTTAAAGAAAAAATCTTCCACAGGAAATCCATAAAATTAGACAAGTATCATAGAGAAACTTGGATTTTCAAATTTAAACAAATCCCAGGAAGCCCAGACATCATTTGTCTTTTATTTCTCACTTCCTTTCAAAGTGAAAAAGTGCTAGCCTAGACAAAACATGAGGCTAAACTGAGAGCTGCTGAGACGCTATGTCCATGTCCCTTGATGGCTCTGCTCACAAAATGTGTATGGAGAGGCCATTTTAGTGTTATTGTAAAATTAGGGTAGAATGCCTCCAGCCATGCCCTTCCCACCAAAACTATGCATACCAAATACACAAAGCAAACAATAAAAAACAATGGCACAGATCAGTATTTCCACAAGAAAACAGCAGATTTTTAGGGGAAAAATGTTCTGAATACAGAATACCTGCCTACAAAGCACTTTAACACTCTGCAAGTTGCTGCACACTCCAGAATATTCCAGTTTACTGGGGTTTTTTTTTAAGCATAAGAGGTATTGCAGATTCAATTGCAAGCAGTGAACTATTTCACATAGACATAAATGACAGGGAGCCTTTTATTCCAACTACTGCATCTGGATTCTAGCCAATCCCTCAATGAAACGTATAATTGGATAAATGTAGGTTATGGCATTAGTAGTATTCAGCTGCCTCTATTCTATTTGAAAAGGAAACAGTTTTTCTGACCTTTAAATCTCACTACAAATAAAGGAGTAATTATTTCTCAATAAGCAAGCACATCTGTTGAAAATTAAATTAAAGAAAAAAATCAATTTCTACTTTTCCTAGCTTTCATAAACCCTCCTAACTTGTCAGCTTCCTGAGGATCTGCCAAACCCCCTTGTCTTGTATCTGTCCTTCACACTGTGAGATTCCCAGAGGTGAGGCTCTCTCTTCATAAATGGGGGAGGAAACATGCTTGGAAGTGTAAACTCTTCTGGCAAATTTTTCATGTAAAAAGCAATAGAGAGGGGATCTTTTTAAAAACTGTGCTTAGAAAGCCTTTTTAAGAAGCATAACAAAAGGTGCACTCATATTATTTGCTGAAATTTTATCCAGCAAATACAGGTTTTAATAAAATATAAAAATTCTCATAGTCACTGAAATCACAGAAATTGAGTTGCAAACTACTGCCTCTCACTTATCTATCCCTGATATGGAGGTAAAAAGGCACCATTTCCAGTACATGAATTCACTGGCATACTTTTTCACATTTCTAGACTAGTCCTTGTTACTCTGATAACATGTTTAAGCAGCCCTTTCCTCTCTGATCTGTGCAGCAGATAATTTTTGCACAGCCAGTTTTCACTCTGTGCTCAGCATGCCCACTGGCTCTGCAGGAGTTCTGCTGGGGAAGTGAGAAGGAAAGCATGCACCACAGCTCCACTAAGCAGACACCAGCCCACGTGTCTTGGAAAAGGGCATTATGCCCAGCATTTTTGTGGGGCGTTTTCCTCTTTTTAATTTTTTAAGACAAAACTGAAAGTTTTTTCACCCCTTGGTAGAACTACTTTAATTTAAACTTGAATTCTGGACATAAAGGAATAATTTCACTCATTTTATTGTTTCCCAGATTTACAAAACTTTTTGACCTTTTTTTTTTAATCAGGATATATATTTTGTCACTACTCTTCGAAATGAAAATCCCTCAACCACTCTAAGTCTGCACAATAACTGTAAAGCTGGAGTGAACTTCTGGTACCATTACAGTATACTGAAATCAATGCTGTAATCCTTTAAAATATCCCACTCAAATGTATAGTAAATTTTCTATATTACATATTCAATTAATACATACAATTTATATATGCATATATATATAAATATACACACATAATGTTAATGAAATTGACTGAACCACCTTAATTTTCCACTTTCAGAGGAAAAAAAATGGCAGTTTGCCATTTAAGAGAGCAAACCATGGCAGCATCGAAACATAACCACAGAAGAAAATCAGTATCAACAGTTGAGCCCTGGCCACCACAAACACCAGCACTGTATGTCTGTCACTGAGGGGTCTCAGTGACAAAGACAGAATGATTTGGTCCTGTATTGCTCAGCAATTAGATGAATCACACCAGAATCTTTTCTTCATGGCTGTGTTGACTTCACCAATTAAGTTTTTGGAACAAAGCATCTATCTGTGCTGTAAAATCATTGTGTTGAAAAAGATAAGGAAAACAAACAGCATAAATTTACATGTACACATGAAACTTGTTCCTCAAACACCTCAAAGCCCAAAAATCAGAAGGATAACTTTAAAAATCAGTGTCCTGTGCTCTGCTATGTTTTGGATTAAGGGAGCTAGAGAGGACATTAAAGAAAGTTAGTTATCAGAATTTTTTGCCAAATACAACTTATTCTGAAGGAAGCTATGTATTTCAAAAAACCTGTTTCTAAATCCCAAGTTAGGCTGCAAAAGAAAATTAATTTAAATATCTTAATCATCACTGCTGCATCCCTCCCTGAGGAGAAGCTGCCACATTCCAGTGCAGCTGGAATTCAAGTGGCGGCCCCAATGGAGGGGTTATTGCAGGTCACAACACAGAATCACTGGAAAAACAAAGAAAAACCCATGAATCCTCCTGGGCTCAACTTTCTTTTTACCCTGGTATTGGTGATGTTTTAGCAACTGACCTTGTCACTATATTTTATATAATATCTCTGTTATTGTCCACCTCTCACTAGTACCATATTTTTCCAAATAATTTTTTTCCAACAGTTTTACTTAAAACTGAGAATACAAAAAGAAAGGAGGGCTTGAATTGATATTTCACCTGTAACATCAAGCAAGAAATAAAATATTCCCAAACAACCTTTTCATATCATGCAGTAGAAACCAAGCACATCTAAATCCTAGGTCACTAATTTTTTATAGTCTCTGAGTTTTGGGTACTGACCCAACACACCTCTGGAAGAGCAAGCCATGAGTGCTAGGTCCCTCTGGCTTGGAGTGACTTCAACTGGGGCAGGGTGCTCAGCACTTCCCAGAACTAAAAGTTACAGACCTCCTGTTGGAATATACATTTCAAGTCAATATCCATCCAAACTTACCTGCTTATCCCTGAAATGGCAGATGCAACTAAAAAGACGTGTGGCTTCAGCAATGTTGTAAATCTTTGTTAGCAACAGCAACCCTTCTTTAAGGGTGCTAGCAAAAGCTTTTTTATAGCAGCAAGAGATTCAAGATAAGAAAATAAAACAGGAAAATTAGGAATTATTTGGTATTTTTCTTAATGTTCTCTAGATACTATACATACAATCTTTAAGCAGAATTTAGATTTCCTCAAAAACTGCCCAAGCACTTGAAACACTGTTTTTGAGAAGGTCTCTATAAAACACAAGTTCCATGAGAAAATAACTGGACTGTGGAAAGATTACTGCCAGCAGACAGTTCTGAATGAACATCATACAGGCACAGAAAATACTCTTAAAAACACTTTTCAGTATTGCTTTAATTATATTTATGCTAAAAAAATTATGACACAGCCTTAATATTTTTACAGTAAGAATTACATGTAGGTGAGATTTGAAAAATTCCATGAAATGTGCTTACAGCAATCCGATGCAGAACATCCACTATGCAAAGGTTTGTTATTGCTGTTGGAGAACAAGTAAAAATATCAGAAAGTAAAAAATGAAATAGCAACAGCTTGTAGCAAATATAATGTTCCATTCAAATTTTTAACTGAAAGCAAATTGATTAGATACTGATCTCTGTTATATCCACACAATTACAGCTTCCCCAGAAGTGTGCATGCAATCCTCCTGGCAAGTCTGTAAATTAGATTAAAATCTGGGCCAATATGTGCATTTATTTAAATATTCATATTAGATCAAGTAAACCCTATGCAATAACAGCCCATGTATAGTTAATGTACTATCCATACATCTTTTTGTGGTGAATGTTAAACGACTATAGGTATAGGATCTGAGAAACAGTTTGTCCTTTTAGGTCAAGAAATCACACAAGAGCTTGTCAATGGGAAAATCTGTTGAGTCTTCTTTGCTAGAGTATCTCTCCCCACTCAAAAAAGCTTTTAAAAATGAACCATGTTTTTTTAATAATGTTTTCTTATTCTGACATTGGAGCACATGAAATGGGAAACCGACCATCAGCTGAGTAAATAAGCCAAAAATCAGGAAAAAATACTAGTTAAAGACTAGACAATCAAAAACCTGTAATGAATTGTTACTATGCTCTCAAACCCAAACCAGCTGCATTACCCTTCCCCCATCACTACACGGTTTCACAACCCAGTAGCTGCCAGGGCAAACTTCTGAATGCCTCCACTTTTACTCCCTCCAAGCCTTCAGCAGGGGCTGCATCCTTCCTCATTTAATTGTGTTTCTTAACTAGAAGACATGAATGTTCACTGTGCGGTGACCAGTTTTCCCAGACAAGAATCAGGCAGACCTGAGCTGACTAGTGAGCACTTGTGCAATTCCAGCCTTCAGGCAAACCAGAGGTCCAGCCAACAGACAGCCCTGGGGCAAAAAACTGAGTAATGGGATGCTTCACTGAGTCAGGACTCTGAGTCAGACAGGCTGCAAGCTCCAGCAAACTGCACTGAGATAACAGAAGACACGATTTAGCTAACTTTATGAAAAAGCTAGACCCTGCGTGTGTGTGTATGTGAAGAAAAATGAAATTATTATATATATTTCATACCCTCTCTAATAAAGCCCCATCAGTAAATACTAAACTTTTCACATTTGGTTGGCTTTTTGGTTTTGTTTTGGGTTTTTCTTTTTAACAAACAAAGACATACATGTCTTATCAGACACACAGCTACACAATAGCTCTGTACATTTCTTTATAAAACATAACACTCCCAGGAAATTTAATGAAATGCAAGAGTTTGTTTTGAAACCAAAATGCAACAATACACTACAATGACAATAATAATTATCTCTAAAGAAAAAATGAACTCATGGAACAATTTCAATTATAATAATTTATTCCCATCAGGTTGCTTGATATGATACTGTATCTGTGCAATATCACTGATAGAGGTTTAGCTACACTTTCAGAAAACAGTGAGAAGCATATAGTCACTCTCCCCTCAAATTTCAATGTTCATATGATCTGAAAAAGAGAAAAGATGCTGAACTGTGGTAAACATTATTTTCAAGAGCAAAATATAACAACGGTTCATTCTACTTAAAACTTAATATAGCCCCTCAAAATAGAGCTGGAAATAATAATTTACTGGCTCATGCAACTGTGAGACATAACAGCCTTTTCCTATGTGCACGTGGGCAAGTCTGGATTCTGTTAACCTCAGTAAACAACCGAGGTTGTTATTATCTATGTTTACGTACATACGAGCTGGGTATAGATTAGTGCTTCTTTCAAGAAACAGGCATCACTTATCTTTGAAGGCACTCAAGAGTTTCCTTCATATATATACATATATATGCATTATGCTAATAATTGTGCTTTCCTGAAAATCTATATAATTTCGTGTATTACAGTAAATCTATATCACAGACTACAGTACCATAAGGAATGCAAAGCTGAAATTGTGCTAAACCAGTTTCACACTATTTTATTTGCTTAGCCAGCACTACAAAGAATTTAAACTGTATGTAGAGTGGGCAAAAAAATCAAACCACTTACAGAAGATTATGCATACATATTTAAATGTCCTTTAGAATTAAGACAATAACAAAATGCAACTATGCAAATATCTCTTACAAATTAAAATAACACCTGACACTTCTCATACTTTCATCTGCAGATGTATTTGCCTTAAACTGGATTGCACTGGGATCTCTATTTCTCAATACAATTAGCACATTCAATCATGTCTGAACTAACAAGCAAATTATCTACAGAATACATTAAGCAAGTTTACAAATTCAATAAATAACACACCCTTTGGCCTATGTCCAGAACTAATTGCTTCAGACAGAACTGAGTCACCTTTTTTAGGAAACAAATTAATTAGCTTCTTAGTAAAAAATAAAAAAAAAATCAGGGACTGAAAATTCAGAATACTTCCCCTCTCAAAAAAAGAATTTGTATGCAAAAACATCATAAAACCAAGATGCTTATTAACCATACAGGTTTGAGCCCTAGAGGATTAAACATTACTCATAATCTGTTTCAGTCTCTAGTGAAAACAGGTAATCAAAATACCCCATTACAGGGTATTTCAGAGTATGATACACATGATTTTGACTCAAAGATATTTAAATTATTATGTGACAAATGTTAACACATTCACCTTGTAGACTTCTACAATGAGATGTCCCATATGGAAATCCACTTAATATTGAAAATCTCCTTCCTCTCTTGTGCAATCAAATTACCTCACAGTGACTATATCTATAGTTACCTGCTCACTTCACTACCCAATGGTCACAGTGCATGGGGCTTTCCTTGATTTAAAACATCCCCTCTTAAAACACACTCATAATGGGAGCTGGTAGTTGGGGCTGAGTCGCACTTGGCTCTGACCATGCTACATCTCTTTGGACTAAAGGAGAATTTTAACTCAAGTGGAGGCAGCAAGTCACTGAGTTTTCCTCACTGTTGGTGGCCAAAGAGGCCTGGTGGTGCAGTATGTAATCATGTCACTCCTGCATGAGATCAGGCTGCCCGTGCAGAGCTGATCTCTGCGGTGCCCCCCATGAGCACCACTGCCACCCTGCTCTCCTCTGGGCAGAGCACTCTCTTCCCTCGCCTGCTCCTCTCACACCTGCATCTACATGAAGAGCAAAGACAGCTTGTGAAGATAACTGATAAGTAACCTGCCAGGAAAAAAAAAGCCAAACCAAAACCACCCAACCTTTTCTACAGGTAATATTTCTATTTTCTTCATATAGAAGTAGCACTTAAATCTCCTAAGGGGAAAGTAGCGCAGGTAAGTATGGATATCACCTTTGTCTGGAAGTGTAAAAACAGCAATACCAAGACTTCCTGCATTCTGACAGGCAGAATCACTTTGAAAAATATGAAAATTCCCATAATCGTAGAAAGATTAAGTACAAACAAAGAAAGTGTTGTGATCATAATTATGAAATTATAACATAGCAGAGGGATATTAGAATGTTCTTCTTAATTACTGATGCATATGAAAAAAACCAGTTTCTCTAAATCCAGAACAAATAACCAGTATAACAAAGACCAATCAACAAACATAGCAAAATGTATTGATTTCTAGTAACATGAGATTCTAGCACTAGAATCACAAATTTCATACTGTCAAAACTTTTATGGAAAAAGTAAAAGCTTTACCTGCCTAAAATGTGACTTATTTGAACATTTGGCCTTCCAGGAAGAGAACTAGTCTTAGGTTAAAAATCTAAACATAGACTTAGATTACAATATCACTATGTAATTACATATGAGTAAAGAACACAAAAAAAAAAAAAAAGAAAAAAAGAAAAAAAAAAACACCAAGAGACATTTCCACAATTGTTTTGTAATACCAGACAGAGAGAATTTTTTTTTTTTTTCTTGCTCGTTAAAGTCTATACTTTCTTTTACCAAACTAAAAGTAATTGTTCAGTATTATTAATTTTGGTATCTTATGTGTGTAAATTTGAACTCCCTAAAAGCAGTTTATTGTCTTTCATATAGCCAGGTCATGTTTGTTTCTATATGACCGAGTTTACTTTATTAAAAACTTTCATGAACCACTTGGATTTTCGTGTGGATTTTTGTATCAGCTGCTGCGAGAATATTTGCTCTCCACAGAACAATGAACATGACTTTCTACTACCAAAAAGGCAATCCATATGTGTTTTCAACACAGTTTTCCAGATGACAGAATTAATCAACATCAGTGATATATTTCATAAAACTCCTTGTCAATTATTTCAGGGTAAGAATTTTAATAAACATTCCGATATTTTGTGTGTATTACTTTTGGCACAGTTTTATGTTTTCTAAAAGAACATTCTTGTCCCACCGCAATAATCAGTGTGTATTGGTGCATACCTTTGGTGTGAACCTGCTTAGGTTTTTTCATTATAATCAAAAGCCTATTCTAAAGGGTTGTTAAGAGTCTCACCTCCTTTGGTTTGCAGTGGTATGCTGAGAATGTCAGCCTCTGTGGATGGCTCATTGTTCATGCTGATGCAATATAATGGTTCATCCAAGAAAGAAGGTTTCTTCAATCTTTTTGTGTTGAGTGCTCTTGACATAAAGTAACCTTCAGTAATACTCTTATCTTCCATCTTCTGTAAACCTTCTAGGTCATCAGGTTCCTCTGTTTGGGCCAGTGAATCCTTTGATAAGTGACTACCAGCCAATGCTTTGCTGGTATAGTAGCCAGGGATTTTGCTCTCTGCATTAACACATAAGCTTTTGTCTTCGAGTCCAGCCTTTTCCTGAGCCATTAACATCCCTACAATATGGTCTTCAACTAACATTTTGGAAAGACTAGATGTGGAGTGAAGAGTGGAGTCTTGACTTGTGTAACAAGGGGGACTTAATCCAAAAGAAAGAGATTCCTGAGACTCTGGCATGGTAACGTTACTTATTGTTCTCTGAGGCCGCATACATTCTTCCAGAAGGGTATTAAGCTGCTCTTCAGAGAGGCTCATTTGTTCTTCAGTCTGAAAAAAAAAAGGCAAGAATTTCTTCTGTCAAAATATAATTAATGAAAAGCAGTGCCATAAAACAGCTTGAGAGATACACTGGCAGAATCCTTAAACAAATATCAATGTCTTTCAATTCAAACTGAATTTAAATATACATTTCCATAATCACAAAATTTATGCAGCATCCTCACTAGGTTCTAGATAGATTCTGTAATGAAAGTTAGGAAAGAAGCCTGATGTCCAAAAGGCACTGAGAGGCCTTTGATTTTGCATAGTCTTCCATGAGATCTGACTGGTTTTTAATTATCAGAGCATGCACTTTCTCATATTTCTTGGTTTGCTGTGAATACCTACAGACACATACACATAGACACACTAAGATTTTAGTTATTGAAAGCAAAATAGCACATTCCTAAAGGACTGTTGGGGCAATGCAGCTGGGGTTAGCAATGGTTTTGGATAGCACCAGCCTACAAAGACTGTCACATGCTGACTGAAATATTCCCAGCCTCTCATGCTAGAAATGCACATAGTCTCTCTCTCAACCATGTGACACAAAGCACATCAGTTACCGCCCATGGCAAGCATGACCCATGGCAAGTGACAGAAGAAAGCTCTGTCTTCTGTGGGACAGTTTTCATGCTTCCTTCAAGCTGTCACTGCTTGCATAACTTGCAGATATATCTTCTCAGTTAATTTCTTATTTAGAGACTGGCACACTCCCATCATTTTTATCACACAGGACATTTCTTAAAATTTGATATTAAAGATAATGACTGATATTAGTTGGTTATGGTGAAGAATAGCAAAGGATATTTTGCTTAAAGAGGTTAGCAACAGGGAGTTACTTCCAGCTTTTACAATCCTTAATGCTCCTAAAAACAGAGTAGCACAATTTTCCCTGACAATTTAAAGATTATAATGATAAGGATAAGACTATTTTTAGATATGTGTAATACATTTGCCCATGAAATAGGAGCTATAGAAGATATCATAATATATATTTAAAATGTTGGAAACGCTATGCAACATTTAATAGAGAAAAATTCTTTCTACAATCAAAATCTCAGTTCTACACAACCTCCAAGACACAAAGGATCAGCTGAAACATTAATGAACCCTTAGGCTACAGTGACTTATGTAAAACAAAAATTTTATTCATTGTGTAATGACTTCTACAGAGAATTTACTTTACATTGTGCTAGAGGATGGAGATACTGTCATTTCAGAGGAGAGAACAATATCAGATGTTTAGCTGATATTTTTTTCCCTGAAGGTCTCTGATCCAACTGCAGGAGTCATACTATCCTGTTTGATATATATGACATGACTTGGCTAGAGCCAAGGTACCATACAAGGTGTATGGATTACGCCTGAAAACTGATAACTCATGTTCATCAATGGGGACAGTTTTCAGTCAGAAAGGAAAGAATATTTCTTTGAAAAACTTGTGGCTATTAAAATTACAAAATGACACTAAAAATTGAACAAGAATGACATTTTAAGTTGCCTTCAGTCACCATTCTATACTTACATATTCAAACATTAATAATAGCTAATAATCACTGCTACAGACCAAATCCTGTACAGTTCAGACACTAAGTGATGTGCATAAGCTCAGCTCTATAGAGTTATTTAATCCAATACTTTTCCTGCAGATATCAATTTCCTTCCCAAAGATACTCCAAGTTTCTTCCTTGCACATAAAACTGCAAGTGCATTAAAGAAATCAATGTTAAGGGCTTTTAAACATGAAAAAAAAGAGAGAAAGAAAAAGAGCATCGACAGGCTATTATTATGGGTAGAGATCTTTATTTAGATGAACACATCATCAGGTAATTATATTGAGATTCAAGTAACCCTGGTATCAATCTATGTATTTTTGATAATATTAACTGAAATCAAACCTCAAGCTTAAGTGCTTACATAGAAAACATGCAAAATATTTCAGTATCTGCAAACTTTACTTGGTCTTCTAAATTTTAATCCTAGTGTAGAAAGTACTCACTGATGAAAAATAACTCAAGGGAAAAAAATTAGTAGCAAAATACTATGATGAATCAAAAATGAAACATGAAAAGTTTCAAATTTTCACTTTTAATCTCCATGCTGAAGTCCTTCAATTTCTTGAAAAAGTATTTTAATTTGAAGGATAACATTTGTTTCCAAGCAGTGATTATCAGAATGAACTTACTGTAAGAAGCAAGAGCATCCACACAGGAAGAGCATAACATAAGAGACCACTACTGGAAGCCCAGCTGCATCGAGAGTATATCCACAGAGCAGATTATACTGTGTAAACATAACTATATTTGTAACATAGAAGACTCTCACATCTGGAAACCCACATGGATTCCCACATGGTTTTGAGTGTGTGGTTCTATACTAACATATTTCAAACCTCTTGGCCAAGATCATTTGGAGCTAATTTTATGTTAATGACTGGGCAATTCACTCACTGCAGAATGGAATTATGTATATGAAGCAAATGAATGATCAGTACAAAATTAACACTGGGAGGAAGATCATCTTGTCCTGCCTTTCTTTGGTCCTGTTATTTCTCCTATCCCCACTTCATCTATCTGCAGTCCATTTTCCCTCATCCAAATTCTTTTCTTCCTATTTTTATCTTTCAGGAAAACCATATGGCTTGTATTCATAGATTACCTTGATTATTACCAGAGGGGTAAGATTTAGAGCCTAAGGCATATAGGGAAGGAAATGAATATGATAACTATGGAGTTAAAAAGTTTGGGAACTAGTGGGCTTGTTTTTCTCCAGAGTGGCAGGCCTGCAGCCAAAGCAGACAGTGTAAAACATTTCTTTGTTCCTTATTTTTTCTTTCTCTCTCTTTCCTTTTCTCCCTTTGGATTTTTGTATGATATGCATGTAAAGATAAGGAAAATATTCAATAAACCTCTCCAAAAATTATGTTTTAAAGTATTAAAGGTGCACTGTTATTTTGTTTTGCCAAACTCAAGAGATGACTATAGGCTTAAGGAAAAATACACAGTGGAGAAGATAAATAGCCACCAGTCATCCACTCAGCAGCCAGGAATTTGCATTGAAATGAAAGCAGAAAGGCTGCTGTTAAAATCAGGAAACAGTTTAGGGAAACACCGTTGGGAAAGACATCTCACAGCAAAAAGGGCTGTGCATTTGCAACCAAATGAGCATTTGAACTCATGGAATTGCATAATACAACAACTGTATTAGGAGTCTGCAGAGTATATATTTGCACACATCAGAAGCAATCCAGTCACAACCAACTGTAACAGTTCAGAGCCATGACTTGGAATCAGAAATACAGTCTCAGGGAGACACTCGATTCTACATCTCCCAAGCTTTCATTCCCCTCATTGTAAATAATTTACAACTCCTATACAGGATAAATACTTCAAGACATTTTTTTTTAAATACCAGGACATAAAATGAGTGTCATTCAAAATGCAGAAACAGCCCTCTAGACAAGGGAAAATGAGGTATCAGGTTTGGTTTCCATTAAAAACTAGAAAACCTTTTAATTGTTCTGGCTAATTTTTAATAGGACACTGAGTCCTATTCATTTCTAGGCTTTTTTACCGTTAATGATCCAAAAAACTAATTCCTAGCCAGGAGTTTAGGAGCCTGCTAATGACCTTTACTGTTTATGTGTGGTTAGCTTTTCACACACTTGTGGCCCTCCTCTGACTGAAGATTTCTTGTTCCTTGCTGAATTCCTCCGTGACAGGAGTCTATAGAGAAAACCTTACTGCATGTGGTAGGAATGCAAACTTGTCGTTCGCTGTGGACAGCCCTGCTGTGACTACAAGTTTTCAAGTTCAAATCTTTAGGCTTTCTTTCTACATCTGTACAGTAACAAAAACAGACTAACACTGAAAGCCCATATCAGATTTTACCATGGGGAGAAAGCTAACATGTCAGGATTATTTCTAATTATAGTAAATAATCAAAAAATGACACACAGTAAATGAGCAAGCACTACAAAGTCAGAAGGATATTTAAGGACTCATGTAGCTGGCACATCTATAAATGTGGAAATTTTGTTCCTTAGTCTGAAAGCGCTGCATTCAATAGTTCACATGATAGTGTATTTGTTTGAAATAATTTACTTTGATTACTAATTTGCTGACATTTTACTGGTGTGTGAGACTGCAACAGCCAATTCTGAGGTAACTGCTTTCTTCCTGATAAAATGATTCAATTTTAAGAGAATACTGATCTATTGAGACAAAATTCAGATTTTTGACAGATCAGCCCAGGGAAGTTTTGCAAGTTTTAGTTATTCAATAACTTATTGACAGTTTCTCAAATAGCTCTATTTTGCTTTGAAAAGGCAATCCTTGCCTTCTATCTCCACATAACTCAATGTGGACCATCAGCTCCAAGGTCTCACTTTTCTGCATCACACCCAAGCATCATCTATTTGTCTACAAACAGTACTGATCAGTGCAACTGTGAAATATTATCAATATGCTGCATAGAAACCACACAGATCATGTCATTGTGGAAGAGCTTCTTATAATTTCCAGACATGTTGAAAGCCCAAAGTTCTTTTGCACCACAGGAGTCACTTTGGTGCCCATAACTTGTAAACTGATTTAAATTAATGTAATATGTTCACTGTAGATTAACCCCAGCAAGCAACTAAGCACCACCCAGCTGCTTGCTTACTTCCCAGTGGGGAAGGGTAAGAGGACAGGAAGAGCAAAAAGAGTGAAGGAAGAGTAACAGCAATAAAACTTTGTTTAATAAGCAAAGAGAGAGAAAGATAACAAAACAAGCAATGCGAAGGCAATCACTCAGTATCACCCATGGGTAGACCAACACCCAGCCAAAAAATGGTTAACTTTGTAAAGAACCTTCTCTTTTCCCTTTTTATTACTGTGCATAAGATTATATGCATTGGCATGGAATGTCTTTTTGGTTAGTTTGGGTCGCTGTCTCGATCCCAGCCTGCTGCACATCCCCAGACTACTCACTGGGAGGGCAGACTGAGAACCACAGAAGGCCCTGATGCTGTGCAAAGTCTGTGCAGCAATAGCTAAAACACAGGTGAGTTATCAGCACTTCTTGGTCACAAATCCAACACACAGCACCCCATAGGCTGCTAAGAAAACATTAACATCCCAGCCAAACCCAGTACAGAGACCCACACATCTGCTTTCACAAAGAAATTAAGTGTTCAGCATGTCACTTTACTGCTTCTAGTAGTTGGTTGTTTGTTTTATAAACACTGTGTTAAAAGAAAAAGCTTAATGAATGTAAAAGAAAAAAGTTAATCTTTCCTCTGTACAGCTGCTTCAGAGGGGTTAGTTCAGAATGTAATGGCAGAAAATATTAAAGGGAATAGACCAGAATCACGCTCACAACTCCAGGAGCATGTTTTTTGAGAGGCCAGTAATGTGCATGGTTTTGAGGGTGTTAAAAATTGAGACTGAAAGCTGAATCATGGATTCAGAAATTGAGAGCTCCTTACAGTCATGATTTACCATCTGGTGGTTCTGTGCTTATGTCTAGTGGGCCTGGGGACTTCTGTAGTGTTTCAGCAATGACATACATCTTCAAGAATGAACAGGATTCCTAAGCCATAGGAGAAAATCTCCTGCTTCTGTTTTTCCCTCCTTTTCTGTATTTACTTCGGTTAGTTAAATTTTCCCTTCTCTTATTTTTTCCACTGTTTCTGTCTGTGTAAGGGCAAAAGGAACAAGTCTACTAGTCAATTTTTGGTAGCTGCTGCTGCTAAGTGCCAAAACACAGAAAGGACAGAAGTATCTTGGCAAAAAACAGAAGCACCAGACAAAAAGAGGAGGAGATTATTGGGCATCTGGTAACACCACTGTCTGAAAAGAAAATTCAACTTGTAACATTATGAGCCACCAGAACCTCAGCATTAAAGTGATTTTACATTGGAATAAAATGCCTTGTGGAATAAAATAAAACCTCCACTAAATTAAAAAAATTCAGAATTTTAGAAGAGAAAATGAACTTCATTAAGAAATTGAAAATAAAAAAACTAGAATTTTTTCCCTTTTTTCTCTGACAAAGAGGAATTTTAACAGAAATCAAAAGGAGACATGAGTTCATACAATTTTGATCTTATTTAGAGTAGCAAAGTAGGTGAAAACTGGAGACAAGACATGATAGTTGCAGCAGTTTTTTAAAGGCACCCTATAGGTTATAGAGGTAAAAACAATTAAAAGCCTCCAAGGACTTGTCATAAACATGCCTATTTTAGTCATTACAAAGTGGTGTGACACTTGTTTAAATTTTGCCTTTCTCAAAAATATCAAGTCAATTACTTGTGGCTTGAGTGTGCCAATAAAGGAAAAGTGTGTTTCATCAGCTATGCCATACTGTAAACTTTAGAAAGAGAAAGGAACTGGCTGCTAGAGGTGACAGAAGTTGGAGGAAAAAAAAAAAGGGAAGTGTCTGATTTAAATCACTTTGAATTTGAAAATCCATCTACTCCAAGGTTGTCAACAGATGCTTTGCAGGAATTCAGCTCTTTAACTCCAGATTAGTTCAAAACTTATCTCTTCTAATCTACTGTGTTTGCAGACAGAAAAAAATCCAACTATTTTTCCACATATGAGCCACTTTAAAAATTTTCATTTCTAAAACCTTTCTCAACAAATGGATAGCTCCCTGTTTTTAGAGTACTTGATTTCATGCAGTTTCAAGAGTTCTTATATGTGAAGCAAGCTGGTTTTAACTAAACACACTGACGGTGTGGGGAAACATAAGACACAAATTCCTGAACTGGTATTTACAATCCATTACTCAGAATAAGACTCTCATTTTCTAGCCTCTCCTGAAGAAGCAGAACAGCTGCAATCTGGACTATTTAGCATTCAAAACCAGTTTCCTAAACATCCCATTTTGTGTTTTTAACTGTTTGTTATTAAGCATTTAACAGATTTCATTCCATAGAAATTTCTTCCTTGAATATTAAGTTGTGGCTTTAATTTTCAGTAAGCCAGCAGAGTAGACAAAAATGCCTTGATGTGGTCGCAGCTGTTTTCTGTTACAAAACCCCATTTCTTTTTTTTATTTTTTTTTTCAGTCATAGTGACTTAATATTTTTTCCCGAGAAATAGTGTATCACCCTCACATACAGCATCTTTTCAACTGCACTGAACTATCCAGAGATTTTAAGAATGCTTACAGGTCTATAATCTACTGGAGGAACAGAAAATGCTCAAGAACAGAAGTGTTCAAGGCCAGGTTAGATGTGGCTCTGAGCAGCCTGGTCTAGTGGAGGTGTCCCTAGCCATGGCAGGGCAGTTGGAACTAGATGAGGTTCAAATCCCTTCCAACCCAAACATTCTATCCTTCTGTAATTCTGTGAAAACACAGAAGCCACAAACACATGAACTAGGTGACCTATGCATTTAAGAGTACTTTAGTCTTACAAAATATGGAAAGGACGGTCCCAAGGAGCAGCAGGCCATAAAGAGTCATCTAAAGCAACTACAGAGAGAAGCTTCAGACTCAATTTTCTGATACTCTTCAGGGATATCTTTTAAAGTGACTCTTAACTGGTTGGCTTTGTGCATCAATAGCAACAGGCACCTCTAAATACTGACTTTTTCTAAGTAACATGATAATGTAGATGGTAAATCTGACCTGCAGTACATATTTTGAAGGCATAAATATTCTCTTCTGACAGCAGAAGTATTATGTGAAGGAAGGTCTGCTATGTGTAGAATAAGAAGATACAGAAACCCATAGGGTTCTCCAGTGAAGTAATATAGGTAGGATACAATTTCAGTTATCCAAATTAAAGTTGATTAAATTCTCTTTTATGAATGTGGTTTTCTTACAGAGTTTTTGACATCCTCTCTTTGTTTCACATTCACACCACCTAAATCAAGAGGCTCAGCCAAGTGCTAATGTCAGCTGTAGTTCCCCAATATCCTCAAAGGCAGCAGAGAGACACCAGCATTGGGAATTGTAATTCAACCCAGCTAAAATTTAAGGACAGAATATTTAGGATTTTGCTTAATAATTACTGTTTTAAAACTGAAGCCTTTCTGACAAAACATTTAAAAGACTATTTAACCAAAAGAAGATAAATGGGAAGAAGTATAAATCAATATTAAAAAATAAATTCGGCAAGTCACAGAAAAAGCAATAAAATATATTACTTTTCAGAAACTTGTTGTGAAGAAATATGATGAAATATAGAATTGCAAAACTATTATCTACCTTTAAATAACAAGACCCATAATGCATCACACTAATTTAGCATTTCATTGTCTTGCTCCCACAAGCTTAATATAACAGCATGTACAGTATTGCCATGTATGGGAAAGTGCAAGAATTCAAACACTGCTAAAATCTAGAACATTAACAGTACATAGAAATTACACAACTTACAGGAATAAAGAAGAGAAGTTGTCAATCTTTGTAGCTATGTGAATTGCAAATATGGAATCCTACCTCACAGTCTCAGGACTATGAAGTGTATTTTAAAAAAGAAAAAATCAAGTACCCATTCCCTGCTTCTGAAATGTTTCTGTACTTTTCAATTCATGGCATGGATAATTACTCCCTAAGTAATTAGGGAGATCCCATCTAAAATCTATGAAACTGTCTTTAAGGGAAAGATCCCTGTACATAAGCATAGATAAATGATTAAGGGTATGGACAGTTGTGCCACATCTCTGTCTCTGCTTGTGAGAGGCCAGAGAAAGAAAATTCTTTATCAGTTCTGTTGGTGGGGCCTGTTGCCACAAGGCAAGTGCAAAGTTTCTAGAGGGAACATCAGGTTGTTGCTGTGTTTGTCAATGTGGGCATATATTTTATGGAGCGCTGAAAAAACATTTTTTAAAAAGAAAGAGAATAATAAGAAGCTTTTTCTTTACTGAAGAATGGAAGGGTATTTTGAAATGAGGTAACTGCATCTGGCTCTTGTATTTCCATTCAAAAGGAAAACCCAAAAGCCTTTAGGAAGAATGTGATGAACAATATTGCCCCCGGCAAAACATTTTATTTGGAGTTTCAAGCCTTCCTGCACCCGTTCTTGATTTTGGATGGGGGTGGGGCACAAAACCTTTCAGTAAGTACAATAACAGGAGTTAAAGCTCGAAACATTCAAATATATATTACCAGAAAATTCTCATTTACCACATAACAATAACATTAAAAAAGCTGAGACTAAGATAATATGAGTGTTAATCTATTGTTACCACTTGATGTTTGGCAGCTGTTTTTATGAAGACACATAAAAAAGCAAAATTATAACATTCTTTCCTTTTTTTTTTCCTAGCTACAAAAGACACTGCACAGAAAGTCTAGTTATTAAAGTAAACTTCAGTTTTGATTATTTATTAAAACACACTTTTTCTCAGGCCTGTCTAGCAAAGTAAATGTGCAAAAGTACTGTCTACATTCCTGCTGGCATGATAAACTTCATATATTATTATAACCAAAACCCATGTATTTTATGTCCTTGCCAAACTAGAAACAGCATAAACATTTTAAGAACAGGTAAGAGAAAAAACCCTTCTGGTTTTTTTCTGAGGCAATGAGAGAAGCTCAGCTGCTTTCTGCCACTAACTGTAAAAGTTTTCAATTCCCTAGGCCTTAGCAATAAAAACCACTTTCAGCATCTTTGTTTGTTCTCTTCCCCATGTCTTGTGGCAAGGACAACTGAAAAAGTCCATGCATTCCAAGTGCTGCAGCTCCTACTTGTTGTTATCCTGGTACATGTAATCAGAAGCACAGAGTTAAAAAGCAAGAAACCCTTTACTCAGTTTGGAGAGGCAGTCAGTTGATTTGACAATGGGACCCATAGACCAGAAGGTACACAACACATCACTGTAGTACATTTCTCCTTGTCTCTAGTCACTTTTCCTGGTAAATCCATTCCTGGTAGATATGAGAAGGCTGTGTGTCTGTAACTAGAAACAACAACAGCATTCAACAAGTAACACAAACACACTGGGCAGGTTCTTGTACTTCCTCCTCATCACCAAGGAGCAGGCCACAAGCCAAGTGACAGAGGCACAGGAAATCAGACAGTCCAAACAGCATATACTAAGCATAAGCATACCAGCTTTCCTGGACCAGGGAGAAAAAATAGTTACACTCATGTAGAAGGCTTTATAGTAAAAAGACTCGTGGTTAAAAAAAAGTCTTGATGATAGAAGAATATTTTAGTGTTTGAATTTTTCAACCATTTTGTGCAGAATGTGCTCATACGTAAAACGCAATTCAAAACAGCTGAGTAAATATTGATGTGAAGAAATTTTGCTTTTAGAGAAATTAAAACAATTCTAGAAACAACAAACAAATTACAAAAATGTAAAATGATACAGATGCATATAACAGAGAAAAGTTTCTATTTTGCAGTTTGAAATGTATGCTTGCAATAGGATATAAACTATATTTTTAAATTAAGCTTTTGACAATCCCATTTATACTCAGTGATGTACACCACAGCACAAAAAGGAAAAAAACAGTATAATACTTCCCCGAGTAAAAGACATGAAAGCACTGAAAGACTCATGTTTTTCAAAAGAAAGTTATGTAAATTTATCATGCATTTGGGATACAGGTGACTGCTGAAGCTGGAGTCTGTCTTTTGCCCATAAAGTCAAAGTTCACATGTCACTCATAAGATCAGAAAGATTAATTTACAAAAAGTCTGTGTGATCACATTACAAGGTCAATGGCTTAAACACAAAGCACTGTGCACCCCAGTTGCTTGGAACTTTCTTTACTGCACATTGGAATGTTTTTGCCCAGTTGCTTTGGTAAAAAAGAATAACCAAAGTTCACAGCTGTGTTTCTGATGAATTAATGATGACATTGTTGGTTTTAGAGGACACTATATTACCCTCAGTTATGTGGAATCACAGCTACTGAATCACTAGGCAGTGACAGAGTCAAGGGTTTTATTTGCTTCTTCCAGGCAGTTAGGAGAAAACTAGTTATTCATTAGGTTAATTCAGATAGAGGGTTCCTTTAAAAAAAACATTGAGAAAAGAACTGATCATATTTTTTGAAACAAAAAATAGGAACTTAGAGTGAATGACAAATATTTAAAAATCCTAACTTCTTTAACCAAGGACACTCACTTCTTAGGTTAACATGATTTTCCATTAGGATTATTAAAATTTCAAACTTTTAAAAGACTTCCAGGATTATTCAGATTATTCAAATGAAATGTACCAAGGACCAGATTGAAAAACAGTTTCTATATCAAAAATAAGGCAAGTATAATATATATCCTTAGAAATATATACATGTCTGAAAACATAGAGCACTGCAGTTTCCATCACTATTATGCTGCATAAGATGCAATAAAAGGAAATCAGAAGAGATGGAAGGTCCATATATCTGATTTTTTATGCTAATGGCAAAACGAAAAATATATATAAACATCTAACATGTTGTTTCAGGCATAAAATTGTATGCAAATATCAAGGCTGGCTACAGCTACAATCTGGAATGATGATGCTGTGTATAGCCTTTACTATATGACTGCATGTATGTATACCAGCCTGGCTGGCACAATTTGAGAGTTATTTAATTCCTAAAAGGAATGAGTTTTAATTAAGAAAGACACATTAGGGATCTGAGCCACACAATGATATTGTATCCTTTCCAGAGACATCAGAAATTCATTCTTTCTGGAATTTTAAGAATGAATTGTTGTGGATCTCACTGGTCTGCCTGGCAGGAGACACCAACAGCTTGTTCATGCCTTATGGAATCTATTCACACATGTATCCCCTTACTGTACTAAGCACTTCATACAGGAATTATTTAAATGCACTTGATGCATTTGTCACAGCCTATGTTTTATTTTATGCATTATTGGAAAAATATTCCTTACATGGGTGAGTCATTTGTAGCTTTATGTGAGCCAGTTTAATATTGACTACTGGGAGTTATAGGCTGTCAGACACCATAGTGAAAAGCCATAAAATGGAATATGGAGAAAATAACAAGGCAAGGGACATGACATAGGTACTTTTGTATTTTATCCACAAGTCACTCTTGGGAAAGAGGATTAAGGCACTTCAGTCTCCCTGCTCAGAGCTGGAAGTGCTAAGCACTGTCTCACAACATCTTGCACCTTTTCAGGCACACTCTCTTTGGCTTGGCTTTCTCACATGACAGAGCAGTTTCATTGATAGCCATGAACAGCAATGCACCAATCTATTCTACAGCATTCTGCCAAGGATGGATAGGTTTCTCTTAGAAGACCACACTTTTAGTTTGAAACAGTGGGCTTACAAAGAATTAATTCAGCTCCCCCATTGCCAAGTGAATGTTTGAACCATGAGATATATTGAGAAATTAGAAGAGCTCCTCCTTGTTTGAAACAAAAATGTTTTAAAAGTGCCTAGCTTTAAAAAATTCCTCTAAGTTTTAGATCTTAAGAAGACAAAGGCACCTGACTGGAGCCCACAAAAAAAAAAAAAAAAAAAAAAAAAAAAAAAAAAAAAAGAAAAAAACCAAAAAAAAAACCAGACTCCAGAAAGGGTGAGTCCACAGACATTTGGGTTCTGAGTTCAGGGTTTTTTTCCTCTTATAAGTTAGCCTTAGGCTGTTCCCAGCTCAGTAAACTGGCTGCTCTGAATATTATTCTAAACCCACATAATCCTCACTCTGTACTGCAGAGAAAGCCCAGGAATTAACATACATTCACTCAATGCAGCTTTAACTGACTTGCCCAAGGTGGGAGGGCAGAATGTGCTAAGCCACTGTACCTACCTGTCTTTCATGATGCTCCTAGGATAGAAATTCACATCTTGTTGAAAAAATAAAAAAGGAAGGCTCAGTAATGAAAAAGAATCAGTGATTTGAGTCATTCTCTCTCTCTTTTTCTCTCTCTCTCTTTCTCTCTCTCTCTCTCTCTTGATTTTTTCCACATACTGTGCATGTGGAATGGGGTAAGGATGTGCAAGTATGTATGCACATCCCCACTGTGCACACTAATGAGTTAATAAATCATAAATCATTTACTGCCTTATTCACAAAACCAGAAATATTGGGGTGGGCACAGGAAAAGGCTGCAAATGAAACCAGTACAAAATAATAAAGTATTAAGAATAAATTAGTAAGTGAAGTGAATGTGTGGAATGCAAATTCCTACTCTGCAGTACATAATTAAAGAATTTTGTAAAATCCCAATATCTGACTCTAGGACATGCAAAAAAAAAAAAATCTGGATGACTGTATCTTCCAAAACCACAAACCAGACCCATATGCTCATGAAACAAACCATATGGGAAAAAGTCAATCTTTTAAAAATATTCATGAATATTTTTGACAAGACTCATCAAAGAATTCTGACAATTTCTATAATGAGAAACTTAAGATTTATTCTTCTCCTGACACAGGAAAAAAGTTCACACTAAAATCTTTAAAAGGCTACTCTGGGAAAAAAGAAAACAAGAAGTGGTGGATATTTGGTAATAAAAACCAAATATAATGAGATAAGACATAAAATGACAGCTTTCTTTCTCCAAATGAGGCCTCTTTATAGCAGATGAGCAGTACTTGGTTGAGAGTTTTACCAAGTGAAAATCTCGTGGCCTTTGGACATCTGGGAGGGGCCAGCACTGTATTGCCCATGCAAAAGGAGGAACAGTGTGACAAAGAGGAGGAGTGAAAGCCTTGCCAAGCTCTTCGTGCTTACATCTGGTCACAGCTACAGCATAAAGACACACCTGTCTGAAGTTAGAGCACTGCAGAAAAGGGGCCAACAGATCCTGAGACAAAAACAGCTATGCAGTCAAGGAACCAATGATACATCTTATTCTAAAACAAATTGAACCTGATCCTAAATTTAAGAAACACCTGTGGCTATTCTGAAGCTGCTGTAAAGTAAACCAGAGGAGCTTAACCTGATAAACTTCAACTGCTACTAGAAGTTCTATATACTATCATGAAGGAAATAAAGACAAAGATACTGTACCCATAAAAGGATAAATTTTGCTTACAATGCAATTTCTATTCCTGGTTTTACTGTGCAATTTTTTCTGTTCAGCCACTTACTGTATCTCACTCTAATTTATTTGAAAAAATTACTCTTAAAGGGACAAAATGGTTCGGTCAAAAGCTTGACTGGAGGACTCTGAATTCCTTGAACAAAATATATGATATGATGCATGAAAGAGTACTAATATGGGCAAACTATGTGATATTGTATATGCTAAAAATGAGAAATCAGACCTACAAATCTTTTAGAACAATGTTGTGTCTTTGTTCATACAAGTGATCACAAAAGTGAGATTACAGCATAAAAAAATTAGAATTTGAGAAAGGCAAGCACAAAGAAAGTCCAACAATGAAGAGAAAATTGCATTCCATATTTCTTCTGAAATTAGACACAGCATGACACCTCAAGTGATTAAATTTTAGTTTATTTGAACAGTAAAGCAAAGTGTTTTTTATTGACAACCATGTAACAGTAAGATTACTATAAAATATTGAAATGAGGAAAACTTTGATGAACAGAACTAAAACCAAGAGGTGACCTCACAAAACTGAAGGAATGTTTAATTCAACTTCCTCAATTATACTGCCTTCATGACATATTTCATGTAATTTAGGACCATACTCTTACACTACCGTTTTCTCTTCACTTACCTCACACAAAGAAAAATACCATAAGCAGAAAGTCTATGGTCTATTCATCAGCACACATCTAATCTCTGCCTGTGCACTGCCACAGACTGTAATCATGGCTGGTTTATTAGTGCAGTTCAGTGACTCCTTTATCGCTATTTAATCCTGACTGCTATATATCCTACACAGCCAACTATCTACACAGCACCTATTGCACACTATGTCTGCCACTATGAAAGTACTGAACTGTAATTAAAATTACAGCATTACTAAACATACTAAGACCATTGCTAAAGATGAGTGCCAAAGTGGACTAGCTGAAGGGGAATCTCTGAGGAGGATTAGCTAGGACATTCTACAGCACTACCTGATGAAAACATCACATTTCAATCATATGAATATTTCAAACAATAGAAAATATCACAAGGTAAAGCCAAGGCATACTGATATTCTCTTTGCATCTGCATATTTCAATGTTCCTGTCATATAACTACAAGGAGTTTGAGTAAAGCCACAGACACAATCCAGATGTGAGATTATCTGATGCATCTTTTAATAGTACCAAGGAACTCACAGCCTACAGAACATAAAGGGCAAAGGATTAAAAAAAATTCTTTTCCTTTTTTATTTTGGCTGTTCAAAGGGTTGCTCTGGGGCAAGGTGCTTCAAAACCACTTCAGGGTGGTCCACTGTAGTTTAATACTCCTACTCATCACTCTCCTTGGCATCTAAATATAACTGAAATTCTTGTGATGCAGTATTAAATACTTGTTTGCATTTCCCTGCTTCAGAGGATTTTCTTCCTGTAAATCACAAGATCTTTAGAGTTCATCTATATCCTCTAGCGCCTTTACCCAGGGTATTTTCCAAAAACAAGATATATATATATATATCTAAGAAAAATTCCACTCTAAATTTTCAGACATGTACTTTATCCCAACCTTGCCAAAAGTAAAGGGCTACTATCGTGTAATTTGTAGTTATAACATGTGAAGCATGGTAACAAAAAACTTCATATATATGCTTTTAATGGATTTCCTCCTTTCTTCATAAACATTAAAATTACTGGTTTTGTCTGTTTTTTTTTTTCAGGATACGTCAGTCAACCAATGCAGTATATCCAATAAAATAATAAAAAAGAAAAATCATTAGGTTGAAAGAAACTAGTATGAGTAGGTATCAAATACTTAGACTTTTTCAAAGACACAAACTCATTTCATCAAATATAGAATCACAGGATCATATCATAACTGAGATTGGAAGGGACCTCTGGAGATTGCCTAGTCCAAAAACTCTGCTTAAAGCAGAATCAACTACAGTATGTTGATCAGGCTGTGTCCAGTCAGATTCCAACTCTCTTTGGGGAAGAAGACTCCACAACCTCTATGTCAACAATACTAGTGTCCAATCACTCTCAAAGGCTTGGGATTTTTCCCTCTTATGTTTAAAAGGAATGTCTTGTATTCCAGTTTGTATACTTCTTGGCTTTTTTTCTGGGGGAAAAGATATGAAAATAATGCTTATGAAGCGTGATTTGTGAGCTAGTTTCCACCAATTGCATTCTGAGTCTAGTTAAACTTCAATAACCCTAAATACTTACAAGGGAGTGTCTGAAAAACATTCACACAATGCCAGGAATTTAATACTCCTAACCAGCACAAGATTTTAACGCTCTTTCTTAGAAAACTCAAACAATATGTGCCACCATCAATAACTACAAGGAAGACTCTCTATCTCACATTTCAGCTTCTAACACCAAGCTAATTAATTTTCCTTTAACAGTCTCTGTAAATCATCATAACGGTTTAACAACACGTTGTTCATGAACATCATCTTCTGGGCTTGCTAAAGTCACTATTTACTTGATGGTTGTAAAAAAGCTAAAATCATCAGCCAATTGCTGGGTTTCATACAATGGCTAGCAACACAAAGGTTCAAAAAAACCAGACAATTATGAAAGAATGGATTCAATTCATCTGAGTTTTACACTGGAATTTGTTGTCAAGTGAAACATTTACCAAGAACTTTTTAGTATACAACTGCTCTTTGTCAAATATATAAAATGAATGCCTGAGTCTAAAGCTGTGCATGGACTGCCATCCAGTGTGATGGCTGTTTGTGGGACCATACCTATGCTATCTTGAAAACAGCTGTTAGAAGGGAAATCATGGCAAGAGAGAACTCCATGTAGGCCAGCTATCATGGAATCTACTCATGATCTCCAGAGAGCATGTGCAGTCTAAGGTGAATCCACTCTAATGACAGCTCCATTATCAGTACTAGCACCACTGTCCCGCTCACATTCTTGATGTTGACAGAGGGATGGCAGAGGGTGATACAACACTTGTATTCTTAATGTTGTATTACCCCTACAGGAATTGTGTACTTCTGCTGTATCTCCCCATGCTCTTGGGACAAGGAGTCCTCTCTGCCAGTCTTTCTGATCATTACTCTCAAATATACTTTTTTTTTCCATACTGTTTTAGGGGCAGCAGATTCACTAAGCACTTACCGGACTTGTGCTAAATAAATATCATGTCTGTTCCCACAGCCTACAGGCGAGTGACTTAAGAGCCACAACCTCCTCCAGTTCATAGTGTTTCTTTATTCAACCACAAAGAACAAGCCCCAGATTGCAAGCTAGGAAAAACTCCAGAGTTTTTTAGTATGAGAGTCTAGACATACACCATCTGCGCAATAAAACTAAATTGATGCTTGCTATATCCCATCACAAAATCCAAGTGAATAACAGAGCTCAAAGATTATTTTAGGCGTCTCCGTCTTGGCTAAAACCTCTTACTTTATTCAAGAAACTATAAATTAATACTCAATCAACTTCTTCATTGTCCCTTTTGCTTTTCTTCCTATCTCCTTTTTCAAACATTAGTACAAAAATGAGACGCTTTCACTGATTACTAAGTCTATGAGTTTTCTTTGACAACGAGAAATCTACTAGATGTGGCTTAGTAGATCAACCATTGGCTTTAATGTTTGGGGAAATACTCTTCTGTACCAGAGTTACATTTTTCCTTAAGTGATTCACTCTATAACAACAAGGTGTTCACATTACGAAAATAATTCCAGGTCTCAGGTTAAGTTAATACTGCATAACCTGAGATGCAAAGCATTTTTAGCTTTTATTGAGGCTTCATGACTGTTCAAAGAATCAAATCCATAGTTAAAGTTTTCAAATGAACAGAATTTAAAACGTAATAAAAGATGAAATATATCAAAGAAACAATTTGCTTGACAATGCCAATACACAATGAAAAATAAATTACACTACTCAATACCTCTTCATCTATCTTCTTTTCATGACTGAATGCTTATCTTAATTCTCTCCTTTACTAACTGAGGATGCTTTACAGGCATTTCACAGATGACTGTTACTGGACTACCTTCAGATGAAACATGGTTTGTATTCAGCATTTCACAGGTACAGATGTATTGATAACCTAGGGAAACTGCCCTCCCCATAATGTCTTATTCAACATACCCACTCTAGATCCTGCAATAATCAATTCCTTTGAGGACTGCAGTTTCCCTATTACTGCTGTCTGTCACTGCATCTAGCTCTTCTATGAAATTCTGTGACATCTCGTCTTGCCTATATAGAAAATTAGACATTTTGAAAAGAAACATGAAAAATTACCTAGAAGAAGCTATGAAAAATCTCCCATTCCAAGCCCTCTAGAAGTATTTAACTATCCTCATGCCATTTCCAGTTCAGCTTTTGTCTAATCTGTTTTCACGCCCCTAGTGGGTATAGGTTACTTAAAATACCAAGTTATTTATTGTTTTCTTAATAGCTCATCTGGATTTTTTTTTATGGTTGATGTTGTTGTTCTTCAAATGAAGCACAATATCTCTTTTGACTTTTCACTACAGAAACCATTTCTTTCATTCCACTCTGCAGAAGTGCATACTTAAAGACTGCTACCACATTCTCCCAAGAGTTCTCTCATTCGTTCCAACTCACCCCAGGTCTTTCCATATTAGTGTAGTTATTTTCTAGGTCTGTGATAGAGGCATCTAGACATGGTTTGATGCTCTCTTTTGCTCTCTCACTAAAGAGTCCACTGCTCTTTCACTAAGGTTTGCATAACAGAATATGGGATTCTAACTGAGACCTAACAAACCTGCACAGAACAGAAATATATCTTTTTTTTTACACCACAGTATGATGGTTGATGGTGAAACATGACTCAGGCAGTTCTGCCATAAACCTGAGAAGCCTTCCACCTAAACGGGTATTGTCCTTTGTATTTGTGCTGTCATTTCTAATCACAGCACCTTGATGAACTGCATCCTAACTGGTTTTGGACCATTTTTATACAATACTCATTTTTTTAAGACACTGACATATCTGTCAACTTCATGCTACCAAAAAATTAATAAGCATACTGTTCATTTCAATTTCCAGGTCATATGAAAATTCAAAATAAAACGGCGCCAAAGAAAAATCCTGTCACAGTCAAGTTTCACTGACTTTTCCACAGTGAACATTTAATGTTTCTAGCCTGCACATATAAATTGACTTGAATCCAATTTCAATCTACTGCTTCTATCTAAAGCCATAGTGGCAGAGGAAGAAGCTCTTTATTGAGATCCCCTTTTCTTGACAAATCTGTTTGCTGTTTCATCCTCGTTATTTTTTCCTTATTTTTAAAAAATAAGTGCTTTTTTCCCATTTGCAATCTCTCAGTAACCACTCTTGTGGCCATTTTTAATTTTGACTAATAACAATTCTGAGATTTCTTCTTGCTGTAATTTAAATCTGATTATCAACCAGATATTTGGGTGAATTTTTTTGCCATGGATAGAGATGCTAGTTCACTGATACTAGAAATAGTAAGGTTAAGACTTGTGTACAACTTTTTTAGCAAAATGTGATGTAAAAAATAAAATTTAAAATTAAGAACTTTGTCCCTAGCATGACTTAAAAAAGGTTTGGTCCTCCTTTTAGTATTAGGATTTTCTAACATACAATGTTTCTTTCTTTGACATACTTTGCTGATTTCCGAGCCTATCAGCCTTAGCCTTTATGAAATTCTCTCTCTAACCTGATATTTTTCTTCTATGTTTATGCATATTATCTTATGAATACAAGATTATTTTCCCTTTTCATATACTTAATGTGTTTGAAATCAACAAATTAGTTCCAAGCCTTCTATTGCAACTGGATTACCTTCACATCTGACCTTTCACTTTTAAAAAGAGTTTAAAAGTTAGGGGGGTGAGAGGTTTGTTGTTTTTTTAAAAAGCTTTCTTTCAATCCTTATTCCCTTGAGAAGTTTAGTCCTATTAGTTCTCAGAGTCTGCTTCTTGACATCCACTTTTTCTATTTTGTTTTCTTTACTAAACATTGTGAGTACCATCATTGCACTGTCACATCAATCAAGTTGCCTTTCACTTAGCCATTTTTAGCTGGTTTCTCACTATTTAAAACTACATCTATAGAAACTTTCCAGCAAGTTGCTTTCATTTTCCTTCTAAAGAAAAACTAAAACACCGCTAAAAGGGAAAAAGTCACCAGTGAATGCTTGTTAAACTTACTCTATTATACCTTTCTCAAAGGATATCTGGGTAATTAAACATTTTGTCATACCACCAAATCCTAGATTGCTTTGTTAACTGCTTACAAAAGTCTGCATACATTTATTGATTTTCTGTGGTGATCTGCTCATTTTGAATTAATCCAATTTTCCCTTCAGACCTTAATAATTCATTCAATAACTCAAGATTCCTCTAAATTTTCGATGCATTTACTTTTCTTTTCTGCTTCTTTGGCCTGACTTGGAAAAGGCTGCACCCCATTTATTGTACCCCATTTCTTTGCTGCCCTTCCTCGGACACACTCCAGCACCTCAATGTCCCTCCTGAACTGAAGGGCCCAGAACTGGACACAGCACTCAAGGTGTGCCCTCACCAGTGCTGAGTAAAGTGGGAGAATCCTTTCCCTGCTCCTGCTGGCCACACCATTCCCGACACAGGCCAGAATGCTGCTGGCCTTCCTGGCCACCTGGGCACATGCTGGATTATGTTCAGCCAGCTGTTGACCAACATCCCCAGATTCCTTTCCATTGGGCAGCCTTCCAGCCACTCTTCCCCCAGCCTGCAGCACTGCATGGGTTATTGCAGGACCTGGCACTCAGGTCTGTCGAACCTCATGCTGTTGGTCTCAGCCCATCCGTTCCTCTGCAGAGAACTACTGCCCTCCAATAGATCAATACTTTAACTCAGCTTGGTGTTAACTGCATATTTGCTAATAGTAGACTCAATCCCTTCATCCAGATCATCAATAAAGATATTAAACAGGTCTCATCCCAACACTGATCATGAGGGTGCACCACTGGCGCCTGGCTACCCACTGGATGTAGCACTGCTCACCATCACTCTCTATGGGCCTGACTGTCCAGCCAGTTCTTAACCCAGCAAAGAGTGCTCCTGTCCAAGCCATGGGCTGCCAGCTTTTACAGGAGAGACCATGGCCAAGGGAGACAGTGTCAAAGGCCTTGCTGAAGTCAGGCTACATCCATAGCCCTTCCCTCACCCACCACGGGGGTCACCTGGTCACAAGGGATCAGACCCAGCCAGCAGGGGTTGATCAGGCAGAACCTGGCTTTCCTAAACCCCTGCTGGCTGGGTCTGATCCCTTGTTGTCCTGTATGCACTGTGTGATTACACTCATGACCTGCTCCATAGCCTTGTTGGGCAGCAATCATGCATGCTATAAAAGCAGAACCAGATTCCACTCCGAATTTGTACAAGAGACATCTGATTAACTTCTATTTCACAACTCAGGTGGCTTTTTAAATAAAAAAACCCTACTTTCCTCCTGTCCTACAGACATATGGGGGTTCTATAGCACAACCAGCCCCAACAGGAATTAGATCTAAAACTGGGGGTTTAATAACTGTGCTAGAGAAATCACTCAGCACTTTAAGCATATAGGTTTTACTTTTACCACCTAATGTGCCCAAATATTCTTTCTTCTTAAATTCTTCCCATATTTTCTGCTGGAACAGATATTTGCCCACATTTCCTGCAACAAAGCTGTTACTGTGCTTGACTAATGTGCTATAAACGTGCTAACATCGGTGAAGGGTTACATTTACTGGTTGGTTTGGATTTTTTCTTAAATGTTTTAAGTGACAGTAAAACTGATTTAAAAGTGCTAGGCATTAAGCCTAAGCAAGACAGAGGTCTGTAAGGCTTATCACGATTTAAAAATTGAAAGGAGGGGGTAAATATTTATATTTAAAACATGTTGATAAACATACGAATGCAGTAATGTGAGAAAAGCTGGTCCTGTATAACTTGGCTCCCATTTGCTAGACATGTTTCCACCTTCATAATGCTCCAGGCTGATACTCACTAGCTGGTCAACTAGCAAGTTTGATTTGAGTTTAAATGAAGTAGGAGTGGATTATAATTGGAGAATGCCCACTATAGATTTTAAATACCTATACAATCTCCCATGTTTATAAAAAGCACTGGCAGAGCCTTGCAGCATTCCTCAGCAGATACTTATTAAGAGATGGACAAGCATCCAAACATGAAGCTTTTTCTTTTCAAAACAGAAAACGTCCACCACAATGGATTAACATCATGTAAACACATCTCTTTCTCTTCATTTAAGATACAGACATTTAGAATAATAGGATTATTTATGTGAGAAGGGCAATAATTTCATGAGAGGAATTCTCTGCTTCCAGTCAACGTGCTGAGATGAAGCAGCACATTTCACATGTATACAAGTTTGCCCCCAAAAGGAAGGAAAATTGCCCAAAGTCGAAGAAGCGAAAATCTGTAAAAAGGACAGTAATAGAAATGGTAGCAGACAATGGGCTCATTGTTTACAAATACAAAAACATGATAGGAAATTATGATAAATATTAAACAATAGAATATAAGTAATCATATGGAGCCTCTGCTCCTCCTGTAAATACTGTCCAAGATGCTGTTGGCCTGCTGTGCTGCTAAGGCACATTGCTGGCTCCCATACAGCTCCCCCCATCCACCAGGAACACCAGGTACTTTGCAGTGGAACTGCTTTCCAGCCCATAGGTCCCCAGAACTGTTGCTGGCAGTTCCTCTTTCCCAGGTGAAGGCTTTGCTTTTACCCTTGCTGAATTTCACAAAGTTTCTATTGGCCCATTGCCTCAGCTTGCTGAAGTTTTTGTGGACAGCAGCCCTGCTCTAAAGTGTAGTGAGCTGAGAGCTGCATCACCCTCTCTGCCCTTCCCCAGTCTGGTATCATCTTCAAACTTGAACAAGAACACTGCACTTTATAAACACCTATGTAGATAATGCTTCCCATTTTCATCCCATTCTATGGAAATCATTATCCATGCTATGAATCTCATGACTAAGTAAAATGTCAAGAAATCATCCATATCCCCTTCCATCTTCAGTCAGTAGGTAAAGTACGTTTAAATTTTTCAAAGTGTTGGGATTTTATGCACTAATCAAAGCTTTGTATCCAGCTTAAACCAACTCTGAATATTACAACAAAAGAACCTGAAGTTACATGCCTCCTCTGACTGGCTGGGTTTCTGCCATTCATGCCTACTATACAACACAATACCCTTAACTGATGTCACAGTAGAAGAATTTTCCTCCCCTGGAGTCACATACTCTAGAGAGGCAAGCATTCAGGACAAATACGAAATTCAGTACCCAATTACACGCTCATGGCAATAAAGACTGAAGAGAACAAGAAAAAATACAGCTATATTAATAATCATAGTGGTACTCCAAATACAAAAATGTATCTCTGTAGTTCACGCTCTCAACACTTCCCCACAGCATGAGGTTAGAAGGGACAATGGATCAACCCTGTCTCATTGAAGGGAACTTGGGCAGAAATAACAATGTGTGGTGCATTCAGAGCAATAATGCAAGAAACAACAGGGGTTGAAGGATTAAAAACAGTTTGAATTTAGACAACAAAGAAACACACAAAGATACCAAAACAATAGCTATACTTATTTTTTTAATATTTCTTAAAGCATTTTTCAGTGATCCACTGTGCACTACTTAAATTCTTATTTCAGTATGAAGAAAAGCATCTCATCAGGGTAGGTATTGTGATGTAGAATTCAACACAGCACTCTTAACAGACATTGTTAATTCATCTCTGCCACCTGGTTTTAAATCCAGTCTTACTTACAGCAACTAAAGCTTCCTGAATTTAAAAGCTTTACACACTTTCCTTAGTAGGGAAAAAAGTGCTTCTAAAAAGGTACTGAGAGTAGGGAAAAGAATTTCCCATTCTACCTTCTTCTCTTCAACAAAAGGAGAAAAAGATCTTAAAAGAGATTCTTGTACTCCCCTCTCTGTTTTCTTGACAAAGAGTAGTTTCTACAGTGACTAAAAATCAGAAATTTCTTGCAGGACACAAAACAGAAGGAACATGCAGGGGCCAAAGAAGGAAGCTACATAACTAAAGGAGAAAACACAAAGCATGAGACAGCACTAATGGCAGAAAGACTTTGTAAGAAATTAAGGGATGAGCAGGTTGCAGTGATCACAATGGTTCTATAACAACCCAAAAGGGCCATCTCTATTATGGGGAAAACAGGGAAAGAAAGGAAGAGAAAAGGACTCTTACACCAGAAAAGGCAAACAGAAGTACATGTGAGAAATATATCACAATCAAAATTTGAGAAACAAGAACTAAGGAAAAAAGAAAATTGTTGATTATCTTTTTGTTGATTTGACTCGAAATTCTATCAAGAACAGCGAATCAGCCACACCTCCAAACATCTTATCAACTGCCCTGCTACATTACCACCTGAAATCACCTAGAGGAAAAAAGCACACACAAAATCACTCTGCACTAAAAGGCATCTCATGTTACAAACAAACAGCAAAACCCAAATTTTCAGAAAACAGTACGAATGCTGAATGCTCCCTTAACAGTTCATCTCCTCCAAATAAATACTTTGAGTACATAGAACAAGAAATAATACAACAAGTGGATGGAGATGGATTCGTATTCTGGCTATATTACAACAGCTACATTACTTTTTACTCTGGCTAGTATTACAATGCTTTTAACGTGATAAAGTTGTATTTTATAAGCAGAGACAGTAGTATAACTATTTTTGTTATTTCTTCCTTTATGGCACATTGTTTCTTGGATGACTTCCCATCATAACATCCTCATAGACATTTCATACCTAGAATGACTTCTAAATGTTCAATAAGGGTGTGTCTTCAGCCACAGAGAATGTGTCAAAGGAAAATGTGGTGGACTGTTTGCAGTTCCCCCCCTCCCCCCCCAATATCACAGCATTCTCTCCAAAAGTCTTGTCCTTTATTTAAGGGAACCTTAACAAAGTACTCTTTCTGGAATTAAAGCACATTAATTTACTGAACACGACTTATGGACATGGTAATATACTCACTGTTTAAAAGCAGAAATAAAACAGTAAAATAAACTTACTTCCTTTAAACAGTCTAAAAACCCAAACCCCAAAATCTATGAAAGCAATCAAAAGAGGATAAATCAAAGTAGAAAAAGGAGGCAAACTGGTAAACAGGCAGGTACCCACGTTCTGATCTGTATATAGGTGTATAAATGACTTACTCAGTCCCAATAGAATTATCACTATCAATTACAGAAAGAAACAGGTGAAGAAACAAAGTATTTTAACCCTATGAGATTTATGAAATGTAATCAGGAGACTGAATTCCAATTACTTTAGCATGAGCTGTGCTTTCATTACACCAAAAAAATCTCCAGGCCCCAAAATTGTATTTCCCCCTTTGAAGCAATGCATACATCTCACTGCTACTTCTTCAGAAGCATGAAGTATTTGACTTCAAACATACAACTGGCACAATTTAAATATTGTTTTCCCACACTTCTACTCTGGATGTTTGTAACAATTAGTTCTCCCAACATGAAAAAATGGAGCTGTTAATTCTATTTCCTAGAAATGTGTAATTTTTCCAATTACTAGATGTCCATAACAGATTAGCACTGTGATTTCAACAACCAGAGGGCTGCAGAAAAAATGAGAGTGAAGATTCTTGTGTCTATCCAAATTCTAAGTTGCTTTTGACAGTTTCATTCTAAATTTCAAAAAATACCTTTACGAATTGTATATTTACATGGTGCACTTCTGAAGAGTGGTCAACAATATGACTTGTCAGTCTTTTTTTTTTTTTTTTTTTGCCTCTATTTGCGACAAACAAGCGCTCAAAAGTCTTTATGTAGGTAGGACTTCAATTTTAAAATAGGATTTCTGTTAGCATAAAAATGATGTTCAATTAAATATTTTCAAGATAGAAACTGGTGACATTTCTTCACCTGCTAACCCAAGTATTTTATTGAAGAAGAAAATTAAGACAATTTATTATAAAAATAACAATGATTTGCTAAAATCTTCAAATCTGAGGAATGCAGTCACATAGTTCATATTATCCAAAATCCACACGAGTAAAGAAAGAGGGTAATTGTTATTTTACCCCCACATATCTGCTTCAAACTGAATAATAGCTTGAGGTTCTTTACATTTATTATTTCTAATGTCCTCATCTTATTACAATACTTTTCCTCAGAAAAAAAGGCTGATAACTAGCAAGTAATTACAAAACGTTATCAATGAAAGAAATGTCAGGAATTTTTCTGGGTAAATGCAAATTATCATCTTCTTAAAATAATTATACATGTCCAGCTCATAAAAGAAGATTATACATGCAGTGCTTATCTGTATTACAGTTATTGATGGAAGTGAAGCAACATTTTTGCTCATCACTGTTGTCAGAAGTGGCTGATATTTAAGTCTTAAGAATAATGTATTTAAATTTCCTAATAATACATAAAGCTATATCTTTCAAGTTTCTGAGCATCTCCTGTTTCTGCAGTCATCAACATAAGCAAAACACATTCAATGATGCCTTGCAGTTTTAGTTACTGTATGTATAAACTTGGTAAAGTCATAGGAAGTACACATGTGTGTAATGAATGCTTACAAACAGCAACAAACACATGAAATAAAAAATACAAATCATATGAACAGTTGAAACACTTAAACTTATTACTTCTATGTTTCCTTTAAGAAATATATTTCTCCAATAAAAGATTAAGCTACATCTCCTGAAATTAATCCTGCAGCCAGATATACTCCTTATAGCTATGTAATTTAAGGAACAATATTAAATCTTAACCATAAATCACCTTCAATATTTTGCATGCCTTTGGGTATTGAATTTTACATCTGCAGCTAGGAAAAAAGGACAACCATCTTGCTATTACTCAGCAGGATACAGATTCCTTTTTGTAAGTGGAATTCCAGACATTCCATCTGTTTCCCATAAAAGTAGAAAATAGTTGGTCTTTAAGTAGATCAGTAATCGTACATTTAAAGAGTGTAGGTAGAAATCACATCCAGCCAAACCATATAACATAGCAAAAAAGTTTTATTCCTTTATACAAAATTCATGCATATCAACCATTGCTTTGAAAATGATATGATTTACATAATAGAAGATTAATATTTCCTGAGCAGGAAAGAGACAAAACAAAGTTTTTAAAACCAATTCTACAAAAATTATTAAATACAAGAGACAACTACCAATATGGAAAAAAGGAATATCTGTCCTTTTTTTCATGGGCTCTTTTCAGAGCCAGCCATCTCAAGGCGTAATAGCTACCTTGCAATGACTCATCTGGTCATGCAAAAAACTCTTTTCACATGATTAGAGTTATGCCTCTAATTTATTACGTGCACACAATGGGCACTTTCCTATTGTGAAAGCAAATCTCCACATTACTATGGTAAAAGCAGCAACTAGATATGCAAAGAATGATTTGCATGAGAAAATGACTCTGCACACAGCCTATGTGCACTATGCAGAGTTTACTGATGCCACAGTGTTTTGAAAATTTAGCCCTGGTTTCTATGGCTTGACTTGGCAAGGCAGCACCTAAGCGAGCATACACAACTAAATACACATGTATAAACCTCATCTAGCAAGAATTTAAAAATCATATAGAAGTCAAACTTCACAGATAGGACTATCATAATATTTCTGCCCACTTTTTAGTGTAGCTGGAGGAAGTTCATAGGTGTTATTGCCATAAAGAAAATGCAATAAAGCATTCCACTTACCAGAAAATTGCACTTTTATCCCAAAAACATGCATTTTTGCTATGTTATGAAATCTCCGAAATGGTCTAGACATTTTATTGAATTATTTTTTAGAACCATCTCACAGGTAGAGGCCACTATAATGAGTTATGTTACTTTTCTGCCACTTCCATAATTTCCAGTAATGCAAATTACAGGCGTCATCCTAAATAAACACAAAAAACCTCCCTAAAAACCTAAAAAAAAATTATCATAGATAGTTCTTTTAATTCACATTACAAGCATGGACCTGCAGGATCAGACATTTATGATACGAATTTAAGTAGTGAAGACAGACTGAAAAGATCATAAAATATTAAATAAGTAGACTCTTGTTTCATACTTTGATGCCCTTAAGCATATGCATCTAATTATGACAAAGCCACTAAATTTACGCCTTGATGCAAGTATATATGCAAGTATAAATGCAAGTATATAATTAAAACATCTATGAAACTTCACCATCATAGAAGCATTTAAATACATAAATACTGACCTCATATTTTAAACAGAACTATTATGTTGGTTCTGGAGAGGGAAAACAATTGAAACCAAAAGTAGGAGATGGTTATGTCTAGCAATGTTATTATATGTCTTTCATGTATGATATGAAAGAGAACTCAATAGCATGTCTGAAGTAAGACACTTTGAAATCCAATATGAATTCTGACACTTAATCACCTTTACTGTTTAGTCTACTTGTCATACTAATAAAACCCCACTTATAGCAAGGTTTCCCATTTTATTAAAGATGATTATGCAGGTATAGGCCAATAAAGCATAATCATTATTAAAGGATGCCAAAAGTTAGAGATAAGCTACTGACATTTTGGACACCCTAAGGCAAACTATCACCCTGCTGTTATAAACTATAATGTAAAAGTAACACATTTGTTATGTGCATGCACTCCACTTTTCACAGAAAATAAGCCTAAGACATTTTCTACGGTTTCATTTTTTATATGAATGGTCCCGAGAAATCTGTCAGAACAGAAAAATAAATATAGTAACGTCATAAAGATGAAAACTATTTCTAGCATCGTCTATATAGTAATAGTTTTAACAGTTCTTTGACCAATATTTCCTTTTATCAACAAACCAGTAATCTAAGTTTTAATTCTGAAAAAATGAAAATATACAGAACAGGTACTGTACTGAGCTAAAGACATCATCAATTGTATTCTGACAGCCTAAGTATTATATTTTGAATAGCTAGTTCCTTTTGCTTACTGTTTTGCACAACTCATGTATTACTAATGTTCAAACACTAAATACACCTTTTGACTTAGCACAGTATTTTATTTTATTGATAACTTTACTAGTTAACAAAATTCAGAAACAAAGAACAATGAAGGGGGAGAAGGATCTGGAGCACAAGTCCTGCTAGAGATGCTGGGGGAGCTGAGCTCGTTTAGCCTGGAGAAGAAGAGGTTCAGGGGGGGATTTCATTGCTCCCTACAACTGCCCGAAAGAAGATTGCAGGCAAATGGGCATTCTGCCGTGTAATGAGTGACAGGACAGAGGCAATGGCCTCAAGTCGCACCACAGGACGATTAGATGGGATATTTCTTCACTGGAAGGGTGGTCAGGTACTGGAGCAGGCTGCCCAGGGAAGTGGTTGAGTCATCACCCCTGGAGGTATATAAATGATGTGTAGGTGTGGCACTTCAGGAACACAGCTTAGAGGTGGATTTGGCAGTGCTGGGCTGGACTCCGTGACATTAAAGATCTTTTCTAGACTAAATGATTCTATGTAAACTTTCTTAGTCGAAACCATAGTATATGTGGCAGAAAACCAACCTTTAAAAATTTATTTCCATTTATTTCAGAACAATGCTCAGAACTATGTCACCAGGTTAAATGGAAATATTTGTGATGTTTAGGTAATTGTTTTGAACAACTTGTACACTATCAGTTCACTAGAGAAGTCTGAGATACAAGACCATTGTTTCTATTATCACCAGTTTCCTATTCCAGAATTCTTTGTTAAGGCTACTGTGCTAAAACACAAAGTATCTACAAAGAAGAAGAAGAGTAATGTGTTAAAGAAAATTAATTCAATTTCGAATATTCTTCTTTAAATATGTATTCTGCTTTTTCTCTATCACATTACACAACCATAACAAAGAATGTGGCTCTTGAACATTTATGATAAACTGTTGCAAAAGCCATAAATGATATGGCTCATTAAACAACTGCCTAGTTTACCTGTAAAGACTATCATGCATGTATATTCACATCTAAATAAAATGTTCAAAACAAGCAATAATTCTGAATAACTAATTTACAGAGTTGTACGAAAGCCTAAGAAGCAGCACAGCATCAGGATATTCTCCCTCCTTGCAAAGAGATACTCAAGATGATACTTTTTAAAAATCTATGCCACAGGTAATATATTCATTTGATTCACTCAAGATTTAGAATAGGAAATAAATGCTGAAAGAAATTACCACATAAATTACATTCCTTGAAACTAGATGGGCCTGAGAATGAAAGACTTCTTATTTTATCCAAGCTATAATACTCATCCTGTAGTCAAAATATAGAATAACAGTATTCTGCTCAAAATGAAAGGACATCTGTCTACTTTCTAGTTTTTCAGAAGGTAAACTAGTAAAAACCAGTATAACAGACATTTCAATTTGACTAATAGCAATCATGAGCATAGATTATGACTAGCTTTAGCTCAGAACCTTAAACTGACTTAAGACTTCAGCAGACTCCTTAAACATTTCAAGTACAATCTAAGAAACTGAATGAGGGGCTTTTTAAAATATGTTTGAGGCAAGCTGACACCCAAGTACAAACAGCATTCACAGAGAGCATTTGAATGCACATGCAGGACTAAGTGGATTTTATTTAGTTGGCTGTAGCCTTTCTTGCAGTGTATACATGTTTATATAATATCAAGAGTTTCTAAAGTGACTGGTCTTGCAATGATTTAAGTTCTTATATGTATCTTATCTGACAGAGATGCAGTGATCAAACAGAATATGAATTAGCAGATTATTCTGGGGTAAAAAATCTTAGTTACCTACAGAAAAAAAAATTAATATTGGACTTAAAAATTATCTTATACAGGTAATCTCCTTCTCTGAATTTATCTGACACCCGCCTAACTGCATATACAGTTAAAACCTTGTACACAGGCAATCTGTGAAGGATCTGGCAGCACACAGAATTTTGGGCAGAGTTCCCCTTTCTTACCAAAAAGAAACTCAAAGGCTGAAAGTTTCCACCAGCTTCCAAAATTATGACATTATAACTAACAGAAATAGTGCATTTTTTACAATTATTGCTTAATTATTTGAAGACTGCATTTTTTGGGGCCAAAGTAATACTTAATAGTCCATGAAGCTGCAATACGTGTTAATTGTCTTCAGGCATTTTGAACTAGACAGCTATGCAAGAATGATTCAGAGTACATCCATACAATTTCACTTCAAATCTAGTGTACCTTTATTTTTTTCCTTGTATTTTCTTGCAATAACAAGTATCCAAAAATTGAATGCTTTTCTTCAGAGCAGAAAGCATTTGCAATTTTCAGCTGTGGCTGGCAAATGGCTGCTATGCAGACAGAGCAAACTCATTGCAGGGGGCATTCATTTCACTAAACGGTATTAATGATTAATTAGACTGTACTTTAAATGTTCTCCTACAGAGAATTCTTAGCTAGTTCAAGCCCGACAGATTGTTACAATCACTAAAATCAGAATTTAACCTGCTATACCATAAATCCCTCAAAAACAGGATTTTCAGTCTTGCATATTATATTGTTCCTATACTATGTTACTTTATTAGCTTTTACACGCTTCTAAAACTTCTGTTAAGGACATTAGCAGTTCTGTTGTATCAAAGAGCTGAAAGTCGTTCCCATCTTTACCTTGTTTAGTTTGTTTCCTTTTGTCTACATCACATTTGGACACCTTTAGAAGAAAAGTGTAGACTGTTTTCAGGCAACAATTTTTCCCTTTTAGTGAAAAAAAAAAAACAACCTAGTAAGGCTTAATGATACATGGAGATTAATTAAGACAACTTGACTGTTCTCTCTAGCTTTCACCAGAAGATAAATAACATTTCTGCATGAGATTCTGGTATCCTGTACCAAAACTACACAACACTACTTAATTTAACCTTACTTAAACTTTATATTTATTTGCAGTTAGCAAATCTGCACATCACCTGGCAGTTTATAGTTTTAAATACATAATTGTGAGGTAAACCACAGAAATGGTTTTAAATTGAGAAGATTAGGAACAAATTGAATTAGAAAGTGTTTGCTGCATGTTGTGTTCCAAAGACTAAATGAGAGAAAATTATTATTCAGAATTAAAATCGCACATTAAAACACGTTGTTCTCAAAGTGCATTTTGTTTTCTGTTATCTGCCTGCTCAATGGAATATATAAAAGTAAACTCCGCATTCAAAACTGGCTAAACATAAGAGGAACAGCTGTGATCTACATTGCCCTGCTTAACATGGTTAGTCCACTGATACACTCTGAAACTCAAAAAAAACCACTACAAATAATAGCAAACAGAATACAAACAGGAAGCCTGAGAGACAGTAGAGAAGGAAAAGCTAAAGGGTCAAGAGCTCCATCCAAATACATAATCCAGTATGTGGAGTTACTGCAACAGGTTCTACCAATGTCTTAGATCTCTATATAAAAGAAGCATTTTACTTTTATTCAAAACTATTTTTTGTAATGGAATAGGTAAAGTTGTGAATGAATAGGAGCAAAGGATGGAAGTTTTTCAAAAGAAGCAGCATGAAGTTTGACAACGCTTAAGCCCATTTTTCCCCACAAAATACTACTTCCCATGGATTTTGGTTGAGTTTTGGGTTTGTTTTTTTTTGGGTTTTTTTCCTCCTCTGTGGGATTACTGGGAGGTCAACTGTGAAAGTACAAGTAAGATTTGGCCTAATCATTTTCTACCTGGCAAAAATCCAGATAATAAGTCATGTAGTATAATATAATTAGTAGCTTGGAGTTGTTTTGTTGTATTTATTTGCTTATGAGGCAAGCTCAACAGTTTATCAAATTTTAACTGTAACGCATCTCTATTGATTAACCTAAGCTCTTTCCTTCCCACATTCTCAGCACCAATTACTCTTTTTATCCACTGTTACCTGTGTTCTCAGATGATATCTGTCAAGCACAGAAAATACTCCCATGAAGGTCTTACCAAACTGAGCATTTACTGAAAGGTCTGAGTATCAAAACCAAGTAGTAACTTCAGCATTTAATATTAAAATTATTCTGCCCAAACAGATCTCTACAGCAGTCATACTACTCTGTGACTCCTCAAAAGTTTGTGCGATTATGACAGGTCTTAATTGATGTAATCTTTTAAGAAAATGCACACAGAACAGCCCCAATGAAAGTAATTATATAGCAAGAATTAATAATAATGCATAGAGTACATACACATACAGAAAATGTGGGGTTTATTAAAATGGTTTATCTAATACTATCTTCAGAAAAGGTTTAGAAAAATGAGAAAGAAATAGGATTCTTCAAAAGAGAAAAAGTCATTAAATGTCATGTTCCATCCTTCTGGTAGATTGGAGGTGCCTCTTAAACCATCTCAAAACGTATTCAATATGTTCATAGAAAGACTACCCCAGTATTTAACAGTATGAGTTCTTAGTAATTCAAAATCAAGCTATTCAAGTAAGAGCTTATTTTTATGTACCACCTTTGTTTCTAAAGGCCACTGAAGTGCTGCATGAAACTATCTAAATTGTCAGTTAGAAAAATAAGTCAATCAGCTACTGAAAAAAGCTTGCTGAAGGACAAGGGAAAAGAGGAAAAGGATCCCAACCAGACAACATACCAGAGCAGAAAAAAGAATTACCTTACACCAAACAGGAGTTGAAGTAGGAATAATAAAATTAGCCGAGCTGGAATTGGTTCTGACACTAGTGTTTATTTCTACAATAGTTAAATACAATTCTGATGTTTAAAGATTAAAATTCCTATTATTTCAGTTTTGTCTCACTGTTTACACTGCCAGTTTCATGTCAAGAATGCAAAAGGAAATCTATCTGCTCTACTTGAAGAAAATCAACAAAACAGGGAAAACAGTTTTTATTCCACAAGTACTTGTAAATTGAGAAGATAGTAATTTTAGTAACTTTTGAATGCAAAGATACTTCTTATAAATTTAATAACTTAAATACCTTGCACATTATCCCTCGGAGGTGGAAACTAAGCAAATTTTACTTTCCATCCTATTAAAAGATGAGAGGTTATCTCTAATGCAGCAATTTTGTGGAATCACATTTTAATGTAGAAAAAAATAGTCCAGTAAAGCAAAAGACAATTAACTGTAGCCTAACACTGATGGCACAAGTTTCTGCTCTTGTTCTTTCCATGACACTGAATTTAAAAGAAAATTCTAAATCAAAAGATTGCAGTTACATCATCAGCTTTGTCACTTGCCCACTGAAATCCGGGCCATGTTTTTTTGTGTCCACTACACCATTCATAACATATCCAGTTCTCTAAAATGCTTTGACTTCTGTAATGCAACACCAGAAAAAAAAATTATGTAATAGACTATTTTTCTTTTGAGGCTTTTATTCTCCAACACAATTTTTCTGATTTTAAAAAGCATCAGTCCCCCACATCATCTTTATTTTTTTTTGCCCAGTCTTGACACATGAGGTTACTTATCACATGGAGAAAAAACATCGGGTTTACCACTATAATCTGAAAAAATTGCATTTGGACTGTTGATTTAACAATTTCCAAAGCTTCCCAAATGAGCAGAATTAATTGTATTGGGGGGGGGGGGGGGGGGGGGATCACAAAACAAAATAAAACAAAACCTTTAATTTCAGCTTACTTTCCTAGATTTTCCATAGTAGCTTAATCCCATAAAATCCAAAGTAAAGCCTGTTAGATATAAAAGAAAAGTGCAAAGCTCTCCATTTAAGGACTAGTTACAACTCATTAAAGTAGGGACACATATAATTTGAAGCATTAGAATGCATGCTGAAATATAATTAGTGGCTATGAATCAAACCAGGATGGATTGAACTAATTCCTGGAATGCTATTATGGAGAGTACCTTGTGGAGAAAGAATGATCCCTCTGTTTGCACAGCAACTAAATGGCTTCAATTTACTTTTAAAATTGACTTGAATTGGGATAAAGGTCCAGGATTTCAAAATGTGGCCTTCTAAATTTAATCAGCCTGAATTATGCCTGTTTCACACTGTGATACTTGCAACCTGGTTACAGGCAGCAGGGATAAGGCTGCACTCAGCTTATTTCACTGCTTAATTTATATGGTAATTACCACACCACAGCCAGAATGGAGAGCATCTGCCAAAACTGAAGGCCCCAGAATAATAAAACTGACATGTGCTGTGATATTGCTGAAGTGCTGACTAAGAAACTTCTTTTATCTCCTCTTGAAGCTATAAAATGGTATTCGTGTTATTACTAGCAGGGAATTTTAACAGCCCTGCACTGACAGCAATTATGTAACACATGCACAAAACAATAGAGTTTCACATCACTTAATAAATCCTTGAGCTCTCTTAGCTCCAGATCTCTCGCTGGCTGGATTTTATGGTCTGGTAGTTCTATCCGACCTTCAGAACACTGAAGTATACAAACCACAAAAGCACTCGAAAATTATTAGAAACAACTGGCTTTTCTCCCTGTTACAGCTATTTAATGAAGAGGGCATGATGCATCATGATGGAGGTTAATTAAAAGATTTGTCCACTCACTTTACTCTGTAGCTAAATGCTGTTATGAGCCCCTGGTATAAAAACAAGCAAGACACAGATATTACTTCTCCTACTATGATCATCCTCTTATTAAGCAACACTTGCATTTAGGAAAAAAAAAGGAAATCTCCTTAGCATGCAACAATAAAACAGATATAATCTAATCTGTCTTTATTCATTTTTATGAAAATAAAAACATGTCATTAACATAAGGAATATAAATTTGCAGCTTATTTTCCTGCTTACATTACCAATTCTGTTTCCAAAACTATGCTTTAGTTTTTTAGCTTACATACATTGCACCTGAAACTCCTAGTGACAGTACAAAAATTTCATAAAATAACAAAAACTATTGTACTATAAACATTTAAAAAGCAAACGGTCAGATAAGGAAGTACAGATAATTGAATATAAAGAATACAAAGACAAATTAAAAGGCCATTTCTGTACTGGAACTTGTAATACAGGATAGTGTTCACACTTCTCCAAACAAAGAGTGCTTGACAGGTGGATTGATCAAAAAGGGAGATACACTGTTACACCTTGAAAAATCTATAAAGTAACTGGAAGACACTAGGTAATGAGAGAGTGAAAAACCAATCAAAGTTACTCATATAATAATTTCAAACATTGAAAATTCCAGTTTTGTACCATTCTGGTGGAAAGGCATAAAGTATTGTTTGCATAATGACTGTTGACATGAATTCACCAGACACTCCTAATTTATCTCCATACTTCATACCTATAATATTTACAGGTTACAGTCTAAGTGTATCACTCATAGAGTCTGAATAATATATGCATGGTTACTATTTCTATTCTTTCTCCATAAATAAGTGCATAGTCTCTACATCCTATACAGTTACTAATTCTGTCATTTCTTGAATTAACATAGTTCAAGTTTATTATTAGTTTTATATAAGTTCACAGACATGCCTTTCTGAGAAGGACCACCATCACACTGTACTTGAAATTTCTCTCACAAATATAGGTTACAATGCCTTCCTTTGCATACAATACCAAAAAGATCATAATTCTTTTGCTCCTTTACTAAATAAAAAATTCTTAGCAGGTTATTGCTATCACTTTGAAGTCACTTACCTCACTACTGCTTTCTAGCTTTGTCTCTAAAAATACTAGCAATAAAAACACTTGTTGGTACTTGCAATTGGGTTTTATTTCCTCAATCAATAATCCTAATCAAAAAATAAGTACAAGATACTGTATTTGATAACCATAAACAACTCTAATTACTTCCCCAATTACATACATATACCTGTTAAATAGATAACAAATCAAAAAACTGTAGCATTGTGTTATATTTATATGCAATTACACTGAGAAAGTAATATACATGGCTTCAACAAAAAAAAGGCTCTGTAGACTGCTTCTCACAAACCAGAAGCTTCCAGCACACTCTTAATAGGCTTCTATTACATTTAAGCCAATAGCAGAGGACAGGCACAAAATGTTTGTTTCCTGCAGAATGAAGACTCCCTGCTGAGAGACACCACTCTTCCTTGATATTTCTTTGAAGGAAGGCTTTGATTTACAGAAAGAAAAGCAGCTAGGAAGAAGAAAAGAACTGCTACAACCACATGCCCATGTTTGTAGAAGCAGTTATTCAGTTTTAATCTTCTTTTCCACTAACATCTCAAAAGGTGAAAGCATTCAGAACATTTAAATACTCTTCTTAGCAACAAATATTGTTTAGTGTTCAACATATATACATACCACAGTATAATTACATTTTGCATTGAGGCACTAGGGAAGATTAATGCAATCAAAGTAAAAATATATTGTTTAAAACAAAGAACATCAACAGTCCAGACAGAAAAGACTATATGATTTGAATAATGACTGGATCCCAGCAGAGTGGAATGGGGAGGTCTCTGCATGACAGAAAATTAAGAAAACCACATAAGGAATAGGGAAATGTTCTAAAATAGAGAGCAGTGATAGAGCATATACAATCAGAGATGTATGGAAGTATGTTTAATTTTGACTGGGTTTTGCATTTGGGAAATGTAACTAACTACACAATTGATTTACTCTTTAAATTATAATGAAGAGGCAGGGAAAAAGAACCTGTGAAGATACAGTGCAAATACTCTTGAAGGAATCATTTAGAAATGTGAAAGCTCTTCTACAGAAGGAATTCAAATAAACCTAAATATAACTGACAGAATACAAAAATAAAAATAGGTCATATTAAGAAGCATTTCTTACAAAGTCCAGTCAGTATCTTTTGTCTTGCAACATCAACTTATTACAATGGACTTCTTTTTTTGGTACTACCTGAATAGTTGAAAGTAAAGGTAAAACTCTATCCAGAAAGCATTTCTCCATAAATAAGTTGTACAAAACATATAAAAAGTGGTCATTACCATGCAGTATTATGTACCAATGTACACTTCTCAGAATCTCTAAGCAGAGCAGTGCCAAAATGAAGAAATAAGGAGGCCAATCACACAGAATATTCTGAGTTGGAAGGGACCCACAAGGATGACCAAATCCAATCTGAAGTGAATGGCTTGTACAGGGATCAAACCTGCACCCTTGGTGTTATTAGCACCCTGCTCTGAGGGGAAATCAAAACCAAAACAAAACCAGACAGCATAAAAATGAGCCAAGGAGATGATCCTACAACCCTGCTTCTTTAAGAACTGCAGGACTGTGCTAAAGGTTAGGATTTTTCACAAAGTATGTGGCCATGCTTCTTACAGGGACACAATCTATTTGTGTGATGACAACTATACTTGCTCTGCATAGTTACAAAAGTATATGCCCAGAAAGCCATTTCTAAGTCTCAGCCTAATTTCCCTTTTTATAAAGAGAGACTTCAATGGCTAGGACATAGGCCTAAAAATTTTCATCACAGCCCTGAAACAAAGCACTAAGAAAAAAAAAAAAACCAACAAAAAAACCCCATGGTGTTAGAAACCACTAATCTAGATCAATGATGAGACTGTCATCAAAAAAGGAAGTTCCTAGTCCAACAATCTGTTTCTGAATTTTGCATGAGAGATACAACCAGTGCTCAATATTCCACCCATCACCAGGCCAGAGAAATACGGTCCTTCTAATTCATGCTGGTTTGCCCCTGCATACTTTGTTCCTTTATGCAAATCATAATAGCACCATGGGACAGATGATGTCCTTCCTCCTCTGAATCTTAGAAAAAGATTTCTATGTAGGGTTAGATCACTCTCTTGCCTGAAGCAAAATAGAGATAAAGCTACTGAGATGAAATTGTTTAGGTTGAATAAGTGAGGGTGTTCTCTAAACTAGGTTATGTCTCTGAAAGAAAAGAGGCATCATTTTGATCATGCCTGATAACACATTTTGTACCTAGGGCCACTTGGGTGGCTTGGGTATATTGGCATGCTCTGAGCATGTGTACCAAACACAGGCCATAGACAAAGGAATGCTCAGTCCAGCATCAAAAAACCGACTTAAGCATGAGACAAGCCACGAGGTGCCCAACCCTGCCAAACTGGGAACCAGTACAACTAGTCAGTAGCAGAATGTCGGGCATTTGCCTATTTTTTCCATCAAAAATTTATACGCCCTTAACTTTAATGAGAGGGAATATTTTAAGTGCAGATTTTCTGGAAAGAGGACATCCCAGCCTCCTAAGTATATTTTGATACTGACCTGTGCTGTGCAGCACAACTAAAAAATATTATGTATAATTAGACTCTTTAGATATATGAGAAAAAACTTCCAAAGCTTTTCTCCAACCAACTTTGTTTGACTCTGTAAACAAGATTACCCTGTTTCTGAAAATAAAATTACTACATTCATGCTAGGAATACTGCTGTTTTCATCACAGGAAACTCCTTCTAGAAGCCAAAATTCTGCTGGAAATACTTCAAGCTTTCAACTAAGCTTTGTCATAAAACTGTGATTATCAGATTTATCACAGTATGCTATCAGTTTGTTTTAAAACATTTATTGCAGTATCCCTCTTATCTATAAATTCAATGGGATTTTTATATTCTTGGGAATCATACTGAAAATAACATTTTGTTTACCATTACTACCTTTCATAGATGAAAATACATAAAATATTATATAGCTTAAACTGAAATAAAAAACATGCCAACAGCAATATTAAAAATATTTCTAGATGTCACATATTAGTAGGACATTTAAGAAGGTTTTGGCCTAGGAATCCCATGTGGCTGTCAAATAGTTTGATGTAGTTTACAAGAGTATCTCCAACCTGTGCATCTGCTATGTGCTTTATATCTTTCACTCTTAGGGATGCTATATGATTACACTTCCATCCTGGCCAAGTAAGCTAAAGTGCCTCAAGAATAAAACCAAAGTTCTGCTACAGAGTTTGTACATGGAGACATACAGGCACACACAGGTATAAGATAAATTTACAGCCAAAATTTTTTATGTTGACATTTATCACAGACTCAAAATCACACAGCCACCAGCTATAAGATGGAGATATGCATTTATATGCTACTTTTCAAAAGATTAAGATGCTCACCCACAAAGGATAAATTACACCAAAGTAAACATTGCAGAAGGTTTCCTCCATAGCAGCCCTGTTGTTTTTAATTTCTCATTTGAATGGTACATCCTAGGGAAAGCAGAAACAACCCTCCCCAAGAAAATCTGCAGAGAAACAGAGGCTTTTTCCTGACTATTTCACTTAGAGTACAGAGCGCAAGCAGGCCAACAAAAATAATTCCTCTTTCCTACAGAGATTAAAGAACAGTGCTATCTTTCAGCAAGGAATGAGGAAGTCCTGCATTTGCCAGTAGAGATGTGTGACAACAGGTAAATACCTTATCCTTGCCTCAGAGGGATATGAACACTTCAATCATGAAAATTTTACGGTGTCGACACCTACTAACCAGAGAATTTTTAAGCATTACTTCAATATTACCACAGCTAGAAACCACAGTTATTGCACTGCAATGTGATGCTACATGTATAAACAGGGAAGAGATATGAGAAATGAAAAGCCCAAATCAACTTGTTAAGTATATCCATACAAAAGGTACATGTATACAGTCAAGCACCTAGAAAACACCAAAACTCCCGTGCTTAATACTCTTGAGTGCCTTTTTAACCAGAAGGCTTCAGGCATGAGCAGAGCAATGAGCAATTTTTGACAAATATAACCATTGAATGAAGGGCACCATCCTACTCTGAAGGCATGTATTTATCTCAACCATGAACTAAGGATAACAGGTTGAAAGGGGAGTTTAGAAGGAATGAAAAAGAGCATTTTGAGTAGATATATGAAACACCGGTTGGAGATTTTGACAGAGGTCAGGAGGTAGAAAAATTGATGACATAGTAAAAAAAAGTAATAGACAAATACAACAACACTGTTAAGGTCAGAGAGGACAGCAGTGTGACAAAGATATACTGAATAAGTAACACAAGACCACAGAAGCAAGTCAGTTTTCATGGAGTCTTTCACTGTCTAAGAAAAGCACATTTCCAATAATAATCTGTTTGATGGTGTTAAATAAACAAAATTAAGAAAGCAGTGTAGTTACACTTAAGCCATGTTAGAGACACAAAATGGGAGGAGATCAAACAATAACTATAAGTAGCACTACATTAACTTAGAGATGGGTGAGTAGTCAAAGATGCTTTGTTATTTTATGATCGCAAACATCACAATATAGCAGAGTTATAAACCAGCAGAGTTGTTGTCCTAACTGTAAATTACATTTTGGGAGAAGGATGATCACTACATTGAATTGGCAGAAAATTTTATCATTCTTACCTAGAAATCTACTATATTTAAAACAGGTCCCATTACAGGTATCAAATCCCAGCAATGATTTCTCATATATAGTATCAACACATAACTAATACTTATGATGCAACTGGCAGCATTACTTATCACCATCATATGGATGCAGTTCAACTTAATAGTCATTTGCATAAATATTATCTTTATTTTCCATATAACCTAGAAGCATCATTAAGTTTAACTGATCACTATTGTAATAGCATTTAGTTTTTAAAAGTCAACATGTATACAAAAATTATTTTGTTTTATTGAATCTTGATGTAACATATAGTTTTAAAATATTTTTTACAAATACTTTCAGCAGCCACTTCATTCTTATCCACTGTACAGTGAAAAACAATCAATACACAATAAATTTATTTAAATCATGAGTGAAATGTTTACATTTTGTCAATCTACTATTAATCTTATTGCTCTCTTCTTGTGTGTAGTAGCTGTTAAGTGAAGAAAATAAGATTTGCACACAGATATTTTCCCAGGTGGAATTGCTACCACATTTCACTCTGAAACAACTCAACCCTGTACAATCACATAATCAGAATGAAGTCTTGTAAAACCTCAATAAACAAGATTTGTTTGAAGCTCGACAACAGCTTGACAAGCAACTTTAGCACCTAGTTGATACTTTTTGAAGAAATCATATAGAAAGTGGCGTACCTCCACTTTATTTAGATAGGCTATCCTTTTTCCCTTTATTTGGTGCAATGTCTTATGAAAATGTTTTATTAAACAATTTCTACTTTTATGGACAAAAACACGTTTATTTAGAAACCAGACACCACATGATACCAAATGAATTAAAATAAAGATGTCTGCTATTTATCTGCTATAGTCTACAATGACAACCAATGGACAGAATAGTTAAAAATATGGATGTGTTTCTATGATCAAAAGCATTAGTTGTTAATTTCTGGAGAGACTGTGATAAAACAACATATTACAGTATTGTCTGGTTGACAAATTACTTTCCAGATATGTGGTAGGGCTTTATGTTACTCTCTTCTTCCCTTTAGAAGGAAAGAAAGGAACTGTGGCAGAGGTCAGGAAGAAATTATTCTTCTTTCCTGGAAGCTGCCTAATACAGACTCAGGATCAGGTACACTGAATTCAGTCAGTACCAGGGCTAAAACTAGAACAAGACTACGTGTAACAACAAACCCCATCATCACCCTGATGAACAGTAAATGATGTAAGTGATGCAAGTCCTTCTCCAGGACCAAGCAATAATTAATTTTATCCTGAGATTTTCCCACAGATACACTTTATTTTGCATCAAAAATATAAGAATTGTGCTTTTTGGAGTAAACTCCTACAGGTAATCAAAGCTCCTGAAAACATAGCCACATTTATTATTTTTGTTCTTCATCAGCCTCTCCACTTGCACACATTCTGCAAATTTTAGCTATTCCAATAACCAAAAGTGTATTTTCCTAATACTACTTTGCATTTTAAAAAAACCACCTTAATAATTAACAATCACACAATGCATTTGGCCATGAGATTGCATGAACTTGGAAAAAAATGATTCCTAGAGGTGTACAGACATCTGATAAATTGAAATTTAAGACTAGGGTAACTATATCTAGCTTCTAGTTTAAAAGTACCTACTAGAAGTAAGAGGACAACTTTTTCTCAAGTAGGTATCAGTATCTCGGTCGTGCCAAGAGGCTATTAGCAGTTATATGTGTGCATACATGCTATTACATGCACACATATTCAATATGCATTTGAAGTACTGCCAAAATACAAACAGAGATGTGTAGGTAGACTATTGGAAGGAATTAATCAGCTTCCAGTGTAATATATTAGAAATCAACACAAATATAGGCAGCAAAGGTGAAGCTATCTAGCTATCTTACATAATGGCTTGCTTTGATGTGCATTTAAATCTACTGTCTGCCACGAAGAAATTCAACACATCATCAAACATGCCACTGGATTATCACAAATGGCCAAGCAGACAAAGCCACAATTGAAAAATAACTACATTTATTATTCTTTCTATATAAAATTCTTTTCATTAATGCTCAGCAACACGCATTTGGCAGCTGAACTGGGTATTTTTTTGAAGCAGCAGTTAACAATGCAATCCACAAAACAAAGATAAGCTCAGTGGTTTCCAGGAAACTGAAAGATGAAAGAATGCGGAGAGAGTCAGACATGGTTTCAAATGAAGAACAAGTGAACTAAGGTCAAACTGAAACCTAAAAGAAATTCAGCAAGGGCCCAGATACCACGGTACAGATACATTTCAGTAGGATTGAAATTTCACAATGCATTTCAACAATGCATACAATACGTTCTTTGGTATATTAATTCACTAGGCACAATTTTTTTCAAAGTAAAGGAGGAACTCAGATTCCAAAGCCCTTAGTTTCACTTATTCAAGTGTAATATTTAGCAGATTCTACATGTTTATATCAAATGTAAATTAGATTAAAGTTTTATCTTCTGACTTTTTTTGTGAGTTTACTCCCAGATTTAACTGAGACCATGAAGTCTTACAGCATATATGAGGTTAACTGTAGTGGAGGAATCCATAAATGCTATCATTTCAGAAGCCAGCACCTACAAAATAGCCTCCTCCAGAAATATGATTAATTCCCCTTGAAGAGAAGGACACTACCATTATACAAATAAATTTAAATAATCCATTTTACAGTAGTGAAAAAATTGAGCATTCTACCATACACACCAAAAAAAGCGAATGGATTTACCTTTATACCTACTGCAAGCAAAGGCCTAACACACAGAGCTAAATTCTTTTTAGATAAACTATTCATAATTTCCACCTAGGAAGGGAAAATCAAAAATATTTGTCCAAGGGACTTTTCAAAACACATTTTAATGTAAGTTCTCTCAGATACTATGTTTGTAAAATACTGTATTTTACAACTATCAAGTATAACACTCAGAAATAACACTCCTAACTGGTGGCAAATCACTTCCTCTACTCAGAGCAGAGAATTTGTTTATAATTTTATATAGCAAATTGCAGTGGTTTAGGAAAGAGTAGAGGAGAAATTGAAATGCAATGTGAATTTTAAATACACGGATTTTATATGCACAATTTAAAAAAAGAAAAATAACAATGCTAAAAGCTGCACACGTGGACTCTTGCCACAAGTGAGAGGTAAATCTCTCACAACCTGCACTTTATAAAGCAGAAATGACAACTTTATTACCAGTCAAAATATCCCCTAGAACCATGCCTAGGCATTCCTCTTCAGACATACAGTGAAGAGTGCCACCTATTGAATAAAAAGCAGTATTTCCAGAAATCATTCAATTATTCTGGAAACATGCAGTCTATGGACTCCCTTACTCAACCCAAATGTTCAGTTTAGTTTTTCATCATGCAATGTCTTGGCAGAGACTAGATTTGCCAAAATATTACTTTGGTATAGAAACAAGGTCCAAACAAACTGCATATAAGTTATCTGATCTAAGGGGAAAAAAAATCAATTATGTGTATTTTGTTAAAAAGAAAAAAAAAAGCACTCTTTTTTAAAGGCTGCTCTCTTTTCACTCAAGAAAGTGCATCCTTTCTATATATTTAACTTTACTGTTAGAAGGAAAAGCCTACTTGCATTCCGACCTGAACACTTTTTTACCTTCACTGACAACTGAAGTATCTCACAGAGGACCTACTACTCACATATTTGACATCCACGTGCCATGATCTCAGTCATGCTACAGAGCAGCAATGATCAGAAGACAGTGCATCCCCTAAAGAAGCCCTGACAGGTGCTGCAATGCAGGCAGCAATGCTACACATTGGTGCAGGTGACATTCTGCATTTTTAAACAGTGTAAACTGGCATTACAGTCTATCAATTTAGAGTTCTAAATACACCCAATCCAGTCAAGGAAAAATGGGTGGTACATTGCAAGAGTCTGCATGTAATCTGATACCAAACAAAACTGCTATAACCCAAAACAAGTTTTGGAACTGACCCATTTATAAACAAAATATTTGAATGAGTCAGCAGCCCACTGCATTTCCCAGGGCTGCTGTAGACTATCATACAATCCCCAGACACACTTCCTCAGATTGTGCTTGCCTCATGAGTAAGGTCAGTAGTGACAGAAGTGATATAAAGGTCAATAAGTAGAAAAATATTACAATGTGCAGACTTACTTTATCTGATTACCCATTAACCTACTCAATATACTAAAGCTCACAGATTTCCCCTATTTATTTGTCTCTCTCTTTTAACTGTTTAATACAACATAATAGTGCACCAAAAAAAGAAGTTCTACTATTGTTTTGGAACTGTGAATAAATAAGAATTAAATATGCTTCCTTACTGTAGTAACACACACCCAAGTGAACAGCCTCTAAAACAATCACTGTTTCCTTGTCCAAAGGCTTTGTTCCCATACTTCAGGTATCCTCCAGCACTGCCAGAATAAACCTTGCTTATGTTGAGTGGCTGGAGCTTCTGCAACTACAGCAAAAGGTGCTGTAAGTAATTGAGATTATACCACTGTGGTAATGCTGCCACCTGAATCACAAAGCTTTTGATCTGCACTGGAGATCCCTTTTTGAGGGTGATAAAATATAACAGGAACAGTACTCTTCCTAACTCCTAATTATTGTGCAGAGTAAGCCTACTGCTGAATAAAGATCTCCAAGAGAAAAAGGTAGCTACATGGATCTTTGGTCAGTCACAACAAACTTAGATATTTATGTTCTTCTTACTAAGTGAAAAACTGTAAAATCAGCTTCACACAAGAAACAAATTTCTACAATGCACAGACATAAAAATGCTATTTTTCTTTCAATTTAGTGATCATAAAGAAAGATTACCACGATAACTAAGTGCATACAATATTCTCATCAGACTTGGTCCTTCAAAGAACACTGAAGTACATGAGCCATCAAAAAATCCTTTAAGGATGCATTTATATATTATTGTTTATGCTATGCACCTCTGAGGAAGAAGAGAGGAGGATAATGTCTGACTTTGAAGTATTCTATAATAAAGGTAAGTATGCATTACAACTGAAAAAAAAAAAAAGATTTCTCAGACTAACAATAATTATTTGGGGCTTTTGCCTGCATATTTCTTTGGGGATTCCTTCAGAAATTTACATAAGGTTAAAAAACTTGATTTTATTTAAAGACACAAGGAATGATAAACTCCAAAGTTCTCAGAATAAGGGAAGAAAAATATTAAAAAATAGGAAACTTACAAGACTTCTCTCTAGGGATTCCAGCTGATAATCTATTTCTTTCAGACGATTCTGTTGATCACGTTTTTCCTTATTGTCCCGCAGAACCTTCTCACCTGGAATTGTTTCTAGGCTTCTGTTTGCATAAACCAGAGGCTCCTGAGAAAATAACTGACAGAAGTTAACCACATAACTTTATATTGCTTCGTAGACAGATGAGGGTTCTAAGAAAATAGCGAAATGCTTAGAATAACACATCAATGTCAAATTCTGCAAATGAATGTTTTTCATTATGTATATTTTCAAATAAAATAGCTAAATATCAGGCAAGACATATTTCAACAAAAGTATTCTTACCCTTTGCATTTTAAGAGGAATTTCTTAGTCTCCAGATCTAACACCTGGATACTTAATTTCTACTACAACAACAAATGCACTCTGAGAATAGGGGTGACTGAATGACTGGTTCAAAGTTTGATCCTCTTAACCATATTGGGATCAGAATTAAGTCAGAAGGAAAAGGAAAAAACTGAGCCAAAAATTACATCTTTTGTTTACTAGGTATCATGGTAAATGAGGAAAAACCTTCTCTCTGTAAGTTGGAGTTAATTGCCCAACCTTTATTAAAGATTTGGGTTACACATTCTCACATCCTTCAACAGGTTTGGACTAGATTCTGAAGTTTCTATCAGTCCCAAATACAGTCAGGTTTCAGTACTACACATAATTCAGTTCATTGAGAATGACAAGTATTGGCAAAAGTGCAAAGTTATGTTGTAATCAGAAAAAACCCCAGAGCTTTCTCTTGCAAACCAGATTCTATAGAAAAATCCAACAGTGGCAAAGGTAAAAAGCCTAAGCAAAAAACCTTCCCCTGTCTTGATAATCAATTCAACCCAAAGCAGCCATAGAATAAAAAAGTACTCTATTCATTCTTATTTTCAGAAGCAGTTTGAGAAATTTTAATAGACACACAAGGAAAATAATTCCAAGTAGCATGACTAATTGGAAAGAAAACAACCTTCACAATTCAACATTCAACAGTAAATTCCTCAGCTACAATATACAAAAAACTGTATCTGTAAACAACTTTTTCTAAACATCAAGCCAATCTATGAGTTCTGACACTTAAATCAAAATATTAGTTGCTTGAAAATAAACTTATTTTAATACAGTAAAATTTTTTAATATATATTTTCAATCAGTAATAGTTGGCAGTACCACAATGACACCACACTTTCCTGTGACAATCATTATTTTCTGCTTCATTCTGTATTGCTTTCAAAATTATTCATAATAATCTATTTGATATTTGACCACTCTGGAGCATTAAGAGGCTGCTTTCTCATAAGTAGTTCTTTCAGCCTCACTTCTCTCATCCCTGAAGAGTAACTGACAGAAACTCACACAATATGAGTAAAGTCAAGGCCTTTCCCCACTTACTAATTTTTTAACATTCTTCTCAAGATATCATGAAATAAATGTATAAAGTATTATACCAAGGAAAACATTTTATTGCCAATGCTTTGCACACTTCAGAATATGTTCTGTTTCAATTATATAGCACATGTACATAGCAGAGAAGTCCATTTAAGATTATTTTGTCTTTCTTATTTTTAGATCTGTAGAAAATAAAACTGTTAAACATTTTACACAAGGGAAAATTCGAATACTAAGCAAGAGCCAAAGCTGTAACAAACATAATGCCAAAGAGAAATTTGCAGTATTTGAAATATCTATAATTATTTGTTGCGTTCCCTCTCCTCTGAATTTTATAAATAAATAATGACAAAATCCCACCTAATGAAGCATATTAGGGTCATACAATCATCTTGAGGCATAAAACTGGCTGATGAGTTTATTAACCTGCTTCTAACCATGCTCTGAAACAGATATCATCTGTGAAATTCATCTGTTTTGGCAAAGCATAGGCTATCAAGGACTTCATTAATTGAAAAATTAGTGTATCTTCTGAATTTTGAGTATTTATCTAATCTTAAACTGCTAACTGTAGACCATTTTTATAATAGAAAAAGGGAATATTTTCCTGACTAAAAAAATTAATTATCTTCTAAGACAATCCAGCCTACAGCTATTATTGTTTCTTTAAATACCATATTCATTTGCTTTAGTTTTCAGGTAGTTTTTCAGTTTTTCAAGCTGGTAACTGTACTCATCACACAGAGTCTTACACTCCATATTTTTCAGTCCATCATTTTCCTGTTTCTTTCAGGATTAAATTCAACTTAATTTATTCTTCCCCAAAAATATTAAGTAAGAAAAAAATATTTTTAAATATTTTTTTGATTTGGCAGCAGAGCAAAGAAACATTTCTGGGAGAAATACAGTTCTGATGAGAAACATTTCCATGTAAAAGAGAACATTAGTCATGGAAAAGCATTCTTAATCCCGCTGGACCACTTGCACAAAAAGATTAACATGTCTGCTCCTCTGTTACAGCTCAGCTATGGTATTGCAGGATAATTGAAGCCCACTATAAAAGATTTCAGAGCGAGAGAATAGTTCCTGTATCCTGGCAAAGTATCCATCAGTGGCAAAAAGGACATCTCCCACTGAGGCAACAGTGATTAAGTGTCTGCATTTTGGAAGCTACATCTAACACAATTATTGGAAGAAAAGAATGTGCAGCTTCATCACATCCAACTCTAAGCTAATTCTAAATTAAAATCATAGAACTACAATGTCTGAAAGCTTTTTACATGCTGCAAAACAAAATTGAAGGGAACTGCTTTTCACTAATGAAAGGTAACAAGGAATTAGCTACCTGGTTTTGGATGGTAGGCTTAATATTACTCAAAAAAGATAATACGTTACTCTTTAATTAGCATACACCTAAATGCAGATTTCTGTTCAAATACTTCTGGGCTATTACCTGAAAGGAAGCAACAACAATAACTTGGACAAACATTTCCAGACAGAACATTCATTATCACAGGCAAGTCACATTAACTTCAAGCTGATGTCTTGCAACACTGAACACAAGATCAGGCAATCACTGGGAAGCTCAGGGTCACAACTGCATTTGCTATGTGATTACCAACAAGAGGGAGATGCTTTTTCACACATTAGATCCCAGCTGGTAAATGATCAATGTGAAAATGTAACTCCTCTGGAACTGAGCTACAGAAAATACTGCTAGAGGTAAAACAAAACTTCATGTTCAGAAAGAAGCCAATAAAAATGACATTAAAGTGCCCTTACAAAAGGAGTAAAAAACCAAACCCACAGGTATTTTAGCCTCTTAAAGAGATGTTTCTCATACACTGGTAACTGAAAACAGTTTTGTGAATGAACATTTTTACACATATTCTCTGATACATCAGTTCTGGCCACAAAAAGAAAATATTACAGAAGTATATAAGTTTTGTACAAATAAATAAAAATAAGAATCAGGGTTTTTTGCTTTAAACCCCATTATAGTAGAGGCAACAGTACCAGGGCATGGGGTAAATTGTAGTCTTCTAAGTACAAAAGTGAAACAATCATTTCTCAAGGCTGAGACCTTGATTCTTAATCTTCAAATCTCAATATTACTGGCAAGGCAAAAAGACAAAGGCCATCAAAAACAAGGGACATACAATTTCAATCCATCTTCTACAGTCTTTAACATTGCTTATCAGTCATTGCCTTATCTATCAGATCATAAGTGAACAGGCACTTTCGGTATCCTGAGATAAGAAGAAACCTAATTCTAATTCCCAAAGGTAAACTATCATGGATAATTTGTTTCTATGCTGAAAAAAAAACACCCTCATGCAGATAAAAATGTATGAGTTATCAATTTCTGAATATGTATCTTGGAATTGAGGAATCAACAACTCTTAAAAACAAGTCAGTTCTCGAATTACCTATGACTCAAAATAGCAACAAATTATTTTTCCATCGTTTTCTACAGCTAAAATTTCTCACTTCACTCCTTAACACGTAGACTTTATGAATAAATAGAGGATCCTAATGAAAAATGCAAAAGATACAAATACAGCCATATGCAGTATTGATCTCAACACACATGTCAAATAAAATATCAAATAAAATAAAACAGATCTGTAACCTACCTGATATATCTGGCTTGGACATTTTGAGCTAGAGCTGGAAAGAGCAGGAAACTCCCCATCAGAGAGTAGCAAGTGAAGCTTATGGTCTATCTCATTCAGGAGATGAAACTCCATCAGTTCAGGTGTGTAACCTTCTCCTGGTGCCTGCCAGACAGGTACATTCTCCTGTTGGAGGAACAGAAAATACTTAAGCTTCATTTGCAAAGGAAACAGACTTTAAGGGCAGTTGCATACCAAGTGCATTTATTATTCAGATAAACCATAATTAATAATAAAATGTACATTTTCATCCATCTCAGTATACAGCTAAAATCTCCCAAATATTCATGTCCCTAGCATACTCGAGAGCAGCTATGGACAGAACAAGTAGAGACATTCATACATTCATTAATTTAAATACAACCAAGGAGCAACTTAAATGGTCAACCACTTTCCATCTGATAAAGGAATCAAAAAGTGAGAAAGCCTAACCAAAACTTGGTTTGGAATGAAACTGCAGAGGTTGATACTACAGCAGAAACCACCCAGAGCCAAATCTCAAATGGAGGGTATGAGATGTAATGTCACGCTTGCAAGGTACCACCAAAGAAGAAAACAAGGCATTCATAGGAAATCAAAGGAACTGCTCTGAGGACAGTAGCTGCCATCCTCCTAGAGCCCACATGTGTTATCTGGGAGAGACACAAAGCAGAAAGTTCTTTTCCTGATCATGATTTACATGACTTTTTCCTCTTGATAGCCATTAATACCTGAATAACACATATGAATATATACTCCTACTACATACAGCTGCATATTGTGAGTGAGCTAGGTCACTTAAGCCAAGCCAACGAGCTCATACCCACAGACAGATGCAGGCTCTCCACAGCAGTTTGGCACTCCCTGCCTCACACTCAGGGAAGCAAGCCTGCACAACCCCCACCCCCTGGGTATCAGAGCAGCAGATTACATCTCTGTGTCCCTGACCACAGTAGAATGAAGCAGTAGATAGGACCTTAGAAGAGGAAGGATGTGTGGAAGGACACGAGTGTATTGCTGGTTTCCTTTCTTTTTCCTACCAGAATAGGACAAATACCTTGCCCTAAGACTCTAACATCTACCTTTCAAGAAATTCATGTCCACCATTTTTTTCCAGCTTCCAAATTAGTCCTCCGGCTATTCAAGCAGTTGCATCCATAGAAGAGTAGGAAATATCAGCTTCCTACAATACCACTGCTATGAGGTCATTTGTGGTTCATCCCCATTACCCTAAAGCATGTTAGTTGCAAAATGAAAAAAGAAGCATACCCCAAACACCTGTCATAAATTATCTTCATAATAAAGGGAAAAAAAGAAAAAAGAGAAAGAGAAAGAAGAAAAGAGAGTCAAGAGAGAGTCATCCTTTTTGTGAATCAAAATCAGTTCTAATGCTTTCTCATACAAGTATGATGAGACACAACTAATGAGCCTGACCAGACCTGAGCTGACTCCAAAATAGCTACTCACAAATGTCTCAGATGCTTGCCAGCTTTGTGAAAACATCTGTTCAGGTGAGACAATGACCACAAAAAGTACCCAGCATGGTACTACATTTGTGTCATGTTAACCACCTCCTAATCAGAGAATGAAAATCACAGGGCAAAAACACAGAAAATACTCTACAGGAGTCCAGTAAGATGTAACTGGGCTCGTTAGCTACAGCTCAGTGTCTGTATCCCATACTCCAAATATCCAAATTACTCCAGCATTCATTTTACTCCAGGATGAAATGGACTCACACATTCTCTTTTGTATTTTCATGGTAGCTTTGCTTGGAAAATAAGCTTCTGTTCTGTCAATGTTAACTCTGTGTGTTAACTCAGAACAATACTTTTATAACAGCAGAGTCAGTGCTTTCTGTGGAACGTTTGAAACAATTATTACCCTGCAGATTCAGCTTTGACAATTAAATTAGCATGAATATGTGTACTTCTAAAATATTTTAAACACTCATAAAACATTCTTTCAAAAAGTGAGAAGTGTTGCTTGTATATTTGGCATCTATAGCAGTACAAGTCAAATTAAGTTATCTAATCCACATTACACCATACAGAGGAATTCATACAACATAACCAGATCTGCCTTGACTGACAGCCTCCAGCTGTCCAAAACATTACTCCAGCCAATGTGATTGCACCAGCTTTCTAAAAGTCAGAATAAAATAAGATGAAAGAGGCCACCAGCTAGATAGTTACCTGGGCCAGCTTGAAGTTGTCTAAATTATTCATTAGCTGATAATTTCCTCATGACTTTTGTTATGAAGTAGCCACAGGAAATGCCTCACCCATAAAAAAATTCAAACGTGGGAGAGGAAGAATCCATCACTAGACTAGACAGGTCTAAGTAACTATTATCCTTTCTTTCACTCTACTTTGATAGGAGAGTTATGAGCTTTTTTTCTCTAAAGAAATGATCTAGTACAGATTAGAGCAACCACAAATTGCCATTCTTGTCCATGGTATCAAGAACATATAGCAACACATGTCCTCTAAGATTATCTACTTCATATCTAATATTAAGAGAGAAATCTCTGTAGATACACGACAACGTGATAGTGGCATGTGCCAAATACAAAATGGGGACAAATGTTACACTTTTCCATTGCCTTGATGCCTTGAGAATTGAAGCAAAAGAAAAGTACATACTGTTAGTTGGAATTTGCATTAGCTACTCTGCATAAATGCCTTTAAATTCTATGACAGACACTAGCTTAAAGAGAAAGAAAACCTGGTAACTCCACGTTTTGAGAGAACACTTTTGCAATCAGTAAAAAATAAATTATTTTTTTAAAAGCCACTATTTCCGAGGTCAGAAGGCTATGTTTACTAACAGAAGGTTGTTTAAAACATCTTCAATCTTTAAATGATGACATTTATCAAACTGAAGACCATCTCCTAGAAACAGTGATTGATGGGACAATCAAATACTCTCTGTTACTCACCATGAAGATAATTTTTTTCACTTCAGCTCCTGCTATTCACTGAATTATGCAGACTGTGCACTGTTTATCAATATTATGTTAAAGCATAGATGTCTAATGCTTAAGCAGACTATGTACTTTTAAGACAGAGTTGGAAGATAATATGACAAAAAAAAAAGGTCATACTATTTTTCTAAATGGACACAGAAGCTTCATAAATGTGTATTTCCCCAATTACTGCATTTTGAAGTCCATTTATCAGTTGTCAAAAAATTTTTGTTGGGGTGTTTTTGCAAGTAGTTGCTGGCCTTCCTCCCTGAGACTACAGCACTAACCACTCTGATACTCCACAACTTCACATTTTATGCAAAAAAAAAAAAAAAAGAAGGTATTTTTCTTCAAGTGTTGTTCTAAGGTTCCCTCCTCCTGTGCCTAACTTTTCTTTTAGGTTCTGATGTTAGTACAATTAACAAAGAGAATTAACAATGAGAATTCACTTTTTGAGAGAAATTCAACAGGATCTATCCATATTTTCTGTCATATTTCAGTAGGGTATTTCATGGTAGAACTAAGATCAAATTTAGATTTACCGTAAAAATAAGCCAAATACAACAGAACAGTACAGACTAAATTTGTCATACCTCAAGATCTTGCAATTCAGTTCCATCATCTGTATCTTTCAGTAGTTCAGTTAGCCTTTTCCTTTCTCCTTCAAGCATAACAAAATGGTTTCCTGAATCCCTTGCTAGCTGAAATATTTACAAAAAGAAAAAAAACCCATGCTTAAGAACTCCACTAACTCAAACACCTCCAAAACAAAGCTTTTAAAATCTATGAAATTAACAGCCAAATCTTGTTTTTTCAATAATACAAATTATCACTCTGACAGAAAAATATAGCAGCCTACATATAACAAATTTATAATCTTATCTTAGTCTTTGACATAGTGGGGAGGCAAATATTTTTCATTGGATGAAAAATCATTATACCTATGAGGTCCTCACAGGAAAAAAAAAAGGCAGGAAAATCAAGGGATGTATTTTCTGACAAAACCTGGTCCCATCCAGGCTACACATGAACAAGTTCCATGTCTATCCCTTATTTATGCACCAGGTTAACAGTAAATAAAGTTTATTTAACAGTAAATAAATTTTTTTTAAGTTTTTTTAAAAGGATATTGGCCTTTAAAAAAACTATGTCCAGGCACAAACACAACAATTCAGTTTCCAGTACTATTTATCAAATGCATAGAAGCAGTATTATTCTAATCAATACGAGCATCCAAGTTGAGAACTGCCTAACACAGTACTCTGCCATAAATAGCAGTTTTAACAGAAAGGTAATTTCTTCATTAATGCCTAATTAGCTTCTAAAGTTCCTGAATTTAAAAGAAAACAGTTTTCAACAGTATTTATCGATGATTTCTAGCTAACATTTAAAAAATGTTATTGGTTTTATGCTTCAATGCTTACCTCAATGTTCTTTTTAATGAAATGCTGGCTGGTTTTATTTTTGCTATGCATTTTTTCTACTGGTTTTTCTGTTTCTAATTCACTTGGATAATCTGATGCTTGAGGAAGAAAAGTTGCTACATTAAAACCATTCCTATTTTGATTCTACAAAACTGTAATAACATCAATCCCATACAAACCTTAGCAAATATATAGAGTCAACAGGCAAACTTTTTGTATAATGTTTTCATTATTTGGATAAATATTATTATGCATTATTGTATTGAAAACATACTATTCCCAAAATATAATTTCATTTGCAAGTTTTTATGATATGAAATCACTCAATGTTACAAAGGCTGAAATACTTTTGGATTTCTAACCTCAAAAATGTTAAACATGGTGGCCTTAAAAGCCACAGCATTCTTTTAAACCCTCTCATCATTGCAGTTTTCTCATCATTACAAAACCAGACAATAATTTTTTTGAAAACCACAAAACTATCTGGAGACATATCAAGTACATTTTTATAAATAAAACAGCTGAAAAACAGATTATATAGTTGATATTATTATAACACAGCTTATAAAACAAATATTGTTAAAAAATAAAACTCATCATAGAGCTGTAAATCTATTAAACACACACATGACTTTCAAATAACAATAGGTTTCTATCCATGACCAAAAAAAAAAGGCATGATTCTGTTTTTCAGAGACTTTCACCATGCTTAAAATAACAATTCCTTTACAAACAGCAAATATTTGTCACATTAAATAACAAGTCCAAGCAAATATAATCAACTTCTAAATCTCAAGAACTGTTTCAAAAGCAGGCATGGTACTTTTTGCTTTTATGGAAAGCAGAAATTTGAAAAATGAGTGGGTTATTTCCCTAAAAAAAATTAATTTGATATGTTAGATAATAGAAGACAGACTATGGAAATAACTCTTTTTCAGAGTGAATAGAATGAAAGCAAGCTCCCAAAGATATGAAATAAATTCCATGCATCCTTTACACACAAACCTTAAAGAACTGAGGTGTTGGATCTGACCAAGAAACCCCCCACAGTTAAAATGCACAACTGTTTTCTGAAAGCATCCTAAGCTTTCTTTACCATTACCAGGCAACATCATGTGTCAAGGAAATGGATCATACAGGAATGTAAGCATCGATATAAAGATGACAAGTTGCATCCTGAAAGGAGCAGAAGACATCAAACACCAACACAACATGCAAGATATACCTTACTTTTAAGCTATATCTTTCACATGACTGTAGAATAGCATTTTTGAGAGGGAGCTATCATACAGAACATCTCAGAACATGAAGAGAGAAAGGACAGACACGGATTACTGAGACAAAGAATACACTGAAGACTGCCAAGGGTAATTAAAAGAGAGATTGCAACTAAACAAATTTTCTATATGCATTTTGGTAGATTTGGCACATTTTTCAATGATTTGGTATAAATCTTGATGAGACTGATAAGTAACAGCATAAAACTAGTGCATACATTCTTCTTCACTAGCTCCTCTTGTTCTTGGTCTGCCTTTATGACAGCTGTGATACAGAAATCCAAAAGCAACAAAAACAGTAATTCTTAGCTATTCAGACACCACATGAAAAGCCTCCAGCAGAAATAGTAAAAGTATTTTAAAGCAATATATATTGCTCACAAGCTGTAAGTGATCTCTACTTCATGCATTCCCAAAGCAGGAATGTGCAGAACATCTCAAAATAGTGCAAGTGATAGCAACTCCCAACCATGCCTGTACTGGAAGCTCCAGAAGTCAGTGCTGTATTGAATACTGGTAATGAAACCTGCCATTGTTATGCCAAGGGCACTCCAGCACAACTCAGGAATTCTGGAGAAAGAAGCTGAGGACCAAGCTCTATTTTAAGGGAGGAATGAAAATACATGGTAGAAAGACAGAGAAATTAAAAGCTCCAGCCCACAAGGATAAGGTCACATACTGGGGAACTAAGACAAGTGCTAAAATGACAAAGGACCTGAGTTCCACATTCAAAAATTAAAATATGCAGTCACATTCTACAAACTGCAGAGATACTGCTGCCATCAATGCTTCAGTCTTAAGGAATACACTTATATTACATCTTTGTCATCTTAGCCAGTCAGTCACCAGGAAGATAGATTCCTTCTGTTTACACAGAAGGGTAGCTGACAAAGAAATAAACAATTGCAGTAACAATGTTCATGTCATAGCAATGGCAGTTGAAGCTATTATTCTTATATCACAACACTTGTAAAAAGTTACTAACCACACAAATTTGAATTTCAAATAGGAAAATAATAGAGGCATACAAGCACAATTCCATTTATTTTGACCTGATAGGGCATGCTACACCACTAACAGCATTTGAAATGTCTGTACAATGCATGATAACACATGGTCCCTAAAAGAATCAGCAGGTGTTTGAGTTTTGCCAGAAAGTACTTATTTCATAAAAGTAATGCAGACTTTACAATAATCAGGATAGCAAAATGTAAAATAAGTTGTCTGAAGATTTATGTTTGACACAAATTGAAACAATTTCTGCTGAAAATCAAAAAAATACAGAACAGTTGCAGTCAGATTCAGCACCACTTGTCATTTCTAGATAATTTCTTGAATATAAGCCTTTTAATAAAAGCTAAGATACCTTAGAGTAACAGCAAAGATAAGTTTTTAAAGAATTGCCACGAAGAATCAATGATACATTTTACAATATATCAGTTACACACCTCTTCCTTTTGAAAAGAAAGAAAAATGGCTTTATAAACCCAAAAGTAAAAAATTTTCTTAGCATGTTGAGTAAAACGTCTTAGATAAGTCACATAGCTGTTCTCTTCTTTCATTTGCAAAAAAGGTAAGACCCGTCACTCTTTCAGTAAGTAACCTTGCTTTTTCCCATTTCACTGACCTTGTCAAAAAGGCTGAGTCTTCATTACCCACCCATCGCACATGTTGTTTTGCCATTTCTAAAAATACAAACTCTACCATTAATAAAGCTTACCCTGGTTTTCTTGGGCTTTATGGCAATTATAATCTTCAGGATTCATGTGTGTGCGAAATACTGAAGTGCATATTTCATCCTCTTTAGCATGGGAGAGATCTGTAAGGATTTTTTTCCAGTAAAATTTAATTGAAATGCATTTAAAGAAGATCTAGCATCATGTGTATTATACAATTGGAAAGTAAAGAAATTCACTTGGATAAATGACATAAGCACTTTATTTCTCAAAAAATAAAGAAGGGGGAAAGTGTAAAGTGTGAGTCATATTTATGCAGCTTCTTATGGCTGTGTTCATGTTTTTAACAACTACTGCCCATGGAAGACAATTAATCACATTCTCAAAGTCATAGCCCAAGGCCCTCAAATTCAAACGCCTCTGCAGACACCATGCAGCAAGTCGTCTAAAACACTGAATGAGAGTAAGGCATCCAGGTTTTCACAGCTGGTGTCTGCCTGTGCATGAATTATTAGACTTCCAAGCAGCTCAGGTCAAGGGCATAGTCTAGAAAAACAGTGTTCAAGCATCCTAGTTGTTTCAGATACTCAAAAAAATAAATCAATTTAAGTATTCATATGACCCAACTGGAAATACCAGTCAGAGCAGTAAATTGCAGTCTATACATTTAGCACTTACAGAAAAGGACTCATACTGTAAAGAACCAAACTAATTACGTGTGATTTTCAAAATGAAAAAAACATACAATAACCAGTAATAATGAAGTGTAATGGACTCAACTGAACAAATGATTTTGTTAAACAGAGCAAGGGTTAAGGAATTTAGGACTTTTTAATTAAAGCCTGATTTACATTTCTGCTCTGAGTGTGTAAGAAGGTTTTGTTGTGCCTGAAAGGCTTGGAACACTTAAGTTATTAATGACTTTGTACCCGAACTTGTGCTTGATTTCATAGCTACATTAAAAACTATAATAGCTCTCATATATAATTTACTTAATAAAGCTCTATCAAATTCAAGTTCTGAAAAGCAAAATATATTAAATGTATTCCATTTCAGTATCAACCAGGGCAGCCATCAAGACATTTGTTTAATTAAATAAATACCAAAATAAATAAGACCTGAAAAGTAAGGCTCTACCATGATACAGAAAATATAAAGATCAAGCTGGAGGAAAGCAATAAATCTAAACTATGCAGTTTTGTCAGTGCAGTAGACCAGAAAACACATGATGCACGTGGTCTCTACAGGAGTTACTTTAGAGATAAAGGAGTTAGCAGTTATATAGTCATGTTTGTCTACTGTTATTTTAATATATCCTGACATCTACTGGAGGCTGCCTAAATATCACTCCTATCAAATTGTTTCCTTCCCTTAGTAACCCAAACTTTAGCATAGAAATAAAAGCAGGTTACATCGTAAATAGTAAGTTTTGTTTAACTATTTTAACCACACACTGCTACCATTATTATGCATGTACTTCCAATATTCAAGCTGAGATTTTTGCTCCACAATAACCACTCAGATCTCAAATCCGTATTTTCTCCCCAAAAAGAAAAAAGATAAGATGTATCACAATTCTGCATCTCTTTACTTACCAGCTGTATTATGCCATGGTGAGAACACAGCCCAAAACTGGTTTGTGTTTTCCACCTCCTCATTGTTTCCTGTGGTTGTGATACACTATTCAAAAGAAACAGACTGTGTATGCAGAGATACATGCATGTATTTAAAGTAAATTCTTTAAATTGTCTGCTTATCAGATCTAATAAACTTCAGACCCTATTAAAAATTACTCTTCTCAATTTATTTTCTTCTTAAGGCCATCTGAATATCTCCTGAAGTTAACAAAAGTATGGTAAAGCCTCTGTTACATATTGTCTTTTACGTGGAGACCCACTTCACCAGACAAAGAAGCTCTGTAATGTCTGTGCGGCTCCAAATCCAAATCCAATGAAATTATGAAATGCAGTCGAACCAATCATTTTTTTTAGGAACTCACATTTCTATTCACGTAAAGCAGAGGAAATGCTAATTTGTTTCAAGGCATTTAACTGCTAGAGGCCAGGACAGGGATAGGGTAAAGGACTTTGTGTTGTAGTATTCTTATGTCTTCATCAGGCAGCATCTTTAATTTCTTCAACAACAGACAGTACTGAAACAGCTGGGCCTAAGAAGGATCCCACTTGTGCAGAATAAATCTTTTCAGCCTGGGTTCACTGATGTTACCTCCTGACACACCTCACTCTCCCTGCAAGCAGAGAACTCAAGCATAATACTATGCTAATAAACCACACCCAGACAGCTGTGTATTTGGCAGTTTGTCATATCAATTTTTAAGGACCATCTCCTTCTTTCAAAGCCTGCCTAGCCAATATGTATTAAAAACTATCCAATCTTACTTTTTAAGATCCGTTTCTTAATTTTAGTTAGCCAACTGTGAGTTATTTGATAATAAGGCTTCTCTGAAATATGATAATTCTGTAAGACAGTGCGCTAAGATATATCAGTCACAAAAGAAGCAGAACACTTCTAACCTGAAGTTCTTCCCAGAGCATTGCCTTCATTTCTCTGCCTTGCTTTTTAACTGCTTTTTCCTTAAAACACTGTTTTTCAAGTATGGTGTCAAGTCTTTTCATTTTCTTTATAGCTGCTTGAATCCGAGCATTTATGTCCATGTCTTCAGAACATTCCAAGTCAGAAGAGTCTGCTGGAGAATACATTTAAAATTAATGTTGGCTTGAAGTATGTCAAAAAACCAAACAAACATTAAAAAGCAGTTCAAGTAATTTGGCAACACCCACAGACAAGAGAACAACATTCTCAAACGCATGTTAATTTCTAAACCTGTTTGTAGCAGGGAAAAATAGAGAAGTCTTTGCAATAGAGTGCTGAATCAAACTCTGAGCTGTATCAGTTGGATATGGAGGTGTGGGAGAAGAAAAGTCACCTATTTTGGGCAAGTGATTTGATTCATATTTATAATGGCAGAGTGACAACATCTCCACAGTATCAGCAAAAAAATCACTGACTTTAAAAATATAAAATAATTTTTTAATATTTTTTAATTTTTTATATTTACAAGCCTGACTTGTAAAATACATTTCACATTTTGAAATTAATAATTCAAAAGAGAGACTTTTGAGGGGGGGATTAAGAGAGACTCTGTAATATCTCTGCCTTTAAATATTAGACAAGTTTCAGTCTTATGTCTTGGCAAAACCAGATTCCGATACTGGTTCTAGAAAAATATAGCTACAAAAAATGGAAAACTGTGAAACATGATGGAAACTACCATTACTTAATAAAGTGGATTTCTACATTGTCTCCTTCTTTTCCTAAATATGCAGATTATAATTATAACTTTTACCTTTTCCCCTTCATAGAGCATCCTCATGCTCTGTCCTCTTTTATGGCTTCCACATTAGGAGTAGAGGTAACACTTGTAGCACTGCCCCTAACCCCCTAATTTCAAAAATTACAAATTTTGGAACCCTGCAACACTGTTTCATTTTCTAATCTTTTGAGATCAAATGCTTTTCATAGCCATTGATCCAACCATTTACTGTGATGCATTGGTCTACTTTATGTCATAAAAAGATCCAAGATACAACAAGGGGAGAGCTATAAAAAAATCTAAGTGAGCTACAGAGGACAGATGGACAAAGGACAGATGGTAAAAAAAAGAGCACTTATACCAACTGGCCTGAACTCAGCAGATTGATGTAAACCTTAGACTACTGAGTGAAGCTTTAGGCTGAGTTCTTTGAATCTCTGTTCTGTAGATATTAATGTTATGTTTGGTGACCAACATTGCTGCACTGGATATGATAACCACTGAATTCTGCCTTATTTGACTGATTGAATCTACAGAAAAGTCAAATTCTATTATAGCTTTAAAGAAAATTAATATCCATTAATAAAGCAATCTCTAAATAAATTCATCCAATACCTCTTGAAAAGCACAATTCATATACATGTTCAATTTGCAGTAATCTTTTATAACTATAGAATATACACACAAATACATGACATTACAAACTCAGAAGCATTAATAAGAAAAGGAAATGGTTTTATTGCACTGCTCATTTTATACACCTGAAAAGTACTATCTGATTTTGCATTACCTGGTTTTCCTGGGGAAGTTTCACAAGATTGTGAAGTAGTATCTGACTTTGCATTACTTGGTTGCCCCGGGGGAGGTTCACAGAATTTCAACATCTGTGTTTCAGTGCTTTCATCTTGAGAATCTGAAGTAGAGGTACATCCTGAAAAACACAGGGAAAAGCCTTTCACAATAAACCAGATACATTTTTGTCAATTAGGGATCACCACAGAGCCCTTGCAATGAATTAATTTAAAAAATAGTATATACTAGTACACCAGAACTTATGTTAAAAACAGGAGAAGGAATCAAGGGATTTCTTTTGACCCCAATTCTGTCATGAAATCTTAACCAAATTTCAAGACGGTATCCAAACACCTGCTTCACTCAGTGGCCTTTGCATCTCTATTTGTAAACAGTTGAACACCACAGAACATTAATCCATTACCATTTACAGAATGACAGAAGAATGCCATGAAACACTTCTGCAAGTGCTTCAATTAAAGTTATACAGTGGATACTTACATTGAAAGTACTTTATTAGTATTAATGTTGTTCATTTGTTAAATACTATAATTTATAACCATAAATTCCAGGTTTTACGACAGGTGAACCATTATTAGGATACAACGTTCCTAACAAATGATCATGATTAGTCTGAAAAGTTTGATAAAAACCTCTTAATGAAAACACTTTCTAACATGATTCCATGGAACACACACACATATGGGTTTTAATTATCTTTTAAGCCATATCACAGTTTATGGTACTACCAGACATTTACTGTACTCTACGACAGTAATAGCACATTTCTTTCAAAGGTGGATTTCAAATAGTGAAGAGAAATGAAAGTATGGATTTTGACATCTTCTTTTCTAGAATTTTGCCTATTTGCAACCTCTATTTCTTCCATCAGCAGAATTTTACCAAAACTATAAAAACTTGATATTTGGTCTAGACACAATACAAGAAAGTTTGAGTTATTCCCACCTGACCACTCGTCGGGATTCCACAGACACTTGTGAAGAGAGATGGTCACGCTCTCCACTGTTTGCTGATCAGTTCTTACTTCCTGGACATCAGATTTATCTCTGTCATCACCTTCGTTTTCTGCTGGACAGCCATCTTCTAGACTGCCACTCTGATAACCATCAGCCAAACTGATGGGTGAATCTACCTATGAAATGCAAATTATTGCCACCATGAAAACAGGGACGTTTTGGGTGAAGAAGATAACCACAATACTCACATGCCATCACAAAGAACAACAACAATTCTGTACAACACTGCAGAGTACTTCTTAAATAACAGAACCATTTTCAGGCCTGATACTGATGCTAGGAAAGAACTCTTTTACTTAAATTTCACATTGATTCTCCAGCTCATCATTCCCCAGACTGTCATATTTGGGGTTGTCAGGCTAGGGTACCAAAAAAACAGAATACTACTTCTTTAGCATTCTACTACAAAGAATTAGGCATGGAGGTTTTAACCTGCTGAAGGAGAGAAAAATTACCTCTTGCAAACCTGGTTCTGGTGGTGTTAACTCCATAGATGTATTTAAAGATCTACAATTAGGTCGAGCTAGATGCAGGCCTTGAAATTTCATCCAAGCTCCTACTTGTAATATCCACTGCTACCTAAAACTGGGGGAAAATCCAGCAAAAACAACCTTTCAAATGAACAGTTTCATAATAAAGCACTACAAGCCCTGCAATATTTCAGATATACATGTAAGTTTCAAATGCTTTCTAGCAACTCCATGTTGCAAGGCTTTTCCAGTTCAGACTGGCTTGCCACTCAAGTATGTGCTTTTCTTTTTAATATACATACAAATATATATTAATATAAAGCCAACCAAAGTGGTTATTAAAACGTTAAAACGTGCTTATTATCAAAGACACTTCAAATAGCATACATCTTACAAATAATCTCACAGCAGAGGAATTATCATGGCTGTGGTTTAAACTACAGACACACACGTTTCTCTGAAAAAGAAAACAACAACAAAACTGTGTGAATTCACAGGAATTCACGATACGGGCTGGAAATTCTCAGAAGGCTCAAATGAATATAAGTCTTTATTTCAGTATAAGGGAGGCAAGGAAAGAAGGAGGCAGGGAGGGAAGGAGGCAGGGAGGAAAGCAGGCAGGGAGGGAGGGAGGGAGGCAGGGAGGAAATAAAGAAAGCAGAGGGGAAGGTAGGGAGGCAGGCAGGGAGGGAGGGAGAGAGGCAGGGAGGAAAGAAAGTAGAGAAGGCAGGGAGGCAGGCAGGGAGGGAGGAAGGGAGGGAGAGAGAGAGGCAGGGAGGAAAGAAAGCAGAGAGGAAGGCAGGGAGGCAGGCAGGGAGCGAAGGAGGAAGGCAGCGAGGCAGAGAGGCAGGCAGCGAGGCAAGCAGGGAGGAAGGCAGAAAGGCAGGGAGGCAGGCAGGGAGCGAAGAAGAAAGGCAGAAAGGCAGGAAGGCAGGGAGGCAGGCAGGAGCCCCGTCCTCACCGCGGGAGGGCAGCAGCGCGGGCGCCGCCGCCGTTGCCGTGACGACCAGGCCGGCGAAGTCTCGCGATAGCTGCGGCTGTCCCGGAGCGGGCCTGGCGGCGGCGGCGGGGCCGGTCCCGCTGCGGTCCCGCTCCGTTCGCGGGGATTCGGACTTGACCGAGCTCCCCCTGTGCCCCGCTGGAGCTCTGCCCTCCCCGTCCTGCTAGAGGGGAGCTCTGCCTGCAGGGCGTCTCCTCCTCCGAGCCCCCCGAGCCGCAGCCGTGTTGCACCAAGCGCTGTGCCGCCCCTTCCGAGCAGTGCCCGTGCTGGGAGTTACTGGTGCTCTCTGCCCAGTCTGGGCTTCTGCGCTAATTGTGCCATGCTCGCACAAGGATAGTTGAGTCGCTTTTCAATAAACCCGATAAAACTAAATTGTTACTGTCTCTGTATTACGTGAATACTCGCTGTTAATAAGGAATTAATTATTAATAAGGTGAGCGCGATTGCCTTCCTAATCCCATCCCTTTTTATCTTTCATTGCATTTAAACAAAATGTGAGGATTAATGCCCACGGTCCGATTAACTTTAAAAAACCGGCAGAGACAATTCCAGGCTCCTACCGCTTCCTTTAATACCCATGTGTGTTAAAGTCAGGTTTTCATTGGCAGTAAAAATTCACAAGAAACAGTTTCCTCTGAAGAAACAAAGTGCATCTCGTTTAAATGAAGGTTTTGATTGACAATTTTTTGTGCCAAAATAAATCTTACTTAGCTAGTGGTGTTATGTATTGAGGTGTGCAGTAGAGCTTTGGTTGATGCTTACAGTATATTGCATTTTACTGTCACATGTGCCACTAAGAGAACCATTTTCCCTGATATTTAGTGTAGCCATGATGCAATGTGGTTCCCAGTTAAGAACTGAGGACAAACAGAAAATGCACTAGGGAACCCTGTGTGGTTTTGACTCCTCCCTAAGCATGCTCAACTCTGGTGCGTTAAAATTTTAATGTCTTCTGATTGCTAAAGCAGTACCATAGTGGTGTTTGGAAGCTGTGGTGTTTTCCAGATGGTGCAGATGATGATCTGAAGGAAAAAAAAATACAAGAATGCATGTTTGCATGTGCAAGTTTGCATGGGCCAGTAATGACAATGAGAAAACAGTAGAATGGACAAAATCATTCCAGACTGGCTAAATTAAAATATGGGGGTATTAGGAACTACATTAGCTATGCATAATGAGGTGTGCAAGCAGCTAGGTGTAACTGCCCCAATATTTATTGTTTTTCTACAGCACAATGCATATGCTGAACAGCTGGCAGAGTTTGTCTTGTTATCAACTTTCCTATTACAGACTATCTACAACCTCACAAGAGCCTTTGAGAGGAGACCATCCAGCTCTGGATCTCCTTTCAAATGGACACAAAACTCCTTTGAAATTGGTGCAGGAATGGGCTTCTTGCTGCCGTCCGTCCATGTAGAACCAGTGAAGGTTTCCAATGAGGCTGTCACACCTGAGACTGAGTAATAATGGCTGAGCAGGGATATCTCAAACCACAGCTGATCTTATCATCTGCTATGTGTCCTGGAAGACCCAGAGATGAAGAGGTTTATAGAGCTCATCTCAAATCCTGTAAATCTGGTCATAAGAGTCTTCCTCCCCAAGAAGAACTGAACTTTATTAATAACGTTAAATATTACATAATCTCAAATATTGTTATAGGTGGCAGGTGTACTTAAGCTTGAACTAGAGCTCGTACTGAAGCTTTAACTAGGAAAGCAGAATCAAGGATGAGCTTTCTTTTTTTGCGTTTCCAGGAACAGGTCAATTTGTTCCAAGATAAACTACATAGTTCTTTGAAGTATAACAATTTTTTAATGTAAAAAAACCCAAACGTTGGAATGGAAAAAACTCTTTGTGTCTAGAAAGTGGACAGGAAGAAAAACACTCCAAGATGTGCTTTTCATCCTAAAAAATAGGTTATAACATGATGAAATCACATTTAGACAAGGTGTCTTGATACTCAGAACACAGTTGTCATATTAACAGAATTTATTTATCCTTTTCTTCCTGATCCAATCAAAAAGAGATACAAACAGCAGGGGACATACAGGGAACTTCTTCCCAATTATTATTGCTTACCTTCATACTCATATTCTCAAAAGCTTTTTAATATACAAATAGGTAGCCAAAACACTTTAATTTCATTGTCTCGTAGATGTTGGAGAAAAAAAAAATCAAGATTTTTTTTAATAGTCATTAGTTATTTACCTTTGATTATTTTTTATATCTTTCTGTGTACTCACCTGAAGTACCTTTTATTTACCATAGGCAATATTTCTAAGGCAGACTGTGACAGTTCCAGTACTCAGGTTAGGACGATAAGAGCTAATATTCACTGTATTAATTCCTCTAAAGGTTACGACAATAAACAGGCTCCTGTCTTGCAAAGGAAAAAGTGATTATGTAAAAAAAATCCCCGTAACTCACTTCTGTGTAACTTTAATGTGATGTTATAGCAAGACTTGATTTTTTTTTTCAAGTTGGACACTGGAAAACATTTTGCCCAGGTGAATAATTTGAACAACAATCCAAGCAACAGCAGTAATAACTCAAAGCTACTACTGTCTTAAAAGGAGTTAAAAATGAAACAAGTCAAAAATTCCATCTTGCATAAAGAATCTGAATTACTGTTTTCTGATGGCAATTCTAGCATAGAGGCTGGTTTGTGAATTTTACACATTTTACACAAAGATTAAACAGGTTGGTTTTTACACAGGTTGGGTTTTTTTCTATAAAAATATGTGCTTTTGTGAATATTTTCCACATGGATGAATTGCTAAAAGATGAACTAAAAACATTCTCAAGTAATTCTTGAGGTATGAAAAACCACTGTAGATAATTTCTTGATGAAGGATTTCAGTGTCTTTGGATATAATCTGCAAAAAAAATACAGTCAAGTGTTTACGGGTATTCTTTTTGAAAGAAAGAAATATTTTTGTCCCAACAGTAAAAACCCATCACAAACTCTTTTCTTTCCAGATAAAACATGAAATTATATACAATTTAACTCTTTAATTTTATCATTGGTGTTTCATTCAACATGAGAGTTGAAAAGGACAAAAACAAGTTTGCTTTCTTCAAAGGAGTTCAGATCTGAGTAAACATTTATCCACATTCAGAAATCACAGAGATTTTGAGCAGTACCTATATGTAAGCAAGATATGAATGTTAAACTTAACCAAAATTCATAAGGAAACTAGAACTTCTGCTTTGATTTTTAGGTTTACAAGATTTTCTCAATGGTATCTGTTCTTTCACTAATTTTAGAAAAACAAACACTCCATTTTAATTACTTTTAATTTACTTAAATTACATAAATTACTTTTTATTGACACTTTAAAAAAAATGCATGCGGTAGTACTTCTCCACCTCTGCCACAAAAGGACCATTATTTTCTGGAATCTTTCTTCTGTCTGATTTCAGGCAAGCTATGTCTGTCTTTTCATATCTGTATTTAAGAAGGGCAGCTCGGGCTCCCACCACCCATCTGGACCCCTTGAAGAGAGGTCACTCACTTCCAAACTGATAAGCTCTTGAACTTAGCAAGAAATGAAACGCACTGAAACCAAAGAGGAAATGGAGAAAAACAATTTTACACAGTAATTTATACACTTTAAATCCATTTTTATTAAAACATTTGCTTTTAATGACTTGTAGAAATCCACAACCTTGTAGCCATCAGAAGCTGGTGACTTCCTTCAATCTTGTTGAAGGAAGAAAAGGTACATTCTGCTTTAGCAGAATTTCTTCTTACTTTTAAGATTAACTGGTTGGATTTAGTAAGTTTCTTTGAACTTGTCAAGATTCTCCACCTTGTCCTTTTAAAGTATGCTTTAAAGAAAACTACTTTCACAAACAGACAGTAATCACAGATAAAGGTTCAGCATGCAGCAAAGGGCTGAAGTACAGGAAAACCACAAGGAGCAAACAGGTGTTACAAGATTGTGCTTTTCAGAAACTACCCACAGAGACAACAGTGAGTGCAAATGAAAGACTGCTTGAAACTGAACAAGAACTAAAATGTCAGGGTTGCAATAGTTTTAGGTCACCTAACAGACAGATAGAGTTTAAAGTTCACATTCAGTATAAATGAGACAATATGCCTGTGATTATGCAGAGAAGCAAGCTGCAGCACAATGCCTGAACTCTCATAGAAAGGCTGCCAAGCTGATACCAGGACTGGCATGACTGACTCACTCAGGAATTAGGCACCAGAAAAAGTCTGGTGTATAAAAGTCTTGTGTTTATACACTGGATGGTCCGCTCTGCAAGATGAGTGGAGCAGGAGGGTTGGTATCTGTATCTGTGCAGATAGAAGGAAAACTTCTCTATCTCTGGCAATATTGAGCAACAGCATTAATAAACATTTGCCTTTTTAGGTCTGTTGCCAGCTTCTTCACCCAACAGTTCCACTGTCACTGAAACACTCAGAATCCCTCTCTGTGAGTCTCTCTCTCTGTGTGAGAGTGAGACAGGCTCAGAAACTGAGACTGCCACACTCAGAGAAAGGCCAGAATTATTTCACACCCATTTATTTCATTTGCTTGCTTTCCCATAAGAAAACAGCAGAGTGCACCATCAGCTAAGTTTATTTCAAGGCTTATCCCTTAGTTACTTAATACACACATTACACTTTTAGGACATTTGTATATGCCCTTTATCACAGGATTCTTAGCACATACATATTTGTTTATTGGAGCCAGAATTTGTCCTGCATGGTCTCCAATCCAGTTTTTACTTAAATCTACAAGAACATAAGTGGGATCTTTATAAAAAGAGGTCTTTCTCAGGTTTAACACACATGATGATGTGGGTATTCTTGGCTTTGTGGATGTTTTATGCCAAAAAACAGTGGTTTAGGTTTTAAAATATTTAAGATGTTTGGCAGATGCTTGGTAACTAATTTGTGCAAAAAAATCCATCAAGTTTTAACACTGATCAAATAAATGCGTGTAACAGAAAACAAATGCACTTAATAGTCCATCCTACTTCATTCATGAAATGTGCAGAATCTTGCTGTGTCTATTTGTGGGAGAGTATGACTTACCATGCTGCTTGTCTTCTGCTCTCTTAACAGCCTTTCCTGTTAAGTTACTTTGATGCCCAGTCCATTTAAATACAACATAACATTTCCCAGAAAACCAACTGCTGCATTTCCATAATTCAGCCATTAAAATAATTTCCAAGTTCATATGTACTTTTGAAAGTTAATAACAAGGTATGATTGTAGGGATTTCAGAGATCAAATTACAAATTTCCGTATATATTTGATATATTATTTTCATTAAGTATTTCCTATTAATAAGGAACACTTGTATATATATGTTTTTCTTTTGTTTGTTCATTTAACTTGTATTTGGCAAAAAAAATCAGGCTGTAACAAATTTCAACATAATAGATCCATGGGATCAAAAATGTAATAGAAAGAGACCTTCCTCTGTCACTTAAAGCTCCTGCTCTTACTAAGAATCCACCTTGGGAAAGATACTGACTTTATTGTTTCTGCTGACTTTTCTTTCTGCTTTACACTTAGGCTGTTTTGTCTGGATTAGCTCTTCAGGTGTATTCCCCAAAGGAGGCAGGAGTCGCTTCTTATTGTTCCGGTTTTCTGAGAGCCACTGTGGAGGCAGCTCAAAGGGTCCAAAACCAAACTGCATGGAATACTTGTCATTTACTGCATCAGCTTCTGTGGGCACAGCTGGGGCCACCTGAGCTGCAGAGTCTGCAATCCTCTGTGGTATAAACCTGTGAACTGAAGTCTGTCCTAGCTCCAAACTGGTGCTAGGAATTTCTTTCCTTTGAAAGTCACCAGAGCCAATGGATTTGGTCTCATTCTCTTCATCTTCCATCGGCTTGAAGATTTGTTGTTGCCCAATATGAAACATCTCCAGAAGCTGGCTTCCTGAATGGACACTGGGCTCCAGATTATCATCTGCAATACCACCCGAGCTGACAATGTTTCTCCTGCTGAACCTCCGGTGCAGCTGCACTATTGTTCCCACTAAGCACTTCCGTACCGATTTGTTAACAGTTAAAAATAACAAAGGGTTGGCCAGCAAAGAGACCTTGGGCAACCAAATAGCAGTGAGGAGCAAGAAGACTGAAATATCTGAAATATTGAGTATGGTGCGGTAAATAACCAGAGTCACGTAGGGGACGCTGCAGAGGATAAATATCATAACCATGGAAAGCAGCATGAGGTGGAGCTCAGCTTCCCGCTGGGAGGCATATGGGATAGAAACTGTATTCTGAGGGGTCCTTAATGCAGCTATGATGACTTTTTTCTTCTGGCTGGCACTCAGCGCTCTGCGAATGAGAATCATAAAGAGAAATACCACAGCCACCGGTACAATCACAGTGGTGATATTATAGATGATGACATATATCAGGTGGCCAAGGGAGTAGCTCCAAGATTCAGAGCAAGTGGACATGGCATAAATATCAGACACATTGGTCACAGCAAATACTGGAATGCTGGCCACTATTGCATGGGCCCAGATATAGATAACCAGGTCTCGGGATTTTGCATCAGATATTTTTCTTTCCAGAGGATATAAAACAGAGTAGTATCTGTCAAAAAAAAAAAAAAATTATAATTATTTTCATGGCCATACTGCTTATGAGAAACTTCTCAGCCACCTGAGCATAATGGTGGTCCAAATTCCTAAATGGGTTGCCAACTGACTGTTTATGAAAGGGAAAAGAAAAAAAAAAAATCTGCCTTTGCAGGTCTGTCTGTAGAAAAAAAGCCTGACTATTTAAATGTTAAGATTACATTTTTGGTGGTGAAAATTTCTTTCAATACGTCACTTTGGATGGTGCATATGAATATTACTTTGAAGATTTCACCATTAACTCACTTGTAAACTAGACAGTACATTGCACACACTCAAAATTTCAAAAGACATTATGGAGGCATGTGTCACATTCAAAGGCCAGACTCATAATTTTAGAAGTTACTTTATAACAGATTTTTTCTGAATATTTGGAAAAAGCTGTTGGTCACAAATTACATGCTATTACATTACATGTATTAACATGTAATTTGTGTATATGTTATTAAAGTACATGCAATTACATTACATCTATTGGAAGTACAATCATGTTTTGCTTTGCACAAGCTGTGGTTGGCAAACTGAGCAAAAGCATTGCTGAATACTGAACATTCTGTGTGCATTTAAAAAAAAAAGTGTATCTCTCACATGCTCTTCAAATTTCAGACATTGATTGTTTGCTTACTACTGGAGTACTGCTGTGGACTTTTAAGCTCACAGAATTTTCATGACAGACCTAACTTTTCACACTTATTAATATAAGCAGTAGGAGTTTGTGCTTTTTGTGAGGCATATCACAAGTTTTCAACTGATATGCTGTTGCAGTTGCAACGCTGGTGTGCATTACAGATAGTGATACCACATTTACCAAGACAAAGAGAGAAAGAAGAAAGAAAAATCCAGGATCCTGGCAAATTTTCCCCATTACCTGTCAAGAGCAATGGCTGGAAAACTAAGGATGGTCACCGAGCAGAAGACTTTGTGCAGAAACTTGGCAATTCTGCAGAAGAGCATCGTATAGATCCACCAGCAGCAGTGTGGACTGGCACTAAGGGCAATGTCAAAAGGCACACAGACTAGGCTGGCACAGATCCCCGAGCAGGCCAAATTCCTAATGAAGCGGTTTGTTACCGATTTCAGTAGCGATGTTCTGCACGTGGACCACAGCACCATGATGTTACCTGCGAGTAGAGACAGGAGGCATAAAAAAAAGAAAGCAGACAAACAAACAACTAACCCCAGCCCCCAGTAACAATAATCTTAACAGATTTGAATGTTCCCTAGTACTGCAAATGGACATAATTGTTTGGAGCTTGCAGATATCACTGATTTGGATCATGATGCTGCTCAAGTTAGGAAGTCTCTAAGGGCCAGCAGCTTCATGAATCAGAAGGCTGAAAACAATTACATCCCAGCTATCCCCTCCCAGCTTCTGGTAATGAATGGATTAGGGGATTTCAGAGGCAAATGCCTAAGAAAACAATCTAAACTATATTTTTAGATAGTTATGTTGATTCCTGTAATAAATGGTCTATCCTGAGTATTTAAATACAGAAACTGGCTAAAGTGTTCATATTTTAATAAATAGTACAGAATTCTTTTTTAAAGATAAAAATTTACACTATTAAAAATTTACATATTACAAATTTACACTAAGTAAATACACATACAATTAAAATATAAGTATGTAGTTTTAATCTGTTTGTAAGTGGATTACAGCATCTTGCTTTTCTTTTCATTGACCACTTCAGTGGCACAGACAGGCCTGTGTAAAGCCACATCTAGAAGAAATCTACCTTCCCCCCACTCCCCCAAGACATTCTCTATGTACATAACAACAAAAGAAATAGGACAAGCAGAACAAAAAAAAAAAAAAAAGACTTGCTGCATGTAACTTCACAGAAGTACAGACAGAATGCAACCTGCTGATTCAGATATTCAAGGTCTACACATTTGTTTCAAATAGGGTGGGTGGATAGCAGTGAAGCAGAAGAACAGAAAAAAAAACAGGATTAGCTATGACAGTATTTGTCCCTTACCACTGCATTCCATCCAAATCTCAGAAAGAAATATCATAGGATAGACACAAGTTCTCCACAAATTTCCCTATAATTCTATCTTACACAGCAACAGCACAAGAGTAAATTTAGTGATCTGTTCTTACAGCATGGACCCCTTCTAATGCATATCAAGATACCATAAAACTCAAAGGATTTTTCTCTCTCCTTTAAAAATGTGTCTTTAGAAAGATCACAGAATCATAGAATAGTTTGGGTTGGAAGCGATCTGAAAGTTCATCTTGTTCCAATCCCCCTGCCATAGGCAGGGACAACTTCCACTAGACCAGGTTGCTCAAAGTCCTATTTAACCTGGCCTTGAACACATCCAGGGATGGGGCATCCCCAATGTCTGTGGGGAACCTGTTCCTGTGCCTCACCACCTTCACAGTAAAGAATTTCTTGCTAATATCTATTCTAAACTTGCCCTCTTTCAGCTTAAAGCCATTTCCCCATGTCCTATCACTACATGCCCTTGTAAAAAAATCCCTTTCCAGCCAGCTCTCTTGTAGCCCCCTTGAAGTACTGGAAGGCTGCAGTGAGGTCTCCCTGGAGCCTTTTCTTCCCCAGGCCTAACAACCCAACTACTTTAGCATGTCTAGATCAAGTGCTTCAGCCCTCCCCTCTGGAGGTGAGGATCTCTGCTAGCACAGCTGAGTGGGGCACACATGTAACATCATGTAACAACATCATGGAACCTGGTCCCAGGTTACATGATGTTGTTACATGATGTTACAGCCCTGACTTCACAGACATTCTTTTCTCCTTTATTTTGTTTCTCCCAAAGCTGTACTGTGCAGTACCACTAGATCAAAGCATAGCTACCAGCATACAAGACATCTCCACTTATTCTCTGAAGCTGGACAGCGTGCAATGTAGAGTTTAGCGTCCCACCTCCAAGCAAAGTTAAACTGTTCTTACTGCAGATCATATCAACAGCCACATTGTGGATACTCTGTATTGTTGACACTTACCAGCAGTTCTTTTGAGTTGAAGTGTAATTGATTTATGTGGCAGATTTGTTAGCGTTTTTGTAGGTTACCTACAAATAGACATAATGAGAGAAAACAGCACCTTAAGCTGCTGATTGAGATATGAAAAAGCAGCTGCAGTCCCCCAAAACTTCTCTCTATTGACTTTATCATTCTTTGCCTTGATTTCTCCTCCAATCAATAAAAACCCCCTAGCTTTTATGTGCCAAGTAGAGTATTCCAATGGCTGTCCATGTGAAATAAGACCATATTCTTGTTCACATGGCTAACATGTACACCAAGTGCCAAGTTCCAAGAACTAGCAAAAGGTCTACTGCTTCTTGATAAAACAGCACTGTTTCAACTGAAGCATGCACCTCCTATTTCAGTCTGCAGTACCTGAATGTCATTTGGGATTCAATTTTCTATATATTGTGTCATGTGTCTTATGCAAATTCCTTTTGATACTGACAAAATATTGAGTTACATCTCTACTACCTGATGTATTTTGAAGAAAGAAATCATCACCTGGTTTTGGCAGGTGCTTTGGGCTCAACAATGTATTCCTCAGGCAGTATTCAATCAGTTGTACTTAAAGCTTTCTAAGTTGCTAGGAGGTACTCAGTCAATCAAACCACTTGCTTTCAAAAATATCTCCAAGTCTCCAGCTATTAGAAAGAACTTCTAACAGTAATAATATATTTTTACAATGCCCTGGAGAGGGGAGAAAACGGGCTTTTTTGTGTGGTTTTGTTTGTTTGTTTAAAATTAATTTAGATCTTTCATCTAGTTTCAATTGCATTGATTTTATAACATTAATTCCCAAGCAAGTTTCACCTTCATTAGAATTAATATAAATGAAGGATGGAAAACTGAAAGAATTCAGAAATGTTTTCATTAATACTTCAGAAGCCTCAAAAGAACTACTAAGCTTCTCTTCAGGGTCCTGCAGAGGAGCTTCATGCAAGACTCCGTATTATCAGCTGTTGAATTACTTCTGCAAATTATGTCAAATTGTCATTTATACATCAGAGAGCCACAAGGAAATGAAATTAGCTCTGTTCTGACTGATCCTAAATGGGAAAAATGATGTGTAAAAAAGTATTGGTTCAAAGACGAGGAGGAACTCTTTAAGCAGATAAAATAAAATCAGAGACTGAAAGGCAAAAAAGGATAAGCAGACAGAGGTGTCCACTTGGGACACTGGAAAAATAGTCAGGGAATATCCCTCAGGGAAACATTATTTTTTCATTTGCAACTATGATTTATCTATTAATAACCTGCTCTAATGAACAGATCATCTTTAGAATAGGCTGATAGATCTTTGTGCTGATGCCTTCAAATCAAGTATTTCCATTCATACATCCCAAAGCAGAGGAAGAATTGCACCAGAAACTTTGCATGGCATTAAATAGAAGAAGCTTTGGAACAAAACTACAAACATTTCCCATTTCATTGTTCCTCAGTTTTCCCCAGCAACTTCTTTCCATGGAAGAGGATAACACTGCTCCAGGCAACAAGGCAATTCAATAAACAATTGTGCTCTGAATACCAGTTGTGCTCTGAATCTTTCCACAATGTCTAGAGGCTTTTTTCCACTCTCCATGTATTAGTCATTCACTGATGAACCTGGGAAAAATTTATTCTCCTTAGCTTACAAGTGTACTGGAGTGTTGCACATCCTCAGAGTGGGCAAAGCTGTCATTTTCTACCATAGGTTAGTTTTAGAAGGGTTTCTGCTCAATAACTGATCTAGAGCAACATAACCTTGGATCCAAACTTCCCATGGGGTTTGTACTATTTAGCTGAGAAGCATCCAAGAAAAATGGGAGTGAACAAACAGCTGGAAAATGCAGCATCTTGCAATTTCCTATAAGTCAATACTGTCAGGAACATGAGATAAACAATCACATGTCACAAAGCTTATCCCATATTGCCAGGTTCCATCACTAAAGCAGAAAGATGAAGTGTTTTTAATTTAAAAAGGAAAAGCATATATTTGGTCTTCTGAGAGAGTAAGCCATTTCTACATAAAACCCTTATGACACCTGACATTATTTGACAACCTCCTCAATACACAGACTGAATGAGCAGGACATAAAAATCAAGCTTAGAATAGAATAGCTGAAGTTGGAAGGGGCCCAGTGAGGTTCATTGACTCGCTCAAGACTACCTACAACTAAACCCTCTGACTAAGAGCATCATGCAGAAACTTGCTGAACCCTGTCAGGGTTGGTGCAGTGACCACTTCTCTGGGGAGCCTGTTAGAGTGACCAATCACCCTCTCAGTGAAGAACCTCATCTGAGCTTCCCCTGATTGATTCCAGCTTGATTCCATTTCCTCATGTCCCATTTCTGGTCACCAGAGAGAGGAGATCACCACCTCCCATTCTGCTGCCCCCCTTGAGGAAGGTGCAGACTGAAATGGGGTCACCCCTCTGCCTTCTCTCCTCCAAGCTCACCAAGTGTCCTCAGCTGCTCCCTGTAAGTAGCTCATCTGTGCCTTTGACCAGTGTTCCAAGTAAAAAAGAAATGTAAAATATTAAAGGTAATCACTGCATAAGAAGCAGCTCTTTTCACATTAGAAACATGTTTAAAGCCTTCCAAGTCAGAGTTAATTTTATTCTGTTATTAGTTATCATAACTATCAACATTCAATAAAAATCTCCATGTACTACATACCAACTACAGTTGAATTGTATGAGTTTGAAAAGATGATTGTTTCCAGTCATTTCCTCCTTTTTTTTTTAATTGAGAAACATCATAGATAAGCAGCTACATTGTACATTAAATCACACAGAAGTACACTGAGAAAGTAAATAGAGTGGTTCACCACAGCATGCTGCCCCAAAATCCTTCTAGCCTTTATTGTGGTTCAAGTTCACTGAATCTGCAAACAGTAACATTTTCTAACCATGAAATGTTATCAGAATACATTAGTCTGATTCAGAGCAGCAAAAATTACTTTTGCTTCTCTTCCAATTTGTACTCCTTGAATTTCACTGCCAAATGCAGGCATCAACAGCTGAGATAGTCCTGAAGTACTAGCTTTTAGCACTACTTCAAATAATGTGAAAGAGTCATAAAAATACCTTTAACAAGCAGAAGTAAGATCACCATGGAAACCAGAGGCAGTTATTTGAAGAAATGCATTTGCCATGCAGTCTAAAAAATAAATAAATAAATACTGCCCTTTGTCAACTAATACATGGAACTCAATCCATTAGCTGGGTATGACATCCATCTTACATTTTTGTTAACTTTAATCAGCACACAACTGGATCAAAACAAAATCCACTCTCCAGCAATGTCCTCCTCCTCACAACCTGACATGCTCTGCTTGCTCACTTCCCTCCAGAGCAGGGTTCCAGGAATCCAGCCATCCTTCCTAGAAGAGAGCCTCTGTGTACCCCACCCACACTCCCTGCATTGTCACAGGGAAGGAGCTGGCAGCCTTCTTTATGGAAAAACAAATCAGGAAGCCACAAAAAAGGTTAGAAACTAGGCTTTAGCCATTAAAATTGTTCATTAAAAACTAACTGAAAAAGTCACAGTTTCTGTGAACATGATGAATGGGAAAGATTCTCGTGTTGAAACACCAGAGTGACTAAATTCCCAACTCTCCAATACTATTTATTATTGTTTTTCAAAGTATTTTGAGGAAGGTGTTTTTCACAGACCTTACTCTGACAAACCACACTCCAAAAAAGTGGTTAATTGGAAACATTTTTGGCACTCACGATAGGTACCCATCAAACACTCTTCTTATTAATATGTATATTTACCTATTCATTCCCAGAAAGAATATGGATATATCAGGATACATTTGGGCTTACACAGCTTGAAGAAATGTGTAAATTTATCACAGAATCACAGAATGGTTGAGTCAGGAAGGGAACTCTGAAGATCATGTTGGCTAAACCCTGCTCAAGTATGGATAAATTCTTGCAATTCTTTATAAGTCTTTATAAGTCTTTTTATATTAGTTTGAAGAAGTATAGCCATGAGACTGATGGAATAACTTTTATAGATTAAAGAAGACCATAAAACTAAAACAAAAAAGTAAACTTCCTGAAACCAAATCCAACCTTTTCTAACATTTTTGCTACAAACTTCAAAATTTGATAATAAAATAACAATTGCAGTCCAGTTAAAAATAGTGAGATAGTATTTAATTTGTCACTTTAGTGTATTTCTTTCAATTTCAGTTTGTGCATATGTGCAACCAAATGTTTTATATCCAAAATGAAGTGTCTGCTGCAAATGAACTACCTTGGAACAAGGTTTGCTGTATGCCAAACCTCCTTTCCCTTCATAAAACAGATGAACTCCCTAATTTTAAGATGTTTCTCGCTCCTATTCTTAGAATTCTCATTCACACATTCCTACTTTCATCCTAACTATTGATTCAGAAGTATAATTACGTAAGAGATTTATCAAGTCCAATGAACTACACAAAGCAGGAATTTGCCCAGCATGGGGTAGTTCCCTGCAGAGTGTTTCAGTATTGATTTAATATATATTGGAAGCCCTTTCATTTAAAGTCTGATATTGTCTATGTGGTTTCTGTTCCCAGCAATGTATAGTTACAAGGTTTTATGGAAGGAGCTAGTTCACAGTAGCTTAGTCCCAGAAGGTGGACAAAGATTTCCTTGCAGGAACAGGTATGTTACTGGTTTTTCTTGCAGCACCACTTAGAATTATCCAAGGCCACAACCTGCCTTGGAACCTAATCCATGGGCAGCTGCTATTCTGACTTGCTCTGAAGATAGAGCAAAAGTAGAAAATATATATGAGGAAATTTTAAATTATACTTACAGCAAACATAACTTATATGATGTGATGATATTTTTAATGTCAAAATAACTATGTAAATTTACCACTAATGTATTTCCATTGTGACTTTTTTCTTACTGTTGTCCTTAGTATTTGATATGTTTACTGTCTGTAGGGAGATTCTAAAGTAACTGCATCCTGCTAACGGTCTTGTATTCCCACTTGTATTTCTTTCAGATAAGCTTATTTGAAAGAAGGTAAAAAAGCATTGCACTGGTAATCTTCCAGTTCTTCCTACCCCCTGACACTTTTTCCTACCTCACCTTTTGTATTTCCTATGCCACTAAATTGAAAGAATTTCTAGACAGGAACAATAATTTTCTCCCTTTTGATAAACTATGGTACTTCAACAGCCATCAAGACCATTTCAGCCCATCAAGAAAACAACCAAACCTACAAACCTACTTATTTTGCTTAAGTACACTTGACTTGCCTGAATTCCTGGCCTCTATTTGAAAATCAATCTCCTCAAAGAATCTGAAACTCTTGAAGACCTTGTAAGGAAAAAAGTTTAGAGAATATTGCATCTGCAACTTCAGAACCATGGATTTTTCCCATGTCTGGAAAATATGGCAGCAAAGTGTAGCATTACCTTTCAAACCTAAGCTAGGAAATTGAAAAACTGAAAAAAGAGTGTCCGGATGAACTGTTCTAACAATAACAGGAATACAAAGTCTTTTCAAAGTTAGCAACTTTTTAAATCACAGTGCCTAAGGGACCAGCCTTAGTACAAAAATGTAACAAAATTTTTTAAACCGAGGATTTTACATGATCTCCATGAGATTTTTCCCATCACATAGGGAGAAATTTTTTGACCAATTGTACAGAGAAAAGAAATACAAGGAACAGATATAGAAGAGGTAAAAATATTGGATGCCCACATCATCAACATATGTGAAATCATTAGCAGAAGTCTGTGATTCTGAATCTCCTTTGCCAACAAAGGATCATATCTAGTGAAACCCCTGGCCAGCTTACACAAGGCTTCGTGCCTCAGAGAGCCAATCTGATGTTACCAGTGAAACACCACAAAGCCTGGAATGCAAGTGAAGCCAGTAATCTTCCTGAATGGACAATCTGTCTGTTCTTCAGCATCCTTGGCACAAAAGGAATAGCCATTGTCCCTTTGTTTTATAAAGCAATCAAAAAAGGGCTGGTTAGAACCTGTCTTGTCATGAGAGGACTGTGTCAAGCAGCAGGGTGATTTACTTGAGCAGTCCTGACCACCGAATCTAACTGGAAACAACAGTGTTAACACAGGAAACAAGCAAGTTTCAGGGTTTGTTTTTAAATAACACTGCCAACTGCCTCTCTTTGCAGAGAGCCTGTGGTCACTTTTGTTGGTAACCTCCTTACGTAAGTGCAGACTTCTCAAATGCACCTTTTTGTCTGGCTACCCACAAGCACCTGCAACTCCTAGGCAGGTATGTTGGCGCCATTAAGGATGTAAAGCCACAAAGATGTGACTTCTCACATCACAGATGCTTCATTAGAAAGCCAGCCCTAGTCCCTAACAAGGTTCTTTTAGGAGGAACCTGTGGGACCCCTGGCATCTCTGTGTGACATGCCAAGGGCAGATCCAGGAGGAGGCTGACAGCTTTGTACTTGGGAGGCTGTGAAAAAAATTGTGGTTTAGAGCAACTCCAGCATTTGGCCTGGGCTGTAAGCTGCTCCACCATCAACAGCTGACAGCAGCAACTTCCCACCTTCCACACTCAAACTGATGGCCTCCTGTGCTGGTCAGAACCTTATTCTCTCCTGCCTTCCTCCTCATATCCACCCTTACACAAAATGCTGCCAGACCAGAATCCAGTGCAGATACAGTCCAACAGTATCATGCTTATGCAAAATCATTTCTTCTGCATCCAGTCCTTTTCTAGTTGTTCACTCAAGATTTTCAGACAAAACTTATAAAAGAAATTAGTTGCTGTGCTATATTGCAGTACAGTGGATATGTGAGATCTATGCAGCCTATACAACCAACTGGACAATTTAAATTTTACTAAATTATTGGATAGCTGTTTTTCCCTGGCTTGCTTATTGAGGAAAAAATGAGACATATATGCAATTTTAAATGAATGACACTTAATAGAGAGCAAAATTTTAAAAGCCTGCGGTAATTACTAGTAGCTGGAAGACAGACTTTATCTTTTTTTTTTTTTTTTAGAAATTGAGGCTATCTTGCACTCTTGATTAAAAGAGTGTTACATTAGCAACAATTTTCATCCCCCATCACAGCTGAAATTAGGGAGTTTGTAGCTGAAATATATCACACCAACAGCTATTTTATGGAGCAGAAATTATTTCTGGACCTACCCCACAGTCCTGTGACTTTTTTTGCTCTATACAACCGAGAAAGATCTGACATCATTCCTGCATTAGTTTGCTAGTGCTTCCCTTTCTCCAAGTGCCAGTTTAATAGAAACAAAATTTTATTTTTTTATATAGTTTTGCCATGCAACCATTCACCAGGTCACCAGCTGGGCATATTTGCTCTTCATTTTTCAAACACAGATGTCTTCAGACAGGAATTACATATGCCTAATACATCCTGTGCAGTGGGATTAATTTACATTATATTTAGAAACAAGCTTTTTTCCCTCCCTGCCAGCTGACTGTAATGAATGGTTCTCTCCACTCCTCTCAGCCCTGTAAATGTACTGAAGTAAAACTCACTAGGAATAAGAAAGTAGATCTGGGGACTCTGACACACATCTGAGAAACCAGGAGTTATTAAAAAAAATCACTATGATCCTAAATCAAACATTATCAAAAAATCACATGGAAAAAATATTCTGTTTAGTTACCAAAGTGTGGCATTTCTCTGAAGAAATATGAATTTATGGAACCAAATCAGATGTATCCCATCTATCACAGAGAAGTGCTCCCATGGAATAACTCTGGGCAGGCAAGGTGCTTCACTATTAAGATGATGGCGGCATTTCTGGCCTGACAGAATGCAAGTGGGGTTTGGTTTGGTTTGGTTTGGTTTGGCTTGATTTGGTTTGGTTTTTTCTTAAAATATATAGAGGCCTGAAGTATAATTTTAGATTTTCTTGATCAAACATTTCACTTACAGAATCAGTTGTTGACAGAGACTCTCCCCAGATTTCTTCTCCCTTATTTTTTACAGTCTCCCACAGAACTCAACTCTTGGACTTCTGTATTGTCCCCCCCCAAATGGCTTTCTTTTACTCTTTTTATAACTGAGTTCCCTTTTCTTAGCTTGAAATCCTTCCAGCAAGACACAGTTCACAGGTCCATTCTCTGTAAGACAGCACTGCTAAACCCAGAATAGCACTGGGCTTAGTGAAATGGGCCTCAACTTCTCAATCTTCAAATGCCTTCACAGAAAACACTGAAAAAATAGTATTAGTACTTAACACTTCCATTCAATTAAAAAAAGCCAGGAATACAGCTCATTAGGACTGATGGTTTAGAATCCAGATCAACATGCAAATGCCCAGGATTGACTGTAGTAAATGGAGCCAGATTAAGATACAAAAACTGGAGAAACATTGAAATTTTTCTTTACCTTAAGAATATGACTTTTTAAAAAATTCTAGGTCTGAACACCATGTAGCAGCGAAATAGTTCTGATAGTAAGATAAGCTGTAAAACTGCTTAACAGTCACCCCCAATACACCCCTGATGTGTAGAGTTTTTAACATTTTTTAACCTTCCAATAATCCAGATGACTGCAATACTGGCAAAGGAAGAGAACATGGTCATTTTATGCTTCAAATCTGCTTTTCTTCCCTAGTGTTAGAAATACAAGTAGACATCCATATTTGACCTTCATAAATTGCTGGACACAGCAGAAGAAAATGAACCCTGAAATCTGCCATAACATTGCCAGTACTTTGCTGTGTGCTACATTGCACTAGTGCAGCAGGACATGACTTATCATGTACTGATGACACAATCTCCCTCACCAATCATCTGCATGCAGCATATAATTTTAAACTTGTTTTGCTGATAGATGCAGCTGAACAGAATCTCTTTGCTGGCAAATGGAATTTTTGGGCCTCTTAGCATATTAAAATCAAACTGATTTCAATATGAAAAAATTATAAAAAGTTGGAATAATATAACATAAATTTCGTTTCTAGCTTTATATATAAATAAAATATAAATAAATAAATAAATATTTACTTTTATATATATATATGGATGGATGACCTGATAAGGTAAATCGTGTATTAATTAGCCATATGCATGTAAAGATTAAATGAACCTGAGACACATGCAGCATACAGCTAACCCTGTAAGGGACAACAGCCTCCAGCAGAAACGAGAGGGATGCTCCAAATGTGCATGTCCTCTTCCACCAAAGAGGATACGCAGCACACAGGCAGTGACTTGACTGGGGAAAATAAGCAAATGGGTGCATCAAACCACTTACAGCTTGCTGTGTTTTCCAACACACACATACAAATACATGCTCATTAGCAAAGCTCTCCATGGTTCATGCATCTGTTCTCTGCAGCCATCTCAAAAACAACATTTCTTGTTGTGACACAGGCAGTAAACCCACAAATAACCAAGATCTTAGTTGCTGTATGATTGACCTCTGCTTATTAAACATTCAACCCATTTACTCATTTACAAACCAAGGCATGTATAACTTATATTTCATATTTTGTATTTTTACATTTCTCACACACTTTTCCCCTTTTGCTTTCCTACAAAAACCACCACGTCACACTGGTTGGGAATGTTAGGATAACACATTTATGTAATTGCTCCTCTCTTTTACTGAGTCACCCACTGTCAGCAGGTGAAAATGTTTAGTATCTCTCTATGCCACATGGAAACAAGCAGAAAGTAAAAACAATTCAGCAATTTTTCTTGACTTCAGTAGACAAAGTAGCAACAAAACTATATTCCATATACTATAGTGATTTCAGCTTTTCCATTAAGGGACTAAAATGTGTCATTAACACATGAAAAGCCTTCAAGTTGTACTGCCATTGCCTGGATGCAATATTTTCAGTAATAACTATATAATTAGTCTTGTTACCTTAAAAGCAAACATGGACATACTTTGTACCTTCAGGGAATGGAATATGAAGAGCAAGATAAGGATCCCATATTTCAATAGTCCCTCAAAACTCACTATGACAAATCCAAAAGATCTTCCAAGATAGCAGAGACAAAGAAAAAGCACTTGTTTATTTAACTACAGGGGTTTTGGCATACTTCAACTTGTGACCTTAATACAAGAAAGAGTAGTGGATCCTTTCCTGAGCCATTTAGGGATTTGTCTGTGGAGACCTGCAACAGAAATACCAAGATCAGTCTGAATGAAATGCAAACAGAACAAATAAGTGTGAAAGCATCAGCAGAAGCAATAAAGCAAGAATGCTTTATTAAAAGAATGTTAAAAGAATGTCATGTATGAATAAAACAAAGACACCACTGACAGCAATTCTTAGACCACAGTAACAATATTACATCTGATACAGGCAGTACAAACCAGTTCTGCTTTTTTTCTTGGTCAATTTAAGCTGTTGCACATGGAAGACTAAATTCTTCCTTATCAAAGTGGTTTTGATAATTTTCAGATGAAGCCTTTCAGAAGCTAACATTATTTTTGATATGGGCAACATTTCAGTTGTTTCACAGAATGGTTGGAGTTGGAAGAGACCTCTGGAGATCATCCAGTCCAACCCCCTGGTAAGGCAGGTTCACCCAGAGCAGGTTGCAGAGGATCACATCCAGACAGGTTTTGAACATCTCCAGAGAAGGAGACTCCACAATCTCTCATGGCAGATTGTTCCAGTGATCTGTCATCCTCGAAGTAAAGGAGTTTTGCCACATATTCAGATGGAACTTCCTGTTTTTCAAGTTGTGCCCCTTCTCCTGTCACTGGGCACAACTAAAAAGAGTCTGGCCCCATCCTCTTGACATTTGCCCTTAAGATATTTATATGCATTGATAAAACATATTTTCAAAACATACCCTCTTGATTCATTTGTGATGAAGGTTACTTGAATCTTTAGATCACTTTTATTTCACCATTATACTCATTTGTATCAACAATGACTACAAAAACAACTTAATAAATACATTCACAAATACAAATGTACAATCACTTCATAATAAAACAGCATAGTTGTATTATTTATATTTGGAATGTGTTTGGGTTGTTTTATTAGAATAAGTTACTAGGCATAAAACTAGCACTGGAAATGAGCAAATCACATCAAAAACATATGATAAATGGATTGAAAAATAAAAAGTGGAATAGTTTAAAAAAACCCAAAAACAGTAGTGCATATGGTGAACAATGTCATATAACTAAATTACTCTCAGGTTTTGTTAACTCTCAGGCTTGTTATCACTGAAGTTCCAAAATCAAACCATCACCATACTTACACTAAGAAAATACTATGAATGAATCTTAAATACAAAGAAATTAATATGACTTCTTTTTCTCATGTTAATTCAATCTAGGACATTTTATTCAAGAAACTTATCAAGAAAAAGGCATTCCAGAAATTCTCTTTACCTAAGAGACATTGTAAGAAACCATTCAATTACTGAAGTACCAATACAAGCATCAGTAATGCTTAATGAGGAGACACTCAAAGAACAGCACAATCCACTGTCAAAGGTTACCTCGACTCTTTCTGATTTGCCGGTGGGAGACAAACCATTGTCAGTAACTGTTCAAAACAATTTGCTTCTAGATGTGTTCTGGGGAAAACCACATGAGAATCACTGTGTAAACTTCAAGGGTAAGTTTAATACAAGCAAACAGAAGGCTTCACTGTGATAGTAATTCAAGATTATTGTAATAATCTCTCATATTTTGAAAATTATATAAATACAGAAGGAAAAATAGCTGCTTCTATAAAATAAGATAATAATAATATCTTATAAGATGCTTTCATTTTAGCAAACTAGCATATGGATTTCTTTCAGATTCTGTTGAAGTGATCTCTTTTTTTTTTTTTTAAGGTATTTATTACCATCAGATTGCAACACTCCAGTGCTTCCCTAGAAAAATATTCTGCACAGGAAACCATATGACAACCCTTTGCCCTGCCCTGACAACCCACTCCTATGTAAACAGAAACCTGTGAATGCCCCATATCCATGATCCACTTGGATCTCTGTGCTAATACTGTAAGGGTGACACAAACTGTAAAGCTGCTTTAAAAACTTTAAGAATGAGAAGTGCATTCAGAAGCAACCTCTTTTCTAACAGCACAGTAAAGGAAGCCTTCAGCAGTCAAGTAACAAACTCGAAATTTAAACAGTGTGTGATCTAGACTGAAAGTAAAGAAAGAAAAAACAAAGGATCCACAGCGTTCTAGGGAGAAGCTGCAGTTGCCTCTGGAGCCTACTCAATCAAAAATTAACTTCAGAAATTAGCACTGTAATGCTGTCAAAAAAATCACTGCATCAGAACTCAAAGGCATTGTTAAACCCTGACTCATTCAACCACAGCTCCTCTGAGCTGCTCAAGAGAGCACAGTGGAGCCTGCGCCCTGAGGAGAACAAGGCATCCCTGCCTGCATCCTCAAGCAGGATTTACATGACTTCCCTGATGCCTGTGAAATTGTTTCTAGTGGAGATTATTAATTTCTTTGTTCACGCCTCACTGTTCCAACGGCAATCAATCAAAAACTACTGGTATTTTAAGGACAGAAAAGTTAATTTACTGCTTCAAGCTTTATTGGCAAAATATGCTAATAGGGATAGAATTGACAACTACAATGGCTATATAAATTTTTCAGAAAGCATCTATTCTATGCATTAATCAAAAAAAAGTATTGAACTATTAATATTTGAGTTGTATATACATTACTGGCTTTAAATTCCTGATTAATAGCTTATTTATAATAGTCTTAATCTGACAGTACAGAGGGCTTAGACTAAACAATGCGTCCATTATTTCACATTTAATTCACAACATGTCTGAGGGCTTAGATTTTTTGTTTGTGGGTTTGGTTTGGTTTTTTATTTGTTTTGGTTTAAGTAAAGTAGCTCTTCCAGATGAAACACATGGCTAGTGATTTCTACTACAGGGGGCATTACATATGATGGCAGTCATTTAGCTTTATTTTTTGCAATGTTTTGAAACACACAGACCATAGATGTACTTGCCTGGGTACAGAAAGCTCCCTTATAGGCCTCAGTACAAGCCACTACTCTCTCAAGGCTAATGTGACTTGATAATGATATTCTGAAAAGAAAATGGAAATTAAATTTTATATTGCCATACACTAAGAGAATTGGGGAATGAACCAATGGACTATTTTCATTTATTGGAAATGAGGAGATTTAAATGGGAAGCATCTTTCTATATTCTGTTTTTGCCATCCCACTGATCCCAGGCTGCCTGATTTATGAAGTAGTAGTGAAATATTTCATAACTAGCTTCCCTTTGCTGAGATGATAGTGTATCTGTAGGAAATACCAGAAGATTTACATTATAAATTTACGTTTATCTTAGAAAAGACAAAACCATAACAAAGAGACCTGAAGCCACTTTTGATCCTTGAAGCAAGCACTGTCAATGAATTTGGCTGTCCCAATACTTACTTAGAGGAACATGATCATAAAGCTACACCTTACTGCCCCCTCAAACATGCTAAGCTTGTGATAAGTCCTGAGAGGAAAGCAGGACTTGCAGGTCATCTCTGACTCTCCCTGCTATGGTCAACAGAGTGAAGAGAAGATGGGCAGTTTCCATCTACTCTTTCATCAGGTTAATAAATCAAAGTAATGCAACACATAAAAGAAGGAGGCAGGTGACTTTTTTGGAATACAAAAGTGGGGGGAAAGGGAGAGAGGAAGAGACTTCCCTCCTGTATGCATCTCACACACAGCAAGTCCAAGCTCTGCTGGGAATATTAAGATAGTGTCAGCCTCCCAGAGACACAAAGTCAGAACTGCTCTGTATTATTCTGATCACCATTTTCAATTCTCTCTTCAACAAAGGACCTAAGCCAAGCTGCCAGCAGATGCTTCTTGTATCACCAACTCACTCCTTAAATCACCTGTCATGCCCCCAGTGTGATCAGCACTGGCAGACCCCAGGGCTCCTCTCCACAGCCTACCAGAGGAATCAGAAGGCGTTGTCTGGTAAAATTACATTTCTTTCAAATATCACATTTAGATGAATGATGTACATTGATAGCACAATTACCAGATTTCCACTGCTCTGAAAAAATAAATAAACTGTCATCCAATGCAACTGATACTGAAATTTTCTCCCTCCTCTATTCTAACTTATGTTTACCAATTTTTTTACCAATTCTACATTACTGAGAAACAGGACAATTGTTGAAAAAGAAATGTGCAGTTCTGCCTCTTTGTCCACATATATAGGGTAATTTTAGGGTATTTTTTTATTTCTAAGCATTAGAAATAATTTTTTATTTCTAAGCACTTATGACATTTAAAAACATGAAGATTCTCAAAGACTATTTTCATGCTGTATTTGTTTGCTACCAAATACATTAGTGGGTAATCTTTTTTCTCTAAATCCACTTTCTTTCAAATGCTTTAAAGCACTTGAGCATATTTCCACTCTACCTCTAGTCTACACAGATGGGACAGAGCAGCTCTGGAGCTGTCACTGCTCCAGACATGGCACTGAGCTTCCTGGCACCTACTCCTTTGTGCAAGGAAAACCAAAGCATAATCCCTAAGAACTAGCTAACATACTACAAGTCTGAGATTCCTATTTTATGCTGCTGTTGCAGCAGTTACCATGCCAAAAACAACAAATCTCAAAAAAAAATCTCTGATTTCACTCAGGAGGTTTAGCACCAAAACAGTAAAAAGGCTACAGGAAAAAGGAGATGTTTGGTCTGCCTGCTGTCTTTTTCATAAACCAGGGTAATTTTGTGCAACTCACCTTCATATCTACAGTCAGATTTCAGTCTTTATTCCAGTTCTTTACAGGTTTTGCAACAGAGTTTAAAAAAAACACAGAATTTTTTTTCTTTTTTTTTTTTTATTTCATGCTCCTGTGATGATCTCAGTTTATAATCAATCTTAGGGAGCCCCTAAGCAGCAGTAAATTGTTTAAAAGACTTTCCATATCATGGCAGAATTATTCCACATAGTGGTAGTGCCTGATTAATCAGAATAACTAAAAGCCCTCAACAACCAGCAGGGATTTTCTAATTAAGACTCTTCCAGTGTAGTGAATCATTTTTCAAATAAAAATTTATTATAAAATAAGTTGACTGAAACATGATAGAAGTGTATAGGAGGGAGAGGGCAGATGTGGGTGTGGGGAGGGGGAGTTTTCTAAAATCAAAAGTACATGAATATTTTCTTTCTAGAGCTTCCAAAGGTACAACCTGGCCATTGTCTACAATGAGAAACCACAAATAGGAGGAGTATTGAGATAAGATCACAGTATTCCATAAGAAGCCGTGTTACCTTTGGAAGCCACTTATGGCCCAATTTGCAAAAGCAGAGGAGGACTCTTTGGGTGACATCCCAAGCCCAATACTCAGCAGATGGTGACCATCCATTTGCATGGCTTCTCAGGACAGACAGCCAAAACTCACTCATCATTTTGAACAATTTCAGCTGTATGAATGTCTATGCACATCATAACCATCGCTCCTTCTGCCACCTTCACATACTCCGGCTTCTTTTACTCTTTCCTTTGCTCTCTGGACTTTAGTATCTCTTTTCTTTTACTGACTGTGTTTTAAAAAACAAATTTTTAAAAAAGGATGTCTTTGCTGTCCTATTACAAAGGCTTGTCACAGTCAGAAAAATTTTAGTGTGGTGGCAATTTATTCTTTTTTCAAATTAAAGTCCAGACATAGAATACTGAATACTTAATAGAATACTTAACCAAATCTCACATGAACACTAGAGAACTGCAGTGGATGAAAATAAGGATAACAGATAACAATTTTTATAAGCGGAGTAAAAGAACATTCTGTAATAGACTATTGAGTTCTGCAGCTTTTTCTCTAAGTATAATAATAATTCTGCTGACCTGTACATGATGTTCCTTTCAATGTCCTCATTTTCTATTAATGCATCAATGTTTGTGTGGACTGGGCAAAATAAGCCTCTATCTTTTAAAATATGGGCTCAAAAAAAGCCATGGACATGTCAGAGAACAGTATGTTGTATGTGGCAACATCCCCTATGGTTCCCTGATGATTAGCAGTCATATACACAGTGTTACTGTACACATACAGATCATTTCCAGACTTACTTAGGCAAGATGGAGACACAATGTATCAATAAAAAAAGGATGGATGCTGCCCAGCCATCACAGGGTATCTCTGCATACCAAACAAAATAGGATGAATGCTTAGCTCTCTGTGCTGGGAGTCCACGTAACAAAGGGCAATCACACAGGGCAGCTGGCACAGCTGTTTTGCCCAGGAAAGAGAGGAGCAGGGGGAAGGCCAAGCAAGACTGGTGAGTTTGGCCCTGGCCTGCTTCCTTTGGTCGCTATGTGCTCTGGGTAAGTGGGAGTTTGGTGAGGCTACTCTAAGCATTTGCCAAGCATCTTAATTCACTGCTAAGCACCTTACACAGGCACCATCCTACAGTACAGTAGGGGGACAGCAATCTTAGTCACTGAAGCAAAAGACAAGCTAAACTAATAAAACTTTTAAAAACTAACATGTTAAGTTCAATGTGCCAGCCAAATTCCAGAAAGAAACAATGCTACTGGCCAGAGCACAATATATGTGATTACCTGCTCAGGGGCAGAGAAGTCCCTAATTCAGAGTGATACAATCCAAAGGGATTGTAGCTAATGCTCCTCTGAAAAAGAAATGGGAAATAAACAGCCTAATACCACAAATGGAAAAGGCAAACCAGGCAACTCTTTTTGTTGTAGATACGCCTAAAAATTACAGCTAATTTCAACTGAAACAAAAAAACAAAAAACCACCCTACCTCAGTGTTTTCCACTTGTTCCAATTAATTCAGGCAATAGCAGAAGAAAATGTATTTTAGCCCCTTTTATGACTGACTTTTTTTGTTTGTTCTATGGTATCAAAGAAATTATCTAGTTGTGCCACACAAAATACAGGTACAACAAAAGTAAGGCCTGGTGGGGTCTGGAAACATGCCAAGTGACACAAGGTTTGTGGATAAAGATACAAGAGGTTACACAAGAAGCAAGATCACTTTGTATTTTATCACTCTTCTGGAAGAAATTCATGAGTCTTTGTATGGAATTGCTTTGACAGACAAGAAAATAAATCAAAGGTGATAGAAAAAAGCGGACTAAAAATAGTCTCTGTCTCCCAAACAACTAGAGGGTTTTTTCTTCATCCCAAGAGAACTGGCAGAGCAGAAGGAAGGACTGTATTTCCTAGGATCCAGACTATTTGTAATGGAAAGGAATGTCAATTACAGCATAGAATATCATAACTAATAAACCATTTTAAAAGGCAGCAATCCACAGCGATCTCCCGCCAATCGCCAATGACAGCAAGACCATGAGCAGAGAACAAGACAATCAGAGCTCTCCCTGCCATCACCATTCCAGCTTCACTGCTGCTCTTGTTACCACCATAATGCCATTTGCATTGTCTAGCTAAACTCATGCCTTACCATGAGAGGTTACATAATTTCTTATTCAGCCAGCCTTCCAGTCCAGGATATTTTCCTTATTGCAATGTTTCTGTGGAAGCTGGCTGACTACAAGGCACCAGTTCTTCTCCCTGCTTCCAGCAGCTAAATCTAATTTAAAGATGCTAAAAATAAAAAAGGCTTACATGTAACAGAACTGTTCAGAAAACAAGAGGCTGTATTTCCTGCAGGGAGAGCATTTAATCAGCAGCAAGATGAACAAAGGTACAATACAATAATTGTTTCACTAGTATTTCTGCCATTTGCAAACTTTCTAGCAGTACCTACCCCACTATGAGAACATTCTGACAACTCTTTCCTCATTGGATATTGAGACAGCAAGTATAGGAAACATAACATGGGGAAATCCCAAGTCTTTGGGCATCCAATTTAGCTATTGCCCCAGTGACCTCCCATACTGGACACCCAAGACTATTTAGAGTAATTTGTAAATTCTGTGATGGGCCAGTTGGGTGCAGGGATCAAAAACAAGTACAACAGGAAAACAAAACATTACTTTGGTAATATTGAAAATTTTCCTTAAATATGTACAGGATTTACATAAAATCTTTTTTTTTTTCTCTGCAAAGCACTTCACATTGATATTCCCACTAGTACACATCTCCTATATAATCTCAGAGTCTCATCTTAACCAAATATCAAAAAGAAGTGTCTTGTAGCCTATATTAGGAAATATTCACCTCCATGAAGGAGCAGGGAGAGAGCAAGTGTGGGAACCTCAAAATCCTACTCAGAGAAAGGAGCCCTGCCCCAAACCCTCCCCAGAAAACGAGACTATATGCCAAAGCTGATAACACAGATTTTATTTAACAATGTATGTGAGGTAGAAAGAAATAGAAAAGGGAAGGGGAGCAGTGGAGAAATCAAGTAGAAAACAGTCACCACCTGTGGATCCAGTGATACTCTGTTGGTCCTTCTTCACCCTGGGCTTCTCAGTGGTGGGAGTCCCAAGGTCATTCAAAACTCTTTGCTATTTATACATCGTAGCAAACAAAGGAATTAATGCTCATTGACTATACAGTTCTCTTATTCTGTTGGCTAAATTATTTCCTCACCTCTAAGGCTAATAAGTGCACATGCTCATTTTTTATCTTCCTTTGAGCTGGCAGGCTGTGAGCTGATGGTTGCAATGTACCCCTGCCAGAATTACCTTTTAGGGAATCCAAGCTGATTTCAGCACAGTTGCCGAGTTGGCTGTCCATGAGGCTTGTAAATCCAGCATTATTTGTGCCCATTACCAGTGATAGATTCTTCTCCCCAAGCTTTTTTAACATGCCCCTAGGTCTGAGACATGGACAATAGTATACCATTTATCTTATCTAAATTTCCTACTATGGTGACTTATCTTACAGTCCAAGCTCCAGGTATCCAGGCATGGTGCTTTGGGGAGGAAAAAGTGTGGGAGACCAGAGTGAAAATGAGATAAAAGGCATCTATAAATTGGCATTTAGTTCATACACTGGTCTGGCCACACCTGCACCTGATCAGGACAGTCTGTCCCACCTTGTCATTAAACTCCATTGCCAACTCTTCACATGGGTGAGGGGCTGTCTCCTCCATGGACCTGTGAGCAAACAGAAATCCAACTGCAGTAACTGGGGAAAGACCATGGGACATCAGGGCTGATGCATCAGGATGGCAATGCCTGGAGAGACAGAGAGTGAGCATTTGTGTCAGTGTGTGATCACAACTGAACACCAAGCCAAACCAGCCAGCAAGAAGGAGATGCTCAGGAGGCCAGTGCTGGTGTGGCCTTAGGTGTGATCCAGGTAACCACGGGGGACAAGAGGGCTCTGAGAGTTGGCCTGCAGAGGACCAGGAGCTCCAAACCAGCTCCTGGAGAAAGCCATCGACATCTGTGTGTCTGTGTGTGAGGCAACTGGGAGGCAAGAGGATCCCAGCCCAGCTACTGGGCAGACTGGAGTCTAGGACCAGCTGGTACAGAGTGATCCATATTGGCTTATGTATCCATATACTTATATATTTTATACTAATGGGCTTTCATCCTTCCCCAGAGAGGGGAAGAGGATGAGGCCATTGATACACCTTCTGTCTGCCTGAATGCTGCATTTTCTTTCTCTGTCAGTCTGTGTGGCTGCTCATGGGTAATAGGTATAGATGTATTGTTTGCATGTGTGCCTCTTGGGAATGCGTGCTCAGCCTTGCTATTGCTCATTCTGAGGACATGGAGCTGCAGCAGGAACACCTCTACAGGATTCTTCAGCACAGCCAGCACCTTTCATGGAGATGTATACAATTTCCTAGATCTTGAATAATGTTCCTCAGTGGCAAATGTACTTTTTCCAACATCACAGAAAAAGGAAATTAAAGATAAACAGAATAGGAAAAAACCCCTCATTTAAGAGCTCATGACACCTCCCTAATAGCAAGCCACTACATGAAATCTGTAACAAAGCTAACACTATTTAAAATTCTTGCTAAGTGCGTGGGTTCATTCATGCCTGAAATACTAACTTACTGCCCATTACATCAATACAAAATCTTGTATCTAGATTTTCACTGAAGTTCAAAACAATCGAGTGATACACACCGGCAGGTGTTCCAGCAACTGTAACTCACAATAAAAAGCAAATCATGACATCCAGTCACTTAGTTAAAGAGCTGTGGTTCATAGCACTCATTAAAGTGTCCACAGGGGAGTACAGACAGTAAAATGACTGGTATGAATCAGTTTCTCCCTAAACAGTAGCAGTCTGCAATTTCCTCACGAGGGGAGGCAGAGGGGCAGGCACTGATCTCTTCTCTGTGACCACCAGTGACAGGATCTGAGAGAATGGCCTGAAGCTGTCAGGGAAGGTGCAGATTGGATATCAGGAAAAGGTTCTTCATCCAGAGGGTGGCTGGGTACTGGAACAGGGAAGTGGACACGGCAGCAGAGCTCAAGAAGCATTTGGAAAATACTCTCAGGCACATGGTGTAATTCTTGGGGCTGTCATGTGTAGGACCAGGAGTCAGACTTGATGATCCTTGTGGGTCCCTTCCAACTCAGGATATTCTGTGATTCTAGGATAAATGGGATCAATGGCTGTCTACAAGGCACCAGTTTAACATCCTCAACACGTGATCCTTAGAGACATTGGTTAACCCCCCCAACACATGTCTGAGGAAGTCTTCATCACACAGTATACCCACAGTATCAGGTGTGGATGCCATGGGACAGAGAGAGAGAAACAGTAGGCATTTTTAACAGCAGCTTGTGAGAAGTTTTAGGGAGTTGGAAAGATGTGATAACTTGTTGAGTATAAACAATTTGCAGGTGGTCTTTTTCTACTTCATTTTTCTGTTCCTCTCAAGGACAGTTGTGTGAGAAAGATGTTTCTGTTAGCCAATAGAACAGAACCTAACGTACCACTCCATAAAAACCACACGGGTCTTTTGAATAAAGCCTTCTTTGTCTTTTCTACGATCCTGCCTCAATCTCAGTGCAAGAGTGACAATCGGGTACATGCATTTCAGGTATAAATCACTGCATCTCACACTTCCAGGCTAGGTAAAGGGCTGTTTTCCCAAAGCCTCTTTTAAAAGGCAGCAGCAGTGCTACCTGAAGGGCCCCTCAGCCAAAGCCAGACAAGGCGCCTCTGCTGAAGCTCAGTGAGAAGAGAGGTCTCCATGGCAACAGGGACCCCAGCGCTCTCACAACCCCCCTTCTTCATCCTTTCCTCAAACTCAATTTTTCTTCCAAAGAGAATTGCTTAGTAGTTCAACTGAACACACATAAAAAACAAAAGCATAACATCTATTCCAGGTTGACTTTACCAAGGTGCATCCTGGACTGGACTTAACTGCTGCACAGTCCAGGACTCCTGAGGCTCAGAACCACCCATACAAAACTGCAGGGGAAAATCATTACTACAGTGTTATGGTACTGCAATATGGTATTACTGTGCAGTTAGTAGTACATGCAACCACCACTCATAGCATCTTTTGCCTGATGCTTCTTTTTATACTTGATTTTCAGTCACTTTTTGTTTTGTCAAACTTTATTTCAGCTAATCAATCAGCAACTAAATTAATCTATGCAAAGTCCCTGGTTTAGATGATTTCATCTAAGACCCTCGTTAAGTGTGATACCAGTGAAACAAAACATCATAATTCCCATCCCCAAACCTTTTTGTTTCTTACCCTCAGGTAACTCTACCCTTTTTTGTGGGCATAGCTATATATTTTGGCTGGAGCTCATGCAGGTGTGATCCTCATTCCTTAAAAATTCTCTCAGTCTAGCCTTGAGTCATATATCTGCAGTATTTTTACTTCAAGATTCCCTGCTCCATTCTTTACAGAAGATGCCTATGGCAAGCTTTACTGGTAGCTATTAAAAAATAGATATTTTATTCCTTATGCTAACATCCATCTTCCTTTACAAACATTAGGCAAATGTTTGTAAACATTAGGCAAATGTTTGTTACCTAGGCTGCCTTACTTTGAGTTTGTACCCCATAAGGGACCTATCCCTTTAAAAATTAGTTGCTGCAATACTGTTTTACATCTCTTTGCACAGATATCAAGACAAGGAGATCAGTTTCAGGGACAGAGAGAGACTGGGAAATCCTCCTGAAAAGGGGCAAGCACGTCCTACAGGACACTGGGAAGGCAGCAGAGGTTCACTTTGCCCTGTGATATTGGATACCTCTTTCAAAGCACATCATTTTCCTTCAAAGCATTGCTAAAAACCAGGCGGTAACCAATCTAACCCATGGCTTTGCAAAATGCACTATAACCACTGAAATAGAGTTGAAACTTTAGCAGAGCATCCTCAGCCTTTCCAGTTAAATTTCCTTCTGTACAGGACAGATTTAGGAAGCCAAAAGAGCAAGTAACATAGAGCCTAATTCCCCAAACCTCAAATAAGGCACTGATCTAAAATGCCTGGAGAAGCTTCCTGGATTTGGGATTATGTGGGAAACAGCTAGTAAAAATGCATAGAAAGTAAGATGCATATTCAGTCTGGGGAGTAGGCATCAGCACTGAGGACATCTCTTTCTCGTAAATTGCACCAATTTTGTGTGTGTGGGTTTTTTTCCTAAACAACTGACAATAATTATTTTTTAAAGAAGAAATTCAGTTTTATATAACATGAAAATTGTGAACATACTCAAATAGCCTCAGGAACAAATGTTGATTCTCAGACCTTGGAAATATGAAAAGAACAGAAAACCCCAAACCAGTAAAGGGGAAATTTCAGTTAGAGATATGGAAGAATAAACTGTGAGATACTGAGACACTGGAACAGATTGCCCAGGGAAGTTGTGGATGCCCCGTTCGTGGAAGTGTTCAAGGCTAGGCTGGACGGGGCATTGAGCAGCCTGCTCTAACTAAGGGTGTCCCTGCCCATGGCAGGGGTGCTAGAATGAGATGATCTTTAAGGTCCCTTCCAACCCAAACACTTCTGCAATATAATTCTACAATGGGATATAATGTCACCTAAACCTGACATGACATGAGCAGTTAGTTACACCTGTCAGTAAAACCACAACTCATAAGCTCCTCTACTTATCTGCTGTGACTTTATATGCAAGTAAGTAAACTGTGGGAAGCCCATGTTCAGAGAGAGAGCCCACATCCTCCTCTGCCTCAAAACTTATTTCTGGTCTTTCTTTCCCTTTTCCTGAGAAGGTAATATTGTCCACTGCAGTTCACCCATCATTTTTATCTCCCTTTCCAACTAAGCTCACTGTGCACACAGGTTCCAAGAGCTCTTTGGAGACCCTCTTCATTTCCAAGATCTCACCCTACTGCTCGCACTCAACTGAAAGAGGCTGCAGCCATCTCTAGTGAGCTCTCCCCACCAAAACTCAGAAGTGATACACTCTCTTTCTTCTTTCAAAGCTGAAGTAATAACTAGTCTCTGCATACTGATTCCTTCTAATGGCAAGAGAAAAATACACCTTGCCGATCAGGTTTGCTGTACTCCTGTATTCACCACAAAACTGATCTCAAGAATCTTCTTTGAAAAAAAGAAAGCTATTAAAACTTTAGTCACTTGGAAAGGGAGCCCTATGTCATTCCAAGGTTAAAATAAAGGAAAAGAAAAAAAAAATTGACTCTTCCTTGCCTTCAGCAGATATAATGAAACACTCAAAACAGCACTGTTCTGTCATATCACAGTGAGAACTAACACAAGAATTTATCCTAGTGTCCCAAGTCTTCCCACAGGACTCAAACAGAGGTCTTAAATGGAAGAAAAGAAAACTATAACAGGCATCTCTCTCACAGCTGAAAACATTCTTCTGTGCAGCGGGGACCTAAATTAAATTCACAACACCAACTGCGATTCTTCCCTCTTGCAGGACCTGGACCTCTCCATGCTGTGCACTCCTGCTAATGTCAGACCCCTGTAATCATTATCAAGACTGGGTGAGTCATATAGGTTTGTTCCATTTCAAGCTGAAATTTCTTCCTTTAAAAGGGTAATTAATGCTATTTTATCAATAGCAAAGTGCCTTGGGCACGCACTGATGATGTGAAATGGACAAGCTGCACATCCACCCCAACCACAAAGGATTCAAACCCACACATCCTACCCCTGAGGGGTGTGACCCCATCTCAGGCTTTAGGGAGAAGGATAGTCTCATCCACCTACTGAAGGGCTGCCTTTCTGCAAAGAGAAACCTGGGACTCACTAGAACAAAGAACTGCAGCTTAACTGGGGGCTCACATGATGGAGAAACAAGCTGGATGCCACTCACACTCCAAGGACCATGGAAGAGGATAAATGACAACTTAATTAACAGTGTTTCTGGAAGCATTAAATGTGAGGCAAATACCCAGTTGATATCCCTTGCTGATGCAGAGATACTGTCCAGCATGTGAACATCCAAAACTCCTGGCACATATGAAAGATGTGGCTTTCTTTCCATTCAGTAAAAAAGAAATAGTAGTACATGCATATGGGAAGACATTTTTAAAGACTCCAAAGTTCTCAGCTGTTATGATACTGTGTATCATCAATGTTTTAAATTAGCACTTCAGGGACACAGGGAGACCAGTAGCAAAGGCTACTAGTTTCAAAAAAAATAGTTTAGATTGGTTTCCATCCCTGTAAATGCATAAGGCCCGCTGCTAACATTTGTCATTGGACTAGTGCACTTTCCTAATTTAAAAAGTATATTATTTCCTCCCCTGTTTAGCTCTTTGATCGGCCTGGAGAAGTTATTGATCTGGAAGTTTCATCAGCCTCCCAGCCATCCAATCAACAAATAAACCCCTTGTAACATTTTGAAATGTTTTCTCCATGTCTTGAAAACAAATTGCAGGAGAGCCAAAGCATAACTTACATTAATCTTGCAAAATTTATACCTATGGTATTTTTTGGTTGGTTGGGTTTTAAAAACTCCTAGCTGCTGAAGGAATGATTACGTGATAATGTCTGTTTTCTTCTTCAAATAATTTTGGAGGATCCATGCTCAAGAAACTAAATCTGGACATATGATTCAAATTTATTCTCTGTAAGGTTCAAAACCCCAAAAAAGAAAGAATTAAAATTCTGACTTTCCTCATCTAGTTATTTTAGGACACAGTTTGCTGGCTATTGTTTTGTGCCAGGTACTACCCAACATACAAAAAAACCACAGCGTACTTATGATATTAAAAGTATCCTTTCCCCACACTATATGCTAAGAAGAAAAAAAGCAAGAACTGTGAGGATTATCTCCACTGCACAGAGGAATAGTTGATGCCAAAATACTCAGTGATTTACCGTAAGAGCCAGAAAGTGCATTGTTGACTGGCACTCAACACTGTTCCATGGCTATGCTTATCATCTTCTTAAAAGTTATTTAAATAATATTACATATTATCAAAAGGACATCAATATTAGAATTTATTACCATGATCACAAAAATGGACTTTAGCATTACTCAAGATCAGGAAAATCCAAAAAATCCAAAACAAATCCTTGATAAAATGAGCCAATGACCATCAGCAAATTCCTGATTAACTCCCTTAAGAAAGCTGTGTGTTTTCTCAGTCAAGCCTTGTGTGAAAAGCCTTGAATGATTGAGGTAGTAGTGACATTTTACTGAAATCCAGCTTACTTATCTTCCAAATAGTGCTAACTTGACTCACCACAAGGCTTATTTTGCCTTGTTGGGTTTTTTTTTTTCTGTTTTGGATTTTTTTTCTTTTTTTTTTGCTAAGAAATGTGCACATATTCCTAACAAAAATTGTGTAAGCATCAAGAAAGCAAATGTACACCTATTCGTAAAATTATATAGCAATATCTTACATATCTAATCTATGATTCCTACTGTAAGTAGGCAAGATTGCACATGGTTATACATATTTACAGTATAAAGTACTTCTAAAGGATTTATTTAAAATCTGGGGGACACAAATATCAAATTACTGCAGAGTGAAACAGAAATTCAGCAAAACTTGTTTTAAAACACTCCACACCCTTGTTTATGTTAAAGAGAACAGCTCCCATTGCAGCTGAAAATAAACATGTCATCAACCCATCTAAATTTTGTCCATTTAAATTCCAGTAGAGAAGGTTACTAAGTAATACATACATCTAATGTATAAGTTCTTATCCATGACGAATACATTTTATAGCAACAGCTTTTACACATCAAAGCCTACAAGGAACTTTAAATAATACACCAGAGGACCAGAAATGCAGTAAGAAGAGTCACGAAGGCAACCTGAGATGCCAGGAACCTTTTGGTCTGCAGTACCTGACCGCAAGGATTTAAAACAAAAATAATAAAATCAACCAAGAACTCCAGCAACTCTCACTCACCCAGCAAAGAGCCCACGAAGATGACAACCTGCACGGTGGTGGTGAAGTGCCGGTAGCTCTGCTCCTCGCCGTGCTCCTCGCTCTCCACGGCGCCCGCCTCGCTGACATTCCCGCCCTGCCACACCATCGGCCCGGCCGAGGCGTTGCCCGTCTCCAGAGCTCCGGTGACAGCCTGGGACGGGGCATGGTCGCTTTCATTCGCCAGCACCCAGCTTCTGTCGTACCCCATGGCGAGGTTCCGCCTTCCTTGCTGCCACCTAATAACACGGGCTGTCCAGCCCTTGTCTTTAGTGAATGAATGGAGCCCACAGGCAAACGGACGCTTCTGAGGATAAAGCCCTGTCTCTGCCTCTCGGAGGCATCTTCACCACATTCCCGTGTCCCGAGAAGCAGGGCTGCCTGTTCGCGTTGTCACCTCCTAAGTCATGACAGCCAGTAAACAAAAGCAGAAAACAAGCCAGGCTTCTCCTTCCGACCAGCTGTGCCATGGTTTTTGCTTCACACCGCCACAGGTCTCCTCCTCAGCATGTTTTACCGCAACATGCGAGAGGGAAAGGAATCGCGGTCCCCAGAATCACACCCCGCACCGCGGCTCATCCTCCCTCCGCTGCCGAGGGTCGCGGCGCGGCCACCGCGGACTACATGCCACGGGCTCACTGCACAGCAAAACTGGGGGGCACCAACTCTGTCCCCTCACTGCACTCTCAGCGTTAGCTCTGGCTTTGCTCACAGCCCTGCTGAGAGAGGAAGAGCACGGCTTTCCCCGTGGCACATCTGCTCCCGCTCTCTCCTCTGCTCCTGCCCGCTCCGCCTGTGGCGAGACACGGCTCCCTCCCGCCCCTCTGCTGGCTCTGCGCGGCGCCGGACCCTCGCACAGCGTCCAGAGAGGCCAGTGACTGCTCGGGGGCTGCCCCTGCGCTCCCGCTGTTTCTCGGGGGAATGAGCTGGGGTTTGAACCGCAAGGCGGGGGGGCGCTCGAGCGATCCGTGCGATCCCTGCGCGCCCGGCGCTGAGCGCGGCTGGCAGCGGCAGTCCTTCTCCTTCGTGCTCCCACATCCCAGCGCGGGCGCCGAGCCGCCGCGCCCCGCACCGCCAAACCGTGCGGCCGTTCCGAGCCGGGCGAAGCAGGAGCCGCCGGCCCGCCGCGCTCCCCAGGCCGGGCGCGCCGCCATCACGTAACGCGACCACGGCGCTCGGCGGCGCCGCCATTTCGCTCGGGGGCTGTGGGAACGGGCGGGCGCGTTTTAAACCGGTGTTTTGAAACAGATCCCTAATTCTGATGACAGACTGTCAAAAGACGGTGCTGGGTTCTAGATACGCATGTTACTCGTTAAAATAAACATTTTTCTAAATGTATAATGTTCCAGAAAAGCTGGACGTAATAAGGTTCTACAGATGGTGTGCATCCATATAGTGGTGTACACGTTTGCCTTTAATTTGGAGACTTGAGGCAGGGTGAGGGGGTTAGTGCTAGTTAAAAATTAAGCCAAAAGGATTTTTTCAGCCACTGGCTGCCAGTCTGGAAGTGCCCCGGGAAGAGGAGCTATCCGTGTGCTCAGCCCCTACACAGCAAAGCTGCCTCTGGCACGCCAGGCCCATGAGATGTGTTCAGTGACATTCGCCCCGTCTCCTGCGATGCGAACTTCAGTGATCCAGGACAGAGCTAAGTGCTGTGCCATGGGTTTGAAGGCATTTGCTGATCACAGGGATAGGGAACTGCCATTGCCCCATCCACCAGAGGTCCTGGAGGCTGTTGGCCAAGCCTCTGCTTGTACTTCCATGTGTTTGGGCCCAGCTATTTGCAGTCTCCTCTCATTCCTCTGGGAGTTCATTGCTCCAGCCACTTGTCTAGTAACTCACATCTCTGATTCACTGATTGTGGCCTCAGACTCACTCGCCCTCCCACCTTTTCCTGTCAGCCATAACTCATTCACTTTGTCCACGCAGTCCCATTTTCCCCCACTTTCCCAGGCAATAATCAGCAGCTTTCACCATGCTTTCCCCTTATCTTTCCATTCCTGAACAGACTTTTTCCTCCTTTTGGCCTCCACTATTCTTGTGGCTAGTGTCTCAACCAGAGTCTGACCTCAGTCCCTTCACCTCCCAGTCACCTGCAAGGTGCTTTTCCTCACACAGCCATCCTTTTCTTCAGTTCCTCCATCGGTATGAAATGATGACCAAGGAGCCAGGCAAGAGCTAATGCTTACTATCTACAGCCTACACTGTGTACCCTCTGCATTGTCTTTGCACAGATCTGCATAGTCAAGAAAGATTGAGCTGGCTAAAGAAGAGGTCCTGTGGGCAAAGGATGGTCCAGATTTGAATTAGGAATGGTACAGAACAGAAGTAAATTGCTCAACTGGAACTTTGAAGGACACCATGGCCAAAAAAAGAAATCTTTGTCTGATTAAAACTCATTTAAATATTAAAATGCTCATACCTGCATATGCTAATAAGCTTAATGAAGTACATGCTACCACATAAATGACTGTATTACTCAATGCTCTGCTGAGACCATGCTGTAGGTAATGTAGAAGGAGGGGGATCAGATTGCACTGTATGTAAGGAGGGTAGACCTGTTAGAAAAAGACCCTTAAAGACCTCAAAGACAGTTCTCAGGCTACTCTCCTGTCTCTCCATCCAAGTGGAGATGCTGTCTTGGGAAGCATATACGTGCTATTATTATTATTATTACCCAAGTTAACACAATGTTATCATTAGAGCTCTATCATAGCTTGTGCATTTATTCAGACTATTTCTGTTGCTTCAATAAATCACATTATATGCGAATCTGTGCTCATGGAAGTTCCCATTGAACACGACCATGTCATGCCAATTTAGTTATAATCAGAATAAGCCCAGCTGCATGCACCCCCTCAGATCTCTGAAGACTGGCTGGAATGCAAGAGGTTTTATATTCTGCCAGATTTCTTACTCTTAACACTCAGAACCTTTTCCCTCCCTCCTGCACTTCATAGGAAGACTGACTTCCCTCACCATGCACATGGGGAAGTGAAAGCACATTCTCACAAATCATTTAAATTTTATTTGCTAGAATTAAACTTTAATGTTGTTGTGGGAGAGAATTTTAAATTTTGCCTTAAATCTTGGAAGGGAAGCTTCTGTCCAGATGCAGTCTGGCACATGTTTGAGGCAGGTGTATTCCATTGTATTCCAGTAAATCTCTGCTGAGCATGTGAGGACTCCCTGCAGTAATGTAATTTGGTTCAGTTCATACAGGTTTTCAGAAGGTTAGCAAGCAAAGCCACAGCACTGAAAAAACATTGTCTCTTCCTCATCAAATTTTCACACTCCTGCTGGAGTACAAGACTTTTAAAAACAAATTCTTAGAATGTTTTTATGATTACGTTATTTTACTCTAGCTTTCTTCTTAGAAACAATGAATCATTATAGATGTAATTAAGGAGAAAAAATAGTTTGAGGTAGACATCTGGTCTAGAGCACTTCATCTTAACTGGTTAAAATTTTGCCAAGTCACAAAGTAAGGGAAAGTCAGGCAGCTTTAAAAGGCATATTGTTATCTGGCCCACCCACTGCTATACAGTGTAACAGGGGAGAAATTTCCCATGTGGCGGGCTGTGTGTCCCACATCACATGCTTGGGGAGTATAAACCCATAATTGCTGTTAAAGGAAATTTTGCTGACATTTCTTAATTACTTACTGCATCACAGAGGCATTCTTGCTGTGTATTTGTGTGGGAGAGAAGATGAATCTGTGGCCTGGACACTTTTATTTCCAGCCATTAATGCAGGGAAACTTTTTATTTATTATATACAAATTGATAGAGCATACCCAACTGTGCCAGAGGAAACTCCAGTGATCAATTACAGTGCCCCAGGTCACAGATGACTGAGCAAAAGGATGTCCCTGTTGTTGCTAGATAAACACTAAACAGCTTTGGTCTGTTTCCAGACCATTTCCCATCAGAAAGCAGATGAGATAGAAAAACCCTGCCACTAAAGACACATTCCAGGAGTGGTGAGGAACAGGGACCAGCATCACAATAGTGATACAATTTAACACTTGGTTTTCATTTGATACTAACGACATTATTTTAGTGGAACTGAAAGATAAAGTATGCGTGGAACAAGCTTCCAATTTCAGAAGTACAAATTGAGGGCTATAGAAACCATCATTAGTGTAAATGAGTGGTTTCTTCATAACAAAAAGTCTGTACCCAAAGGTCAGGGAGTAAAGTCAAAGTCACCAAAACTCCATTCCTATATCTGGGCTCGTAGTACCAACCTGCAAACTACTGTAACTTTTTTTTTTTTTTTTTTTTTTTTTTTTTTTTTTTTTTTTTTTTTTTTTTTTTTTGGCTCGGGATTACTCACTTAATAGATAAGCTTGTATGTATGAATTTACTTGTGGTTTCTTTATGAAGATCCCAGAACTTTAAAGTCTCCCTCTTGTGGCAGTCTTTTTCAGTAGCTGCCGTGTGAAGTGACGGAAGGAAAGCACATTTTCTTCTCTGGTTGTCACTGCTCCCCTGGCAGCCCCCAGCTGCCTCTCTCTGGCAGGTCCCACCAAGGACAGCCGGCCTCCCTGTTTTGTTTGCAGTTCAACCAAAGACTGTTCGCCCTCCACCTGCTATTGCTCACTACAGCAGCTGTCACTGGGAGCCTTTCTACAGTTTTCACAGGAACGTGTATCCTGCCCCAGCTCTTCATGAAATCGACACTGAAATTCGTGGTTATTTTTTCCCTTTTGCGACTCTTTCTCAAGGTCAGTTCAAAAAAAAATCTTCGCAGTATCCAACTGTCTTTGCTGTGTATCCCTGTAATGCAGATACACCTGGAGGCATATCCTGTGGGAGCTCAGACTGGACATTACATGAGGTTCTTCACCCAGAGGGTGGTTGGTCACCGGAACAGGTTGCCAGGGAAGTGGCAATAGCACCGAGTCTCCCAGAGTTTGGACAGAGTTCTTAGTCACACTGTTTAGTTTAGGGAGTCCCGTGAGGAGCAGGGCGTTGCACTCGGCGATCTTTATGTTTCCATTGCACCTCGGCACGTTCCTGCGGACGAACCCGTACCCCACGCGGCGCCGGCGGCCCCGGCCCCCGGCTCCTCCTCCTCCTGCCGCCGCGGCGGAGGCGGTGCCGGGCCGCGCTCCGGCTCCGGTCCCAGGGCGGCAGCGCGGGCCCCGCCATGGCCGCTGCGCGCCCCCGCCGGCAGCGCTGACATGGCCCGGGCCAGCGGCGGGCGGCAGCTGCCGGCGGAGCTCGCTGCGGAGCCGCCGGAGAGTTACCAGCTGCGGCAGGAGAACGAGCTCCAGGTGCTGGAGTCCATTTACGGGCAGGACTTCCAGGACCTGCGGCAGAGCCAGGCCTGGAAGGTAGCGAGCGGGGTCCGCGTACAGCGCGCCGGGCGCGGGGCGGAGGCGCAGCGGGCCGGGCCGGGCCGGGCCGGGTCCGGTGCGGAGCGGGGCCGGACGGCGGCGGGGGCGCGGCCGGCGCTGCTTCGCTGGGGCCGCTCCGTGTCTTCCTTGCCGGACGTGTCGCGGCTCCCGCTGCGTGCCCGTGGTCCTTCCCTGAGCCCTGCAACCGGCCACCTTTGCGACTGATTCTCGAGATAAAAGCGCTTGCTCTATAATCAGTGCTGTGCTCATAAATTGCATTCTAAATAATTGTCAAGCTTTTTAAAAAATGTCTCTTAATTCATTCCTTAATCTACTAATTACATACCTGCTCAATTAATTCACCTCATCGGTATACCTGACATTGTTTACATAGTTATTATATGCTGTGGTTTTGTCACAGTGCGTCTGTTTCCATGATAATAGTTTTGCTTTCATTTTTATAGGTGTGGGTTTTTTTTTAATTACAACTAGTTAATGCTCAGGCCTGGTACTCACGACTCTTCCATTTGTCTTTTGTGTCCCCATCAAATTGATATTTCCTTTCCAGCTGTGTCCATGATACTGTTTTCCTGTATCTGGAGGTTATGGTCAGTGTTCTGTTCCACAGGTTCACTTCTACTGTTGTTTCTTTCTGTATTCTTTTGTCTTAAATGTCTACTGTATATCCTCTGCTTTCTTTTGTGCCAGGTACTTGAACTTAACTTTTTTGCAGCAACTTATGACTTTTCTTCTCTTATGAAATTTGGTGAGAACACTCTCAGTAATTTGTTGGGTTTCCAGATGTGTTCACTCTGTATTGAAGGTCATACCTGATACCCTCTTCACTTGAGATGTTCTCCTCCTTGCTAGAAGAGCAAAGGGGATAGTTACCATCTGTTTCTGTATTTGAAAAGAAAAAGTTGGGAACGCTTATGTGGGCATATTTTACTTTATTTTGAGTAGGTGATTTGAACAGGGTAGGGATGGGGAAGGCAATGCTTGTTAAAATTCTGGTTTATGGCAGAACACTAAATACAGCTACAGAAAAAAATACTGTCCTTTGGTTTGGTCACGTAAGGTGTATATCAGTGTGACATTATGGTCTGTTGCCATGTTGGAAAATAAAATAATGCCTGGATTAGTAATCTAAACACTAAAGAAAAATGCTGTCCTTATAATGAATGCTTTAATTTGTGATATAAATAACCTAAGTTTATTTGTTTTCTACTGCTGTCTTACAGTAAGCAGAATACAAAAGTTTTATTTTAGAACCTCATTTTTGCTCAGTCTGAGTCATCTTTCTAATGACTGTGACTACACTTATCTGAAGAAGTTGTAAAAATATACTGGATAAACCATGATAGTCAGTGGACCAGTTCACTCCTACTGAGCAATGTCAACACATTAATGTATTTTTTTAATGGTTTGGATGATCTAACCTGTATTCTAATATAATATAGATTGAGAGTTGTGTGTTTTCATTAAAGCAAAACCAAATAACCCTTTTCAAATCAAAGGTTTTGGTTTGTGTTTTAGGTACGACAACCTCCTGAAATTAATTTAGTTCTGCGTCCTCAGGGATTGACCGGTGCTAATGAAGTGTATGCCAAAGTTGACCTGTGGGTCAAGTGTCCACATACTTACCCTGATACGTAAGTGAACATTAAAATACAACCTTTTTCCTCTGCTTTCCGTAGTAAGTGTAAGTTGAAAAGGCACGTAGTTTTATTCATCACTCTTAGTCTTGCTTTCTGCGTGTCAGTATTTATTAAGCCTGAGGTATTTTATAATAGGCAACTCTAAACTTTGGCACCCAAATTGGATTTAGTCTTTTGCACAATGGAGAATAATAGGGATGAGTTTGTCAGTGCAGAACTGGAGCCCCAGTTTGTAGCTTGGAGATACATAACCAGAGGTGTACCTGCCGCTGTCTTACTGCCTTTGTTAAACTTAAGCTCCTGACTCTTTCACCTGAGACAGACTGAATCTCCTTTCTACTTAAAAGCCTTCTGGTTTTTGTTGGATTCGCTTTTGGAAGAGTTCTCCGTAGAGACTGTAGAAGGAGTTGCAGGTGAGGAGCCTGCCCCATCATTTTGTGTTGGCAAGTGATTCCTGGGCTAAGTGTTGCTCTGTGCCCTATTTTGTTCAGTGCTTATACCACTGATGGTACAAAACATAACTCCCTTCAGTCCATCCATTTTTGCTGTGGCAGGAGTGCTGTAGAGGGGAAATGCTCTTCCTTACTAAGTGATAGCTCAGTTATACCCTGTAACAAGGATGTAACAGCTGCTCTGATTGTTTTTAGTTTAAAATAACACATCTACAGACATTTTGCTTGTTTATTTTAAATATTTTTTAAATATAGCTGATATTTATTTATTGCATTTGTTTCTTAGGGTTTGTGTTAACTGTATAGTGGTGATAAATAATTTTTAAACATCTAAATGTTATGTTAGTAATGTTTTAAATGGCTTGTTCAGAAAGTTAGTGGTTAACAACTGAATTACTAGAGGGTGCAGGGTTTCTTTGGTAGTTCTGCTGTTAAGTGTTACCAAGAGGTAATCTGCAACTGGAAAATTTGATGATAGGGAATATAATACAGTATTCTGACTTTATCTTGTATATGTAATATTTATATTCTGTTTATTTGAGCATTGACTATAATTGCCAAGTGACTATGAACTCCATTCCTTTTCCCTCACACAGTGTTTATCAACAATCTGTTGCATTTTCCACTCAAATTTTCTAATGAGGAGTTTTTTATATTTTGTTGCTGTCCCACAGAGTTCCTGAAATACAGCTAAAAAATTCAAAAGGCTTGTCAAATGAGAAAATAAATGAACTAAAATCCAGACTAGCTGAATTAGCAAAACAACGCTGTGGAGAGGTAAGAGCTTTTCACTTCCTTGAGAAATATACTTTGAACCTAAATAGTTCTAAAGGTTTATGGTGTAATATAGTGGAATACATCCACATTGGAAGTGTAAGTTGCATTGCTTTTAAGGAAGGAGGGAGTTCTAGTTGTCTTTCTTAGGAATGTTTCTAATTATTGAAAGTTCAGGCTATGGATGCTCTCAAAATCCATGTATAAATACTGCAAGCTTTATTCCTGTTTAAGGGTTCATGTTATTAGGTAGGTTTAAAGGTTCTGAGTTACTTGGCAGTATGAAAAGCGATGTTGACTGTGAACCTGAGAGCTTTCTGCACTTCTCAGATTGATTTGATTATCATAAAAGGCCATATCTGTTAAAGCAAACAGTGGTTACCTGGGGAGTTTTTCCATTGATCTTGTTCACCTAACGCTGAACTGGAGGGCAAGAGGCCTTCATTCCAGCGCCAGCTCAACACTTCGTAGTACAGTCACTCCATGCCACTGTGCCTTTTTTTTTTTCTGTGTATAGGAGTAGTGGTACTTGAGTTTCCCTGGAACTGGGTGAAAAAGGAAAGATGGAGAAACATGGGAAGCTTCGATCTTTTATCTATTTTAAGGGATTTAATACATCCTTGGGTATGTTTAGTATTAGCAATAGCTTTCTGTTGTTGAGGGCTGAAATGATTCAAAGAATTACAAGCAAACAAAGAATTCTTGGTAAAAGCAGGGGGTTTGGTATGTTGCAGGTGAACACATTTCAATAGCTCAGTTTGTCTTTTTAAAAGTGAGTATTACACAGCTGTGGACATTATAATACACTGAAGTGGGGTAATATTTTGCTTTCAGTTTCCCAGGCCTGTCAATTTCACAGGTTTAGCAGGAGCTATCTGTCATTCACTCCTGCCACATCAAGCCTTTTTTTTCCCATTTGAATTCCATACTTGTATTTTGATTGCCAATGTTTCTGCAGATACTATCACAATAATTGTTTTAGCTAGATACGTTCTGTTCGGTAACCAAGAATTTCCTCAAATTTTTCAGTAGCTTTGGAAATGAGCAGTTTAATAAAAGTATTCTGGAATTTAGAGTGGGGGTTTGTTGTTTGCTGTTTGTTTTTTTCCTAATGACAGTGCTATGCACAATTCATAGGAAGTACAAGGGTTAAATTCTCTAAGTAACCACAAAACTGTGCAATATATACTGGGTCTGCTCGCAAGTGACCACAATAATTATTAGCCTGTAGGGCTTCCAAGTCCCAGTTTGGTTTCTGATCTCATTGAAAAGACCTAAAAATATGTCATACGTTTTCCTAATGTTGATTTTCCAGAGAAAGAGTCATGCTTGCTCCAGCAAAGTGTAGATGTGGTTGTGAGTTACAAGTATGGTACACATTTTGTATGAATGACATATGCAGTGCTATTCTGAATTACTTTATCTGCAGCAAAAAGGGAGATAACTTTTCTCTCTACCTTGACAAGTATTCCTTATTAAATTGTATTGTGAGATACAGAAAGTTTGACTATACCTCAACCTCCTATTGAAACTGAACAGCAAACTCTCAGTGGTTTTTTTTAATTATTGAGTTTTCTCTTGGTTTTGGTGGTTTTTTTAAATACATATGTGCATGCAATGATTGCCTTGCCTTCTGAATTGTAACTTGGGAAAGATATTCTAGTTGCACGTGTCAGATTTATGCATATTGTGCTGTTCTTTCTATTTTGAATTGCCTCCTGGCTTCATTCTTACTTTCAAGCAGGGGATTCAGTGTTTGAGAATCTTCTAAACGTCACCCTGTTACAGGCAGGTAGTACAATTTAATTTGGCTGATCTCTCACCTGTACATGCAAATCCTGCTCAGTGGTGCTGCTGACTGCACCTTTGTCCTGTACTATTTAATTTTACAGCTAAAGTGCTCTCTTAGCACTGTGGAGTGCTTGAACTAATAAGGGGATGCTACTAGACTGCTGAAAGCTTAAGCCCTGACTGGTCAATAGATCATCAATAGTTCAAGTAAACAGTAACTGAAAATTGATCCCAACCTGGCAAGCCATGTAGCAGAGTTTTCAGTGCAGTTCTTATTTTAGTGGTTGTGGCTATATGAATATGGAGCACTTTATGTGACTTTACAGTTCTAAAGGGGAGACTGCTTTGCAGAGTAAGGACTGGATTTGTGGTTAGCAGTGAAATAATAACTATTTCCTAGCAGTAGGTACAGTAACAGATAGTGCAAAGGTTTTGTTCTGTTGCAGCTCATTTGTCATAAACCCATATCTGTGGGAGTAGAAAGATTATGCCTAAAAGAAGATGAGAAAATTATCTTTAAATTTCACTTTTCTGTTAGAAAAATAAGATGGCTTAGGTTGTCTGTTTTTCAGTAATTTTTGCCATCTTTGCTACTGTGGTCAGGGATTTTTTCCTGTTACAATTTATTAATAAATAGTTCTGACAAAAAATAGTGAAATATGATAAATCCTCCCTGATAAATAACAAAATTGACAGTCATGTTTCTGCTGTGTTGCTTTTTGGGGTGGGTAGCATTTGGCTGTCATTTGACTCTGCGTTTCATTTGTACGTCTTTTCCTTCAGGTGATGATATTTGAACTTGCTGACCATGTACAGTCGTTTCTCAGTGAGTATAATAAACCACCTTCTAAGTCTTTTCATGAAGAAATGCTAAAAAATCATCAGAAAGAACAGGAAAGATTGGCTCAGGAGGAATTGCGTAAGGCACAAGAAGTTAAGAGAAGAGAGGAGCAGGAGGTAAGAGAAACCAAAGTGTGAATAACCATATATTCTTAAAATAACATCATCATGATTTTAAAATCGCTCTGCATAATGGTGAGTTTGAGTGAATTATTAACTTGTCAGACCTGCCAGTATGAGTTGATCAATGTATAGTATATGAACTCTCTGCTGCTGTAATTGTAATATTTTAATGATGTGGTTTTAACCCAGGGAAATATTTGTGCCTGAAACAAACCTAAATTTTGATTCCTAATCCTATAAAAATCCCTTATCAAGAGAACTTTATACAAAAGTGTAAGTCAATATACAAATTAAGTGCATTCCATCATAAACTAGGAAGTGTTAGCCAGGCAGACAGGTATTCATACCTTCTTTCACTCTTAGGGTGACTGGAATATTCACTGTGACAGGCATCTCTAGAGAGCAACAAATTTAACGTAAAGAGATGTCAGACCACGAGTATCCTTCAGTGGAAATGAGGGGATTCATCCAAGTCTCACAGGGGCTAGTAGTGTGAAATGTCCACTCTGGGAAATATGGATAGAATAGCTCTGGTTTTTAAAAGATCATTTGGATTTATCTCCCTGTCTTTTTTTTTTTTTTTTTGTGTGCATGAAACTTTATTGTTGGGTCTGGCAGTAGAAGTAGTGTACAATTCCATTCTCCTGTATCATACAATTGATGCTTTAACTTCCTCAGGAGAGCTAATTTGACTTCTGTTTTTTTATTCTTGTGACATCTTCTAAGTCTTCTTTCAACACGCCCAAAAAAGCAGCATTGTAACTTCCTTACTCTTAAATCAGGGTAAGATTTTAGCAGTTGCATTGTATGTACTATTGCATCTCTAACAACTTAAATTTATTTCAGCAACGTGAAATCCTTAATGAGATTCAGAGAAGGGAGGAAGAGAAAAGGGAAGAAAGAAAAAAGAAAGAGATTGCCAAACAGGTATTCTTTCTAAGCAGGTGTGCAAACAAACACTGCAGTAAGTTCTTCCTAGTACTGTAACAATACTTGTAAAAAATTTGAAATTTTCTTGGACATCTTTGCTTATTCAGGGCTTCAAGTAGATCTAAATTAAAATGGGTTCTTGATTATTTCTGGGGTTTATTTCTGGAATATACTAGCATCTTGAGTGTACCAAGGTGGATGTTTTCAGACAGAAAAAAGCTGGTATTTAATGTTTCCAGTTTCTTTGCATTCTTGCCATGGACAGTGCTGAAATGTCCTTTCTGAAATCTCAGCACTTTTTCTTTGGCCTCATGTGTACATTAATTATGAAAACATATTTCTTCTGCGATCTTCATGACTTCATAGAGTAATAACTAAGTACTTGCGTGTTTTGGTGATAGGAGAGGCTCCTGCACTTATTTGGTGTTTTTCCTGATTTATAGGAACGTTTGGAAATAGCTGCTCTGACAAATCAAGAAGATTCTCACAGGAGAGATGCTGCAGGACCTAGAGTTGCTTCACGTTTAAATGGGAGCTGTTTGGAACATGGGGTCAATAATAAACACCGACCAAATTCAGCTGGACGTTCCAAGTATGTCAGTTTGCATGTGGATTTTTTTAGATTTATTTACTTATTTGTTTGGTTTTGGGCTTTTTTTTTCTTTGTTGCAAAGATTAGATTACAAAGTGAAATTTGAAGGCAATAGTGTGCCATGATGTTGACCTGCTCATTTTGGTCTCTTCTCTGCCACCTTCTCCCACTACCTTGATTTGTCATAGTTTAACTAAGTTATGTGCTGTGGATAACTTGGTACATTTCCAAGTTTTAATGTTTTTATTCAACTCCTGACTTTACATATACTATCTTTCTGAGTTGAAGAAAAATGTTCTCTTCACATTGCAGACGAGAACGCCAGCTTTCTTTTAGTAATAATGAAGAGTCCCCTGGAAATCATGAAGTTCTGAACTTCAGCACAAGTGGTGCTGGACAGCTTACTGTCCATAAAGGAAAATGTCTAGGTAAGTAAAATTAAAATTGCAACTTGAAATGCTGGGATTTGGTATGCTTTCAGTAACATGTGAGACCACTGATAAGCACAGGCCTGGAAATGGATACTTTCCTTCCATTGCTGCTGATAGCAATGGCATAAAACCAGCAGGTTTAGCAAAAACATTAATACAGGACATGATAGAGGACTGAGTTGGAAGACCTCCATGGAGTCCCCACGTGGACAGACCATCAGATGTTTTCATTGTTTGTTTTCAACATAGCACTTCCTCAGTGGCTGGATGAGCGGCCTGAAAGTCTCTTGAGAATGGAAAATTTTATTATTTTGCAGTTTGAGGATGAACAATTGCATGACTATGTGTAGAACTTGGCATTTGCTAAGCAGGAAAGTTGTTCATTTATTAAAACTTGAAATTCTTAAAAACATGCAGCAGTTTTTTGTCAACATGTGATTGCTTTCATTTGAGTGCTGTTACCTAGCATTTAGTCTCATCAAGCTTGATATATTCCATACTTACTAGATAGATACATGTCTTGTCTAGTTGTAAGTTGGTTTATGTTTCTGACTTTAGAAAATAGGCTTACTGGTATTTATTTAGCATTTGCAGGAGCTTTTGTCAAATCCTTAGAAACAAATGAAGCTATGTTCCTCTTCTCTCCCTTTGTGTATAGGCAGAGATGAACAGCTTGGTAAATCTGTCTACAATGCCTTGGAAATTCACAGTGGAGACTTTGTTCTAATACATGAGTGGGTTCTGCACTGGCAAAAAAAGATGGGAAAGTTTCTTACAACTCATGAAATAGAAAAGATTGAGAAGTCTAAGAAACAGGTAATACCTATATTTTGCATTTGGCTTAATAAAGATGAGGTGAGGTTCAGTGCTTTCTTTAGGCTGCTAGTTTATATTAAGTTTAAGAGGGTAGTAATGAACTTGAAAATGCTAGTATCTAAGCATGAAAGAAAATTTATGTGTTGGGGTATTCAGGAGCTCCTTTACAATAAAAAGCATGTTTGCAAGTATGCATAAACAAAATATTGAAATTCTGAAGAAACAACGAATCAAGCCTACCTGTTAAAATCAAAGCAATACCTTCTCCAGTGCACAATACTTCTCTAAAAAAGAAGTATGAGGATGTCATATATTTTATAAGTATTTTGTTTGTGTTCCATATTTTATTAGTTGTGTCCCAAGATATGACAAAATCCATGTTATGTTGTGTTTCTTTACTAGCTTCAGGGAGCAGAAACAGAGTTCAACTCACTGGCAAAGCTAAGTCACCCAAACATAGTACGTTACAAATGTATGAACTTCCAAGAACGGGACAACTCAATTGTGGTGGATATTTTAGTGGAGCACATAAGTGGTTGCAGCCTTTCTACGTACTTGGACAAAGAGACTCCAGTTCCCATTGAGCAGTTGCGCCATTATGTGATCCAGATCTTGTCAGCTCTCGACTACTTGCACAATAATTCAGTAGTGCACAAGGTCCTTTGTGCTTCCAGTGTCCTGGTAGATGCTGAAGGAAACATCAAGGTCACAGACTACAGCATTTCCAAGCGCTTAGCTGACATCTGCAAAGCTGATGTTTTTGAGCAAACCAAGGTTCGATTTAGTGAGGATGGTCTTCCCTACAAACCTGGAAAAAAAGGAGATGTGTGGCGTCTGGGCTTGCTTCTGCTGTCGCTCAGCCAGGGCCAAGTAACCAAGGAATTCCCAGTTGCTGTGCCTACCAATTTACCTGCTGACTTTCAAGACTTTCTAGAAAAGTATGTTTGTCACATTCCTGTATCTTTTTGTCTTTGATTTTTGGTGGGTTTTTTTTTGTTGGGTTTTTTTTGTTGTTTGTTTGTTTGTTTTTGTTTGTTTTTGTTTTAGATTTTTAACAGTTTTTTAAAGAACAGATATGTCTTCATGTGTTTCTAGTTGTAGTTTTTATAGAAGAGGTTGATCTCATGCCTCAGGCTGCTAATCTGGGATTTGGGAGAGCAGGTTTGGTTCTTTTTTTCTCTGCTCTGCCACCATTTGTATATCACTGTGATAAGCCACTTAGTCTGTCTGCTTCTGATTCCCATCTAAATGATAGACGTAACAATTTCTTACATATAGTAAGAACTCTTCTAACATTTATGTCAGACATGAAATAGTTCTGTGGTTTGCTAACAGGTGTGTTTGCTTGGAAGATAAAGAAAGATGGACTCCTCAGCAGCTGCTACAACATGGTTTTATAAACATTCCACGAATAAAAGTACCTGTAGCTGAAGAAAATCTAGATGGTAAGGAACTCGGTACTTCCTGTGTTCTGCTAAGTAAGTGAACTACATGCCTGCAGTAAGAAAAGTTGACCTGTCCTACAGCTTCACAAGACTGCACAAGTGTGTTACATTACATTAACTAACCTAAAAGATAGTGTGATCTTCAACTTCTCTGTGCAAGACTGGCTGGGGTGGACTGACTACTGTTTTTTTCTTCTGTAGAAGCAGCTCATGCTTTAAAGAAACCTGTAAAGTCACCCATCTCCTGCATGGTGTCAATACAGATTTAACTTTGTCCTTGTAAGATGGTGTTCCTATGAGACTTTTCCTTCTTTAGTTCTTGTTAAAATCATTCCTTTTTCCAGCATAATTCATGTTAGTACTTAAAAACAGTATTAAGATTTATGCTTGTACTAGAGCTTTACACAGTAGAGCGCTTCTGTATTTTAAGGTTTAGTTGCGCTTGAAGTTATTTAGGATTTGTCTCCTCCTTGTTCCTTGTTTGACAGTTCCTAGCACCTTACCCCCATATTGCCAGTGATGGTAACTTTGTCTTCATTGCAGATTCAGCAGGGATAGATTGCATGGAAACAGTTGTACCCAGCAGTCAGATATCCAGTGCTTCATTCTTCACAGAAACACAGAGACAATTTTCACGATACTACAATGAGTTTGAAGAGCTAAAATTGCTTGGTAAAGGGGCTTTTGGAGCAGTCATCAAGGTATGGTATAAAAATTGTTTCCTCTGTGGAAACCTTTTTGAGGATATGTTTGCTTTCTCTGAAGCAGAAAATTTTATTCAATGTTTGCATGGTTTTATTTACTGTCTGCTGGTGCTGTGCCTATGTTGAGGTTTTTATCTGGAATTGAATAGTATGAAAAGTTGTGAGAGGTTGCTGGGAGATTGGGGAGAAGCCTGTCAATATCAGGAATCTTGCATTTGAATTGTAGTAATTTTCCAAGTGAAAGGAAGTCTTCCTGTTTTGTGAAAAAAATTATTCTTCTGGCTCTGCTTGGTAAGGTGTTTGTAAGCATTTGACTTTAGATTAATTTGAATTGTGCAGGTGAGAAATAAGCTTGATGGTTGCTATTATGCTGTGAAATGCATTCGCATAAACCCCACCAGCAAGCAGTTCCGGAGGATTAAGGGAGAAGTGACATTGCTTTCCCGCTTGAACCATGAGAATATTGTGAGGTATTACAATGCTTGGATAGAAAAACATGAAAGTCCTGTTCCCACTGTGTCAACATCTGGAACAACCGACGAGAGGAGAGTGCCCCCCAAACCTGGTCTCTTCATCCTTTCCACTGAGGAGACAGATGATGTGGAAACGAATGCTCCTCCTCCGTGTTTGACAAGTTCAGTTGAGTGGAGCACTTCATGTGAAAGATCCTCCAGCAACAAATTCAGTGGAGCTGATCAGGAGTCCAGCGATGACGACGATGATGGTGATGGCGTGTTCTCCCATTCAATTTTGTAAGTAGGCCTCAGTACTGGCACTATAGAGAGCGTGAGCAGAGTTAGTTTTTCCAAGTTCATGTCTTACCATTCTTCTTTTTTTTGTCAGAAATAGTTCACTGCATTTTTATTCTGTCCCCTTGTTCAAAACCAGTGTATGTGCCAGCAGTCACATAGCCAGGAAGAGGAAGTTTTCTAGCTAAGGGTTGTCAGTCGATGTGGAAATTTTTTTGATGTATGTTTCTTGAAGCTGCTTATTTGTGCCAGAATGCATGACTGCTTACCTTATGTTTGACTGTCTTTTCCAGCCTTGAGAATAAAATTTTTTAATAAAGAATAACAGAAATATTACAACTCTTCAAATATATTGATTTGGTTTCTATTAGTGTATTCCATACCTTCCTCTGTGTATCTCTCAGTTGTCTCACTCAGTGATTTTTTTTGTATAAGCAATTAAATGCATTTATCTCAGTTCTGCTTACTGGATATAGCAATTAAATTTTACTGATGGCAAATATATACCTTCCCTTTTAGAACTGGACTGTCAAAGGAAGTGTTTCTTTGCAAGCAGGGTGCTTTTCTGGGTATTGTTTTGTTTTGCTTTTTTTGTTCAAAGTGTATAGAAAGTCTTCAGCAGAAGCTTAGATTCCCCCCCCCCCCCCCCCCCGAAAATAATTTCCAAATTCTTTAGCAAATATTACTTGGTATGCAGAACTTTAGAGATTTTTTTTCTTTCTGTGTTTTTAAACAGGCCAACCACAGATTCTGAAAGCGAAATAATTTTTGAAAATGAAGATGAAAATAGTAAAGGTCATTCTCCAGTAAGTGTAAAGATAAAGTTAGTGAAAATGAAAGTATAATAAAATAGTCTTTGACAAGTAAACAGGTCAGTTAAGAAGTTTTATTTCACTTCTGCTGTAATTACAGAAACATAACCTTACCTGTCTGTTAGAGTAAGTGTTGTGCCATTGTGAGCTGCATCCCATAGAAATCAGTCTGATGCAGCTAATCTGGGTTTTGTTTCCTGAAGTGTTTATTGAGCTAAATATGGGGTTTTTTTTAGTCATGACCCAGGTTATTGCAAATTTAACACTTCAGTGTGTTTATGATTTAACCGTTATGGATTACATGGTCTTACACCTCTCAGAGTTGAAATTCTGTTCTGCCTTTTTATGATTTTAACCAATATATGTGTTCATATGCAACTTTTTAGAGCAGACAAAATGCATACTGCTAACAGTCTGAAAGAGAGGGGAAGTCAGTATAATGACTGAGGTTTTAGTTGATTTTAAGATTGTGTCACAGCACTTGCTGTGGAAAGTCAGTGCACTGAATCACTAGAAAGCTAATGCACACTCTTCTACAGCATGTACAGTTTGTCACTGCCAGCCCTGATGATCTGTAACATGCTTTTTTTGTGTTTAAAGCTGCATCTCTTTCCTCTTTCTGTTATAATGTACATTGGCAAGAAGAGGTTTTCAGTATATAATTTAATAATATGGCAGTGCATTCTTTTCTCAATATGTATGTATATGTATACACACCATACCAAAATTGTTGGTTGAGGGTGGGGATTGCGTTGTTTATCAAGCAAGCTTTCTATCTACTAGTTTCAAATCTTATCTTTTTTTTTTTAATATGACACAGCTTGAGATTTAGGATTCATCTAGTTCTTCTAGAATTCTTTTCCTTCAGTGTCTAATAATGGCAAAATGCTACTAATTTTCACTTTGAGGATTGGTCACACCTGTTTTTCTAGTTTATTTAGATGCAATGGTATTACAAAATTTCACTGTATTATTTTGCTCTTTTTCAAACTATCTATAAAAGCTGAGTTCTCATCAATGTATTCCAGCCATTAAAAATAGTAGTATGTGTAATAAAAAAGTCTGCACATCTTCCTGTAGCTAACTGCTCTGTTACTTTCATTGTGATAAAGAATGAAGAAGGCAATGAAAAGAACAGCCATGGAGGAGAGGACAGGACACCAGTCATTCAGACAGTGCATTATCTGTACATTCAGGTACAAATGTGGTCCTGTGTTCACATGAAAGGATACAGTTTATTTCAACCTGCAGAGACTAGTTGCTGGTTTTCATGAGAAGTAATGACCTTTAAAAATGCAAACAAGTAAGTTCAGTGCTGGTTTTGCATTAGACTGGTTTTCTGAAGGCTTAGCTGGGGGAAGGCGCTGTGCAGTGCACGTGGTTTGTTGTGCCTTCCAAGGCTCTATATTTGTGCCTGGAGAGAACAAAGTTTGGCAGTGCCATAGTGCGTAATGGGATAACTGACATTGCTCATGTACAACTAAAAGTTGGCAATTCCTGATCTAACCATAGAACAACCCAACCGGCCAACCCTTAAGTCTGTGGCTTTCAAAGCATTCTTTTGCCTTGTGCTTATTTGTTGAGAATATCCATCCCAATCCCCAACACTGTAGCTGGTGTTCCTCAGTTTGGTTGTTAATTGGCGTTAATTCGCAATGTGGAGTTGAAGTCTACCATGCTAAATTCCTGAGGTAAAGTTGTCTTTCACAGATGTGAAAACTTCCTCATTCTCTTCAAAAGCACAGTATTGTGTATGCAGTTTATTTTAATAGAAATCAGTAATCTGTAAAGCCATTGTATGGCTCTAACAGTAGGCACACAATTAAACTCCTGCAGAGTTGCAGCTTCAGGCTATTCTACTGGCACCTCCTTTGTGTTAGGAGTTAGTCAACTTCTCCCAGAAACTATTTATAGCTATATATCATAGCTAACTATTCTGTGGTGATGTGCAGTTTTTTATAATGCACTTGATGCTAGAGAGCTTGTCTGGAAGGAAGTTACAAGTAGATGGAATTAGTTTTTAATAAGCTTGTTTGTATGCGTTGTTTATATTCATAACAAAAGCAGTTAAGACACCAAGTGCAATAAAGCCAGATATTCTTTGTGGTTAGGCTTTATCACATATTATGGCTTGGCTGGTTTCACTTTATTGTTAATGTTTATGTTAGAGAATATGCTACTCTGCAGGCTCATACCATTGTCCCAGAAAATGAGGTAGGACCCAGAAGTGAATGCATGTTTGTAGCTAAAAGATAGCTCTCAGGAGAATTCCAAATAGCTGATTTATTTTTTTTTTGTGATATTATTTGCTCCTGAGCCCAGGCAGTAATATGTGTACAGATACAAGTTTCTGATGGTGTCTTTTCTTAAAACTGTTCTTTCTTCCCCTTGTCCCCTGTGTATGCACAACTGAAGATGGAATATTGTGAAAAGAGCACATTGAGGGACACTATTGACCAAGGGTTATATGAAGATACCAGTCGGCTTTGGAGGCTTTTCCGAGAAATTTTGGATGGGTTAGCTTACATCCATGAGAAGGTCAGTAAATAGGATAGTCATGACCTGTTCATAATATCTGTGTTATGCCCCTTTCTCTCTGGGTTCTTCATCTTGGGGCATAAATTAGCAAGTTTCCTCTCTTAGTTGGTTCTTGGGGTTTATTATATTTTATAATGAACATGAATTTTATAATAAACCACTTCAGATTTTACCCATTAGTCATAAAAATCTGACCATCTTTTAAAAGCATTCTGTTAGATATCTGGTAGCACTGAAAGTTGTTTCTGGCTTCTGGGCTACAAATGATAGTCTGTCTTCAAGACTGATCTTCAGTGACTTAATGCAGTAGGTCTCCCACTGTATTAAAAGTATGTAATATGGTTTTCTAGTCCATTATAAGGACTTCTATTTTGAATAATGTTTATTCTTTAACATTCTGTGGGTCTTTTTTTATTCTCTTCTTGTAACAGGGAATGATCCACAGAGACTTGAAACCTGTGAACATTTTTTTAGATTCAGATGATCATGTGAAAATTGGCGATTTTGGTTTAGCTACAGATTATCCAGCATATGCAGTAAGTACAGCTTAAAGTGAATGAAAAAACTCTTGAATTTGGTGATGTAATTACTTGAAAAAAAAAACCAAAAAACATAAGTTAAATGACCACAATGTTTATATATTGAAAATGCTATAAATTTCTTTTAGATTTCTAAGGTTCTAGAATTAAACCATGCACTGCCAACCCAAATGACAAGAACAGCCAACAGAAGTATTTCACATGTCATTTACAATATGACTGTTTTGCTGGTTTCAGGTGGTCTCTAAACAAGAGGAAAATCTCTCAGATGGTTCTGCTGTGTCTGACCCATCAGGTTAGTTTACATTGCAATTTGTTATAAATTATTTTAAGCAAGCATTTACATTCTGTGGTCTTGTATAGGCTGTTAAAATTTCCATTAGTTCTTTGAAAATAAAATTTCTGTTTATTAAAGCCAGGGGTGGGACCCCCCCGGCCACCAAGTTGGGTAGCTGTGTTATAATCTGGCAGTTTTGCCTCTTCTCTAAGAATTAATTATCCTCCTCTGCTAGCCTTCTGCCTTAGATCAATGCTTTCCTCCTGGTGAGATATAGAGAGAGCCTGTATATCTGTTCCATCTGCACTTGTGTTCTCTTGCCTATATAGGACAATTTCAAGACTTCAGTGTCCTTGGTTGATTGGTTTGATTTTTGCTAGAGTCTGAATATGGTGTTTTGAGGGAACTTTAGTACATAGTACATCCATGTTTAAAGACGAATGTAATGGTAGTGAAATTTAGTTGTAACATTTGTGTGCTGACCTACTACAAGTCTGTAAAGCAATCGATAGGTTTAGCTACTACAGGTAGACACGGATACTTGACCTGTGAGGGTAAGAACTGTTTGTCAAAGTATTCTCAGCTGGGTCTCTCTCAGTAAGGACTGCACTCCCACCTAAAAGAAACGGAAAATGAATGAGTTTTTTCTTGATACGGATGCTGTATTTCTCTCTGACTTTCTTGAAACTGGTGCTCTCATCTTTTGCCACCTAGGTAACTTGACAGGGATGGTTGGCACCGCGCTGTACGTCAGCCCAGAGGTCCAAGGAAGCACTAAATCTACATACAATCAGGTATGATTGGAGTAGACTTAATGAAAGGGTAGCAAGGAGTCTAAGATGTAGCAGGTATGATTTGGGTCGTTCCTCCTTGACAAGATGAATTCAGTGTGGAACAGCATGTTGTTGACTCCTGTGCTAATCAGGGGAATTAAACATTCCTTCAAGAGGAAACCAAGGACAGAACAATGTGGGCAAGTCAATTGTCCTGCTGTGCTTGATCATGACTAGATGCAAGCAATTCAAGTTGAAAGCATGTAATCATAGAGGACCTCTGTAAATGAATAAGATAGAAATCTTAACTTTTATATAGTATACACTATATTACTTTTAGCTAAGGTAGTGTAGCTGGATTACTTTTAGCTAAGGTAATATAGCTGGATTTGTAGACTGTGATTGTGGGAGGTGAGGGTGTATTTTTTCCATCAGAGAATCCTGTTTATATGCAGAGACAAACTGTATTTCAAAGCAAGGAAATGTTTTCAAAGTGGGAGTCATAAAATTACAGAATAGTTTATGTTGAAGGAGACCCCAAAGCTTATCCAGTTCCAACATCCTGCCATGGGCAGGGACACCTTCTACTAGACTAGGTTGCTTCAAGCCCCATCCAACCTGGCCTTGACCACTACCAGAAAGGGGCATACACAGCTTCTCTGGGCAACCTGTTCCACCCTCACAGTAAAGAATTTTTTTTCTAATATTCAGTCTAAACCTGCCTCTTTCCTTTTAAAGCCATTATCCCTTGGGCTATCCCTCAGTGGCCATGTAAAAAGTCCCTCTCTGGCATTCTTGTGGTCCCCTTGAGGTACTGAAAGGCTGATCTAAGGTCTCCATGGAGCCTTCTCTCCAGGCTAAACAATTCCAGTTCTCTCAGCCTTTCCTCATGCGAGGTGTGCTCCATTCCTTTAATCATCTTTGTGGCCCTCCTCTGGACTTGTTCCATGTACTTGCTCTAGCAGATCTATGTTCTTCTTATGCTGGGGGCCCCAGAGCTGGATGCAACACTCCAGCTGGGATAGCGTGAGAGGAGTAGATTGAGAGAATCACCTCCTTAAACTTATTGATCACACTGCTTTTGATGCAGCAGAGGATGTTTGGCTTTCTGGGCTGTGAGTGCACTGACAGATCATGTTGAGAGTCTTGTCAGCCAGCATGCCCAGGTTCTTCTTATGGCTGCTCTCAATCCATTCTCTGCCCAGCCTGTATTTGTGCTTGGAATTGCCCCAACCCATGTGCAGGACCTTGCACTTGGCCTTGTTGAACTTCATGAGGTTCACACAGACCCACCTCTCCAGCCTGTCAAGATCCCTTTTGATGGCATCCCTTCCCTCCAGCGTGTCAACTGCACCACACAGCTCAGTGTCACCAGCAAACTTGCTGAGGCTGCTCTCAGTCCCACTGTCCATGTCACCAACAGAGATGTTAAACAGTGCCAGTCCCAGTGCCTACCCCTGAGGAGCATCAACTCCTCACTTTGTTGTTAAGCTGCTGACCCCAACTCGAGTGCAACCATCATTTATTCATAGCAGTGCTGTGATGATAGAAGGCTTTAAAGTCTACCAAATCTTAATGGATTGTGTCCTTTAACAAAAAAGCTTTAAAAGCAGATAATAATAAAAACACAGAAAAAGACACAGAAAAAACCCAGCCTTCTCTCCAGCTTTAATACACTGTTACATTTGACCCAAATGTTTGTTGGGATTTTTTTTCACTGCTATTTTTGTCTTCAGAGAATTGATAGGTACTACATACAAGTTTTCATTTTTTTCTTCCTTAGAAAGTGGACCTGTTCAGCCTAGGTATAATATTCTTTGAAATGTGTTACCATCCTATGAATACTGCATCAGAAAGGATCTTTGTTCTTGGTCAGCTAAGGCTGGTAAGTACACAGCTATGAAACATACTAATTCTGTGCATCAAATAGTTTGTTAAGAGAAGCAAAAGGATGCAAAATACAGCAAAAAAATGTTGCCATAGGGCGTGCTCAAAAGCAAGGTTTGTAAAATGTATCATGGAAAGTGAAGAACACAATTGGAGCTGGTGCACTGACATTCCTCTAATGCACTGTGGACTCTAATGATATTGCCATCAGTCTACGTTCTGTCTGTAAAATAAATTATTACATGTCAGATAAAGGAATAATCTCTTTAGTATACTTAGGTTTAGGCCTGGTGGGTCTTTCTCAGGAATGAGTTGCTGTCTGTAGTTGGTAAATGCTTGTGATTATGGGTTGTACTTTCATTGTACAAGACATCAAAGCATTTGTCTTCCTTTTAGCTCCTCAAATAAATTTAATTTGCCATGTGGGGGTTGGTTTGTTTGTTTGGGTTTTTGGTTTTTTTCATGGGCAATGGAAATGGTTTGTTTCTCTGTTTAATATGTGGAACTTAAAAGTAAGACTAACTTGAGCAATCTGGACTGCTTGTTAAAATTCAAATGTGGATTTTGGTTTTTGTTTTGTTAGCCTGCGATTGTATTTCCTAAGGACTTTGATGAAGTCAAGCATGCAAAGCAGGTAATTTTGAATATATTTTAACTATTAGGCATTCCTTCTCAGAAAACCTTGATTATAATTTTTGCCCCTTAATTTCCCACTTAATTCCCCACCTAGTATTCTCTGCCAAGTTCTTATTACATGATAATAGAAAAGAGTAAGGAAGTAAAACCTCAAAAGAATACTCTTAAGTTGACAGGGAAATATATTTACCCACAAAATTCTCTGAGCACAGTCATGAACAAATTTAGAGTTCACTGGCACATCTTTAAAGCTCTGAGGGACAATTTTGACTTTTTATGCTCAGAGAAATGGCAGCTCAATTGTTTAACTTTTTACTTAAACTTTTTGAAAGAAATATGTGTCACACAACAGAAGGAGATTTGCAAAAGCTCAGTTGGCTACTCCAGGCTTGACAGAGCTGCCAAGAGCTGTTCTGGAGTAATGAAGTGATAAGGAGCAGTGTAATCTTTTCTGGACCATCTGGGTGGCTTTATCCTTGTGTTAATCAACTCTTTTGTTGACCATTAGTATTAACTTTTAGTGTGTTAAGCTTGTAAAACAGCAATCTGCATGTTACTAGTACCATAAACCATTTCCATCTTGTACATTTTGCTGAAATATGCCAGGGAGATTCCTCCTACTCTGACACTTGGGCCTTTCAAATCTTTGATTTCATGCATGCAATTCTGCTTTTTCTCTTAACTTCATGCATGCAATTTTGTTTTTCCTCTTAACTTTCTCTTAATTTTGTTGATAGAGAGATGCAAAAGCTATCATACTATGGAACAACAAAGGAAAAGGATACTACATATTTTGTCATCCCAGGAGGCACATTTCTAATAAGTTGTGTGGTTTAGTAATTTTTTTCAGATTATAATAAAAGATATTAATAATTTAGTAAGCAAATAATATCCATGCCAAAGATTCAGATTTTGCTGGTTTTTCCCCTGTAGAGTCCCACAGTTTGTTATCAAATTAATATAACTACCAAGTTATATTAAATATAATAGTACATAATATATTTAATATATTATTAATTAATATATCAATTAATAATTAATATATTATTAGTTATTGCAAATACTGTTAACTTATGAAATGTTTCTAATCTGTAAAATTTTGATTTAATTTGTAGAGGTTGGTTATTACATGGCTCCTGAACCATGATCCTGCAGCACGACCGACTGCTGTGGAGCTGTTAAAAAGTGAACATCTTCCTCCACCCCAAATGGAAGAGTCTGAACTCCATGAAGTCCTCCACCACACCTTAGCAAATGTGGATGGCAAGGCCTACCGGACCATGATGAGTCAGATATTTGCACAGAGAATATCTCCAGCAATAGACTATACTTATGACAGTGATATGCTGAAGGTTTGTAGGTGTTCAGGGGAGGTGTGGGTTTGGCTTTTCCCTGCATTGAATTTTTTTAAAATATGCTTATATGGGTAAACCTGTAGCATTTCTGAGTGAATTGCATTATCTCAAGATTCACCTTTACATTGGTTCCCACTTAAAACTACAGTCTCTACTGTGTGGGTTCAATAGCTGCTTCCCATTTGAGCCTTACATTCATTCTTCAGTGAAGAAACCAGCAGTGTTTGTTTGTAGCAGCTAAAGCTTTAAGCTTATGTCCAGATGATTACTTTCTTTACTCTGAATTCCTGAAAAATTAATGGTTGACTGGTTGTCAACAGAAAGTGCTGCCCCTGGATGCTTTTTTTCTCTTTCTAATTGATGCAATTTTTCTTAGTTTATCAGCTCTTGAATCTTTCTAAATCTAAAGAAATTCAAGGCAACATAGTACAATAATGCTTTGTATAGCTGTAGTTATTTTTTTATTATGTAAGCATTGCAGTTTTTTGTAGTGGGATGAGATAGCAGAATGTTTATTGCCTGTATTACATGGAATGATTGCCTACATGGAGTGTTCATCACGTGTGAATTATATATGTACTTTTTATTTGTGATGGTTTCAGGGTAGTTTTTCTATTTGGGCAGCCAAGATACAGCAGCATGTATGTGACATTGTCAGCCGGATATTTAAAAGACACGGTGGGTGTGTTTACAAAAGTCATTCATTTCCTTTCTTGTGATTGAATGGATTTAAAAGAATAGAATGGATTTACTACTATAAGAGAAATCAGAAAACATGTTTGGTAGTTGATCATTTGACATTTTTATGATGTTTTCTTCTGTTATTTTGTTATTCCAGTAATAGCTACTAACATCAAATCTGAATGATTTACATTTTCTACAGAAAGAAGAGTGAAAATCTAAATTATATTTTTGAATGTACATGGTTGTTCTGGTAAATCTATATGAGGTTTTAGATGCACAGACTGTTACACAAAATCTGGATCTGAATGCAAGGCTAGCTCTGTAGTGGGAGATCAGGCATCCATGAAGCACAGTAACCTGTCTTTGAGCAGCCAGAATGGGAAGAGCATAAGAGAGAGCATGGAAACAAAGCAAGCATGTAGTGGTACTTCCAGTGATGTATTCTTGGAAATGCTTTGCTGTTCAGGAACTTCCTTCGCCAAAGCTTACGCCATGATATGTAATAGTCTTTCATTTTCCTTTCCAGGAATCTATCCAGTCATTAATAATAGTATTCACTTTAAATTATTTTTGAGAAGGAAATTTATGCAGCCACTATCACACTTGGAATGTTATAAGTTGTGTTGTCTTAGAGGTTTTCATGATACTATTTTATATAAAAATACTGAATTTTGAAATGGAAACTTTGCATTTTCCAAGTAAATCATAATCTGATTAAGCATGATCAAAATTTGGCAATACAAAGGAGTGAGAAGCTGAGAAATACAAAGTCAAGGACAGGTTTACCTCTTCCATGACTCCTTAAAGCTTGACAGATGTGGGAAATTTTAGGGACTGAAATGTTTTCATACTTTTGGAAAAAAATGGGGATTGGATATTTATTTCTTTCCATTTGATTGTGTCTGACATCTGTAATGGCTAGAAGAATTTCTTTCTATCTGGGGCACTTTTTTTCTCGTTTAAAAGTTAATGTTGAGTTAAAATCTAATTGAGTTAAGCTTAAATAAATTTTCTAGTGATTCTCAATCAAATATTAAAAGAGGAAACTATTTTTCAGTAATAAGTGGTACTATTAAGATTAAGGTTTCAATGAAGATTGGATTCATGCAAGATAGATGGTTACAAAATGTAGCCAGGAAAAAAAAGGTATTAATAAGGTTCTAAAATGAAACACAAACACTTCTAGTATGTTTTTGAGACAGAGGATGCAATATGTCTGAACAAAATTTGTTCTGTATGGAAATGTCTCTAGACCAAAGCAGTACTTGTTACTGGTAACTGCAGAGTTTCTCATCTTTCATGTTTCATATGCCTGCTTTTGTGAAAAGTGGTGTTTGAGAGGGGAGGCAAGGTAAGGATTCTGCTGGGCTGTGGTATTGGCAGTTCTCTCTTCTGTGGCCTCCCTGCTGAGCCCAAGAAGCATGCAGCATAGGCATAAAACAAAATTTGACATTCTTTCTTTAAATATGGAAGAGGAAAGTCCATTAAGGACATTTAATGTAATTTTTTAACTTATGGACTGACATAATTATGCCCTGCAAAGGTGTTTATGAACTTGTAAAAAGCAGGTGTTCTTCTGAAATGAGAGATAATAGTGTTTTCTGGGTTTGTGCAGGAGCCATCAAGCTGCATACTCCACTGCTGATGCCCAGAAATAAGAAACTATATGAACATAATGAAGCTTCATATTTCATGGATCACAGTGGGATGCTGGTAATGCTTCCTTATGACCTCAGAGTAAGTAGCATCATCTCTGCAGGCAAAGCTTCAGAGGATTTGGAGGGTGCTGTAGTAGAATTTGGTTTAAGCTTACATTTCTTTTGGCTGCTGAAGTAGTGTATCTTTCAGTGTCTGTTCTTGTTCTCCTGAGCTCTGTACTCCTCCTCTTGACAGCTGGAGCCCTGACCACATTTTGAAGAAATAGTGTTTGTTTGTTAGTTTTTTTTAACATAGGTGAAAATAATGTTTTAAATGAAAACTTGCAGCAGGATGGTTAGATTAATATCACTTGGCTATGTCAGGTGTTTTAGGCATTATATTACACTTGGGAGAGTACAAACGTAACTAAGCAGTATAATTCATCTCTAGTTGCAGAGCTCAGTCAAACCAACTGTTTGGTTTCAACAATTTTCATGTATTTTGTTTTTCAGATTCCTTTTGCAAGATTTGTAGCTAGAAATAACATATCAAACTTGAAAAGGTGAGAAATGTAGAGGTGATACTTTGCACTGACTTTGACAGTGACTTCTGAAGAGGCTGATTCATTGTTCAATGTTTCCTTTAGATACTGTATAGAGCGAGTTTTCAGACCTCGGAAGTTAGACCGCTGTCATCCCAAAGAACTCCTAGAATGTGCATTTGACATCGTTACATCTACCGGAAATAGCTTTTTGCCTATAGCTGAAACAATTTACGCAATTTCAGAAATCATTCAAGAGTTTTCAGTGCTACAGGTAGATTCTCTATAATCAGCCCCTTTCCTCTCTTTTCCACCCAAAATTTTAATTTAACTCAGTATTTAGTTTGATGTGTTGTAAAAGGATACTTCCCCTAACTTTAACCAGTACAGAACTATTTTCACATTTAATCTATAGCCACTTATAGAACCCTGTCATAAAAGATGTGTTTGCTAGGTAAACTTAAAATGAAGCATAGGTTTATGTGCAAAGGAAATAACTGAATCCTTTATAGTACCATTTGGAATAATGTCTTTCTTCTGTCAGACAAGTGATTACTGTAGAGTGGGACAAGATTTGCCATTCTTTAGTTAGAGATGAAAGGTAAGGTAGTGGAAGAAATGGTTTGAAGGTAATTTTGAACTATTATTAAATGTTTAGGAAGCCTCTTTGTTTTGTGAGGGCTGGGTTGTTTTTTTTTTTTAAGAAAACAGAATGCAAGTAAAACTTGGCTTTTTCATTCTTTCTTCCTTTTTCTTTTTAATGTATGCTTTTTGCTAGGAAAGAAATTACAGTATTTATCTGAACCACACTGCCTTACTGAAAGCTATACTTTTGCACTGTGGGATACCAGAGGACAAACTCAATCAAGTCTACATCATTCTCTATGATGCTGTGGTAAGGCATTAGTTATTAACCTATCTTCTGTAATCATCCCTGTAGAATATTCTATTTTGTGGGGCTATCTCTAAAAATGAATAACAGCCCATTGCCAGCCTAACCAGGAGTATACTCTTGATACGTAAAAAGGCTGGCTATCTTTGGGCTGTAAATGTAGATTAATTACTTGTTACTTCTGGATTGGGATGGTTTAAGATGATTCTTGAATGTGTATTTATGAGAGAATTATTCACTTGTCTAATCAAGAACTGACAGGCTAATCAATAAAAGCATTTTTAAAATTAAATTTAAAATGTATTTTAATATCAGTTAAGTCTTTTCTACTTAATAAGCACAGAATATAGGTGAAATTAATTTGAATAATTACAGTAATGCATTAAACACAATCAAATGCTGTTTTAATCTGTTTTTCTTGTAGACTGAAAAGCTAACTAAAAGAGAAGTAGAAGCCAAGTTCTGTAATCTTTCTCTCACATCAGCTAGTGTAAGTGGTCTTAATTCAGTGCTAATTTCCCTGTAATTTGTCATAAATCAGTAATATTTTATTTTCTTTGTAATTTAATCAACCAGAGGAAGAAAAATAACCTGTTACATGTGCCGTTCAGAATAGGTCAGTCCCTTTGCAAGTGGTCTGACTTTGTTCTCTGTTCTCTCTGAAAGTCAGTATTGCAGCTTGTTCTCTAAACATGCAGAAACTAATAAAGGGTAAATGGAATACTACGGAGAGGTATTTAATAAAGAAAACTGAGAGAAACTTTTAAAAAACTTCTCTGCAAATGTTGAATGTGCATAGAGTTGAAGTTAACTTCTGGGTAGTCTGAGACTTGTGTCTGCCTATTCTTTCCCTTGACTCCACTATGTAAAAACAGCCTGCTAGCCAAAACAAACAAAACGGCACATGTCTTACTCCCACAATTAGAGAGTCAGGTATTTTTCTTGTTTTCAGATGGGACCTATTATGAATGTTGTATGTGTTGCTGTGTATGCTTATGATTTTAATTTTTTGTTTTTAGCTTTCTCGACTCTATAAATTCATTGAGCAGAAGGGAGAAGCAAGTAATGTATTTCCCTTTTTAAACACAACGATAAAACAAAAGCCAAGTGTCACTCAGCTGTTGAAGCATGGCATGAAGGATTTAGAGGAAATCATTGGTCTATTAAAGCAACTGGGAATAAAACTTCAGGTTTGTAAAATGCTCTGCTAATAAATTAATGGAATTACAGGGCTGCTGTGCATTGTAATATGCCAGGAAATGAAGATATTTTACAATAGGAAAAGCACGTGCAAGTGTCTTGATGGCAAATAATACTGATTTGATACTTCTTCCTTTTTTCCCTTTTTTTTCTTTATTAAAGATGCATTTTAAAAATAAGACCTCATCCAGTCAGAAGGCTCTGGCTTAACTTATCTAATGACTTTTTTTCCTTTCTCCACCCAAGACTGAAGGCATTACTTAGAGCATAAAAGAGGGGATTTAATAAATTTTGAAACAAGCTCTAAATATTTTAAAAATACAGAAATCTAATGACTACTAAAGGCCTTTACCTTCCTTGAAGCTTGCTGTTTTGGTTTTGTGCTACAGGTTTCTTGAGATACTGTAAGATTAAAGCACCTTTAATTTCCTTCTTTATCACTGTATTTTAATTTTTTGGAGATAAGGCATGTTTCCATATATCTTCCTTATGTAAAAACAATGTTTTAAATCCATGCTGCTAACAGGAAATTAATTGTATATGTGCACATACTTGTTTTTATTTTACAGATCTCTATAAATCTGGGACTAGTTTACAAAATACAGCAGCACAATGGTATTATCTTTCAGTTTATAGCATACATCAAAAGAAGACAAAGAACTGTGCCTGAAATTCTTGCTGCAGGAGGCAGATATGATCATCTGGTATGTACTTAACTCTTCTAGTAAATTCTGATTTTTTTTAACCCATTTTGCCAAAATAACTTAACTGGTCTTTCATTCTGTTTTTTTCTTGTCTTGAGATTCCACAGTTTAGAGGGCCACAGACAGTAGGACCAGTTCCTTCAGCTGTTGGAGTCAGCATAGCTATAGATAAAATAACTGCTGCTGTTTCCAGTGTGGAGGATTCTGTAAGTCTTTTTTGGGAAGTGGGGAATTTGTTTATTTCTGACAGTTCAATAACCTAATTGTAGCTAGAGATGGACAAAAAATAAGATGTTCAGATATGTTCCAAAATAGTACCGTCCTGAAGGTCATCTTGATGTCTGCCTTCTTTAGTGTTTCTCTACGCAGAACTATTTATTAAATGAGAATTAAGGGAAGACAGAATCTTCAGGCTTACACCATTTTATTTTCAATTTAATGGGATGTTTTTCTCAGCCTGTGTATTCTTTCAGATGGAAGAGTACAACTGTAGGTATTTAGTGTTATTTTCCCCTACTACTTCTCCCTTTATCAAATGATAGGAGATAGAGATGGAAAGAAACTTTAAGAATATTGACTACTTTGTACAGTGTCACACATCTTCACTTACTTGTGAAATGTGTATTTTATTATCTTTTCTCTATAAGAATAAATTAAGATTGCAAAGGAGAGTGGGAAGGAAGGAAGGAAGAGTAGGCAGGGATACTTGGCAAGCTGAGGCTGTGGAGGTGCTTTGCATCAAATATTGAGCTTCAGTGACTTTCAGACAGGCTTATGTGGCTTGTAGCTCTCAAAACAGGTGGACCCTTTTTTGCTTTTTGGCTTGATGCATTTTGGCAAATGTTGGAATATTTGTCCATCTTTGTAACTTTGGCTGCCTTATGAAGGCGGAAAGGTGGTCTTGTGACTAATATTGTCACCTTGATTTTACTTTCCCTTCAGGTTTCTGTCAGCTCGTGTGACCTGCTGGTTGTAAGTGTTGGTCAGATGTCAATGGGTAGAGCTATCAACATTGTTCAGAAATTCTGGACTGCAGGAATTCCAGCTGAAATAATGTATGACTGGTCCCAGGTAGAATTTTTATCTCCATGTGTTAACTGTATTATTGTTCTCCAAGATTAGTGCAGACTGAAACCGTACTTTTTTGGGGTATTTTTCTGTTTTTATGGAGGTGGAGACTCATAATACTGAGCATGTAGGGTGCTATTCAGATACAATAATGTCAAGAAAGTCTCACTGGCTTTGCAGCATTCTTCCAGAGTATTTAAAAGTGAAGAAGGATCCCTCCTATTAATAAATTTAATACTTAATAGGGGGTACATCAAGAACAGAACAGTAGCATCAACTTTTAAATAGCCAGATGGCCAAAGACACTCAGGTACAGAGGGAATATTGACATTATTTTACTGTTATAAATATGCTTTAGCAAACTGAGCTGCTAGATGGATCTGCATGTAGTCCTTGAAGAGATGTGTAGTAGGAGGGGAAGAGAGAGTGGCAAGCTGAGCTGTGCCTATTTATGTCCAGCTGAAAGCAAACAGAGCTGTAGCCAGCACTACTTCACTGGAATGTAGTGAGCTACTTGACAACACTGAAGTCCCTTTTAGAGGTGGTGGCACTTACTTAAGGATTATGAGTCTGCTTCACCTTCAGGTGTCCCAGTTTGTGACTAACAAGAGAGAGACTGCAGTTGCCCCTTGCACATCATGTGCTGCAGGGTAGGAAGCCTTGAGCTCATTCAGTTTGTCTGACTTTTTTGTGATTTTTTTGCCATAGCATTTCCAACAGTTTCAGTCCCCTGGGACTGAAAAAAATCATTCTCTCTATCCAAGCATAGACTTTGATTTCAATTTTAGCAAGCCTTGGGTGGATAAATACATGCATAATGAAGTTTCTTTTGCTCAAGTTGTTAATGAAGCTTTTCTCTCTCTGAAGCTGTGTGACTGTTGTATATCACATTACTTTAATAAAGACAGGAGACTGATTATTTAATTGGTCATTTTATAAGCTGTCAAATTAATTTCTCATTCCCCTTCTTTTGTTCCCCTTTAGTCCCAGGAAGAACTGCAGGAGTACTGCAGGTGCTCTGGGATTACATATGTGGCTCTGGTGTCAGAGAAAGAAGGAAGTCATGTGAAGGTAAGCATGGGACCTTGGGATGCTTTATGGTGTTTCAGATTTGTACTCTGTTCTACTTTTTTTTTTTTTTTTAAGGTCATAATTTATACAATAGAAATTATATTTAGGTAAGTGGAGTTGAGGTAAGTGGAGTTTTGGTTGTTAAGTCATAGAAATGTTATTCTGAACAATTTGAACATTTTAAATATTTTTTATCTCTGCATAACACTGTTATTCACAGACCTCCTTCCCTCTAGGAAAGTCCAAAAACTATTGCAAACATTGCTTGACAGTGCCATCGATGGTTTAGCGTGGAAAAAGGTTTCTCTTGTCTCTGACTTCCTTAAATCTACAAAATTAATTTGTTGACTTAACAGTCTTTGTAGTTGGCTTCTTTTCACGTTACAAAATAAATACAACTCAAATGTAAATCTAAAAAATCAGTGTAGTTCCAACAGACAGTCAGAACCACACTCTTCACCTCTATAAACTCAGATGAGGATGCAAAGACCGGACTTTGTCACAATGTGAATGTACTCTGTTCTTCTGTACTCTTGCAACCTGTGGTTCTGGTACCTTTGGTTTTTTGAAGTTGAAAGTTTTAAAATGTTCTGGACCATTAGAGAAAAGATCATTATTTTTTGAACACAGATTCATTTTCTGACTGAAAAAAATACTAACCATTTGACAGCATATGGCATGAACAGCCGATGTGCCTTTCTAAAACATTTTTCTTATTCACTCTGTTACTGTAACAACAATAATTGCAAGAATAAGTAAACCTTGATGATGACAATGTGATATTTCAAAGTCCTCTACAAGCCTGTTGTAGTGTTCTTTTAAATATGGCTTTATTGAAGCAAAACCAATAAAGGAGATGTTAATGAGGTGAATGGTGTTGTTGCTGATTAACCTCTTGCCAATAAAGATGGTGCAGATTCCTAAGTTTTGAATGTTTGAGTTAACTCTTGCAAATTGAAAGGCAAGCCTTATGCTAATATAATTATTTACCTAAAAATATTAATAATATGATACTTAAAATTATAAACCATTGTTTAGAACTTAATTATTAGATTAGATGCAGGGAGCCACGCTTGCTTTGGGAATGCAGAATAAATTAGTAGTTGGCAGAAAAAAATCTGATCAAAGGTTTAATTGGCAGTGATTGATTGGTAATGATAATAGCTTCCTACCTGACTATTTCACCTTTAATGAGTGAAACAGTTTGGTTTGATAAGTTTATTTGTATGCCATTTTAAGAATCAACAATCTTAAGACCCATTGAACTACATCATAGGTGAAATCCTTTGAGAAAGACAGGCAGACAGAGAAAAGGATTTTGGAATCTGACTTAGTAGATCACCTGATCCAGAAACTGAAAATGAAAATCGGTGACGAAAGGTGCAGTAGGTAAGCAACATAACATGTCAAGAATGTGGATAGTCTAAATCAGAAGTGAATATATGTTTGTATATGCTGAGTTAAGCAATTTTATTTGGTAAAGAAATTGCTGAATATCTTTTGAGGGGAAAAGAAAGCAAAAGGCTTTGTTACAGAATTGTATTGAGATTAAGAAAGAAACTGATTTCCCTAGCTGCTGCTACATTCACACATCCATAATGCTTCATAAATTAAAAGGTCACACAGTTATCCCAAAGCTGCTAGAACAGCAGTACTGTTTTGCCTGGCTGCCTGCAAGTCCCTGGTACTGAGCAGAAGTCCATTACATTTGTGTATTGTGTAATCAAAGAATTAAAGCAGCAAATCCGTTTCATTCTGAGGCAGTATTGGTATGGTGAAATGAAGGTGTAACTCTTGCACTTCTGTATGCTCTGGTGGCACAAGCGAAAGTAACACCTGGGGAAGACTTGAGTTACACAGGAAAACCCCTTCACCCTGGCTTCATTGAAATTACTGTCACCAGTGGAAGTTATTACAGAAATGACAGGAGTAGTTAGTACAGAAATGTACTGCTTAAGCACTACAGCTGTCACACATAGCCCCTTGTAAATCTGTAACTATACATGCATCCAGATATATTTATATGTGTGCATTGACAGCAGGAATAGACATGCATTAGTCACACAAAGTAGAATTCAGAGTCTTAACAGATTTGCCATCCAGTTTTTCTGACTAGGCTTAACAATAAAGGAAATCATTAAGCTTAGAAATGCTGAAATCAAGCAGGAGTTTATACAAGCAGTTGATGTCTCCTGCTACCCACCTGTCATTCTCCTTTTTCTGGCCTCAGACAATCTTAGTGTTTTATTTTGCAACTAACCTGATCCTGAGGTGCTTTGTGACAGATCTACTAGAAGCTGTGAAAAAAAATCATTATTTCAAAAAGTTACCTTATTTCTAAATCCTAGAAACAGAATAGAAAAACCCTTGCATGGTACCACTAAACAGCAAAATGCAATAGCTGATTGTTATAGCCCTGGCAAATTTCTCTTTTAATGAATTACTGAATGTGGAAAGTAAAGGTATCCAAACTAATTATTGAAGACTTCTTTGAATATGTGTGCTCTTAAGTATAAATACAACTTTTACACTTTAGTATTATGTCACAGAAACCTGTGAGAAGCAGATAAAATTAATAATTCAGAGATAATATTCTCACAATATATTTTTGTATTAGGCTATAAATCACTCTTGTATGATAGGGAAGACATTTTTTGTATCCATAGGGACTATTGCTTCTAGACCTGACTTTTAAATGTAATTTTGTATGGTTTCCTGACAGTTCCTGAATAAATTGATTCATTAATAATAAATGTGGGCTGGGGACTATCTGTAGACTTCTTTATCTGTTGGAATTAAGTTTAAGTATCTATGATAATCTGAAACTACTATCTTATTACAGTATTTCTTTATAATTGTAAATTTCTTAACTGTCTTTGTTTATTTTTAGAGAAACCGCAGATAATCTTTCAATACCAAATCAAAAAGGATCATTTGCTAATATTTCAGGTATTTAATATCTAGTTACAGAACATACAAACTGACTGTTCCTTTTTCTGCTCAAAACCTGTTTTTTAGGAGAATAGTACCAAAGGCAAAGTAAGAAAATGTTTTATAGCAGAGCTCTGATTAGAGGCACTGCCTCTCAATCTCAGATATTGTTCCAAGTGATTTAAAACTGACTTTTTCTCCAAACTAAGTGCTCAGACCAATGGGCAAAATATTCTCCATACAAGCATTCATTGATGCAGTAATCCAAGTGGCTGGGAAAGCCAAAACTCACCAATTTTTCCTAGCTGAGGAGAAATTTAAATGTCATCTTGATGAAAAATAACTTGATCTGTGATTGTTAGAGTATTGAGATGAAATGAAAATGCCTTTACATTTCTAGCTGTGGATTTGCATTCCTTATTCTGATAAGTTTGTACCTAAAGAATAATATTAAGTGCTTACTGTGTGGCTAAAGTTAGGCATTTTTGCATCTTGTTTTATGGAGCACTGATCCAGTGTGTGGTGGTGGTGATTCTTCAAGAAACACTTCACACAGACACACTTTTGCATAATAGGGAGGGAGGCCACATTTAACTTGGTGGGTTGGTTGTGTATGTATGTGACTACCAGAAGTGAAAATTTGGATTTCAAAATTAGCCATTTCTAATTTTAATTTTTGTTATTTGGGGAAGCTGGTGTTTACTGTTCATTTTGTCAGTGATTCTGCTACCAGATTGAGCATTAAACAGTCACCTCATTCTTGTAATGGTTTTTCTTTTTTTGATACTAGGTGCTCTGCATTCCTTTGTTAATTTATGCAAGTCATTTGGAACCTTTTCTTAGTTTGAGGGAACAGTGATGTAAAATACCAAATTTCTTAGTCTTAACAACCAGTCCTTCAAAATTGTGAGTGTTTGAGAATTTATGTGCACATCTCAATACCCTGTCAGATTTTGGAGGTTTTCAGCAGCTTTTTTATTCCTGTACTACAATGATTTTAGCATATTAGTATTTGTGAATTTTCTGTTTCTTGATACTTCTTGTTTAAAGAAATACTATGAATTAAAATGATGTGTTTGCATTTCAGGTGTGTTTGAATCCCATGGAACTCTTGTAGTGCCCAACGTTAGTGTTATAGCTCCTGAAAAATTGTCTGCCAGTGCCAGGCGTCGTCAAGAAATTCAGGTACACACACATCAAATAAGTATTCAGAAGTGATCCTTAGAAGTTAAGCAATGGTAGAATTCATAGGTCATTATCACCTAACTTAAACAAATTCATCCTGCTTTATTCATAAATTAGACTAGGAACAACACAAAAGGTGAAAGGCAAAGACCACTCTTTCTAACAGTCTGGGTCTTAGGGATTATCTGTGATATCATGGCTCAGCTATCATTGTGCATGCGTACTAGAAATCTTACTTTTCTAGGAACTGTGGTTCTGGATCTTCCCTTTCCTTTTCCTCCCTAAATGCTGAAGTGTGTTAAATATTGTCGAGGCTTAACCCCAGCTGGCAGCCAAGCCCCACACAGCTGCTCACTCACTCCCCCATTAGTGGGATTAGGGAGAGAATCAGAAGGGTAAAAGCCAGAGAACTCCTGGATTGAGACAAAGACAGTTTAATAGGGAAAGCAAAAGCTATGCACACCAGCAAAGCAAAACTAGGAATGAATTCAGTGCTGCCCATGGGCAGGCAGGTGTTCAGCCATCCCCAGGAGAGCAGGGCCCCATCACCTGGAATGGTGAATGGGAAGACAAACACCATCACTCCAAATGTCCCCCCTTCTTTCTTCTTCCCTCAGCTTTATATACTGAGCATGATGTCCTGTGGTCTGGAATCCATAGGACAGCTGGGGTCACCTGCCCTGGCTGTGTCACCTCCCATGCACCCCCAACTTCCTCGCCAGTGTGTAAAAAAAGCAGAAAAGGTCTTGGCACTGTTATCAGATAAGTTATATTGTTTTAAAAGAAGTAGTCTATGCAGCAGTCAGGGAAGATGTTGGAAAATTCCTTTAACTTTAGTACAATAGTTTCTGATCCCTACATCTGTGGCTAATAGTCTTGTACCATGTATTGCTTCCTTACTTATATTTATCAGTGATTAACTGCTCAGCAATAACAAAAGCATCTGTTATCAATCCTGTGTTCAGCAAAAATCCAAAACATAGCCCCATAACAGCCACTGTGAAGAAAGCTAACTCTACCCCAGACAAAATCAGCACAAAGGTGCAAGGTCATCATACTTTTAATTTGTAGTATGTTTGTAAAAGGTACTTTATGCATTTTATTTCATTAAGTTGTCTCAAACTAAAGGCCTAAGAAAAAAGTGTGGATTTAAAAAAACACACAAAAAACCCCAAACCAAAACAATAACAAAAAACCCCTACAGCCTGCCTAAAACATGATGCTATAGTAATGTAGAAAACATTCAGTGATGCTAGAAACAAATGTCAGAATTTTATTGTTTAGCATTATTAACTTCAAGATATTTAGAGTACGTGGTAAAACAGAACTGTCATCTTATCCCCTTTTCAGTCCAAACTTGGATGTGCAACAAAAAAATCTCCCCAATTAATAGTTTTCAGAACCCAAATAAAGAAATGGATGTTACTCTCTGAGCCAAACAAATTTACTGTTTTCAGGCTTTGAATACGTAAAAGTAATTTTCCAAGGTACAAAAGACAACATAATGCAAGCCTGCAACTACATTTGTAAAGTGCTACCTTTGCAGGACCACTAGCTTGCTCTGAAACAAGGTATTACAAGGCATGACCCTTATTTTGGTTTGGCTTTCAAAAGCCATCCTCCTTTTTACCTGGAGGTGATTCACTGCATCCAGTCACAGGTTCTCACATTCCTTCAAAAGTTATCTAACACCCAGAAACAGGGGCCAGTTTTCACTAGTTCTGCAAGCATCCATGTTGTTCTGTCTGCTTTAGAACCAGTATTGTCAAGTGTGTACCATTGAGTCAAGTGTGTCTCATCTCCAGTCTCCTTCCTCTCTGCTCATCAAGGATTATTGTGATGTTTTTGCTGAAAATTATATAAAATATTTGTTTCAATATGATGTAGTTCTACATCTTGTTAGAAGCAGCCTGTTTTGTTCTCACCTATGCAATATGAAATAAGTGTTCCCAACCTGTGTCACAAAAGCTGTATATTTTACTTTTGCCCATCTTTTGTTCCCAGGTACAAACAAGACTTCAGACATTCATTTCTAGTCTGCAACAAAAAACAAGTGAGATCGAGATTTTAGCAGTAAGTATTTGGCAGAAGCCTGAACTAATTCTGAATTCTCAATTGCAGTGGATGATGCCTTTCCTATCTGGAACAAACTACTGCTAATTGCCTCACTTTAGTGATAACCAAATGAATCAAACTTCAGGTTAAGTAAGACCCCTGGTCTGTTTCTCTGATACTTGAAAAGTATCTCAAATCGTGTATATGGGACAGCTGCATGTAATAAAATTTAACAGCCGTTTAGGTGTAAGCTCTTAAGCTGTAATTACACCAATTATTGTGGTAGATGTAATAACTTGTTCCTGCTAGATTTCTGCTTCCATTTAAGCAAACATAGCATTTGTTTGTATGTAGCTTTTAGACTTCATTGATCATGTCACAAAGGACTTTGAAATGGTGTATGCTTTTCAGGAAACATAACTGCCTGTTTTCATGCACCTATGTGCAACTTTCCATAATGGAATCTGTCAAGAATAGTTAAAAAGGTTTTAATCATTTTAAACTAAGTTCCCCGTTTTAGCAGCATGAATGCTTCTCTGGAAATCAAAATATCTAGCTCCCTTCAGTGTAGCTCATCTCTAGTTGGCAAACTGAAAAGAGAGAACAGTTGAGTATTGATTTCTTGATATTTTTACAGGTTGATCTGCCAAAAGCAACTGTGATACACTTCTTATCATTAGAGGTAAGCAATTAAGTAATGTTGTTAGAACTCTAACTGAACACAATAGATGATAAATTCTGTTCCCAATGAAGTATAAAATTCACCCATTCGATTTTTCTTTCAAGTTTGAATTAGATTTAAAACTTAAACCTAATTATTGAATTCGGTTTGAAAAAGGATTTTTTTTACCCAGGAAGCTTTACTGAGAAAAATTTTTTGTCAAATGTCCAAGTTACACAAGACAACATTAGGATGTCCTAATCCAAAGTTCTGAGGTTTTTTCCCCCAGGAATAGTTATTTAAAATTAAATCTTAATTGCTCTTTTTCAGAAACCGATAAGCATTAATAGTAGTTTCAACAAAGGTGTTCCGTGAAGCCCTTAGTGAAGGAGAACCCAAAATACAGAGGCAATTATTTCACACATAGTAGCTGAAACAGCCCTTAGTGAAGCCATGATATAAAAGGGATGTTTATGATATTGACACCTTTAGCAACTCAGGAGCTGGTCAATGGTGCATGAAAGATGACAACACCAAAGACAAAGCTTTCTTCTTTTCTCCAATGACAGCACTAGCTTGAGAGACATGGATGCCTTTCCACCCCCTAAAAACCCAAAGGCAAGAATGGCATCCTACTGGAAATGCATTTATTACTTTCATACCTTTTATCTGCTGCTCTGAAGCAGTGCTTGTCTGGTAACCAAAACCCAGTGAAACATTTCAAAACATTTTCAAAATACTTAGTTCATCCAGTCTGTATGAATCATGGAGGTAGTTTATCACCTTTTACTTAAAAAAAAAAAATAAAATACATTAAAATACATATGCACGTGCTCAGCTTGCATCATTCACATTTGATCACCATTACATCACAGTTACTGTATTCTCCCCAGCACTGCCAAGCTGACACAGCCCTTTTTGTGGCTTGTGCTGAAATGTGTTAAGAAACTGATCACTAAATTAACTTTATTTTCTTTAAAAAATAAAGTTGCACATGTTGTTGACATTTATCATGTTTGAAAGCTGTTTAATTAAAGAGCATTGACATTACACAGTATTCAGAAGATAGCATCCTACTGGGATAAGTATTTCCTTCACAAAAGAATATGAGACTAGGACAGTTCCTTGTCAATTTTTTTCCTTAGCTTGATGGAGATAGACAAGCCTTTGATGCTACTGTGAGACAAATGATGTCACGATGGCCCAAGCAGAGATCCTCGTATTTACAAGCAATTTGTGATGAAATTTACAGTCTCAAAATGGAAAAGAGGTAAATTTGTTAAACTCTTCTGGGTACATAAACTAATTTTTCCCTTTTTTCTGTATTCAGACTAGAAGATAAGCTGCTCCTAACTTGTTTTTCACTTTTCCCTCTCTCTGAGACAAAAAAGAATACTCAGGAAATGTGTATCGTTCCTTCAAAACTATAGGACTGGTCACTGACCCTCACTTACTGATAAAATGTAAATTCTTCATTTTTCTAAGTCTTTTCAAGAAGCTCTAGGATATATTGCCACTTTTATCTCACTTGCTATGTTAATAAAAATTAATAGCAGACAATTATGCAGAGTCAGGTATCCTGCTATACATAGTACATATACTTCTATATATGTTAATATACACATATGTATAATATATACATCTATACTGCTACATAAAAGACCTCTTTTCTGATGAGACACAGCTTGTCTTTTAAAACTCATGAACACATTTAACTCCTCCTGCTTTGAAATAATACCATGGCAGTCAGGCACAGGTACGAGAGTGCCCAGTTTCATGCAAACATAAAAGTAGGCTCTCCCAACATGTACAGTAAAGCCCACATCTGTTTTGTAACCATAAAAACGTTTATGTTCACCTCATAGTCTGCCTGTTGGATTCTGGCAAGGCTGATAGTCTGGACACATCCACTATGTCCACTTTTAAATTTCAAATTGTTAATGCTGCATATACTGGTCTACTTGAGACCTGGGTACTTATGCCTTTGTTCCACTTGAAAGTACTACTTAACCTTTAAATAAGACTAAAACTGGTTCTGTTTTCTCAAATGCACCAAAATTGCTCCAGGTTTGCTGTTTACTAAGACAGCTACATTATCAAATGAAGCATTTCTTTTCTTCATGGGGCTTCCAAGGCTGTAAGCAACAGAATCCAAATAATACTCCATGCAGTGCTGGGTAGGAATGTTAATACAGTCCTTCACTATCTTCCTATCCCGTCTGGGGCCTGAGCACTACTTAGCCATAAGCCTTCAGATCACTGGAGTGACAACTGAACAGGCAAGATCAGTGGAAAGAGGATGAGGGGAAAATTGCAGTCACAGCCAAACAAATTAAAACTTACTGATTTTCTGCTAAATCTTTGCTGCCATCTTATTCTGAGGATTTATCATAGGAATTGCAGCATTCAAACCTGCAGTTTCAAAATACTAAAATTCTTTTTTCCTTCCCTTTGCAGGGTTTCTGCACTTATCCTGTACAGTTACCGAGATGAATACAAGGTTTTGTTTTAGTACTTAAAGCATCACTTATGGGATGCTTCTACAAATGGACAACAGCCTTTTGTCAAAAGGAATTTCAGAAAGCTGTAATAATGCAAGACAGGCAACTAGTGCCTTTTTCTGTGTCCAGATTGCATTTCATGTATAATATTGTCCTGGTTTTGGCCAGGACAGCGTTAATATTTGCTGTAGCTAGGACCCAGAGGTTGATCTGTACCACCTCACACCATTCCAGGTGGGCACATCATGGCAGAGGGAGCAGTTGGGTCTTGTTGTTTCTGGAGACTCGTACACCTTCCCGGTACTCTGTGCCGCTGGTATTGTTGCTGTTTATCTCATTGCTGTTTCCAGTATATTCTTACCTCAGCCTGTGCTCTTTACCTTGTGTGCTTCCCAGTTCTCCTCTCCAGCCAGCGGCAGGGGGAGGGGGGTAGTGGGTGGCACATGGATTCAACTGAGCACTAAACTAGGGAATGACATTCCTAAACCACAACCAAATGCTTTCAAAATGTGGTAGTTTTATAGGCAATTAAGGAGCAAGTCTGACTAGAGCCACAGCTAGGTATTACCGTGTAGTTCTTGCTGCTTCTGCTACACAAATCAGCTGTACAGATGTAAAACTTAAAAAGTTTCAGAATGCCTTTTATGCAACAATAAATGTCACTTCTAGAATTATTAATGAATTACCTTTAAAAATTGTTTTAAACATTTTTGAGGAGTTTTTATGTAATAAAAACTGCTGAGCCTTACTGAAATACTCATTTCAAGCCTTTCGTGTGTTGTTTTTAGTTGTGTTTTTTAACCTACTATTAATTTATGTATAAAACATGGTAGATTTCAGGCCGAGTTGTTACAGACCTGGCTGCCTGTCCTGTCTCTATTTTTGCATTTAAATCAAGCAGCAGCTTCTGCAAGACAAAGACCTGATAAAACACTTGTTCTAAACCTGCAGAACCTAAACCAAAGACTTTAAAGATAAAAAGTAACCTGCATGTGCTTGAGGCACAACCAGTTTTGAACTAACTTCCTTTACCTGAGTTGTCAGATTAAGTTTGAAGTTATAGCAATGATGGAAGTATTATAATCAGCTTCTTGAAGCTAAACTGTAGCACAACCCCATCAGGAAGACTGAAGCTGAGAAACTGATTTACAGGAATCATAGTTAACTATGTTATTATATTTCACATCAAACACTGGAGGAATATGCATAAATGTTAAGGATTTCTAGAAGTACACTGGTGTTTACCCTCCCTCCCCACTTGGTACCTTTTGTTAAAACATCTCTTTCTCTAACACAAATAATTGCCATTTGCAGACTCATTACATTAATAAATACCTACCTACTTTTTCTACTCTTTCTTGTAGCAAAGAAGGTGACAAAGTTAAAATGCATAGCGGTAACTTGCAAGACAAACCACAAAACTTCTGAGAACTGTGAAGGTTTTAACAGCAATGTCCAAAGCAGCAGACAAACGTAAAGACACAGATAACTGTGCCATTCCTAGCAACTCACCATGACAAGTCACATCAGCCATTACACCCAATCCATTTCTCATTATCTTTAATAGGAGCAATTACATCTTTACATCTGTTCATATGAAGGAAGGAAAATTCAGATCCCTGAATATACTGAAGGATGATGTTTTTAAAAAAAACATTTAGGTGACATGACCATTTTTAAGCTATGTCTGAAGGGAGCATGATGCAGAGTCCTACCCTCCCGCCCCCCTGAGCCCAGGTCAGAACAGCTGGATCAGCATGGAGTGAAAGCTCTGCAAGAACTCGAGCACTGTGCTGGCTGCCTTGGGGATATCTGCACTGCATCACGTAGACATAGATTAAGACAGAAACAGGAAAGCAGCTGTTCCTGATAATATGTTGGCACCTGCTTTCCCTAGAATTACTGAGGCTCATCTATAAAACTGGGCATCTGTCACTGAGGCTCCTGCTCCAGTCTTGTTTTGCTTCTGGAAGGGTGAATTTCTCTTTACCCTGTGCTACCCCCCAGACAGGTTTTACACTGCAGAGAACACAGCAGCAGTGTAAGTACAAACCAGCTGAGCGTAAAGCTATTCCAGTAGAATGCTGTACATCCTCCTGCCATACAACAACCCAAAGAAAGCACCTCTGCTCTCAGTTTAAACAAAAGTATCCCAGTTTCCTGCTGGAAGGAAAGCCAAAGACAAGTGGTAACTCAAAAGAAATGGACTTTGCTTTGAGCAAGGGTCAAGTCTATAATAGTGATGTTAGCACACTGTCCCATCACTGTGTTGCTTTGCTCTTCTTGGCCTTGCTTTTCTTGTCTTTCTTCTTCAAGCCATCCATGTTAGCTCTTAGCAAATTTGAATATGCCTGAAAAAACAATTAGAACTATTTAAAAGATCCCCAAATACTTAAATGACAAAATGCAAGAGGTAACATTTTACGTATTACAAATGGCCAATTATCTGCCTTTTTACAGAGAATCACACTCTTACACCATGCACTAGGAAAATACTGTTGTTTAAACAAACATACAAGGTTAGATAAAATAAACCAGGATTTTTTTAAAAACAGATTAAGATAAACAAGTAGTCTCAATTAGTTTGTGTGGCAGTTCAGCAAGAAATCAACCTGTTCACAGCTGCCCACTGCTTCCAACAAACCATTTCTACTACCTACAGAAAAGGAAGATAAAAGGCATACAAAACTTACCATCTGGAATTTATTTACTTCCTTTGAGCTCACCTACAAAAGTAATACTGGAGGTTAACCACAAAAACTCTGGCTTGTATTACAGACCAAGTATCAGTACATGTTTACCCACCAGTTACCATCTGGTCCTTTTAGCAGCAGTTGGATCAACTTATAACATTCAGTGATCAATGTGCTGTACTGGTATGTCATAGGACTCCACTGATTTAGAAAACTGAAAACACTCCTTGATTAACAAAACCCTCTACAGGCCATTCATCCCTAAGTCACACATTTTCACATGGGAAAAATGTGAAAAAGCATTCAAAGAAAGCTTTAATTCACTTGTGGGGCCATAAAAATGCTGCAGCTCAGCTATTTCTCTTAAATAACATTTTTCCTTGTGTCATATCACAGAACAGACCTAAAGTCAGCTAAAGCCTATTCCAATCCCCCATTCAAAGTAAACACACATCAGGTTTTCAACTACCAATTAACATTTTCTCAAGTTTCACTTAAAATATGGAGCATTAAATCAAAAACACGCAGAGCCACTAGCTTTTCTAACTTAAAAGTTATCACTTACCACTGTGCTAATTTTCTTCTTTCCATCAGTTGCTCTCAGGAGACATTTATTGTCAGCTGGTTCAAAACTTTCTGCGTGGCCTTTGCGTGGAAATGGTTTTGTTCGACCATCATCTGTATTGAAAAGGAAGAGCTATTCTGTAAATTATATGTACCAGAAAAAATGAAGTAAATCCTCCCCTCAATGTGCTATATGCCCCGTCTGCTCGAGCAGCAGCATGCTTTAAATGCACGTCACCCTGCTGCCTCCTGACAGGGCCTCTCCAGCTAGCCAGGAACCAGAGGAACACGAACACACAAGAACAACATCAGAATTCTCCTTTTACAGAAAACAAACGATTTTAACTTACTGTTTAACAATCAGAAAGTCCTAGTTTGAAATACAGGCTCACTCAAAGGTTATTAGTACTGATGCTACTAGTACTATTAGTGCTACAGCTAATAGTTGTAGGACAAATAGTAATAGTGGCAATCAGTGCTCCTCCTGACGGGTTTGTCCCTATAACTGCTCTTGTCTTCAGATTACAAGTCTTATCGCTTAAATATCTGGTGATAACAGTCAGATTTATAGGAACACCTCTTTAACCAGTAACAGACTCAACACTTACATTTCTTCAGCGTTATGAAAACGCTGCCGGAAGTCCTGCACTTCTGGAAGAGCCTGGTAAGCTCCGTCAGGAACTGCAAGAGAAAGAGACGCGCCCGTGGCTGGGAGCCCCAACACGAGCTTCGAGCTCTCGTCCCCCGGCCGGGCCCGGGCTCTCTCCCACCCGCGGGAGGCAGCACCGAGGAAAGGCGAACCCCCGGCTTTCCCCACGCTGATGCTGCTGAAGTCCCAGCCGGGGGCGGCCCGGCCCGCGGTTCTGACTCCGAACACGAGCTCTGAGCCCCCGGACCTCCCGCGGCCCTGGCGCTTCTGCCCCGCCGAGACAGAGTCCCCAGGAACCGCGACGCCCGCTCCCCTCCCCCGCAGCAGCTCCCACGCTGCCGGGGCCGGCGCGGGCCCGGCATCTCCGCGCGGCTTTGCGGGCCCTCCCTCTCTCCCTCCTTCGATCGATCGATCGCTCGCTCCCTCCCTCCCTCCGCGGCGGCACCCGGGGCTCGCCCCCATTGCCAGCGGACCGCGGCCCCGCACCTGCTCGCTCTCCAGCAGCACCATCCTGCTCCGCTCCGGAAGGGCCTCCTGCGCACGCGCACCGCGGGGCAGCGCCACGTCAGCGGCGCGGGCTGGGCGGGACCGGGGTAGCCCCGCCCCCTGCGCGGCCCGGCCGGGTCCATTGCTGTTCCTGCGGCCCCCGCCCCCTGCTCGGCCGCGCCCATTGCTGTTCCTGCGGGCCCGCCCCCTGCCCGGCCGTGCCCGTTGCTGTTCCTGCGGCCCCGCCCCCTGCCCGGCCGTGCCCGTTGCTGTTCCTGCGGCCCCGCCCCCTGCCCGGCCGTGCCCATTGCTGTTCCTGCGGCCCCGCCCCTGCCCGGCCGTGCCCATTGCTGTTCCTGCGGCCCCGCCCGCTGCCGGGGCTGGAGATCGCGTTGCCGTGCCCGTTTGCCGCGGTGTCCGTGCCCGGGCCCCGGGAGTCGCTCGCGGCTTCATCTGGGACCGGCCCGTCGCCCCCCGTGAGGGAGGACTGGTGCAAAGGGCCCCGCTGAGCGCGGCTGGCGGTGAAGGGCGGGATTTGAGACTAAACGAACCAGACCCCTGGGTTTGTGCTAAAACAGCAGAGGAGAAACTTGCGGCTGGCAGGGCCGAGAGAGCGCTTCACAGCCCTGACACGTGAGGCTCCTGAGGGCTGGATTCTGTAACGGGAGTTTTCTGTCAGGCCCGTGGCAGTCGGTGCGGGAGCACACAGGAGTAGCACAGTAGTAGTAGTGATCAAGTGCCTTTTCGTGTTTATCGCTAAGAAAATATATCTATTTTTCCTCCATGGACCTAACAAAAGTGGAAGATAATGCCTTACAGATTAAAAGGAAAAATTGCTGTCAGGCTGATAGGTGCTTGAATCCCTGGGGGAATTCATACTGTTCATATATGGGCTCTGGTCTGCGTTCTAGACAGAACTAGTTGGATTATTATTCTCGTGGTGGGGGTGTTGTTTCGTAATTTAAACCACACGTGACAATGAGAAAGCCTAGTCACTCCAAAAGTCCTTTTCAGAGTCCGCTACTCGCGGTCCTTTGCAGGTTCAGCGGGAGGCAGTAGAGGGTGCTGTGATTGCACACACAGAAATGAAGCTGCCTAAAGAACAAGGAAACAAATGCCCAACAAGCAAGGTCATTGCAACACGGCCATGGTTTACGAAAATCGACCAGGTTATTAAGGTAACTCCACTATGTCAGAGTCAAGGGAAGTGTAGAGATCCAGCACTACTTTTCCCACATCGTGGATGGTATCATCCTCCTGATGCTTTCGCGTTTCTATTATTTGCAGTTAAGGGGGAAAGACTTCAGTAAAATAAATTCCATTGTTTCTCAAGGCATTAAAAAAATCACATGAAAAAGGAGGAATATGTGTTATTGAAGCCTCCTGAAAACAAGCATTCTAAGGGGACCCCACCAGTGCTGTTGTTGAAGTACTGATAGGCCAAAGCCCTGTAGAAGTGTACTGAGTGATGGTCCCTGCCCCTACCAGCTTGCAGTCAGTGGGCACACCAAGCAAAGATGGGTGGATGCATGGAGTCACTGCTGACACGCACTTCCTCCAACCCAGCCTGGTCACTGGAGAAGTCTTAACACACTCCTGACTACAAGAGGTTGTTTTGTCAGAAATCAGAGCAGGGTTGTGTTTTCAAGAGAGTCCAGAACATGGTCAATGTAAAAGTGTTGCAGGTTTTTATAGCAACTTGTGAAGGAAGAGCAGAAATGGAAAAACTAGAACAATTGCAACACACTCCCCCTTGGAAACTACCATGGTCACAGGCACTGGAAGGCAGAAGTACATTTCCACTAATGCTTGCCAGAAGAGAAGATGGGTGGTCTCATAGCTAAAACACAGGGACTACCACTGTCACCTGAATTTGGACTGTTGACTTCACTAGAGAAGTCTTGTGTTGCCATGAACTGCTCTCCTAACTGCTCTGTGCCACAGGTCTTCATTATAAAGTTGGATACAAGAAAAAACATCAGTGTCTGTGGGAAGGACAGCACAGAGGTTTTTTCCCCGAATCCCCCCCGCTCTGTGAGGCACTGCCTGTGTTGCTGAGGTGTACCTCCACCCTCGGGACACTGTGGCCGTAGTGGTGCCCATCTTGGTGCAGCTGAGGTGTCTGTAGCAGTGTAGCTGCCCCACCAGAGACTCTGCAGAGGTACAGGGCATCCACCTCTCCAGGCAGATTCCTTGCAGGAATCCGACACTAAAGCTCTGGTTCTTCTGTATGCTGGAAGAAGGGACAAAGAGGAAACTGCTGTGAAGAACTCCAGAGAGTTGCATGAAGTTTATGTTTTCAAATCTGTTGTTTTATCAGCAACTTTTTGGAAAATGTATTTGTCTCACTGCTAATAAAAGAAATGGCTCCACTGAACTGCTGAATTTCTTTCCACAAGAAAGAAGGAGGATTTTTTTTTTTTTTGCATGTGTGCATGTGTGCTAGCTTATCTTCCCGATCTTGAAGCTGTTTTTCAAGCCAGAATGTCACAATTTAATTGGGGGAGAAGCCTTAATCACAGCTTGCAAACAAGGTGAAAATGGAACATTTTTAACGATTGCTTTCCAAAAAATAGATGGAACAGGGGAATGCTGACATTGCTTTACTTTTGCCAAAGGCTGCCAACACTCTGAGGGAATAAGCTATTCAGCTGGCAAAAAAGTGCTGAACAAACACTGAAGGAGCTAAAGGGATACTCCCAATCATGATATACTCGCTTTTCACTCTATCTCCTGCCCCAGTCTGATGTCTTTCCCCTCACCCCATGCCCTCACAAAAAAAAATATTTGGAAAAATAGAAAAAAAAAAAGAAAAAAAAAAAGAAAAAATAAGAAAAGGCATGTTGGATTAAAACAGTAGCAAGAGGAATTGGTGGATCCTGAGAGTTGGCAGGGGTATTAGTATTTTGTAACCTGATCTGTCATGTGACCAGGGCCAGGCAATAAAAATAAGTCTCCTACCAGCCCTCCTGTTTGCTCAACTTTATTATATGGTGTTAGTGGAGAACTACCTTTTTTTTTTCTTTTCTTTTTTTTTTTTTTTGGCAAAAATTTAGCAAATGAAGCCACCTGAATCACTAAATCCTGAAGGAAATCTGGCAGAGAACTGGAGGAGGTTGTTGCTGCACTTCCAAATTTTCCTGGAAGCAAGCATGTAGTGAAGAGAAAAGGAGAAGGTGAAATCTCTCCTAAATGTGGTGGGAGGGGCAGGAAGCAGAAAAACAAAACTATTAAAAGTAAATTAAATTCTTGATCAACCTTAGTAGAGGTTGGCAAAGATCTATTTGAATTAGCCAGCAAAGATTACTACTTGTTATGGACTAGCACACACACATATTCAGCTGCTGCACACCGCAGTGAGCAGAAATGTAATAACATACTGTAAATTACAGTTTGCTCACCACTGTGCTCAAGATGAGTTAATAACAGATAATGGCCCACAATTCACATATGGATCATTCTGGTAATTCTCTTTGATCTGTAAGTTCAAGAATACCATGTCAAAGTATAGCTATGTACAGGAAAAAGAGTCAGTATTAGAGCAAGAGCCCAGTAACAGCCTCCCCCCTTTACAAGTCTATCATTAGCACTGTAAAAACAGAGATGCTCACCTCACTGCCTTACTGGCCTCACCAGATCTGAGATTATTAGGCAAAGGAAAAGCCTTCTAGAGCCAACTTTTAACAGAGGCTGGTTGGGCAGAAAGACTATTAACCCTGGAACAGCTACCATAACATCCCTAAGCCCTGTGCCAGGGGAGTAGAGAAGAAAAATTTTAACAAGAGGAAGGAACACTTATTCTTTTCTTCTGGTATTAGGTGGACTTCCAACAAAGCAATCAGTTGATTACATTTGTACACGTGAACATCAGTCCTGAGATTGGGTCTTAACCTTCTTTATAAGTGGCCCTTGTGAAAAGAAATAAAGGACATGCAAGGGGACATTGATCAGAGACCTGTTGATCAAGAAACGTGTTGATCAGAGGCACAAAGCAGTGTTATTTGCTTCATCAGCTGGTAACCCTGAGAAAGAAAAAGATTCTGAATACCTTATAGATTCCAACAGAGAACTAAACAAGGCATTTTAGAAAGATCTTTCTGAGACCACATTATGCCACCAGAAAGCTGCTGCGTGAGAAGCTTCTCCTGGTGAAAAAGCCAGCTTCCAAAGAGATCTCCTCAAGAAACAGGTTCCTTTGTGTTAGGAACCAATTCATTTACCCTAAGCATTTCTGTTCATTTTAGTGAATCTCTCCTATTTATTATCATGTCCTATTTACAATTAATGAGTTTCAAGATAGGTTAAGTGTAACCTTGAGTTCAACAGACACTGACTTTCATTGTGTAATAGCAATGTTAACAGGGATTTATATTTTGTGAGGGAGATGAGGAAATATATATGGATACATTTCTTAAAACTCTAATGCACTACATTACCATTGTAGTGCAAATCAAAGCCTATCTGAGTGAGACACAAAAAGATTTTTTGTTGGAAGAGACCTACATGGTTTTGAAGTACCATCCAAATTTTAGAAAGCTTCCCTGTCAAGGAAGATAAGGGATGTATATTTACCATATTATTAAGTGTTTCACACATGCTTGAAGTGGTTTTGTGACAAGCCCCCATCTCACAAAAAATGGGGGGGAAAGGCTGGAAGAAAAGTGCAGATGCAGAGCTGTTCATGTGTACAAGTGATGGTGTCATCTCTGCTCTCTGAGACCCTGCAATGGCATGTATGTACTGAGTCCATGAATAATGCTGTAGTGCTCGACATACTTCTGGGAACAAGGAAATTAAAGAGCCAATTCATTTAACTCCCAAAGTGTGAGGAAGGGCCAAGGGACAAGAAACAACATGTCATCATATGTGTTTAGTTTGAAGGACAGAACAAGCAAAAGACAATCTCACATACCTCTAAATCCAATGCAAAACACTGGGGGAAAATGGTCAGATAAAAAAGGAGAGAGATGCAACTTGAACATCCACTCTGTGTTTTGATTGGTCCCGGTAACTTTCAGCTGTGAGTAGAGCAGAACAGAGTGTAAGAACAGCCTGTTCTGAAGGAGTGCACCTGCGAGGTGACACAGCTGAGCTGTCCTGCCTGTCCCCTCCTGCTCTCAGTCCTGGCTTGTGGCTGCTGCCACCACTGCTGGGAAGTGACACTGCACTGCACATGCAGACATCAGCCAGAGACTGTGTGGCACTGTGGGTTTGTGACATAAGCGCTCAGCATGGTTTCAGTGGGTCTGTGTAAGTCATCTGGGAACTCCAGAATGCAGGATTAAGCCTGTACAATATGAAGCACCTTCTGGGTGCTCTAGAAATGATGTTTCAAACCTCAACCAAACCTCTCATCTGCTCTCTCCAGTGGGAAGAGTATATCTAGTCATCACTTCATTTAGTATGGCAGCTTTTTAAGTAGACACAAAATGGCTGGTTAAGAGCTGTGCAAAGCATCAGGGAGGTAATTAAGTTAGAGCTCAAGAGTAATGAGGTGACAGAGATTAGGCTGAGCATCATTTCTTTCACATCAATGTGTTCTACTTTCAGAAAGACAGAAATGCACTTATGAAAAATTTCCACCACACATTCCCAGTGAAGGAATTTTCTTTAACTATATGAGTTTTTAAAAGACCAAATGAAGAATATCACAACATAGAAAAAACCAAAACCAAAAACTAAACCAAAACAAATCAACGGGAATTTTAGATCAGCAGAATGTCACCAGGGAGGATAACCTTGTTCTTGGTATCAGAGATCACCTGGGGATGTGTAATTAGAAAGGAAGCCACAATGTCATTGCTATCCTCCATTTGCAGTCTCATCAGAAGGACAGAAATCCCAGCAGCATATATTCTCTTGATACCATGGGGTGTTGCTGTCTCAGGAAGAAAAGGGTCACCTACCACCTCACCAGCACTATTTCCTGCCTCTGTTGAGGATGCCCAGCAAAGCGAGACCTGGCTGGACTCCTGAGGTTTAAGGATCGCAACAAAAGCTGCAGTGCCTGTAAAACAATAGTTTCTTCATAACTCAAGCAATTATGTCCAATACAAGATCTGCACATCACAGAAAAAAGACAGTCAAGTTAGTTACCAGATGAGTGAGGTGACAGAGGCTGGCTTAGACATCATTGCTCTCACTTCCATAAGCCCCAGTTTTGGAAAAACAGAGAGGGTTTTTTAACTGTTTTAACCAGGTATTTCCAGTATGATTCCCTTCTTGTAAGAGTTGCCAAGTATACCTACTTATTCAAGATTTAGTGGTACATTTCACTCTTCCTTAAATACTCTTCTAAATGTCCCGACACTTTCTAGGAACAGGGTGGTGTGGGGAGGCCACTCTGCACAGCCAGCAGCTGCCCTGGGTTGGCTGGGTCAGCGGCTGGAGGAAGCAGTTTCCTGTTTTGCTGGTGCTCAATGCCACTTAACAATGGGGGGAAAGAAAAAACTGCAGGATCTAAGCATTGCAAAACTGTTTTCTACATGAGCTGTCCGCCTGCCTTCCCCTCTGCTCTGGCTGCCCCCACCTCACACACCCATCCCCCGGTGGATGGCAGTGCAGGAGAGCAGGCAGACACACTCGAGGCTGAGGTGACAAGGGCTTGAAGGTATCTCTTGCATATAAACAGCCTGGACTCCATGTGAGTGAGTCTGAAACAGCAGGCTGGATATTACTAGCTTGTGTCTTTTCTTCTGCCTCCTGTGAGAGAGAAAATGAGAATCATGTGCAGAGCTTCTGGAGCTTCAGTGTCAGCAAGCATCACTCGTGCCTTCTTACAACACCTAAAACATCTCGTCCATCATAGGAGATGGTTTTCAACACCATCCTGAGATAACCATTTCCAGCAGTGGTCAGTTCATTAGGGCAGGAACAGCACTGGCCGTGATTTCTCATTCTGCCTTTCTGAAACATGTCCTTCTTCTCTGGTGGTTTGCTCAGTGCCAAATCCTTAATCCAGTCTTATCAGCTCATGGAGTGTTTTTACTCTCCTACTTGCCTTCTACTGCCTGCACACTCAGGCAACATCCCTTGTTACCCTGACATAGTTTGGTTCTGGTGATGTCTCTCCATATCCAAATCTGACCTCATTTACTGGCTTTGTTTATCAAAAGCTTCTTCTGAGATTAAGGGTTGCAGGGGGTACCTCTGTAAAGCAGAAGAATCTAAGCATTGTAACTGTGAGTGGAGCCACTCAGAAACAGGAAGCGCAGGTGCCCAAACCATAATCTGGGTTTGTTGCTGTCCCTTTATTTCTGCTTCCCCTCTGTTTCTGAATACATGTTGTCTTCAAAGGCACACAGGGCAGCAGACAGGAGCCCCAGGCAGATTGGAAGTCACTGGGCTCTTTGTTAGTGCTCAGGCTATAGAAATCGCAGGTGAGTCACCACTGCTTGCAGGAGCAGGTAATGTAGACATTGCCAATCAAGCTCACAGAGCCTTAAATCCAATCCTGACAAGGAAATTATCAGAAGCAATGCAGATATTGCAAACACAGTTCCTTTATTATTGCCTGTAGCCTTAAAAACTTCTGCAACAACTGACCCCTACAGCTTTCAAAGTTCAGGAGTGGCATTGCTTGGAGATACAGTGTGCAAGTATTGTGCTAAGTTTACAGAATACTGTGCCAGAAACCTCCTTATTGAAGAATTTATTTTGTTAAAATTTTTTGTTTGCCTGTTTGTTTTTGCAGTGAAACCTCAACCCCACCTGTTGGTTTTTGTGTGGGATTTTTTTTTCTGAGAAGTTATGATTGGGTTATAAACCCAGTAAAAAAGCAGTAAAATTTTCAGGACTTAAACTGCCAAGCACAGAGAAAAGTTTTACAGAGAACTCAGCCAGTGAGACACAGTAAATGTAGGGCATCTATCATGCTTAAACCTTATAATGACCCAACATTGTTTTATCATCATTTGAACACAGCAGGAGAGCTAAAACCCCACTGAACTCCATTGGAGGAAGAGTACTCTAGGTCTTTATGATGAACATTGCAAAAGAGATATGTTTGACAAAAAAAAAATAAGCCCCCACAAGTCCTAGGATTAAAGTGACTTTGTCTATGCTAAAGGTTTACCTAATATTATTTTGCAATCAAGGTATGGTGTTCTCTCACCCTGGTCTTTCCTTTCGTTGTTTTCCCAGACAAGACTGAAGAGTATCATTAACGCAATTTCTCAGAAGGCATCTGTCATCTGTCACATGTGTTTATATATCCATGCCTACTGTGTGCAGTCTGGGAAAATCCCCTAGTGTTCTTGAGGGAGAATAAAGACCATAGGGATGAGCAGTGGCATGACACCAGCTACCCATGGAGCAGCAGTGTCTTCAATGTTTTGTTGCACTCAGTACTCTTAGGACAAGTTAATTATCAGGTTAAAGGAAGATAATTAACATAGGAAACTACATCATTATTCAGCAAGACATCAAATGCTATCTCTGGTGCCTGTTACTCTTGCTCGACCAGTTCAGCTCTTAACAGTGTATTAGTCATCTGACCACACTGAACATCAATCTTTCACTCCTCATTACACACTCAAATACAAGCTACAGTATAGACATGCTCCATCCTGTAATTACAATATATAGCCATGCTAGAAAATCTATTATGTCTAGAGGTTAGACTCAGAAACAAATTAATTAATTGCACTTTCTCCACTTCTAGGCTAAGATAAGATTTTGTTGCTTCTTTTCAGTAAAAGACTTTTTCTGTAATTAATGTGGTTTGCTGTAATAAGCAGCATGTCAGCAAGAAACTCCTCATACAAGGGCAAGCAACAGGCATTTAATCATCACAGGGCACCTGATTATCAGTATTATAAAGTTATCTTTTGGCAGAGAAGTCTTGGCAGCAAGTAGCCTCTTCGGTGTGAGATTAGCAGTTCTGCAGCAGGCCAGAGCCCGAGTGACAGCTCAGCCTGGGGTGCATGCTGTGGCAGTGCTGCACGGGGGGATGCACCCCTCTGCACAAGCCAAGTGCTTTTCCATTCCACTCGGTGACAGGGGAGTGCCTTCGTGCCTTTCGGAGACGTACAAATTGAAATGCTGGATTTAAATCGGATTACATGATGTGTTGGATGGCAAATGTCAGGGTGGCCTTTGGACTGTTTGAACACAAGAGTCTGGAGAAAGCTAATATTTGGGGGGCTCTGTCAATAAGGTTTTTCCTTGTTTTTTTGCTCTGTGGAGGACAGGACTCCGAACTGATTCCCCAAATTCTACTGCTTGTGGATCAGTAGTGTGATCCTCCTAGGGACCAGGACTGCAGTGTGGTAGGAGAATGCACAGGTCTTGCACTCATGGGTGCTGTGGTTAGTGTGGGCTCAGAGAGGCACCAGAGAGACAACCCCATCCTGGTTGAGGAAGACACTCACTCCCAAGAATGATTTTACCTTTTCTTTTCCTCCTTTTGCCCAAATTTTTTTGGGGGGATTGTTTCAGTTCCTTTTTTCCTTCCTTCAGTTTTCCTCACTTGTTTCCCTCTGTCTCAGCTCTTTCCTTCCTATCAGTCACTTCTCTGTCACCATTCTTCACCATTCTTTGTCTTGCCATTCTTCTCTACCACAGTCATATACCTGGCTGTCACCCAGGATGGCTTTCACTAAGCAGGGCAGTGACCTCACTAAAACCCTGCCCCTGCCTCTGGTGGCACAAATGCCAGAGCTGGAGTAGCCGTGGTGCAGTCAAGCTTGGAAGGTTAATCTTTTTGTTATTCAAGACAGGGCAGTTCTAATATGCCAGCACAGCCATGTCCAAAGGGAGGGTGTCGTGCAGCTTGCGGTATGGTGTTCTGGTGCAGCAGTTCAGGCTGCTGTAGGCACATCTGTATAAAACAATGGTTCCCTACCCAATGAACCCACAGTTTAAGTGACTTTTATAAGCTTAGCATGCTCAGAATCTCTAGTGAAAGCTGCAGTGCATTCAAAAAGCAAGTTGAGAAAGTCCCACTCTCTGCAGAATGAAAGTCTCTGGGTGAGGAAGAAGAAAGGTATCACTTTCTCTCCTTTTCTCCACTGTTTTGCTCCTGGTCCTAAGCTACAAAACAAACCCAGGATTTCAGGGAACGTTCAATCTGCAGCTTGTTCTCAGCTGATCCTGTTGCAGGGAGCAAGTTCCTGGCTGATTCACGAGCAGTAAAAATAAACAGTCTGGGGAAGGCAGGGAGGAGGGAGGGAGACCGGTGGTTACAGAGGAAAAAGTAGGAGCTACAGCAGCTGGTGTTTTCTTTGCTGGTTCTTTTCAGAGGATTTAGGCAGGTTGGAGATGTAAGTGATTAATGGAGAATGATAACACCTCACCCCCCTCCTCTTTCTCCTGGAAGGAACACGAGTCTTTATGCATATCACTGGTCTCTCAGCTTTAACCTTTCCAAGATTTACACACTCCATCCACTCCAGTGCAGTGCTGTGCAGCTGACAGCACATCTGGGTGTATTAACTGTACACTCTGCGGTTTTTGCAGATGCTTAGGGTTTGTTCTCAGTGTTTGGAAATGCTGCACTCAAAGCCCCGAGACTTCTCCCATGGAACTGACCAGACTGAAGACGAGCTGCCACACAAACTTGAGACTGTTTTTGTTGTTTTCTAGCCTCTTCTGTGTGTGGAGTAAAGGCTACAGCTATGTATTGCAGAGCACCAGTAACATGTGCCTCCTCAGTGGCTCCCAAAGCATATTTGGGAATACCGTACAAGTAGCAGAAATCCTTTTCTGTCCCTCTCCATCACTATGTCAACTGCTTTGCCAAGTCCTTCTAGGGAACCCACCCTCAGCTCTGCTCAGGGCTGATCCTATCACAGCACACTTCTGTTCTCTTCTGCATGGTTGAGGTCTGCTTTCCTCCTGCCTTTCTTGCCCTGGAGAAGAGCAGAAATAGATGGGCGAAGGTGCATGCATAAGTTCTGCCATTGATGAAAAGGAGTTGCAACAGAGTGTTACAGCTTTAAGGATAAGATTCCCACCAGGAACAGCATAAGACAAAAGTTAAGGAGATGTTATTTATTATTTGTCTTAAGCAGGGCTGATGGAGACACAAAATTAATAATAGTGTGCTACTGAAATTGACTGAAGGTGAGATGGCACATCAATAGAGAGGATGAGTAGAATACCAGGAAAAAATGTGGTAACTTCTGAAATTCACAGCATAGAAGGTCATACACCTAGGCAGTAGGAGCTCCTGCTACAAAGACAGGGACACAGTATTTGTAAGAAGCAGTAGTGAATAGAGACCAAAACTTACTCATCCATTGGATACAGGATAACTGAGCCACCAGTGTGACACAGCCATGGAAGAGGTAAACACAGTCAGAGGATATATTAGACAGGATACTTTAGTTGATTAGAAAAGCATTTACCACCATTGTGTAAGGCTGTATCAAAACTTCATCCAGAACAATGCACACAGCCCTTGTCACCCATATTTACAAAAAAAAAATAGACCACAACCCCTGATGTTCAGGAAAATGAAAACTGTCCTAGAAGACTGTAAAAGAAACTGATTTGAAAGCAGCGAAACAAGAATGGAGAGCAGGGACAGGATTATTTAAATATGTCAGAAAAGAAAACAACAGGTAAAGAGAATTAAGTCATTTAAACTAAATCATGACCTTAACACAAGAACAAGATGGTATATGAAATAATGACCAGGGGAACAAGCTTATATGAAAAATTTCCATTAAATTTAACAAGGAAGAAATAGAGAGAGCAAGCTCAGGGTTAGGGTTAGGGAGCTTCACAAATTATTAACATATTATGACGCATAAGGTCCCACCAGACCAAGTCCTGGCATGGACTGCAGATGCATGTGCATTATGAACAGCATGCATGTTTACTCACAGGGTGATTTAATCTTTAATGATCACGACAGGACACTGTGGGGTACTAGTGAGAATGGGAAGCTGTCATATCTTGGTTCCTGGTTGAAATTCAGACCAGACTGTGTCTGGCTGAAGGAGAAACACCCAACTATTGGTTGGTAGCTTCTTTGTAAAATGAGCTGCTTTGCAACTCCAAATGGAGTTTTCTGTCACAAAATCGCCACTGCCAAGAGTGGGGATGGTGGTAAGATTTGCAGGCAATCTTCCTAGCAATGCCAAAGATTGCCTGGACAGGGAGAACGACCAACCAGTATCTGTGTGCAGTGTAGTGGAGGGTGCTGGGTGGCAATCACACAGCCATCAGCTGATGTTACCTGCCCTGAGCACAGAGGAGTCTCTTGCATCTCCCGAGAGCTCACACACCACCCCCTGCTTGTGGGGCAGGCTGGGGTGGGAGGACAAGAGGCCTGGTAAAGGCTGAGCTAGTCACAAACACACCAACTGAACTCTCTTCAGTTTTAAGATCTGAGACTGGCTTTTGCCAAGACAAGTGCTGGCACATCCTGCAGTAAAGGGGAAGGGGGAGTGCAAGGGCATCAGGGAGCAGGGTGGAGAGGGAGACCAAGAGAGACAACTGATTATCTTTTTTTCTACCATGCTGGTCCTGTGAGATAGGGGAAATTTATAATGCACGTACATATTCCAGGGTTTTCGAGGGCTGTCTCTAGCTGTATATCATATTTCCAGGGGTCAAATGTTTATACATTTTGTCTACAAGAGTAAAAATGTGTATTTTTATTGGGGAGTGACTGATCACAGGAGTGAGCCAGAGTACAATACATTAAAAAAAGGCAAGTTGCTTCACTTCTATGAGGTTAGCTGAGTGGTGTAGGCTCTGTGCCCCATCTTGACCAGAACTGGTTTATCAGTCAGACCACAACACCTTGACTGCATTGCATCCTTCCTTCTGAAAAAAACCAAATCATCTTGAACAACACCTGAGGACACTTGTTTATTAAGCTTATACCAGTTTTGAGAATTCTGATATCTTTTGATATGTAAATGCTTTCCTGGAATCAGTCTGCCTACATAACTTGTTTAACCTACAAGACAGAGTAGTTGCAAGCAGCACATCACATACAACTTACAGGTAAATGATGCTGTAGCCACATTGATTAACTTTGTCCAGATGGGCACTCTGTAGATCTTGAACACAACCAAATTGAGTGGCTATCTATAAAAAGCAATATAGCTTTTCTAACTAAGTTTTCTAATTAAGTTTAACAAAGTCACGTGCCAGATTCTGCACCTGGGACAGGAAAAACTGGGTGTACATACAGATGGGGGAATGAGACGCTTGAGAGCAATGCTGTGGAAAGGGACCTGGGCTCCTGGTCTCTGGCAAGCTGAACATGAGTCAGCAGTGCCCTGGCAGCTAGGAGGGCCAACAGTGTCCTGGGGGGCATCAGGCACAGCATCACAGCCAGGCAAGGGAGGGGATTGCCCTGCTCTGCTCTGAGCTGGGGCAGCCTCACCTCCAGTGCTGGGGGCAGTTCTGAGAGCCACAGTATAAGAAAGATACAAAGTGTTAGAGAGTATGCAAGAGAGGGCACCAAGGATGGGTAAGAGTCTAGAGGGGAAACCAGAAAAGTAGTGGGTGGGATCACTTGGTCTGCATCCAGGAGGAGGTGTCTGCAGCTTCCTTTATCAGGAGAAATGGAAGGGCAGGCACCAATCTCTTCTCTCTGGTGAACAATGACAAAACCCGAGGGAATGGCCTGAGACTGATTCCAGGAAGATGGTTCTTCACCCAGAGGGTGTTTGGGCACTGGCACGGGGTCCCCAGGGAAGTGGTCACAGCACCAGCCAGACAAAGTTCAAGAGGCATTTGGACAATGCCCTCAGGCACATGGTGTGATTCCTGGGGTGATATGTACAGGAGCAGGAGCTGAACTTTGATGATTCTAGTGGGTCCCTTTCAACTCAGCATATTCTGAGTCTAGGTTTATGAGGAGTAATGTAGTCAGATCTTTAATGTAGAGAGAAAGAGGGGAAATTAGAAGATTACTGCAAAATCTTTGCTTACTTTTAGAAAATGGTAAATCCAAATACCATTTGGATGCGCATCACTATGATTCTGTCACAATAGGCCACTGAACACTCTTGGGTATTACCCAAACAGGTTTTTATCCAGTTCCTTCTCAGGAATCATGCCACCGTTCCTTCATAAAGGAAGGATTGCTGCTTTGAAAGACAGATATTGCTTATAACTTACCTTTATTGAGGAAGTTTTAGGGAACATGGTAGGATCTCTAAGGCCTTGAGCAATCTGGTCTAGTGGGAGGTATCCTTACCCATGGAAGGCGGGGTTGGGACTAGGTGATTTTTAAGGTTGCTTCCAACCCTTAACATTCTGTGGTACTTCTGCTAAAGCCAGAAGCCCTATGAAGAGCCTACAGGCAAAACAAATACACATTTCTACAGGGTAAACTAACTGCTTCTCACTGGTCCTACTTTAGTTGCTGCCTCCAAAGGCAGTTTTGTTGTTGTTTTCCAACAGATTGCCTCAGAGTTGATGGAGAGATACTTCCCATGGGATGACAAGCCCTGCAGCCCTTTAGTCATCCTGCATGCATCAAGCATGCAGCACTCCTAAGAGGTGTTGTAGTACTGCCCATGCTAGATCAGCTCTGCCTTCTCCTGACCCCCGAGTTGCCTAGTGCTAGGTGCTTGTTTTCCATGCTGACCAATTCAAGCTCTTCCCACTCAGAACTGCAGTACTTGGGGTCTTTTTTGTAGCTACCCTTAAAATAGGAGGTCTGCCCCACTTGGCCTCAAATATCTTTCTGGGTACCCTACTGCATACTACACAAGCACAGGCACTTGCTGAGTTACCAATTCAGCCAGGAACAGGCAGAGGTGTGGGCTGTGAGATATGGAGGGCCTGCAACAACTGACAACATGCCTGGCACAGCACAAGGTGTTACAGAAGACAAAGCCCAACCTCAGGGGGAAACCATACCTGACTTCCATGTGTGTTTGTGTAAGGCAGGCAGCTCTTGAGAACCGTGTCATGTTTTTACGTGTGTTTAAACAGAGCCTAGCACAACAAAGTCCTTAATCCAAACCAGAGCTCTTAAGTATCACAGCAATGCAAATTAAATAACACTTATCATACACTTTCCCTCTCTACTCACCAGGTCAGGCACAAGGGAAGGCCCCTTCTTGATTGTTGGGAAGGAGCTGGGCTTCACATCAAGCTGGGCACATCTTCAGGCTAAGCTCAGATAGTTACTGCCCATTAGCCAGGCTGCCCTGCTGGACCTGCAATCAGGCTTCCTCCTGAGAGGAGAAGTATGTTTAGTCTAAACCCAAGAGAAGTGTTAATGTCATTTATCCTCTGTTTGCCCCAGCTAAAGCACATGTTTGTACAATTACTGGGGTTCAGCTAACACTAGTATTTTTGCATGCCACAGCAATCTGGCTCTGTCAGAGTCTATAGGACCTCTTTCAGAAAACAGATAAAATGGAGTTGTTAGGGAAAAATTCTCAGCAGACATTTGCTGAATGTGTACTTTTTAAAATAGTCCGTGCCAGTTGCTGTCACTAAATTTGATGAAAGTTCTAAGACTTCTAGCAAAATATTTTTGATCCCAAAAGAAAATACGTTTCAGTCATTTCCATCTATTCTGTAATCCAACATTATTAGCTGGCCCATTTCCCACAAGCAGAGTGCTGTACAGCAGGTAATCCTACAGACACAAAGCTTGTGACAGCTCATCTCCTTCCAAGAAACTGCATTATAGTGAATGATAACTGAGGATCTGCTTGTGAATGAGCATATCACCTCTTCTAGTTAAAGAAAACAGGTACTACCTAAAATTTTAACTATTAAAATAATTAAACATACACATCTACATCATTAATCAATAACAAAATTTTACTAAAAAAATTACAGTGTTTGACCACTCACTGAACTTGGCTGACAGTAGAAAACCATCTTCACAAATAAGATCATTGTCAAAAAAAAAAAAATTAGACCCATTATTTCTAAGTAATATAGAAGATAATACATATAGAACAAACATGCAGCGTGTTTGTTCTTCAAATTACATTCAACAGATGTGTTCAGTTAGCTGCTCTATACAGACAATATCATTTGAGAAGAAGAGGTTCCAGACACTACACAAGACCAGCATTGTCCTTTAGCACTGCAAAGTTTTAAAGAGGTTTAAAGAGGGGAGCAAGATTGTAAGTTTGCTTATCAGTAACAGCTTTTTTGGAAGGCAAGTGTTGAGAAAGATGAGCGATATTATGATAAGATAAAAAGTATATCTTTTGGTGGGGCATTTGATGGGTTCTGTAGGTAAATACACTGGGTTAATGGTCTCTTTCATATTGAAACAGTATCCTCAGCGGGATTTGCTTCCTCGGCTGCTCTCCGTCCCCTCCCCCAGCTCTGTGACATGAGAAATGCAGCGTTTTTAATGACTGGAGCAGGAGGGATCTTGTTATTGTGGCTGCATCACCCCTCCAGGACACAGTTCAGTAGAAGTTTGTCATGTGGCTGAGCAGAAACGATGAATGCAGGTTTTATGAAGTTCATTCCCCAAATACAAAGGAACAGGGGGAAAAAAACCCACCGCATTCATGGCTACAGGCTGCGAGAGTACACAGTTCACAGCCGGAGCCCTCCATTGATCACTGTCAAGCTGCTAGCCTGCAATGCACCTGCGAGCTCTCCCCCTCTCCCTGAGCAGCAAGCCTTTACCTGCACTCCCACCTGCATTCACAGCATCCCCCAACCCATCTCCTTCTTTCTCACTCCTCTACTTTCCTAGCGGAGGGCATTCTGGACTTTAGTGTCCCTCTGAAGCATAGGTTGGGTCTAGGGAGAGCTAAATCACCCCTCTGCTTGGAGGCATGTGGATATTCACCAGTTAATATCCCCCCAGGCTTGTTTCCCTGCTGCCCTTGCCTGCCTTACCTCGGCTATTGCCTCATTTCCTGTTTGCTCCTAGCAGCCACCTCCTTTGCTTTAGCTCCAGGCCATTATGCAGGCCATATCACACAGGTGGAAGGGGTAAACATTAAGAAAAAACTCCCAACAACCCAACATGTCCTTCCTCTCCTCAATGGGCATGATGATATTGTCAGGAAATAGGTAATAGCTGCAGGTGCTAGAAAATGAACTACATGTATAAGAATGCCTGGAGTTTGAGTGTTGAAAATATACAGACAAATAATTTTGACTATGAATAGGTTATTCTAAATAGGTAAGCACTAATGCAGGGTCTCCTTGACAAAGCACGTCATGCACACTTCTGCTGTAACAGAACTGTCTTGCTCTAAGCAAGTCCCCCAACATTATAGGATGCTTTGGGTTGGAAGGGGTTAAAGATCATCTTGTCCCAACCCTTCTGCCATGGGCAGGACATCTTCCACTAGACCAGGTTGCTCAAGGTCCCATTTAACCTGGTCTTGACCACTTCCAGTGATGGCACATCCACAATTTCTCTGGGTAACCTATTCCAGCGTCTCAACACCCTCGCAGTAAAGAGTTTCTTCTTCCCTGGACTGGGAACTGCCACTCCCTCACCTCACCTTATTCTGATCTCTCCCCAGTGTGTTTTCCTCTGCAGGATTTGGGGCCTTGGTTGCAGGAAGCAGGTGACAGTACCAAGAAAAAGCAATGCCCTCCTGCTCAGACCATAGGCAGGTCTGAGCATACCTATGTGTACCCACACTGGTCTGATCTGATCACATCATTTGAGGTTCATGAATGGATCAGATGCTGGGCTTTATAGGTTAGGCACTCAAAAATTAAACTCAGAAAATTAACAATTTTCTGACATGTGCTGGAGCATTTAGTCTGTTGGCATCTACGTTACAATAATTTAAGATGCTCTTTTCCCCAGGAGAAAGGCAAACAAGGCATAACAATATCAAAAGTTGCTCCCTTGACTTTACTTGTCAACTCAGGTCTGGGAAGCCATATCCCTGAGCCCGTTTCACCAGCTTTACTTTGGAAATCAGTACAATTGTTAGCTGTCAATAACTCACTCCATTTACTGCTCTCAGCTGCTCAGGAGGACATGGCAGACTCTGAGCCGGCTAAGGTTACTGCATGATAACAGCAATTCTTAAGTCAAATGGGATAATGAAGCTCTCCCTAGATGGTGACAAGCTTTGGATTTCCCATAGAAACGTGTGATTGTGCCTGTGTCTTTGCCTGCTGTGTTGAAGACTCTCCCCCTCTTCTCCTTCGCAGGTCTGGTTCCCCAGCCCCAGCCCCAGCAGTGGTGGAGCTGAGTGGCTGTGGGCACTTGATGCTGATTAAATTCTGCTGACTGAGGAAGATGTCAAATTCTACCCAAAGCAGAGAGCCGCCAAGGAAAAGCTGCTTTTCTTTGCTTTTGACAGCTGGAGCCATGAATTTAAGCAGAGGTCTCACCTTCAGGCAAGTCAACAGCTGGGCAGGGAGCAGTCTCTCTTAAAGAGAAAGTACACCGTATTTTGCTGGAGTTCAGTGTTGCCAGGAGGTGAACAAGTTGAAGTGCAAGAGAACATTTATGTAAAACCCCAGGTGCAGCTGGGTTTTTTGTTGTCAGGTTGTTTTTGGGTTTTTTTTTCTTTTACTAGAGAAAGACCAAGTAACAAACAAGAAAGAGGAAATGAAAGCAGTCTTAATTCCCACCCTTGGTGTTTCTCATCTTTCATTTCCCCTGCCATATGAACAAGGAGAAGATGCAGCATGTGTCTGTACAGGAAGTTTCCAAACCCCAAGTCCTTTTGCTAAGAAGTCCATGCACTGCGTCACATCTATTTTTATACTTTTTTATACTGTCTTTGTTTTTAGATGTATGCCATGCCATAGCTCAGGAAACAGTGGCTCTATTGATCAGTAATGGGGTCCATAAGACTCTTCCCTGTTTCTAAATCTGTCTGTACCCAATAGCCATCCCAAGCTCTTTCTGCTGAGGAACGGCTTCTCGTCTTTGCAGTGTGAAACCTGTGTGCTCAGTTCAGGGGCCAGTGGATGGGATTTCCCACAACAAAATATCACTGCCCTAACTAAATCACTTAAAATATTACTGGCAGTATCACCTAAAAGACTGAGGGCTGAATGGCTTCACTCACACACTGTACTTTCTGAGGCCAAAAGAGAAACACTGTCACTGCAGGGCGAGGCTGTGTGATGCCTAATTTTCATCCCATTGAGCAGAGGCCAGGAGCCAGAGGAGGTTCAGACCTTCCAGGAGGCAGGGACAGGCACAACTCGGATCTAAGTGCAGTGGGAAATATGAAGCACACAGTGAGTCACATGGCCACTGTCACATCACGTAATTCATGTGTGTGATATCTTAGCAGGTGCAACTAGCCAGAGGTGTGAAATGCAGGGGATCCTTGCTTATTGCCCTTTCCTACCCTCCATAAAGCCACAGCTGCTTACAGTACTCTGGCCACCCCCAGACAAGAAATCTGGGGGTATTCCTAAACTCTCTTGTGGGAAAGCCAGCTTTAGGAAAGGATTAGATATTAGTTGGACCAAAAGGAAAGTTTATAGCTGTCTAGTTTGCAGTCAGATGGTAAGGGAAATGCACAAGCAATCCTGAGCAGGGCGGGGAAACCAAGGCTCTGGCTAGTGTGTGTCCTAGCCAGTAGGCATCATACCCATAGTCACTCTTTTTCTCTCTGACATATCCAATTTTCTTCCCTTCCCAGCTGAAGACCTCCAAGAGAAGAAATGTCCCACCCCAGTCTCTCCCCTGATCATTGTCACACTTTCTAGGGAGGTGGGAAACATTAATTTTAAACCCTTTTTTAAGGGAATTATGTCCATCTCCACAGTATCTTAAAAATATAAAATGAGATCTCTCTCCTTGGTTAGATGCAAGAAGTCCCAATGGACTCAACCATGTTTAAGACTGTCAATTACTTTGTGACATCTAATGTATATCCTGGGATGACTTGCAACTGACAAACTCTGCTGTGAAAACACAGGTTCATCATCATCATCATCATCATCAGTGTTGTTTTGGGGGGGGAAAAATATCCCCAACAAAAACCAGCAAGCATCATCCTCCAGCCCAACAGGGAAAAGGAGGGAATGTCAGAGAGAAGAAATATTTTGTGTCTGGATCTCCACTACTGTCAATATGGAGTAGAAGTCACAGGTCGCTGGCCTGCAAACACTGAAGTGCTAGTAAGCACTGTAAGAGTGCTTAAATAGGATTTTCCTATGGATGTTAAGAGTTGAAACACCTGTTGAAAGCAGGTATTTGCAGAGTTAAGCATAACTGAGGTTATCAACATTAAAATTTATGGTATGGAAACCAAAAGTCAATCCAGATCCCAACCTTAATACAGGCAGGCCCTCTTTGGATTTTGCCTGATCCATTTCAGCATTTTTTTTTCCTAAAATCTTTTCTTTAGCTCCATCAGTGGTAGAATGTTGAAGGTGGTTGTGAACAAATGCATTGTCTTATTATCAGACAAGGAGGCAAACAAAAAAAAAGTTTTCTTAACTATTTTGTTATGATGGCATAGATGGAAGATAAAATCCCATTTCTTTCTGCTATAATAGCAATAACTACCACCCTAAATCCTTTTCTGAAATTCATGCCAAACCTCAGCTTTCAATGATTTTTAAGTGCAAAGGCATGTGGAACACCTGAAGAAGTTATATTTCAAATAGAATTGAAAGACAGAGACCACTTCTTGCTTGAAAGCAAGATGGCATGGAAATCTGCTGCCAGACTTCTTTCTTGCTAGATTTTCTGCCTTATTTTACAGCCTCCTACTGTTCAGGTGGGGCTCTGTAAGGGCAGAAACTTGGATGGTTAAGTATTTTTCTGAATCCCATTTTTAAATGCTCTGAGGCATCCACCATCAACAAGAAAGATCCTGGGTACAGTTGAAACCAGCAAGACATGAAATGAAAAAGGACAGTTTGTTGTGAGCATTGCAGCTAGAACTGCCAGCTTTGTGATTTTAGAAGAGAAACTTTACCATCAGCATAACGTGACATTTTTGGTGTGATGCATGATGATGTGGGTGGATTGCAACGCCACATGTTGTTATTTCAATGTATTGTCATCATCAGGGTTCACTGAAGCATTGCTGTGTTTCAGCAGAACATCATTATCTCCTCTAGCAGCTTCAGCTCAGCCAATCCTAATAGGTTCACAGATATTTAGTGTATAAAAAAAATCTGCTTTGCCTAGATTTGCATCTTAATGTTCTAGAAAACCAGATAACTGGAAGCTATTTCATAGAAAATTATTTTTAAATGTAGCTGCATACATTCATAGTAGAGGCCTCATCCTCACTTCAGTCTTTTCAGAGAAGGGAAACTTGCCTTGTTACTTCTGCAAATAAGCATGCAGTTTCCATTTCATGCAATAATTACAATTAAAGAACATATTAGAAGAATATAACTAAACATTTTTCTCCCAAAGAGATAAAACTGTTCTTAAAAAGCATCAATTTTAAATTTTTCTTCTAGTTCCCAGGTACCTAGTGGAAACTAAAGAATGATCCTGCTGGAACTTTTTGTCAAGGAGAGATGCACATAATATGATTAGCTTGCTACACAAAATGGATCTGATCTTGAAATACTGGGGTAAATATCCACTATGCCTTCTAGCAATTAATCTTTAAACTAACACTAAGGGAAGTCATAGGACAAAAGCTTTCCCTGCCACATTGAAGATACAAGGCACAATGCACAAACCTAGGTGAATTTGAAAGAGAATCCAGAATACAGTCCACAGTGAAGTAAGCCAGGATCTGTTAAGCACAGTTGTGCATTCATTTGGATAGCAGCTTCCCACATGGGCCATGTCCTGGAACTGTGCTGAGATTATGTGAGCTGTGTGAAGGACCTCTGTGTCCCTATTACCAGGAAATAGTTAATATTCTTCCCCACTGGGGCCCACATGCACCTGCACAAGTGTGGTGTGTGGTTTCTTCTTGCAGCTGCATCTGTGTCTGCTGCTGCCTGCACAGAGGTTTTAAAGTGTAAGTGGAGAGCTGGTAAGGCTGCCCTTCAGTGGCACTGCAGCCTCAAGGGCTGCTGCAGAAGCACTGAAACCACTCTCTGAGGAAAGAAGTGGGTTCAGCAAAGTGTGTTTCTCAGCTGTTAATTTAATATCTCTGGAAAATTTAGCACTTCTTATAAATATACCAATTAATGATGTATCGTCATAGTGCCATTCTGGACCTGCTGTCTATTATTATCTTGTTTTTTCCAGAGGAAAAAAATGAGGCTGTGAGACTAACTAATTTGACTAGGGTCACTGAGAGCAAACCTGCGACAGATCCAGATACATGATGAAGATCTTTCCCAGCCCTGTAGTGTGGCTGTTCAGCCTCTTTGCTTCTCCCTTAGTTTGCTGATATCTGAATTCCTTAAGCAAAAGGAGGACTATTTTTGTCCCAATTGCTAAAACCCATCATTCACAATATCTGCTCCCTCTCAGAAATGAGATGATTATGGGGGTCAGTAGTCAGAAGAGAGAGTTATCAGCCAGCCCTGGGCTCCAGGAGCAGTGATTAGGATCATCTGTTATTAACCACAGACGCATGCTTTGGAGCAGAAGTGCTCAGTTCTCCTCTGCATTCGAGATCTGTCTGGTGTGAGGATGATATATGGGAGGGAAGAGATTGTGTTCACTGATTCCACAAGGTGATGTGATTTAGAGGAGCTAGATGGTTGTTTTGTTCTATTCCCATCATGTCATCCCCTCAAGGCTCGTATACCACTGAAGGATCGCCAGAGTCAAGGGACTGCTTGCCCTTCACACTCCTTTTCTGCACCATTCCTTCCCCCAGCAGGCTCCCCATGGTGTGGTGGGAGAGTGACAATTGGCACAAGAGCCAAATCTGCTGCCTTTGGACTGATGGAGAATTTTTTCCCCCAGGCAACATTTTTAAGCCAAGGATTTCAATGTCAACCTTGCTTTTAAGAGAGTGTGTGCTGTTATCTTTAGGTTTACAACTTTCTGAAAAGAAAAGGAGATTTATGGAAGAAATATGATAGTGCATATGTGCACCTTATCATGCAAGACAGGCAGACAAACGTGGCTACATGAAGAATTACTGCATGTGGTTGTTGGTGCATGGTTGCACAGGGAGTTTTACTTAGGTTGACGCACAAAGCTACTAATTTCAAGCAAAACCTACCAGGGTGAGAGATCATGTAAGTGGAAGAGATGCTGTCTTTGTTTTTTGTGTGTACCTTTTGGTGTAAAAATTTTCCCTGTCTGCTCTAACAGTAGCTGTATTTAGGTTAAAAACACAAAATGTCTCAGCATAAATCACTGAAGTTTTTCCTTCTTTTGGAGACTTGGTTTCCTCCCTTCCCCCCTGCTTCTTGGCTTTGCTTTATTTAACCTAAAAAATAAAAGCCTCCTGGATTTTTTTCTGAGTAGGAAAAGCCTATCCCTTTGTTGCACAGCAAGTGACCCCCACTTTATCTGGTTTAGAAGAACAAAAGTTATAGGAAAGATTCCTGGGAAATGTCTTATTACTGCTACAGCCCTAAGCCTTGATAAGAACTCCATCAAGCTGATACACCCACACATACATACGTAACAGGTGGCCACTGCTCCTTAACAACCTGCTACCAAAAGACAGTGAGGCATTTTCTCACAATATTTAGATTCCATAAAAATTTTGAAACTCCTTTTCCATCTTCATGCACACTGTCAAACCCCTGCCTGAAAGGCCAGGCCACACTGCAGCAAGTTTGACTTGGAGGAGAGAAAACTGGGGCAACAGGACTTGATTGTAACAAGCCTTTTTTCACATTCAAGGATTAGAGTTTCCCTTAAGGAATTGAAGGATCCACCTCTGAATTCCTCTTCTGGTCTTCAGCAGCTCTGAGGGGAGCAGCTTTGTCATTAGGCTCCAGCTGTCCTGGGCAAGTCATTTGCCTGCGAGCTTCCAAGCTTCTCCACTTGATGCAACTCATGCATAGGGACATTTTCTCCCATTCATTCCATATCTGGCCCATTTTAGGCAAAGGCAAGAGCTTTAGCAGGAAAGCAAATACTAGTGAACCTTTTGTGTCACCTCTGGAGGACCTGGATCCAACATCTGCTGCTAGCCAGGCCAAATAGGAAGTAACAACAAGAGAAAGATGACTACTAATGACCCAAATCATGGTGCAAGGCTCCCAGGGGGCACACCTAGTCCTGGACAGCCTCACAGGTGGGAAAAGCAATCCCTTCATCTGCTCTGGAGCTAAGGCACTTGAATACTTCTGTGACCCTTGAGGCTAAAAGTTGCTTGTTGGCTGGCTTGGTAGCTCCTCAGCCCTTTGCTGGACTCAGAGGTTCCTCCTCTCCAGCAGGTCTCCCATTGCCTGGTGGAGAAAGCCTCGATGCCTGGAGGTTTTGCCTCAGCCAGGCCCTCCACTGAGCTCTGCCCAGCATCAGGTGCTGCAGCAGAGCAGCCTTCACCTCTTGCATCTGCAGGGCAGTGAGCACAGGCTCGGTCTCCAGCACCTCAGCAGGTGTCACTTTTTATCTGTGCCCCATGCATTTCAAAGCTGGTACTAAATGCAGCGAAGCCATCTGCCTCTGGCCAGACCAAAGAAATTAATGTTATTACCAGTAACACCAAATAAGGCAATAAAAGACATTGCTTAGTTTGCACAACCTTTTATTTTCTTTCCTAGAACTATTTTTAGTTAAACAATTTTCTGCCAAAAAAGCTCTGTCTGTGTCCAGAACTGCCCTGGTCATCGGCGCTGTTACCAGGGACTCGAGCTTTATGGCCCTCATAACTTGGGAGGGCGAAAGGTCGAGCTGTGGAGCCTTTGTGTCAGCTCCACGTTTCTCTTTAAACACATGTGAGAGACAAAGCTCCCCTGAGACCCCCATGGAAACTGCCTCCGGGGGAGGGGAGAGGGTGAGAGAGCACTGGCCTGGCAGATAAAAGCAACATCAAAAGGAGCAGGGAGCAGCTGTCCATCTGGAGAAGCAAGCTTTTTTTTTTCCTTCTTCTTCTTTTAGGAGAAAGAGATTGTCTCAAAGGATAGTCTCAAAAAATTTTGCATGGAAGAAGAAAAAAAACCCCAAAAAACAACAACCAACCCACCAGTAAGGGGGAGGGCAGAAAAGCCCCCGCAGCAAACAGAAGGAGGTGCTGCTTGGCAAAAGTCCCAGGCTGGATCATTTAAATCACTTTTAGTGCCTCCAAATGCCCGTTGCTGCCTCTGTTTATAGAGTCACAGCGAGAGGCCTGAAGAGAATATATTTCCCAAAGCAACATCTGAGCTTGGGAATTAATCAAAACTCACTTCATACATAGCAAACCCTCTTCCCTCTGACCAAGCTTTTGTTCTGCTGCTGGGTTTGGTGTCAGCCTCCAACCCGACAAGAAAAATCCCACAGCTTGATGACCAGATAGCTGAGTGTGTTTATGACAGGGAGGGTTTCACTACACAGGCTTTCCAGGATGTGTAATTGCCAATAATAAACAATAAACAGTCTGCCTATAGGTACTTGTATATATCAGCACAGCAGTGTAGGTGTAATTCTTTGGTGTTTCAAGCTGACAAATTACCCATCTATACCATTAATTTACAGACACAGAAAGCTCTTATCCGAGGTTGTAACTATTAAAGTAGTTACTCAAACAAAACACGTACCCACCACAAAATGGAAAGAAAAACTGCAGTCAAACTCAACAAATTAAGCAAATCCCAGTCAACATCATAAATGGAACTGACAGAACTACCTCCCACTCCTGCCCTTGTTCAAGGGCTTCCAGTCATGTTTACTTGCACCTGAAGACACTTAAGAAAACACTGACAATGTATTTCACATTTCAGTATTGGTTGAAAATATATTTTAAAAATCAGAGAGTGATTTAAAATCAAGACAGTCTAACTTATTTTTTGCCAATCCAGCTCTCTCAGTATTGCGAAGCTGAAGGTTGGAAATTCAGAACCCAAGAGGATGCCAGGCTGCAGCTGTTGGAGACTCTCAAACTCTGCACTGGTAAAGTGAAGATGTCGTAAATGGCCTGTAACACATTTATGTATCCTGTGCTATTCCTGACATGGAAATACCTGAAAGATTCACACATGTCCAGCAATGTACCTCATCCCAAAGGGAGAGGGGATGAAGGACAGAAGCAATAGCCCTGTTCCCTCCCTCACAAGGTGGACAGCATGCTGGGGTGCTCCCTGCCTGCAAAGTCCAGCACAGCATCACTGCTCTGATGCAGGAATCAGATCTTCCTTCGTCTCAACAGTGTGGGTACAAGCCATAGCCAGGGGCAGGTACCCAGCCAGCTGCACCAGACAAGTGGTCAGCCCTGCCCTGGTGATCCCTGACACTCTGTGGGTTGTTTCACAAGTATGCCTCGAAACAACTCAGCTCATGCAATACCATCCATGCAGGGCTTCTCCATCTGCAGAGTGGCGAGGGGGAGCATGATCCCATTCACAGTTCACTCAGGGACACTGATGGCCTCTCTTCATGTCTGCACAGCCTCCCACAATGGAGGAGCCTGGGGGTGCTCCCAAAAAACCTGTGGTGGCATCCAGAGGGCAGGCAAATGTGCCTGAGTGTGTCCAACACACTGCATGCAGCATATTGCAGGCAGTGCTGCAGATCTTACCAGCCTGGGGGACAAGGGCAGGAGCTGTGGGGTGATCTCCTGGGACCTAAGCTGAGGTGTTGTGGATTATTTTAGCCAACTCACAACAGGCACCTGTGCACACTGGAAGACAGACACCTCCATCCACAGTGCTATCCATGGCTCCGGTGGCACCCTCCTGTCCCCACTTCAGGCATCCCCTGTGCCAAGGGCAGAGCCAATCCCTGCCTTCCTCATGGATCCAACTCCCACCTTCTCACTGCCGGGACAATAAATACCTCACGCCTGAGCAGCGTGGGGCCAGGCTGCTCTCGGCTCCCCGACAGCACGTCCAGGGGGCGGCAGATTGGCAGGTTGCTGGAGGAGGGAGCCTCATGGGCTGGCGAGCAGCCAGGACGCCGTGGCCTCCTGCCACAGACCCTGCATCTCGCAGGGCCAGCCTGCCAGACACGTCCCTTCGTCGCGTGACAGGCCACTGGGTTGTTTCACAGGCTAGAAAAGATTTGAGAAGGTCTGCTTCATCACTGAGAGGCCCATGCAGGGTCCCCTTCACTGTCCTCACTCAGCCTGGGCTTTGGAGGGGTTGGCGGGTGAGCCTCCTCCTAGTTCTGGTTAAGAATTGGTGCCCAGGGTGCTGCAGATGATTTTCATCTCCCCATGTTTCTGATAGAGATACTCTGCATTTACTCTTCTGTTTTGCAATCCATCGTTTCTGTTTTGCAGTCCACTGCCAACATCACCTGGGTGTACACTTTCCCTTCTCCATCAGGGCCAAAAGGCAGCCAGCCCAGGAGAGCTCAGGACCCACATTGACCACATTGGGACAGTGGTGCAAGTGAGCTCCTGGCAAATCTGCATGCAAATAGCCAGTGGCTCTTTATACCTCATCTGTGCCTGTAGTCACTGGTGGTCTTTTACCCGAAAGCTGGGTTCTGTGAGTCGCCGCACATCAAACTGCTCCTTCCAGCCCCACTGTCCTGGCATGGCTCCAGTCCCAGCTTCCACAGTGGGAATAAGCAGAGAGCCTCTCCTTCCAAGCAGCTCTGGTGCCCAGTCCCACTTGCAGCCCCACAAAACCCAAAAACGGGCTCTGATGGTGTTGGTGAAAAAGAGAGTGTTGGTTTTCCCTCAAGAATGGGCTATCTTCCCTGAACCACAGATTCAAATTGTGGTGAAGACTAGTAATGCCCATCCATACACATTTTCAGATGTGTCCTCTTTTTCTATGGATAAATATCTCCAGTTGGTTATTTTTTTATATTTTTCTTTTCTTTAAACTTTATAGATTTCTCATGGTTTTCTGAATACTTGGTTGGCCCAGGAGGTCAAAAGCCCCTTACTGTGCTGCAGCACATCTCAGAGTCTCTGACAGGTGTCCAAGAGTCACCCCAGTAAGTCCAATGAGAGACCTAATGTGTGTGTACTGCCCCAAACATCTAAATATCAGTGTAAAACACAAAGAATGACAGGACACACACGTGCTGTGCATCTGTCTGCAAAATCTTAAAGAGAAATATGGGAGCCCTAGAGCAGAATTTGTTGCAAATGCATTACTCAAGCCTACTTGGTCTATTCTTAGTGCCTTCCCCTCCACAGTAATGGGTCATGTTAACAGACTGGTACTTGCGTGATCTCTTTGATTCCTCATTATTATCTCCCAACTGTGTCTGAAGCAGAAGTTTCTGACTTTGCTCACTCTCTGGTGGCCACTTCATGTTCCTGTGATGCACACCGTACAAAGGCTACTCATCTAATTTCCCCATGACCTCCTGGCACAGGATTTGCACCCCACAGCTCCAATGGCTTAGATGGAATTATTCCAGACATAGCTGAATATAATTTCTATCAGAATCTGGACTGTATTTTAACCACATTTAGCCCCTGACTATGTTTCAATTATGTTTCCCCTTCCACAGACATTTAAGATGCCCTTGCACTTGCACACTGCTGCAGTGAGTGCAGCCCAGGAGGTGCTCTGGATCAGCTGGGCAGAACGGGTTGGTGCAGAACTGGGTGTTTCTGATGGCTGGACCAAAGCTGAGACCTGTGCATCTTCTGGACAGCCATCTGAGCCTGAATCTTGCCCTTTGTAGCATGCTTTGTTCGAGCATGTAGAAAATTGCTTGCAAAAACAACATCTGAAAAAAAATCCTTCCAGTTTTAAGGGTAAATGTCCAGAATGCTAATTTATTAAAGCAAGTCCCACCAGACCATACACAGGCTCTGAAGAAATGGCCCAGAGGCGCATAGCGGACTGAGAGCAAATCCTGAGAGTTTGTCAGAGTAAACTCTTGTACAAGTTGCTTTCTTGTTGTTTCCACACCGCGCACCCCCTTGTGCTCTGAAGGACTCGAAAGACCCCGAGGAAGATTGCACAATGACAGTGCTCCTGTTAATGCAGCACCCCCATCAAGCACGTGAAACTTTCCCCAGGGCCTCAAGAAGCCCTGTTCCCAACTCTTTGTTTTGCTTCACCAGAGCTCTGCCTGTACTGAAGGGGTTACTGTCTCGTACAATATAACAGTGGGGCTGACTTGGCTGGAACAGACATTAACTTCCACAGTAAATCTGGCAGGAGCTGGTAATTACAGAAAAAGCAGCCAGGGGTCATGGCCAGCCAATGCTCTGGAGTAACAGAGCAGAAAATCAAAACAGAGGGGGAAGGGAAATCATATTCATCATAGTCTTAGGGCTGAGGTCGGTCTTCTCCGAACTATCAGGAGCCTGTCGTCAATTGTTATGTTTAGAAGGAGCCTCTGGAAGATGAGGTAATAATAATGTTAAACATTAACTTGTTAGTGCTCCCGCTGCACTGCAAATTCACCTCCACCCCAGCACAGCTGGGAAGGGGGAATGAACACTCCCCTGGAAACAGCCAGGAATATGGGTCACTAATTGCACTGCTGCATTTGTCCCATTTCTGGCAGGTTTCTAGTGCTAACACACGACCCAAATGTTCCTGCTTCATGAGTCCTGTGCTCTCCCCCCATCCTGCATTGTTTCCAATCCTCCAGCACAGGTTCTCCCCTCGCCACCCCCTCTGGAGAGCGGGTGGCAGGGTAAGGGAGGTCTGCCTGCCTGCAGCACTGCCTCCGAGCTGGCAGGGACAGCACCCATGTGACTCCTGCACAGGGTGGCAAAGCCTCACGCATGAAGCAGGAGCAAGCATCGAGTGCCTTCATGGCATCCTGATAAACCCTGGGAGAAAAGAAGACGGGTGATGTTCCTGTGGGGAGTCCTACAACTCCCCACAGCTCTGCACTCCAACACCTTTCCTTCCAGCCTGAGCTGAAATAGTGGCTGCCCTATAGCTGTGCCTGTAAGCAGGCTAGCACTTCCTGAGAGTCCATCCATGAAGTTGTGAGGTCACACAGGATGTGAAGGGTTGTAAAATGCAGGGCAACTTACAAGTAAAATAGTTACTTTGACACTGGAAAAGCCAAAAGCACTGCAGCTTTGTACTTTGGCTTGGGCTCTCACAGGCACAGAAACCATCCCATCATCCTGATGGGAAACCCCATCCTTTGACAGAGTTGCCTAGATTAAACAGACAACATCCCATTTCAGAAACAGAGGAAAATGGGGGTCTATCCCTGGCCATAGTGCAGTTTGGCACGTACCCTCTGACTGCTGCCTGGCCTCGCCCAGCCCTTCTCTAAATGGAGGGTATTAAACCTGCCTTAAAGATGTGCTGAGGCTTAAATAATCCACAGTTACAGAGCACTGCTGACATCTACAGAAGATGAGAGCCATTAAAATGGAGAATTAAATTATCAGTGGGAATATAAAAGAACATGAGGTCTAATGCATAGAAAACATGAATTAACTGATGCAGATTGAGCTGGCCTCTGGAAGAAGTCATTGGCACGGTGGTCCCGTGTGCTATGTACACAGTGGGCTTGCTTGTGTGGCAGCCCTGCACCACTTTGAGGGGGAAGCCCCTCATCACCTGCTGCAGAGGGGGGCCAGAACAAGAGACCCTTTTCTGCCAGGCTGGCTTTCTGGCTCAGGCTGAATGATCCTGGAGAAGGCTGTAGAAATGGTTTGTTTACTCATTAAATGACTAACGAGGTGGCCCCTGTCTGGGCTCCGTGGAGCGGAGGCGGTGGCTGCTGGTAGAGGTGGTGGGCGACCAGCTGGCTCAGAGAAGAGAGGGCAGGAGCCCTGCATGCCAGCCCCAGGCCACTGGCCCCACCCCACTGGTTGTATCTCATCAGAGTTTACTCTCAAAGTAGTGCCAGTGTTGCAGTAACCCTACAGAAAATGCACAGGGTGGTAAAACAGACACCTGTAGTTATTTCTAACACAGGAATGTGTGAATTACGGCTTTTAAAAAATTGAAAAGAAAATTGAAAATTATGCACACTGTCTTCTAACCACTCTCCTGCATCTCCTTCTTGCATTCATAAAAACTATTAAAAATGGGAAAAGAAAGGTTACTGGGTCAGACTGGTTGTTAGCAGCTGGTAGCCAGTCACTGCAGTACGGCAGGGAGCACACACCACACGGCAGCCTGTCCCAGCACTCACATCCACTGCAGGATGTGACACATAAATGAGTTCTCAGTGCCATTGGTGACAGCAGTGGAGGGAGCCTTGGTAGCTGTGTGCCACTAGAGCATGGGCAAGCAGTGCATGTCTGCTCACAGCAGCACATCTGCTCACTGCTGTCATTCAGCCAGTGGAACACAGTTTATGGAGAGGAGAGAGGTGGCCCTGCCACTCGTGGGCCAGGTTGCAGCTGGGTAATAACCAAGCCATGGCATCACACTCCGATGTATTTTCAGGCTGCTTGATGGGCTGCAGTGCACGCTTGGGTCCGGGGCTCTGGCTCCTTTTCCCTGTGTTTCTATTCAAATAAAAACCAGGAACTATGATCATCTTTTCCTTCAGGAGAATTTAGCTCAATCTTTGCAGGCCCTAGGTGTTAACGTAAGCTTAAGGTGTGCACACAAACTCTGGAGCACTTCTCTGAATTGCAGGCAGCCTTTGTTCAGATGCCACACTATTCACAGAAACAGGAGCCCACACAGCTGCCCCCAGGACCCACCTGGGTGGTGCAGTGCCACCCAGGCTTCGAGGAAGGCTGAAGGAAGTCAGTACTGTCACTGAGCATGCAGCTCTTCTGCGGATACACAGGCACAGCTTCTCCCACATAGCACTGGGGAGGCATCATTTGCTAGAATTAAATATCTCCACCAGGGTAAAAGGTTCAGGCTTGGACCTCTCTGAGGGGGGGTCACGCCGAGTGCCACTTGAACTTTTTTGAACCATAAAATGTAAGGACATACAAAAATAATAGTCCAGGAATCTTCAGAAGATGTGGGAACAATTCTTACTTTAAATACAAGTGCAATTTTCTGTAACCTCAGTGTCATGATTCAGCATTTCTAAAGTAAATAATTTACAATAACAAAGGCAAGAAACTAAGACGTTTGTGTGGGATCAAGGTAAAAATGAATTTTGCAACGTGAGAGAGATGAAAGGTAGATTATCATGGAAACAGAACATCTTGATCCTACCACTAAGGAAAAGCTGAATCCTCCACCACAAAACCTAGTCTGAGTCATTGTATAATGAACCAAGCATTGCTCACAAAAACTCAGCTCTGAGCTCTTTTTTCAGATAATAAAAACAGTGCTGATATTTTTATATTGAGTTAATGGTCTTGAAGAAGAGCCACAAAACTGTACTTTGCTGTACAAACCCCTACTGAAGAGGAGAAGTAAATCTGGAGGGTAACAAAGAGATTCTGGATGCACTGTTTACTTATCATGTCATGACACACACACACCCAACTCCCAGCTTACCACCACCCCCCCAGCCCTCTTCTTTCCTCCCACACCAGCACCTAAACTTGTGTGCTTGTTGGAGATTACAAGGTCTGTTCTCAGGGCTGTGGAGATTTACAGTACGATTCAGAGAAAAGTAGAAACCCTCCTGCTCTCTCCTAGTGTTTGCCAGTTCCACTAACACTGAGGAGGAGAATGCCAACATAGCTTAAATCTCAGCAGACCTTTACAGAGCTCACTCAGTGTTTCTATCCACATTTTACAGCTGGAGAAACACGTTCAAAGGCAGGACCTTGACACTACCAGTGTGCTTTTACAGAATGGATTCAGCTGCCTCAGAATTAGCAAGATGAGCCCTGGCATAGGCAGGTCTCTTTTCCTGGCAGCTGAGTCCCAAAGGCAGCTGAAAGCCCCCCTGTTTAAAACCATCTCCCAGCAGTTCTAATGCTTCTGCTCTGGTACTAGCAAGAAGGGATTTCTATGGACATTTTGCCTGGGTGGGGTAAGATTAAATGGTTTGCTCTGGACCAGTGTACAGGTTAGTGTCAGAACCAGGAAAGGTAGCTAAATCTCTGGCTCACGCAGTTAAGGATGTGTGCAGACAATTGGGCTGGGAGCTTGTCATCACCTCTTATGAGGAAAGTGAAAGGGGGAGGCCTCTTGGAGAGCATTAGTGCTTTTATTGCAGAGAGATATTACAAAAGATTGCACAGTGGAACATGTCCCAGAATCAGGAGGGAACTCAACCCTAAATCTTTTGATTCCTTTTGCAGCTGGAAACATGTCACAGCAGGATCCACTGCAGGTCCGAGTGCTGGAAAACAATGGAGATAAATGGTACAAGAAGGCTTTTCTCATATAAAAAACACGTGTTTGGTTTTTTTTTTTTCCCTAACATGAAATTATTCTCACACAGGCCTCTCCCTAACACTAGAAGGACTGTGACAAGCTGAGGAATGAGTAGATGTGGCACGTGATGTGAAGGTGGAATTCAACAGCCGATGGAAGAGATGTTGATCTAAATTACACTTCACTTTAAGGCTATATGACCCTTTTTCTTACCCTTTGACTGGACTTTCTGAATGCTTCCGACACAGATTTCCATTCTTGAACCGCAATATTTCAGACTCTGCAACTGTAAAACTCAGTGAGGAGCAGCCTGAGAGCTTGACTCCCTCACCTTGAACCTCCTTGGATGTGGTCAGGGCGTAGCCAGCCACTGATGTGTGAAAGCCAGCATTTGCTTGCTCACTCATTTGCTTTCAACCTCCACCCCCCATAGCCATTGAAATGTTGCTTTTGGCAAGAACTGGGGCACAGGGGAGGGACAATTACCACGAGCACTCATTGTTTGCAGAATGTTTTTCTTAATGCCTTAGAAAAAAAGAGAAACGGTCAGGTTGAAAGGTCAGCCGACCTTTTTGTTTTCTTTGGAATGAGAGATTCAAACTCTTCAGAAAATGTTTTATTAGCTCTTCTGAATTTCACTTTCCGCAGAGGTTTTCTCTCCAGGCGATGTTTAGAGGCACCAGCAAGGAGTGCCCACGCTTATCAAGCTGAAGGTGATTTAAGGAGAAGGACAAGATCTTCACTTTAGGTAATGGAAAGCAAGTCTTCGCTTCAAGTTTTGTTATGAAAGAAAAAAAACCCGCTTGTTTGCTGAGGAAGGAGGAGCTTGGAGAGTGAGCAAAGGGCTGTGGAGTCGGTTTTACATTAGCCCTGGTCCGCATTCAGTGGAAACTCCTCCGTTTGATTCAACCAGCAGCTAGTCACTCACACCAGGGGCATTCGCAGTCTCCCGCACAGAGAGTGAATGTTTATGGGACATGCCCGCGCAAGGGGCGTTGCAGCATTGCAGCATTGCAGCCTCCGGAGCGGGGTGGCAGCCGAGGGCACGGTCGTGTCCTGGGAAGGAGGCGCAGCAGCGGGCTGGCATTGAGTGCAGCGGTGCTCCGGCTCTGCCTGCGTGACCCCTTTTCTCCCTGTGGAAAAACACAGAAAATGAGATTCCTCTCCTTTGTGAAGGGCTTTCAAACCTGATGACAAAAGGCAGTATTCAGAGCTGGGAACTATTATTGTTCTTCTCTGGGGGCATTCAGTCCAGGACAGGTTGGAGATTCAGCAGTAAATGAGGATAAGAAAATGCCATTTACCATACCATATATGTGAAATAAAAGACTTCATTCTCTTAATTTTGGTAACTTTTCTTACCACCTCATATTTGGCAAAGTGTATTTCCAAGGTAATCCAGATAGTTCTATTCCTGCTAATGGCTCTCAGAAATGCTGATTTATACTTTTTCATTTTCAGAGCTGCAGTTATTGAGATGTAAAACACATGGGCACCAAAAAGAGATGTTCCTGAAATTAGGGTCATCAGAATAGTGTGGGGCCCTCAGGGATGGAGTTCAGACCACCATCTTCTCACCATGGAAATATGAATGAGAAGAGAGTGGTTTAGCATACAGCCTCTCTTGGTCAGCAGACACTGAAAAAGTTTGAGTTTTGCACTCATACTTCTCAAAATGCTTCCTAGCAGGAGCAGGCATCACTTCCCCCTCCACCTATACTCCAGCACACTAGTGCCAGGCCTACCTGATATATTGCTAACAGGTTTACAGCTGATTGCAAGGATGTGAGTTGCAAACACAGGCATGTCTGTGCATGGCAATGAGCAGCCCCATGTCAGAGATCCAAGAAGCAGGTCTAAATAAACTAGGATAACACTGGGTGCAGAAAGTAGCTCAGCTCTTGGAAGCAGAAGAGCTCTGTCAGCAGGGCATCCATGCTGGAGGCAGCCCAGATGATAAACCTGCTACCTGAGGTTGCTGCAGTGCTCATCCAATGTGGCTGCTGGGCTTCCAAGCTCCAAGGCAATGGTTCTTTGGGTTTGGGAGAGAGCTCAGGGGCTGCAACACCACAGTTCATGAAGCAACATGGACATCTTTTCTTTGGAGGTGAGAACAGAGGGGATGGCTTACAATGGTCCCTTCATATTTACACCTTTATCAGTATGTTTGGCTGACAATTTTGTCTAGCTCAGGAAGAGCAGCGGCTTCAGCCAACCCCCAGAGTAAGCCATCAGGAGGACTTTACATCCTCAGCAGACCTCCTAGCTCTGGATTCAACTCCCAGCTCAGAAGACAAGCCCAGATATGGCTTGTCTCCACAGAAGCAATTCTTGCTTCCTCACCCAGAGCAGCGCTGCCCTGCTGTGCTGCCTGTGCAGTGCCACCAAGCCCTGTTTCCCCACAGGTACCAGACTCTCTGGGTGCTACACAGGACAGGGATGGTGCAGGCTCATCCTCTGTAGTTTCACCAGACAGGCATCTGGTCAGCTTCCAGGGTTTGGGATGGCAGTTTGATCCTGCAGAATAAAGCCACGGATTACAGACCGGAGCAGCGTGAGTTTCAGAGATAGGCACCCGACATGAATGTGCGTACAAAAGCAGAGCCCTGACCCTCTCCTCAGGCAGGGTAACCAACGCCCTGGCAGCTCGGCCAGCGGGCGGGCTCTGTTACCTAATCTCCAGCTGTGGGCTCCGCGCCGTGCCAAGTCTCCTTTGGCTCTGTCTAGTAATAATCGTTTCTGGAGTGCCGCCAGGGCCTCCTGCCAGTTCCAGTCACACTCTACTAATGCAAGAGGCAGAGTTTATTAATTCATCGCCAAGGCCCATTGTCTGGGACACTGCCTGGCTGTTTATTTACTCCAATATGGTCTGTATTTACTCAGACAGAGCAAGCGAGGGGACTTTGTTTAACTTTGCAAGACCTTCTGCTGGAGGAGACATGTGACCTTATGCAGAACTTCAGATAAATGTGCAGAGCTCGGGAAGGACCTTTTTTTTTTTCAAGTGTGGCCTCAAATAACACCGGTAGCCAGTATTGACAAACTGTAGCAAAGTGTAATAAAGGAAAGGAAAACATAATAGAGTTCTCATTTGAAATACATTTGTGAGTGTTTTGAAGATAAAAGCAGAAAAACAAGCGTGTACCTTAGGACTGAGGCCACGAGATAGGGATTTGCAGCAAAGGGAAAGGGCTTTGCCTACAGAAAGGGACAAGTCAAGACATGTTAACCTGAGGCCACCCTCCCCTTTCCACCGGCCTCCAGCAGCGTGAGGCTGCAACTGGAGGTGAGAAGAGCCTCCTGCTGAGGACATGGAATGGCACCTGATGGCAGCGGGCTGGCTGTCATACCAAGGGGCACACAAGAGGACCAATTGTAAAGCTCATTAAAGCTTTGTCAGTCAGGAGCATATTTTTTCCAGGTAATCCTGCTGTAGTGGCATAACCCTTGGTGTGAATTTCTCTTGGAATAAACGTGTCTTCTGCTAATGTAATTGAAACTGATGATTAAATATGATGTTTTCTTCAGCAATAAAACCTGTTTAAGGAGCTCTTGTCTTCTTGTTCTTGCTCTCACCTTCACACTGTTCTCAGTTGCACCTTCATTTGTTGTGAAATTGTGCTGTGAACTGAATCTTTGCAAGAATCTCTATTTGGGAATGAAAAAAAAAAAAAAGCCAAGCAAACTTTCTCCCCATAATATACTATTTTTGCAGTCCTGGCTGAAACACCTTCATGTACTTGTATACTGGGCCAACTCAGTCAAGGGAAAGGCTACTGTATTCCTTTAATTCCCTGGTTTATTCAATGTGGTAGGAATTGTGCATGCATATATGTGTATATACAAACATACAACTACTTACATGCATGCATGTATTTATAGAGACAATCCCCCTGGGAGTGGGGGTAGGGAAAAATACGGCCATCTGAACAGTGCATGCTCTAGTCTGGCTTGTTTTAAGTCAGATCCTCAGTGCTATTGTAACATGGTTTTGTGTTTAATTTCCTGTGTTTGTAACTCAAGCCAACTTCCAGTGTTGCTTGTGTGAGTGTTTGTTTGGGTTTCTCTGAGGGCCTTTCTTTTGTTGGAAAGTGTGAGGATTTTAACATAGCTGTTAACACCGCACTAAAAACCCTGATCTTGTTTTCATTGGGGCAACAGCTAAATCACCCTTGTGCTGCAGTGGGAGCGGTGCTGGTTTGGTGTCCAGCACCAGCATCTCCACACGCCAGCCCTGCCTCTGTCTGGGCACACGGTACAGCCCTCCCTGGGGAAGGTTTCGCTCCCTCTTTGCACCACTGCAAAAGATCTGCGTGTCTTAAGCTGCAGCCCAGGCTGCGACTGACTGAACAGGTGGATTTTGTTCCTGCATCTCCAGTGTTCTTGTCTTTGGTGGACATGCCCTCACCTCTGCAGGGGGATGAGCAGGACACACTGCACTGGCTACCCCATGCCACTGCTCCATACCTTTGTGCAAACCAACTCAATGTCCCAGTTGTCATTCCAGCACAGGAAAGCCCAAAGTGCTTCTCCCTTGGGCCTTGCCAGTGAGGCCTCTCTGGGCATGAACAAGGGCACTGTTCCCTCCCTGCTGCCTCAGGCCACCCCTCAGCGCTGCACTCTTTATGCAGGGACAAGGGACCTCAGAGAGCTGATGGCAGCACCCGTGGGAAGCCCTGTTTGGTGGGGGGTGATGGTGTTTCTGTGGCCGGCTGACCACGGCACTGCTTCCCTGTGGGGCTGTGATGGCATGGCCGCCCCCTCTGCCTGCTGCCATCCAGGCCTGCTTGCACTGCACGCTGCCATCCGGGGCTGCTGCCCCTCCTCCTCCACGGGCAGTGCTGCCTCTCAAACACACAGAGTGGCTGATACCGTTTGGTTGTTTACTGAAGAAGTTTTGCAATGGAGTGTGAAGAGAGGGATACAACCTCAGGGTACCACACGTGGGGTAGTGCCAAAGCAGGGGCGAGCTGACGGGTGGGTTCTGTCTCTGTGCAGAACAACACCCATCACCTTCCCTGGGTTTTCCTTTCCACTGAGAATCGGCAGCCTGCGTGGTGGAAGGAGGAAGGTGCAGTAGAAGTTCAGGATGCTCTGGTCTTTTGATATGTATTGTGAGGGCCATGTTATTCCTCTTGGAATTGCATTCTCCCAACATGCCTAAAGTGAGAGGATCAGCTCTTGGGAAGTGGGTACGTGGGCTGGGCAGAGCCCAGCATTTCTCTGCCATAGCACACCATCACTGTCACTCCTCCCAAGCGCTCACACTAACACCTGCTGGTTCAATTGTAAGAAGAGTGGCCTGTTGTTTTCTGTGAGGGGTTCCCATATATATGTTCTATACTAGCCCACTTCAGTCCAGATTAGGAAATTTTCCATGTTTTTGGGGCCTGGGGCTGGTATTCCCCAGTGGTTTATTTGGAGTAGCATGTGAATCCTAGAGGATGTGTAATCTTATGTTGACCATTGGGCCTCATTTGTGTATTTTTTTAGTTAATTTTTAAACACTGACCTAGAGCTCTGTATCCATTTTAAAATAATCCAAATTATAAATAAACAGACTGCCTAGCATGGGCTTGGAATAATAAATCAGGAGAAAAACAATTAAACACAACAGAAAAAAAATGGTCTTGAGAGAAAACAGACATTGAAAGAAGAAAAGGCACACCAATATATATTCTAGAGGGAGAAGTAATACAAGACTGAAAGAAAAAAAGGTAAAGAAACTTCACATGCTTAAAAACTTAAAAAAAAGAAGGATTGAATTCAGGCAATTAATAATGCAGCATTAGCACAAACATCTCTGTTAGGCTTAATTAAAATAGATTCATCTTAATGAAAAATGAATCCTCTAAGCAGCTCTTAATATTCACCTTCACTGCTTGTACCTGCTAACTGAGCCTGTAGCTGTATCACATCAAAGATTACTCACAGCTGAGCTTTCCCCTCGCCAGGGGGCTGGTGAAGGCAGCCTGGCCACGGGGGCAGAAGGCAACCTGGGGGCAAGGGGACCCCAGCAGCCGTAATGAGGAACAGGGGGCCCATTGCCCTCCTGTGCAAGTAGCCCAGACTGTTTGCTGCAGACAGGGGAAGGAAGAAGCAAGAGTGGCTTTCCACTTGGCCAGCTGATCTTTATTACCTCTGAGTTTGGTGACACAGGCAGTGGTATTTGGTTCTTACTTGAGGAAGCGTGTTGGGCAGTGCAGTGGGTGGGAGCCATTCACTGGCACTGTGTCCCATTCACTCATGGGCCTGTGCTGCCATACCTATTCACAGTCTGTTTACTCTGTATCGTCTCTCTGGCAGCAGCCAATATTTCTTTTTCCAGAAGATGCAAGAAATCTTCTATAGTGATTTGTCCTAGAGAAAATTGCTCTTCTGTTACCAGTAGCAAGAGTTTGATTTATGTTTTTCATATCACTTCTCTAATTTAATGTTGCAAATCAATGCTCTTGCACAGGACCATCTAGCTTCATTTACTCACTCTTGGACACGGTGATGTGGCAGTAAGTCTGCTGATTAATTTCATACTGTATCTGAAAAATAAAGGCAGCACTTAGGTGGTCCAGCACACCACTGGACCAGCAGTGGAGTGGTGAAAATGGACTGCCACCATGGCAGTAAAGGGAGTGAAGTCACCTCCGTCCCTCCTGAGGCACAGACACTCACTGCAGATGTGCAGACACAATGCCAAACTCGGGGCATTTTGCCAGACCAGTAGGGTGGGAAAGCACAGGGCATCCCTCATGTGCCCGCGAGGACTGGCAGTCCCAAAGCAGCCATCAAGCTCCATATAAAAGAGCACAGACGACTCACTTCTCTTGAGCAAGGTGTGCTTGGTGTGCACTGCTGCTGCAGTAAGACCAGAAGGGGGCCTGGTGGCTGTATTGGTCTGTAATTCACTCATCTATGAATCCTGTGATTGAAATGGCCACAGCACTGTTTCTGCCTTCACTTTTCTCTCTTCCCCTCTTCCAGGCAGAAATTCTGGTACCTCCAGTTCCCTAAGCCTCAAGGATGAGTCCAGCTCTCCAGAGACCCATGGTATCTCCAGCATACCCTGCCCCAAACCTCCAGGCTTGTGTCACAGGATGGTTTAAATGTTCACAGAGCACACGCCGAATACAGCACATAGCATGCAGACCTTCCCCAGCACCTTAAAACAAGTGACAGCACAACATGTAGACCTTGGTGACAGTAGTGAATGTCACCAGCATTTCCCCTCCTAGGCTCCACTACACTGCAGAAGAAGCTCTGAGCTGGGCTCAGGCAGAAGGAGGAGTTCCAGAACCCATTTCCAAAAGTTCATAGTTTGTCCTGTGAATCACAGAGCCTTTCTGTACACTGGTGCCACAGCTTACATGAGCATGTTCCTCACTTCCTGACTCATTTTCCTAACCTTCCTGCATGGGCCAGTGGGTTTACCTGACCCAGGCTCATCTCTGTAGCTTCCATTGGCAGCACCTCTGACCCTTCCCTCTGAAGTCAGGGGTTTCCCTAGCTTTCTGTGAAAGAGCAACTTGCTCTCCCAGCTTTGGCTAAGCAAGCCAACATCCCAGGGAGTTTCCAGCTGTAAGAGCTGCCAGAAATATACACTATTTCAAAGAATATACACTATTGTGCCCTAGATCACACCTGACAAGGATGTGAAGCAGTAAAGGCCGGAGGAGTTTGCCCATATGCTGGGTATTCTATGAGACACCATTCCCCTCCTCCACCCACCCTGCTGCAAGCAAGGGAGTTCCCAGTGGGATGAAGATGAGTGCCTCCTGGTCCTCATCCTCTTCACATACGATGTAGGTGGTGTTTCAGGCTGGGTTTTCAGCACCTCATCTGTGGGTTATGAATTGCTAGGAACTAGAAGGCTTCTCTGGAGCACAGAAACTAAGCCAAAGTGACAAAGCTTCAATTTAAGTATTCCAGGCAAAACCCTTACATTAGATGGGATGAACCATGAGTTAAACACCATTTGTAAAACACTTTGGGATCCTTCCTGCATTTCAGTGACCTGCACACTGTAGCCACCTTTCCCAAATATTTAACCAACAGGCCTGACAGGAGCAAACATCCAAAGATTTGCTCATGTGATGCCTGCAGTTGTGAGGCTACCAAAGCACTTGGCAGCCTGAAGGGCAAACAAAAGGGACAAATGGTGAGTGCAGTGCATTTGTGGTTGCTTCCTTCTGGAAAGCAGTGACCTGCCTGTCCCAGCACAGTGCAGCATCTTGGATTATAATATCCCAAAGTATGAATGGCAGATGCATCAAGGAATGGTCTCCATGATATCCACAGGGATATTTTCATCTGACTAAACAAACACCACCATATGTGGTGCATTTAGCACTAAGTAATTCCAAAGGGAGGATGGAAGCGAAGATTCTCAGGCACCTGAGAGGATGCCAACACTGCGACATAAAGGCATGGCCAGAGACTTTGTAGCTCTGCAAGAGCTAGCTTTAATTACCTATCTCAGGTACTGATAATGCAGTACAGATTAGCTGCTCAAATATTTAGTTTTCTTGGGCCAGTTTCCCTCCAAGGCTGAGTCTTACATCACTATGGGTAGACTGCAAGTTTCTGACAGATCCTGCCTGAACAAACTTCACTGCTGTCCTGGAACAGAAGCACTGTTCAGTCTTTCACTTCTTGATCAATGATTGGAAACTGGTATACCATGCGAACAAGAACAAAACAATCCAAAATTCCCACCACGACACCAAGCTGTTCCCCTTTATTCTTGAGAATGCTCCACGGGAACTTTTGGTGAAGTTTCATGAAAAGCAACCACAGGCAGGCTGCCCTTTCCATCCTTGGCCTTGTGGAACATTTGATGTCCACACCTCTGGCATGATGCATGTGATGCCTTCCATGGATGCTCCTGCTCGTGTCTGGCCAGCAGGTTGTTTGCAGATGGATGTGCAGGCTGAGGGCTGTGGAGCCAGGACCAGCTGGCTGAATGGTTGCTGAAGCTACTCTTGCACAAGGACCAGGGGGTTTTGGGTGGCAAAGGCTGAAGAGGGTGAAGCCCGGCAGTGGGCCAGCTGGGGCAGAAAAAACTGTGGTTTCAGCATTCACAGACCAAAGCAGAGTAATAAATAACTACTAAAAAGGGTTGAACTGGGGACTCCGGGTACCTGTAACATGGTAATGTTTTGAAATGAACGGCCTCTGGAAGCACTGAGTAAATAGATCAGAAGGTTTGGTGACTTCATATATTGGAGAGATAAAAATTACACATTGCAGAATGAGGAGGAGCCAAATTCCATTCTTTGCTGACATCCAACCAAAGGCAAACATGGCAGCACAAGCTCCATGCTCACAGGGATTCAAAATGAGGCCTTTTGCCACAGCTTCCAAGCACCTGCTATCTCTTTGTTATCTTCTTAGAGGAAAGGATCAGGGCTTATTTTTCTGTATTTCCAGCTACCTTTGCTAGGGATCCAACTGACTTAAGTTTTCTAGCACAGACAGCAAGAAGCAGTTATTTGCTGGGTCAGCTTTAGATCCCTGGCTTCTCTATGAATCTCTCACTGGGCTACTTCTATTCTCAAAGAGCCTTCTAAATAACATATACAGTTTCAAGCCAAAAGGGAATTATGCTGTCCAGGCAGCTGTGGTTTATTTGTGTCAAGGTGGGGGCACTAATGTGTATTTGGCCATTCAGAATCACAATTCTTTCAACGTCTTCTAAGTCTCAGCTTCATCATTCCTACAGAAACAGTGTCTGGTAACTATTCCAACACCTTAACTATTAAGTTGCTGGAATTGCTTTCTTCTTTCCCTGCCTTTCTGTATGCACTTTTTTCTCCCAGCAGGTTAAAAAAAACACACACCCATAATTTCCCATACTAGCATCAATATGATAAAACTTACTGCATGCATGTTAAATGATGCTAAAAAGTTGGGTGCAAAATGATATCTTTCAAAAGGTGACATTTTAATGCTGCTATCATTTCTCCCACTAATATTTCCTTCTATTCTCTAAATGTTCTTTCCTTAAAGCCTTCATTTTGTGGCCCTGCCAAACTGTCTATATTTTCTTAAATTCTCATTTCCTCTGGCACACATTTCTTGCTTATAGTTACAGTAACTAAAAAAAAAAAAAAAAAGACAGAAAAAGATTTTGCACAGAGCCCAATTTCCAGTATGTAATCTTCTTTCTCAATATTGCTTCACCACCCTTTTTATTCTCATGTTTCTGATTGCTGCAGACTTACCTGTTAGGTTTGGAAACTATTAATTCACTTCATTTTCAGAGCTGTTCAAAAAGAACTAAGCAAGAAGCATCCTGGTCAGATGCCTTTTATAAATTTCTGCTTGCTGTGCAAAGGCTGAATTTGTCCTTTGTTCTTGCTGGTTACTTGGGTGCTGCATCTCTTCCCTCTTACACCTCACTCCATTTTTCACAGCACCAGGGCTTTTCTGTTACTCGGTCTCCCCCTTCCTTCCCCCCTCCCCACTATGAACTGGGGAGTAGCTGTGTGTCTTAACAACATCTAAGGCTAATTCCTGCAGTGAATACTCAGCTTTCTGGGATTCAGTGAACCAGGTTAGACAGAAAGATATTTTGTAATGCAGGACTGCTTTGGGCTCTATGAGCATTCCCTGCTTACACAGGAAGTGGCAGTAAAATGGTATTAGGAAAAAAGCAGCGAAAGTACTACTCTTTTCCTATGGAGCATCAGTACCATGAATGAGGTGAATGACCAAATATTTAATTTACAATAGTACTAGGAGCAGCAATTTCCCCCAAGATGCTTTCTAGAGTATTCTGATTTGTCACAATACTATGGAGAAAGAAGTATTTCTCAGTCATTCTTTAAAGAGATAAAGTGAGTCATCAAGATGTTATTGCCCAGACTTTCAAAACAAGTTCATATTTGTGTATTGAGTTCTCTGTGCGCTCACCATAATTGCAGACTTAATCACAGTAGGGATACACACATGTACAGGGGTAGCATAGTCAGGGACACTCCCTTTTCCCTGAAAACACTCTATCCATCCTGGTGGTGAAGTGAGGAAGGACCTCAGCATCCAGCTCCCACAGGCTTCATGAAAGACCTACATGGCTTTCACTAATCTACAGGCGGGATTTGTAGAAGACTTTGCTTGTATCAGTCTCTTTCAACATGCAGGAAAAAATAGTAATGAGTTGATGCTATTTTCCTAGGAAGAGTAAGAGGAGGAATATAACAAAAGCAGCTGCAGCAAACCAAGGCTACCTGTGACAAAGCAGAGAGCAGAGGACAGCCTCTAAGGGGAGCAGGGAGATGAGCAATAGGAGAAACAGGAGATCATAATTTTTCACTTCATCTGAAATTGTAAGTCTCTCCCTCCTTTAAAACATCAGGAAGTCTGGCATTCACTACACACTTCTTTCAGCCAAGGCAGTTCTTCCTCCCTGATGCTGTTTTGGGAGGTAAAAGAGCAGGTGACAAGAGGCTGTTGCATGACTTAGTCAAAATGAGACCTTGCTGCCCCTTGGAAACCAAAGTGTGCAAGGACAGCCCTTTGCTCCTGGTATCTTTTAGACACACTCCACGGCTTTTTGTAGCAACCAAAGCATCAGAGCTGCTGGCTTTGAGCTGGTGTGTTTTTGCTCCTGGTGGGAGGAGTGCTGTTCATGAAGCCTGCTCTGGGATTGTTTACATTCTGTCAGAAAGCTGCTTCTGTCAGGAAAGTCTCTCCCCACCAGCCATCTCAAGTATTTTCAGTAAGCTTTTCTAATCAAGAAATATTAGGAAACAAGTCCAAAAGCCAGAGTTAAATCACACTGCTCTACCTAAAAGCAAAGAATATCTGGTTTTGTCTCTATTTCAATACCTTTTGCCCTGGTGATGAAGGAGCTGATCCTGTTTTCAATTTTACATGTACTTATCTTGCTGACTTGAACTGTTGCTGAGAGAAGGAGATGCTAAGCTCTAAGCTGGGAATTACTTAACAATAGCATCTCCTTTTGGAGACAGAGCAGGAAATCCCTTTAGGGTTGGGTTAGAAAAAGGTGCTAAAACATAAAGAGAAAGCAAATAAAGCCAGCAAAGCCCCTCAAGGTGAGGCTTCCTTGGCTGCAAGCCTGCAGCAGAAAGTTGTGCTCTGATGAAATCTATTACTTTATGAACAGGGTACCTTTAAATATTTTTGAATCAAACATCTTTAAGCCATTTTCCACTAACTTTGTGATATTTCTGTGTACTGCCAACATCCCAGGATGTGAGAGATTTGTGAGGGCACTTGCAAGCAGATCTCAGCAGACACCACTGGGACCTGAGGATAGCTCTCCTGGGCAGAAGTGCTTTGGTGGCTCTTGCAGGATGACTTGTAGTGAGTATTCAGAACTCTTCTTGAGAAGACCAGGCTTCTGGTGTATTCTTGATGGGGAGTGAAAGCTTTTGATAACTCTATAGGAACTTGGCGTCCGTGCATTTTCCTCCCTCTCTGGATAAAGTCTTGGCAGCCACTCGAAGTCTATTTTAAACAAAGCCAGTGATTTCTGGAGAGATGGAAAACACATGAAGGGCATACTGAAAAACAAGCAGAAAATCTGATTGCAGGATAGTGGGAAACAAAAGTGATAAAGAACACTGCTTCCTCCTCCTCTGGCAGGGCAAAGCACCTTGCACTACACACTACCACACCAGCTCACTACTCTGCCATCATGGGTCCTGCTCAAAAGTGAACAGCTTTTCTCTGCTGAGCTCCACCCCCTTGATGGTGACCCATGCTGACCCATGCTGCCCCGCCTTTGTGCCCAGCACCCAGGTAGTGGTGGTGACAGGAGGTGGCTGTCACAGCAGAAAAATGGGACCATGGGACAAAAACAGTAATGCAAAGGCCTGATCCATTGCAAAAGCTCTGGTAACCAAAATAAAAATAAGTTATCTACAAAGAATACAATTATGGTCAAAGCCATACCTCTGACCTAGGGCCAAAAAAGTGTTGTTTATAACTGTCAGTACGTAGAGAAATGAACCTGTAATTTATGTATGGTGAAACATTATAATTTTTTATCTAGAAACCTCCTTTCCTGTTGAAAAGCTTGGCAATTTAGTCTTGGTCACTCGGATCACGTGGGATATCCATGCAAACCCCTTTAAGCTCAGTTTAAAGCATTACACATGAGCACAGTGTGCCCAGTGGGATGTGTCTGGGCCCAGTGACCTGCCTGGGCTGCATTCCCCCTGCCCCTGGGAGGAAGGGCTGCCCTGGGAGCTCCAGCAGGCCAACAGCACACACAGGCAACTCATATGGCCTCACATCTATCTTTAAGTCCTGCCTACACAATCCATATGATCAACTGCCTCTACTGCTTCCCGTATGCACACGAGGCTGCTGTTACATGCTGGGCAGTCTCTGTTTGCACGGTAACCTCTCTGGGACAGGGAGGCTATCTTTGCTTTGTTTTGGAAGGCACCCAACTTGCTCTCAAGCATTCAACAGGCAGTCAAGAAATTATTCAGATGGAGAAGCAGAAACATGACTTGCCTGGGCTTGATAGCATTTCTTTATCAGTTGTCTGTTCAAATCATATTAGGCTGGCAAGGACTAAAAGAAGTGACTGGCTGGAGACTGTTTGGGAGCCCCCAAGAGCTGTTGCTGTTTTGTTATTTTGGTACAATACTTTCAGGAGATGTCCACAATAAAAAGAAAAATACTATCACATCTGCTACTGGTTGGTGTCTTTAGAAGTCATCCCAAAAGACAGATCAAGGACTGAATAAGCATGAAAACTTTGGAGAGAGGTTTAGATGAAGGATAAGATATATTAGATTTGGCTATAATCCACCACAAATTTAAAAATTGTGAGTCACTAAAAAAAAAAAGAAACAACAACAAAAAACAAAACCAAAACACTAAAAACAAGAGTAGAGAATGAGTTGTGCCTGCTGCTCTCTGTGAAGAGAGCTGCGGCCACAGAGAATGTTTTAAAAAATACTATTTTTGTTTTGCTCTGTCTTTTCATTTCCAATTCAACCTGCCCAGTCCTGGGTCCTTGTCAGTTAACCAACATTGCTAACACTCCAAAATGTCTTGCAAGGGAGACAGCTTTGTTGAAAATTGAACATCAGAAATCCTGCTGCTATTCTTGGCTCTGGGAGCAGATTGTGGTCTGGTGGTTACAAGCATCATGGCCAGCTGAAACACACCCATGTTTGGGTCATCTGTAAGACATGAACCATGGATGTCTGGTTGCAAGAGCATGAATTTCCAACTTAAGGGCAAATGAATCAGATGCTAACACAGAAGTAGGAACAAGGTCAAATTGCTTCATGAAGCTCTCTTGCAGAAGGGTGACAACACAAATTGTAGAAGGCCCTAATTTGGGATTTCCTTTCAAAAGGATATGTAGCAAGTAGCAGAGATGCAGTTCTGTGAAACAGAGAGCTGAGTCCCATTCCAAGCTTTGCTCAAAGAGTTCTCAAGTCTCTCTGTTAAGTGGACCATTAACCCTCCAAAGCCTTACTGTAGGGCTGGAAATGCTGAAAGACACCAGGTGCTGGAACTGAAACTAGGGCTGACAAGGCCCTGCTTAGGCTGATGTTTTTTAGTAACTTTTTTCCCCCTGGACTGTCAGGAGGTAAAATTGTATAATCAGCATGGAAATTCCAGCAGCAAGAGACAAAACCACATTCTATGTGACAGCTGACAACACCAGCATAGCACAAAGAAGTCTGTGATTGAGCTGCTTGTATGGTGTTTGACTGAAGATAAACAGAAGTCTTGGAACTTCCCACTGACATTCCCATTCACCATGATTATTTTTTTTAAGGTATCAAAAAGGTAGGGCACCTCTGCTTATGTGCTTTAAGAGCACAGATTCTAAAATGAGCAAGTGATGACCCATTTTAAAATGCACTTAGGGCATGCTTTTACTCTAGATAGAGCACACATTCCTCTACCTCCTCTGGTAAAAGTACAGAAAAGTGTTGAACCTTTCAGTACAGCCAACTAATCACTAGTTGGCAAGATGAAGAAGTGCTCTGGACAAGTACCAACTCGAAGAAAGGAAAAAAAAAAGAGACATTAGAGACCATATCTTATCTCAGACAAAGAAGTGAAATGCGCAGAAGTAATGTCCCATTATAGAACTGTGTCTATTCTGAGATTAATGAAATGCACTACCCTGTTTTCCACAGTAATGAGCAAGGAGAAGCATAAAAGGCAGTTAACATCCTAACTTGGAACTCTGCAGCACCAACTCTTAGGTTCCTCCATCAGCTCCGCTGCCCTGAACCAGGTGCCTGACCTGCCCCTCAGGCAATGCAGGAAGCAGCAGATGTCTAAGAGCAGAGAACATCCACTGGTGTCCTCAGCAGGGAGACAGCTGGGAGAGCCATTGAGGCACAGAGATCATGAAAAGAGTGTCAATAAATTAACACTTCTCTCCAGAGTTTGAATACCTCACAAGGTATTCAAAACCTTGGTATTCGGAGCTTCTCTCAACCTGGTTCAAAGATTGAACCCTCAAATTCAATTGATTGTAAACAGAAACACAGGTTTTACAGTCACACCATGCTTTTGCTAGCCCTAAGATGGTCATATTCACTCTCTTTTCCCACTCTCTGGACTCCAAAATGTGTTATAGATGTGACAGAAGGCGCTTAGAGCAACTCATCCTCACATGTGTAGGGCCCTCCTCTGGGAACAGAGAGCACCAGGCTCAGATCCTGTCTGGCAGTAGACAGTGACTCTGGGTGAGAGTTCAAATGAGAGTGATTGGTTGACAGCAGAGGAAGGATCACACTCCTCTGCATCTTTTGTGAACCTTGCTTTGGTGGCACACTCTGAAACAGGCTGCCCCAACAGATATCTCAAATGAGAGAGCCAGAAAAGCACCAGCTTGGTTGATCACACAGGACTGTGGCATGGGATATTCAGTGCCTCAAATAGAATTTTAGGATGGTGGGGAATGTGAAAATCCCTTCCAGGGTTAGGCAGCAGCTGGATGAGATTGTGGGGTTGGACTTTCATTTCAAAAAGGATGGGTAAACACCAATGCAGCTTGCTGGATCTGATTTTGTGCCTTATGTTACAAGAGAATTTAACAACCAGGAGCAATAATCCCTTTGCCCACCTTCCATCATTCTCTGTTGTATCCACTCCAATAAAGTGTCAAATTGGTTGACTGGCTCCACGCACCTTTAACTAAAGATCACAACAGAGTGGGATGTTACAATTACAGGCCATATCTACCATGTTAAGGAGAGCTCAGCTGCAGTTGTGGCCTGTGGTAACCCCTCCTCCAGCAAGAGAAACTCCCCCTGGCCAACCTCATGGGCAGCTGATACAAAGCTGGATAGATACTCTGCTTTGGTTTTCCTTCTGCAAAGGGCAAGCAAACTACTGCAGCAGGAGTGAGGAGGGGATTGGTTCTGTTTCTCTGGATGAGGAAGGAAACTTTACCTGAAGTAAAAGTGCCTAGTTCAGATGGAGGCATAAAGACCACATAATGTGACATGAGCACGTGAGCTCCAAATAACAGCTTACATCGACAAACATTTATTTTTCTGATAAATCCCTGACTGATGAAGTATTTGTTCGTGTTTGGGCACAGCTCGAAGCACCGTTTGGATTCCCGTGTTATCGGCTCCCAAGAACCATGACTCACAATCACACAGGGAAGGAAGTGAAGGGGAAATGCTTTACTACATCCAACACTGCAGGAATGAATGTCATGTTGTTGTTACTAGTGTAACCCCAGGCAGGGATATTGCCATGCAGGGACACAGCCAGGCTGCCAGACCAGCAGTACTTGGAGATGCAGCCAGGTTTCTGTTCCCAGGTGAGCTGCTCCCAATATATACATACCAAACCATCCTACTGGAGCCTCAGCCTTGAATCCCACAGGCTGCCAGCCCCACTGGGGGAGCCAGTCCCAGCAAGCAGGGGAGTTATGCACCTCAGAAAGCCTGAAAAATATCCTGGGTTATATGTCTTGTCCACTTTCCTACCCTCACTGAAGTCTTTGGTGGTCGCAGGCAGAAAGACTGAGGGCAGCAGTGAAAGGGTTGGGTAGCAACACTAACTGAGCCTTGCTATGGCACACCGTGCTGGCTCTAGGATTACAGGCTTGCACTGAGGGGGAACGCAGAGCTTTTCCTAAAGGCTGGCTGCAAGTTTCTTGAAGTCAGCAGGAGCTTTTGCCAAGGAGTTCAGTGAGCTCTACGTTAGTTATAGAAATGACTTTGGTAAGGTTTCCGTGCAAAGTGACACAAGGACATACAACTGGGGTATTGGAATATAATTAAGAGAGAAAGAAGTTAGGATGGATATTGGGAGAAACCTTTTGTCAGTAAGATTTATTAGTAGGTACAGCAGTCTCTCAAGGGAAATAGTAGAGAGCCATTCACTTGGGATATTTAAAATTAGACTAATGAAAGTGCCAACAAAGATTCCGTGGGGAGCATGCTTGCACTGAGGCAAAACGAGCTCTGTGACCCTGTCCTGTCGAAGGAGGGCTTTGTGCAAATGCCTAAGAGACTGGGCAAGCTGGCTGCCAGCTGCAGAGCCCTGAGCCTCCTTGTGTGAAGGGAAGTAGTGTGGAGAGCTCTGGGAAGCTGCTGCCCCAGTAGTGGAAATGTTGAGCAGGGTCACAGGGAAGACTCATTGGAAGACACTGAAATATGTTTTATATTGAGAGCATCTCAACACCTTCTTGCTAAATGACAGCAAGTTCACTGAGCACACAAAGGTGGGAGGAGTGACTGACATCCCAGAGGGCTGTGCAGCCCTTCAGAAGGACCTCAGCAGGCTGGGCAGAGAAGAACTGCCTGAGATTCAACAATGTAGGGTCCTGCACCTGGGCAGCAATAACCATACGGCCCAGCAAAGGCTGAGGGCTGAGCTGCTGGGAAGCAGCTCTGTGGAGAAGGACTGGAGGTCCTGGTGGACAACAAACTGTCCCTGAGCCAGCAGTGTGTCCTTGTGGCCAAGAATGACCATGGGATCCTGAGCTGCATTAGGAAGAGCATGGCCAGCAGGTTGAGGGAGGGGATACTCCACTGTGAGTTAGCAGTGCTCCTGACACTTTCCTTCATGTTCTCAAACCGGTCACTTGTCACCCTGTTTACTAAGGGGCTGCTGGTCTCCTTAGGAAGAGCCATCCTCCCAAGCAGCTCTCTGTTCAGTAGTCATGGCAGTAAGTCTGGTAGCACAGGTGTCTGAAAAAGGGAATTTCTCAGTGGTATGGGTGACCCTGCTGTTCTACACTCACTGCTGGATTGCTGAGAGTCATGGTTCAGGCTGATCATCATAACCAGCCCTGAAATGTAAACATAAGCCCCATTCTGCTTGTGGCCTTGCTGTCTCAGATTGAGTTGGTGTGTTCCAATACCAGAGTGGACTGCTACAACAAATCATACACGGTAATTTTAAAAGGGCGGTGATGTAAAATGATTGACACAACCAATTTCTTTACATATTCCATTAATCTTTCCTGGCTATTTATTTATGTTAAATTTTTTTCAAAAACTTGCAGTGTTGAAGTCAAGCCTTATTGTCCTCTTACTAAGAGCTGACTGTCTCCATGAAAACAAAGTTTCATGACTGCTGCTGTCGTGATTTGAGCAGCAGACGTAAACAGGGTCATCTCCAGCCATAGTGGGTGGATGTTTAGTTTATAGCACTGAGGTTAAGAGTGAAAGCGTGTGACTAAGAGCAGAAAACAGAGGAGTCTTTGTATACATCAAGAGCCCTAAGGCAAAACACAGAGAAGGAGAATGCTGACACAGACTTTAATGGAGAAAGAAAAGAGTCCATTATTAACGTTACAGAGAACATAATTCATTTAAGAGAAATCAAGATTTAAAGGACTTATAGAGGGCAATATGAATACTGATGTCAGTGCGTCACGCCTGGTGGTTTGTTGTCAGACACTCTAGCTGTGTTAGGGCATCATGCATCATGTCAGGTGGAAGACAACTCACTATCAGAAGTTATTGTCACCTCCTTTTTAGATTCCTGTTGGAAACAGGTTTCTTTCAGTTTGAGCCTCTTGACAGAAACCACTAATATGAACAATGAAACAACTGTAGCTCTTGCATTTTAACACCAACCTCCCAAGGCTGCCAAAAGCTTTCAGGATGCTTTTTCCTCCCCAAAGCCCATCTCTTCATAACCAGAAACAAGGAGGCAGGGGGGGTTGTGAGCAAATTAAGGAAATGGGGCTGTATCATGTCTGAATTACTCAAGTATGACAGCACAAGGAGAAAGCTGGTTAGTAGAGTTGTTTCCAAGCTTGCATATACATTGTGGAGACTGAGGACAAGCACATTTACTGCACCATAAAACAATGTTATGAGTGCTTGAAAAATATTCCCCAATCAATACACTATAGTGGCTTCTAAACTTCAGCAGCCAGTCATGAAAATAGAGTGCTTTGTGCAGTAGCTTGCGCAACCAAAGAACTTTCTTGTCCTCAGAGTGCTTTATTATTTTTAACGAGACAGGCTGAGCACTTCTTGATAAACATTTTTTCCTTGAAGCAGTAATCCTACTTAAACTTTTTACCTTGTCCCTACAGCATGCAGCTAGGAAGTTATAAACAGAACTCATTTTCCTTTAAAGTGCTAGTCAAGTTAGTACAGAAAGTGAGGGACATGTGATAGTCATGAAAGGGGCCATGGCTGGAAATAAATTGAAAGTTGCCCTGTTAGTATGCAGGCTTAGTACTTTAAGAAGAAAGTTTTCCATAGCACATTTTCTAGGATGTCAAATTTCTTTCAAACTAACAATAAAATAAAATAAATTAGAAAGTATTTATGTGCAATAGGAATGTTCCAGTCTGTACTATTTAGTCCTGATGCCTAGCCCTGAAAATGTTTCCATGCACCCTGAGTCTACTTTGCCTTAGGCAAGTAACAGCCAGCAGGTCATGACAGAGCCAAACCAAAGAGTCAAGAGTAATTTAGCAGGTCTCAGAGAGGGGAGGCTGATCATACATCTGCACGCTTGCCTTTACTTTGAACAAGGTGCAGTGCATGCTGCTGCTTTGGCCAATGCTTCTGGGGTAGCATTACAAACCATTCATTTTTAAAAGCCATTCTTCTCTTTGGTACAAGAATTATTAAAGCTTCTAAGAGTGAGAGTTTAATTAATGGTGAGAACTTAACCCTGAAAATGAGGGAACTCTGAGCAAACCCCTCCAACGAAGTCAATCTCACGTCTGTCCCCTTGTATCAGTGTGTTACAACAGGCTCTTTCATGGTCACATGAGGCTGACCAGGGGACACACTTCTCACTAGATCTAATACAATGAAAAGAAAAACTGTCTTTTTCCCCCTGTGGTCTTAGATGCACATGTGGCTTTTCATACCACACACATCATGTGTTCTTGGAATGAAAGGCCCTTTTGTAACATGCAGACACCAGTCAAGGCAACTTAACATCGGGTAGGATTGTTAACTTGGTTCCCTAAGCCTCCCATGCTCACTGCAGCAGCATTGCACTAGAAGAACAATGGGGTTGAAGGAATTTGACCAGCTATGTTACAAATAATTCACAATACACGTATCACAATTGCTGCTCCACCCAGGTTAGCTACCTTTACTTAGTGGAGGTAGTTTTTCCCAATAGGAGCAGAGGAAAACTTGAAGACAGGCCTGATGATTGCTGTGCTTGGGATGGCCAAGATATTCACAAGTCTGTGTTTGAAGGAGTCATTACCACCCTACAAGCACTCTCACCTTCCTCTGCTGCCTCAGAAGACCAGTGAGAACCATATTTCCTTAACAGGAATGAGTCTTTATTCTTAAGGCTTCAGTGCCTTTGAATGTACCTGTGTAGGCAGTAGGTAAGTGGTCATCAATCAAAGATTACATTTTGCAAATTTGGAGGACGTACCTCATGTATCTTAACAAGATCTTCCTGATTTGACGTGGGTTAACTGTGCAGTTCCAAGCAGCAGCAGTTCTCTGTCCAAGCATGGAAATATATCTTATTGAAAGACTATTTTATAAATCAAATTATGCCCAAGGAAAGCAGTCCAATCTCAAAAGCAGATCTTGTCCTTGCCGCAGGGCCTGGTATTAGGGTGCACATACCCACCAGATATTTTCAAAGTTGAACAACCCAAATTGTATCACTGATTTAGGTAACTCCTTAGGTCAGCTGTGTAAATGCCCTCCATCCCTTAAATCAAGGAACACAGACAAATTTAACAATTTTATTAAAAATTGTACCAGTTATTAGAAAAAAAAATCCAAGTATTAAAGTATTAAAAAGCACCAAAGAAGAAAGCACAAAGCAAATATACTGCACAGATACAAAAAAGGAGCTCTGCCCAGTCACCATTGGTACAGGCAGGAGTCCTGGAGGCACACAACCAGGATAAACAAAATGCTACATTCTCACTGGGTCTCAGTCCATGGCAAAGAAGGTGTGTGCACTTCAGGACTAATCCAGACAGAAATCTCACAGGAGAGCATCGGGTTTACTTCTGCAGCAGGACAGTATCATATTCTGGTGAAAATCAGAAGTCATGGGGAAACCCTCCACTAAGAGGAAATTTCTTAGGTACATTGCAAATTCTAGCTCGTCTTACCCTTTTTGTTTTCCAGATGAAGGACTCTGAACAACTTTGTTGTTGTTTGTTTGTTTGTTTGTTTTTTTAATATCCCACCGAAGAACAGTCATGCAGGAAGCAGGGGGGGAAGGAGAAGAAGAAAATATGAATTCACATTTCACAGTATTCTTATCAGTGAATTTCATCTAGAAACATGGGAGACTGTACTACATACCATGGAAGAGAACAGAAGAATAACCACAATTATTTTAACCAAAACACCCCAACATCTGCATACCCAAAATCAAATTTAGTGGCAGGATTTTCAAATGCACCCAGTGGAAATAGACATACATATCCTGTGGTTTGTTTTAAAATTTCCCTTTTACAAGCCTAACTTCTGACATGTATTTAAGGACATACTGACAATGTCGTCCTTCCATCACACCAATCCGTCCTCCTTTTGTCATCAATACTTTTGTCATCTATACTTTCAGGAGTACAGACTATTTGAGTATAGATGGTCTCATTTAAAACTGAGTTGATGAATCTGTGATGATGCTCTCCTGGAGCCATGTCCACAAACTGGGGAGACTCCTTTAGATTTAAGAATAACTTTATACATGCAAAATTTCCACAATAGATTTTAAAAACAGTTTAACAATCTACCCTTCCCACCCCTCTGTTCCCCAAAGGCAGCAAAAAGTCTGAAGACAGAACTGAAACATGGCTTTAAAAAACAGCCCACAGACATTAGGTTTCGCTTCCCAGAAACCAACTTCCAGCATGGGATTCGCAGGAAGAGACCCTCCTTTCTGTGGCTAAGGGGGAAGGTGAGGCACATGGAAGAAAGAAGGGGTAGGGGATGTCAGACTGCATTCAGTTCAAGAACACACACACACAGTCAAACTCATGCATACTCACACAATTACATTCCAGTGCATTTGATGTGTTTGGTCTTTTCTGCTTTTCCTGGTGGAGAAGAGCTGAGCACAGGTGTAACACCTGTGTGAACACATGCAAACCAAAGAAACAGAGACCACTGAAGTCTATAGGAACTGTAAAAGATTGTCCTAGAATCTTTTATCAATTCCTTGAGGTATTTCTTCTTGCTAAAACGATCAAAGGCAACAAGTAGGCATTTTTGCAAATGATCACAAATGCCAGTTTGAAAGACAGACTCTTTTGAAGGACATTATTAAAACCTTTGTTGTCAAATTATACTAATACTCAGCAGTGCTTGGTTCATGGGCAGACCTCCCATTAATATGAACCAGCATTCTATGATTCTTTTATTTATGATCCCGCAGTAAATACTGCTGGTAAAAGAAGGCAAGACCTCCACAAATCTGCATTCTTGTTTGATTCTAGCACATACACTGAGTGCTTTCCCTATTTTTCCCTTTAAAAATACCCTCAATATCACACCATTCAGCATGTCACAGTCTCACCATTCCCACAGCTTCAGCAGAGATATGGGTCAGGACCAGCAGCAGAAGGGTGGAATTCACAGTTCCTACAGTTGATAGGGTCACATTGTAATAACTGCCTCAAATAATTTTGATTTTTCTTTAAAAAAACCCCAAAAAACCCCAACAAACCAACTTTTCTTCCTAGTTTACTATGGTCAGGATCTGCTGTTTCCCAGAAGAGTGCCAAGTGCCACACCGAATGAGGTTCCACCTAGGGTACAGCTCCAGTGACTGCTATGGAGCAACTCGAGGACTGTAGTAACTTCACATACACACATTGCCTATACCTTTAATCCAGGCTTGAGGGGACAAAATAAACAGCCAGTAGACAGAAAGATGTCTTTGCAATCACACTTTCTACACCAAGAAAGGCTGGGTTCCTTGCCTCTATTTTCTTGCTGATACACAGCTCCAAAACAAAGGCTGACAAGGAAGTTTCTTTCAGGACTCCTCAAACAAGAGTTTAGCCAACAAATATTTAGTAACAACCTATTTAAACTGAAATATGCGATCAGTTATGCAGGAATTCAATGCTACCAGGGATCATCAGCACCTTGAGAGAGGGCTGCAGCCTGATACAGATCCAGCAGCAGCATTTTCCATGCAATTTCATCCTTTCCTGCCTTTTTTTGTATTCTATTTGCAGCAGTTTGCAGCTATCCCTGGGCAGTACTTTGTGATTACTGGCTCAGCTTTCAAAAATTGCAGGAAACAAAAATAAAGCTAACTATTCCCTACTAGCACCAGGCTTGCTGGATCCTAGGATGAGCAGGCTACAAGATGATCAAAAGAGTAGGAAGCTGGGAAGGGATGGAAAGAACTCCATCCCTCAAGTAAGGATAGTTGAGTTCTGAAACCATTTTGGAGATCTGGGGAAGGCAAGTAAGATATTTAAAGGCTGCTGGCACCATGAGCAGCAGCTCAAGTTTTTCTTAAGAACTGCTCATTAAAAACAGGAATTTGTTTTAGGAGAAAGATGCAACTCTTCTTTCTAAATTGCTAGACTCTAGTTTAACAGCAGAGAGAAAGCATCCCATTCCTTACACCAGAACAAAGTCATATCTAAAAACCTGAGCATAATCATTCAGCACAAGATTTAAATCATGTTCTTTGGAACCATTTCTCCAAATAATCAATGTATGTCCCTAGCCATGCTGCAGTAGCTAGCTACTCTGCAGGCAAGATCTCCCCAGCAGGTATTGAAAGGGGCCTTACAAACACACAATGGGTGACATATGCATGAGAGCTGTGCACTCATGTGTTTCTTGCTAAATGTGTGAAACCTTCCCACCATTTCCCCAAGTAGGTGAGACTTTAAGTATGAAGTAGTTGCTTTTCCCTAAGCGAATAACCAGCCTGCCCCTCCAAATCTACATGAAGCAAAGTAAGACTTTTGGGTTGACAGAGCATATTTCCTTTCTCTGAGATACGCAGATATGGAATATAATTAAAATATATTATCAGTGGTTGTAAATCTCTGGCACCAGTAACCAACACACATATTGCAGGAAGTCGGCCTTTGTCTAGCATTAGCTCTATGTCTCCAATGAAGTATTGTTGTTCAAGGAGGTTTTGAGACCCTGGCATGACCAATTTTGATAAGTCTGTTGTTGCAGTGGGAAATATGGACTGGCAAAGATGTGTCTTTCCCTGAGCCAAATGACTTTACTGAGGCCAGCAGCCTGACTGAGGAACCATTTCAGGTACTTGTTTCTCCATGTTAAGAAGAGTCTCGTCCTAGATAAATTGGTCAGATCTTAACACTAGAAAGTGGCAGTACCAGACTTATCTTTCCAGCTTATGCATCCAGAGGACAGGCCTTAGCCTGTTTGACAATCAAGTCAAGGCAGAGGGAAAGGGGAAAGCTCACAATGATTTTTAAATGTCAGAAGCAGTTGCTGAATTTTTCGTATTTTGCAGGGTTATGATGTAGCATTGACTGTTATGATGTAGCATTGACTGTTCCTGATAAAAGGGTCCCGGCAAGCAGAGGGAAATGCATGCATCACATCCAAAGGCATGCCACAAGGGGAGGCATCATTGCTGCATTGCTTCCTGAGCCTCCACACTTCCACTACTGCCTCTTAAAGACCTTCTTATTTAAGAGTCTTCTCCTTAATATTTGGTTTCTCAGGGGTCCCCAGCTCAATCTGTGCTTGCACTACACCTCAGGCTTTCCCCATCATTTAAGTCCTCTTTCTCCAATGACCAGCATTTACATCAAGCAGACTGTGCAAAGCAAAGTATGGAAAGCCTCGTCTCTGGCAGCATGGGCAGAGAGCAGCTTCCATCCTGCTGCAGCATAGTCAGCAACAGCTATCACTTAGATCACTCTGGGTAACTCTGTAGTGCACATGCTTAAAGGAACAATACAAAACCAAAAACAATTCCCCCTCCTAAAAAAAACCTCCCACCCTCCCTCTCCATAAACCCACCCCCGAAAATATTACTTGAGATTCATTTATATGAATTATTAACCATCATGGACACACATATTACTCTAGCTCTAGCTAGAAAAATAACACAAAAGGAGAAAAAAAAGCTTTTCTCACATAAACTCTCTCCTAATGTTTTAAGAGAGTGACTGTGAATATAGGAGGGTGAAAAAGGCTTGGGAACCTCTTTCAGGGAGCTAAAGTACATTTTGCCATAGTAGACGCAGGATGAAAATCAAAGAGAATGGGTCTGAGAGAAAGCAAGAAGGTCCAAATTTAACTCTGTTCAGCAAACTGTTACCAGACACTACAGTGCAACCATGAGATTACAAATACCAGAGAAAGCAGGAATTAGAGACAAATATGCAAAGAGGGGTGGAGAAGGAAAGCATATGTGCAAGTAAACTACTCTTCCGTACAGTAATGAGTATTTTTCAGAGTGGATCAAGAATTTCTCAACACCTGCAGCTGGACATTTCTAACACAACTGAAGAGCAATTCTCTGGACAGCTCTTCCTCAAGCTGGTTGTATCATTTGAGACCTACAACAAGGTGCAGTGGCAATATGGAAATTTTCAGAAAAAATAATAAGGTCTGTATTGCTTCTCTGTTCATGTTTTACCCTAGCTGTCACTGGGTCTGTGAACTAAGTATATTTAAGGCTACAGAGAAGAAGCCATCAATATTTAAGGCTACTTCCTTTTGGTAGGGTAGTTTCCCTGTGCTGGTCCAATAGTGTCAGCCATACGGACAAACTTTTGAGTGCATACAAACTGACAGAAGATCTCCCTTGAAATAACATTACTGCTGCTAGTCAGTATATGCTTACAGCAGCCTCCAAATACTACACACTAGAGTAATGGACAGACTGCTTGTACAGTGTACATATCAGACTAGATGCTAATTAATTTCCCTGTCAAATCCTGAAGCAAAATTATCAGATGCCTGGGATCTAAGCCTTCCTGACCAACCACATTATATAGTAAGAGAAAAGAAAACCAAAATAAAATAAACATCCATCATAAAACTACTAAAAACATATACATTAGCATTGTAGAAGAATGACACATGCCATATTCCATGGATTTTGGCTTCCTGCTGGCTCATGGGCACTGAGAACACTGAACTGAAAGCAGGCAGAAGCTAGGAGCCACCAGCAACCCCAAGAAGGTTTCTTTTTCAGCCTGTTCAACTGATTTTTTTTTTAATTGATGGCAATGAGAAAGAACAACTTTTCTTGTGAGAGCGCTGCAAGTGGTGCCCAATGGAATGGCTGAAGAGGTCAGATTTCTTTGTGATTTTCTCTCACACAGGGCGCAATGAAATAAACCGTAACCAATGAATAAAACAAGTCACCTGATGGAACCAAGCTACTTGAATGTTTTTCACTGCTAAAAATGTGGAGGAATTGAGCATCTCTGCTCTAAAAGATACCCCAAGTATGTTTAGTCATCAATCCCAGGCATCACTTTTAACTAGCAGCCAAAATGACACTCCTGCACTCTACCATCCCCTACTACACAGGGCAGAGGAAGCCGTCAGTCTAATACCTGCCTCCCTTGCACAGAGGTCACCAGTGCGGGGAGCCAGCAGCAAGCTTTACCAAACACACCCACATTCTGGCTTTCCTTCAACAGTGTTGGACAAGAGCTCCCTGCCTCGCGAGGCAGGCAGCAGCAAAGAAGAGTCCGTAAAAACACCCAGACTTGAAGACGAGTATCAGAAAGTCAGAGTCCTCACATCCGGCCGGCGGTGTGCAATGTCTCGCCCCCGAACCAGTGTTTGTTCAGTGCTCCCTGCAGACTGGATGTGGCCTGAAACAGGCGGGCGAAGCTCACCTCTGCCCAGTGTGGTTCCTGTTCACCTCCGTGTTTAAGGCCAAGTTGTGTAGGAAGAGAAAAAGCTGCCACCACACTTGATTTCTGTTCTGCTGATGCTGTAGAGAAGAACAGTTAAAGCAAGGTTATTTATATTTCTAAAATTGCAACATACCACTTCTCTTTTCCAATAACAACTCAGTTACACTTTTCAAGAGCAGACACTTTAATCCCATCAGCATAACAAGGGGGTGCAGCAAGGGATGAGGGGAGAGAGGGAAATGATAAGTTCTCCAGAAATAATTGTAGCTCTAACATTACAAAAAGAAAAGAGCAGACCCTTTATGCATTGTGCACAAGAGGATTAAACTTTTTTTTTTGCTTGTAGGATTTTGCAGAGTTTAGCCAAGTGCTGTTTTTAATCAGATTGGCTTCTGAGCCTTTCAAAAGCCCCAGCTGCATGAACAAACAACCTTTTTTTTTTAAAAAAAAAAAAAAAAAAGCCCCCCTTCACCCCGAAAGTAAAAAAAAGAAAAAATATAACTGGTGATCCATCTGTAAGTGATTTGACACCGTGAAGGTCAAAGGGTTAATCTTCAATTTAAACCACACTGCTGAGACAGCAAAACTCTGATTTCATCTAGTACAAGAAAACACATTCGTGCACACACACACTCCCCCACCCTCCCCCCACCACATTTTCCTTCCCAGCATCTCCAAGATAATACTGCCCTTTTTATAGCCACTTTTGACAGTAAGCCATAAATAATCAGCCTTGGAGCCCTTTCCTACTGACTGGAGCCAATTAAACCTTAAGCAAGAACATACTTGAAAACACACAAAAAACCAAAACCAAGAGGTTATTTCAGGTCCCATTGTCAAGGAAGAAACATGGGAGTTGAGTTTCAGGGGGACACCAGACTACATAATGCAGCTTTGGGACAGGGACGCTGTTCCTCCTTTTGTTATAAGTAATCACCCCTGCAAAAGTGGCTCCGATTATACCCCCACCTTCCTGCACTTTAATGGCATCTCGTACAAACAGGTGGGTTTCTCCTTACATTGCCCAGTCTGGGATACTATTTCACCTCAATAACCGACTCTCTATTAGAAGTCAGTCTTCATTTTCTCATCCAGAATTCCATATTTGCTAAGCAGGCATGATCATTTCTGGAAAACAAAACAAACCAGCCCAAATCTCCGCCCCCTACCCCCCTCCCCAATCCCCAGCAGACGAGGAAACAGAAGATTGGCTTCCCACAACTTTGCCTCAGTACACAGGAGTTCATAAAAGAGCACTGAAGCACATTATATGAACAAGATGTTTCAACTCAGAATAGCCCAACAGGGCAGAACAACACAGTTGCAAGGCATTTTTTACATAATCACAAATAAGAGAGTTGCAACTGGAGTTGGTGTATTGGAGATGTGTCAATAGACAGCTCTTCAAAGCCCCTCCAGATAGCCATTAAATTATGTTTGTATTCCAGTGTGAGTAGATCTGTGCCATTTGAATCACAAGCACACACAAAAGAGGCTTCCAGAAAACCTGTGTTCATCTTGCATCTTAGCGGTGGGTTATTATTCTTGCCCTCAAGAATTAACAAGAAGAAGAAATGGATTTGGAAAAGTTCACACAGATCCCACCACACATTTCAAGGGCACTGTGTTTGTAGCATAACCTGTAAGCAATGGCTCTAGAGCCTGCTATTATTTATCTGAAAGTAACTAGTCCTGGGTTCAGTCCTTACTCATTGCACAGGCATTGCTAGGTTTACAGGTAAAAACAATCTTTTACAGACTGTCCTGTAGGACTGGGTTAAAAAACACTAATTTGGTCTCAAAAAGCAAAAGCAAAGTTTTTGGTTTGTTACTCGCATCTCAGTTTGACCAGGCTTGCCCTTCCTCATCAAACTCCAGTGATTCTTAGCACCGTCCTCCCTACAGCCACACTCCTAAAACTGCTTAAACTGCACAGGGAACCACAACGCCCCTGTGATATGTAGATACCATGTTTTTTATCAAGCTATTACAGCTTAGGCAGATTCCTTAAACAGAGCTCTTTGGGTAAGACCTCAATGAAGGCGTGTGCAAGAACAAAGTGATCTTCTGCAGTTTCTACAAGCCAGGAACTATGCTAGGAGAGCATACTGGACAAACATACTGCAGATGACCTGAAGACAATCTGCTTTGTTAGATTATTTTATTCTATTAGCAGCCAAGAGGGTAAAAAATTGTCTTCTAGAGACTTAGTAAGGGAAAGGCAAAAGGATGTTTAAAACTTGGTACAGAAATCCTAAGCTTGAAACATATCTCAGCTTCATTGGTGGACCCTCTCTAATGGAAACTCTTACGGAATTTTTATAAAGTGGGTTAATTTTGGTGCACAGAAGAGGAATCCTGATCTGGCATGTACAGTTTTACTATTTCACACTGTTGGGAGCATAAACACATGTAAGAACCCTCGTATTGATGTCCTCCTTCATGTAGGAGGCTGCTTTGTGCTTCTCATACAATAGCAGATTTCTAATTATTCTGGCTCCTCAAGTTTCATAACTTACCTTAGCAGAAAAGGATTACCTGCTCTTTCCAGTGATAGGTAAAAGAGGCCATGTTCTGGAAAAAACAGTGGAAGAACTGTTTTTTCACAAGAAGCTCGTATGCCTTTTTTTTTTCTTTTTTTTTTTTTTAGGGGGGAACTTTTTGAGGAAGGTATTAAGTTTTGATTTTATCTGGTAAATAAGTTTTAGAACTGTACCTTATGATGCAAGAGAATCAGTGGGATGTGATAAGACAAATACTGAGAAAAACTCTAATATATATTTCACTTTATATTCTTTTGTGTTTATTTCACTGCCTCTTGAAGTCACTTTTTGGTACAGCATTTTTGTCCTTTTCCAATTAAAATTGTTTCATGCATTTGCCTAACACACTCAAGGAGACTTCCATGCAAGAGCAAAATAGGAATTATTTTACCCTTGGTTCTCATTGCTTATAAGAAGCATACCATCTCAAATAACTTTTTTTAAGAATGTTGACACCATTTTGTTTTGAAGTAAAAAATAGAGCACTATGTTGAGGGCAGCTTTCCAGGTTTTATTCCTAGATCTAGGGCTTGCTTGCATTTCCCCAGGTCTGTATTCAGGCAGCATTTTTTTCCGTGGTGGTGTGGTCCCACACACACTTTCACTGGCCCACATACTGGAGCAGCTCACTCATGATGTCCTCTCCCCACAGCAGTGCTGGAAAGTGAACTAGAGCAGCACAATGATCAAGGCCAAAACTAATCTGATAAAGAAGTTGCCTTTACTGTTTAACAGGTTATCCTAAACAATCTGATCCATGGCATCATGTACTCAGACTGATGCTTGTACCAGGACAACAGAAAGATGATGACCTCCGAAGAGGAGCAACCTGGGACTACGTGCTTCAGCAGCAAGCCTAGCTAATGGGGTTTGGAGTTACAGCTCTGCTTCTGGGCCGATCTGCTTTCTGTGGTACTAATTCAGCATGGGACAAGAGCCACAGAATGGAATGGCAGACATTATTTGCAGTAAACAATTTATGGAAATAACTAAAAAATGCCCTTTTCACAAGTTTCTGTGTCTTTTTCCCCAGATATGCTTCAGCCAAGACCAAAATTCTTAAATATTTCAAGACTGAGGAGTTTTTGGTGTGGCGTAATTTAGCTTTCAAGATGGACAGAAAACCCAGAACAGTGATTCCATGAACTTGGCTTTTCTTTTTTTTTTTTTTTTAATGTGATATGTTTATATGTTTTGAGACATTTTTCTAAGATTCATAACTATTGTGATACTGGTGTATCATTTCCCTAAGCTTCACAAGGCTGATTTGCCCTTTATCAAAATAACTCAATCCTCAGAATCACTACTGCACAAAAATACCAGGGATGAACGCTTTGCCACCTCCATGTGGGAGCAACAAAATAACCCTTTTGAGGCTTCCTTCCCAAGAAGGAAAGAAGCCCCTTTTGCCCTCCACATTAACTGTAACTAAAGAAGAGTAGACTTGTGAATACAGTAAGTCAACACAAAGCTGGAAACACATAAAACCATTTCCTATTGCAGCTGCTGCTTTTTAAAGGGGATATCCTTAAGAGACTGTCTGTCTGAAATGTTAGCATGAATGCTTCAATGAGTCACAAGAAAAGGCCATTTTACAGGAAAAGTGTTCTCTGCAGCAACAGTACATTAGTGAAGCCTCTTCCATGAACTGTGCTGAACCAAAAACCAGACTACTTGTAAACAAACACAGAAAAAAAAACATGCAAGACTTTTACTGGAAACAAATGAAAGAGGAACATGACTGACCCGACACTTAGTTCTTCCCCATAATTAATTGCTAATACATGTTTCACACTCTAAGCATAGATACCTAACTGGCAAATAGCACCCCAGATGTCAAAACCTTTTGTACTGCGACCAAGCCCTTGCACAGGGTGATCAAAGGGAAGATCAGGACAGGTGATGCACTTCAAAGAAAATGCTGTCTCTTTGACACAGCTCCTTGAATCCATGAGCATAAATGTTTAACAGATTAATAAGACTCATTTTTACACTTGATATACACATGCCATTAACAGCCCTGTTTAAAAAAGTAAATATGCTTGTCATATGCATATGTTGTATGTGGGTCTGTCTGGTACATTCCATCTACCCTCTCGATCTCATGGGCAGCTTCTGACTTTGCTTCATAGCTTCCAGACAATTAAGGGTCATATTCTGATCCCATCTTAACTAGAAAGATTAATATGGCCCTAAATGGTGCTGTGAGAGCAAAAGAAGAATAATTGCATATGTGTACATAAAAACATTATTCTTCCTTTAATGACTAATACAAGTATTAGCAACAAGTTGTTGGGATTGTATTTATTCACTGAATACAAAAATACTTGCACACCGGGAGCAGTTGCTGACTCATCACTGAAGGCTGTTTTGGCTGCCAGGTGGCTGGAGGCATATTGTGCTACCACAAAATATGCTTTAGCTTAGAAAGACTAGAAAGTCACAGTCCCCAAGGCAACAGAGGTTACAGAAGGTGTCCCCTACTGGAGAGAGAAATGCAGGCCATTGGAAGTCAAATACAAATCTTTCCAGCTGTGATTCCTAATGACCAAAGTATAATGCATGTGGAGAACCAGCAGAGAAAAAAAGGAGGCAGTAATAGAGGAAAAAAAAATTAAAGAGGAGCTCAGCCACATGGCTTCTCATGGTAACACAGTAAAGAGGATGAGAGCCCTTCCTCGGGAAACTCCATCCTTCTGTCTTGCAATGACTCTTACATGGGACTCAACTTGGAGTAAAAGGAGGCATCATGTCAAGTATTGCTTCCTTTCTCATGAGCCTCCATCAGGTTTGCAACAAGATGAGCAACACATGCGTTTATGGAGAGAAGACAGTACTGGGCAAAGCTACAAGGATGTAGGGTGCAGGGGACCCCCAAACCTATGGGCTGCCCAGCCCAAGCACGGGAGAGGGCACGGACTGAGCAGCAAACAGCGGCGGCTGTTGCCCCAGGCCCGCTGCCGGCGCAGCTGCGCAGGTGAGCCCTTTCTGAGCTTTCTCGGCGTTTAAAAACAAACACGCAGCCACTCGCGCCTTCCTCTCCAGCGCGGGCAGGAAGGGGAAGCAGACAGCCGCCATGGCAACAGCCAGCTGACGGCAACCTGGGAAGGGCAACCACCGGCCACTGCGTTCCCAGGCCCTCGGCCTTCCCCTCCTTCTCCATCCCGAGGGGCACGCTGGCTTATTTTCCACAAATATGGTAAATACAGGCCCCACATTTCCACAGAACCGTGCCCGATACCACTCTGTACCTCCGGCCCCGGGTCCGGCACAGCTCGGTCCCATGCTCTGGGTGTGGGGTGTGTGTGTGAGAGTGCTGGAAGAGATACACAGGAGAGGACAACCCACACCGCCCAGCCGCAGCCGGCAGCTGCAAGAGTTTTTGACCTTTCTTAAGGTTTATTGACTGAACCTGCGTGTGATGGGGCAGGGCTGTTCCACAGCTCCCGATGTTCGTGCCTACCCTGCGCGGGCCGCGGGACCCGCTGACCTGTGTTTGGCATCCATTGCTTCACCAGCAGAAGGGAGGCGCTCCCAAAACTGCTCGCTGCCGCGGAGACCCCCCCTAGTGATTAAAGTCTGCCTCGGGGTTTGCTTAAAATAACACTTTAAAACTTTTTACAGGAAAAATATCCTGGCGCGGGGGGAAGGGGTGGGCGCGGGGCCGCCCGGCTGCGCGGGGAGGCGGCGGGAGGGCAGGTGCAGGGCTGGAGCCTGCGGGCAGCGCAAGCTCTCGTCAGCAGCGCCGATGAGTCAGAGGCTAAATTTAGCCGGCGATATAAACACAGCCGCCGAGCGCAAACACGGCCGGCCGGGCCCTCGCACGCACCGCCCGCCCCTCCTCGCCCGCCCGCCGGGTCCGCTGGCCCGGGGGGCTCCAGCCTCATTGCCAGCGCGCCCTCGGGTCTGGCTCCCATCACGGAAAACCCCACTGGGGTTAACAGGAGTTGCCTCACTGCTTGTTTTTGGACCGCTGTTTTTTTCTGCCGTGGTCCGGTCCTCCGAAGGATTCCTTTTCAATTGGCAAGGCGGCTAGTGAGGAGAAACAAACAAACAAAAACCCCCAACATCCAAACGGAGACTATAAAGGCTGGCAGGACATTCCTTCTAAGTGGCTTGAAACAAAAGAGCACTCTGCATTTGGGCACTTGCTTTCCTGTCTTTCCACCATAAAATTTAATTGAGTAAAATACAAACATGTACACTTCTCTCTGTAAATAATCAGTCCAAACATCTCATCCTCCCCCTCAGAGATGGCACTATCTTAATAAGATCAACCAGCCTAGGTGGAGGGCTGGAGGCAGAACAACTAGGTTCCTATCAGCAATCCTTGTACGATCTCAGTCAAGTTATAACCTGCATTTTCTACTCTCCCACAATAAAAAATAAGTGGGGCATTACCACAATTATTTCTTAATTGAAACGTAATTTCTTAGCTGTCACACTGCTACAAGCAGAAAGCATGTTGCCACTGTCACAGTGCTGCAAGAGCTGAGGAGATCCAGAAGAACCTGTGCAGACTGAAGGGGTTGTACAGGAGAGACTGCAGCACTGAACACTGATGTTAGAAATACTGCAGAACGATTCACCTGCACTTGTCTCAAAGAACTGTTTTGTGCTTTTTATTCTGGGTAATCTTGGTCTTTTGAGGTTGTGGCCCCACTGCCTCAAGACAGTCCTGTGTCCAGCAGGATTCATGGCACACAGCTGCACAGAGCTTGCACGGCTCTCCTGCCACCCAGCTCCCTCCCAGCTCCCTTATCCTCTGCCCACCTTCTCTACCAGAGCTAGGCAGGAAGTTTTGCTTTTTAACATTATTCCCTATTTTAAGCAGGAACATACATGTAATATATTTAAATCTTCTGTCAGCTGAAAGCATAGAAGAGGCTAGATTAGGATCATGTAGAAGTTTTGTGGGTCTTATTAAACTGATATACAATGATTATATGTGATTTGCATCAAGAGTTTGTATAGCCCAGGCTCCAGCAGCAGCCTTACATGGCTGCCTAAGGAAAAGCTAAGGGCAAGTGCATGCAATAGCTTCCACTAGTACTCTCTTTCAGCATATAACTAGTTTGAGTTTAGGATTTTCTGAGTCAGATCTGGTTTCTGTTTATTTAATGTCTGCTTCAATGGCCATAAACTTGTCTCAATTCCCCTTGAACCCAGATAAAGCACTGGGATGCACAATATGCCTTGACAAGGAGCTCCACAGCTTTCACCTGTTGCATGAAAAATTACCTCATTTACTTTGAGCTGGCTCCCACTACTTTGAATTGATTTTGCCTAGTTCTTGTACTGGGAGAAATTAGTCTATTCATCTCCTTCATGTCACTTTTGATTTCTGTTTAATATTGCTTCCCTCTTGGTTTGTATCTTTTTTCAGGCTTAGCAGTCCTTAGCCCATTTTTTCATATGGAAGTTCTATCATCCGTCTTGCCCTTCTCTGAACCTTTTCCAGTTCTGCTGCATCATTTTTGATGAAGGAAACCAGAACTTCATATAACATTCAAGATACGGTAGAAACATGAATTTATACAGTGGCATAATTATGTTCTTGTTCTCAGTGTCTTTTCTTAACATACCAAAGAATACCATTTCAGACAAGATGTGAAATGGTCTAGCACATTTCTGTTAACCTACATGTCAAGTAATCAGCTCCATGGGCAGCAGGATTTCAAAAGAGGTAATAGACAAGGGGCAGCAAGTTGTTCTGTCATTTGTATGCATGGGGAAGGTACACTTCCAAAGCCACCTCCTCCTTCATTGTCATTTGTCAGAATGAAAAGAAAGGGGGAAAAATCTAATAACATTAAGCAAAAAATCTGTTTCTACCTCCTTATATCAAATTTTTGACTCCACTGACCATAAGAATGGCCCGCCCCTTCCTTTCCTCAAGCATAGGATTCCAGTTCCATAGCCCTGAAAGAACTTTGTTTTACATCTCAGGCTTCCCAAACTCACACCCACCCTACCCCCTGCCCTTTAAATTGGGCTCACTCACTTCAGGAGCTCTCTCCCTCACCATGTTTGTGCATCCTTAGCTGGAGATTCAAGTCCTGCACCAGTGGGCAACGCACAGAAAGCAGAGCTGAAGAGGTGACTCACTTCTGTGCACAGCAGCAGCAAGGACCAGCCAGCAGGAAGATCCTGAAACACACTGACCTACTCAAGAAACAAATGAATGAAAACACATACCCCAGGTCTCAAAGAGACTGTAGATACAAGCGAAGTATGGAGCTGCTGGTGCTACAGGCTTAGCTGCAGAACAGTCTGAATCTCTGCATTATTATTAGGAAGCTTTCCTGAACATTTTTCCAAAAATATAAGGTCATCATAAAGAACAGATTTCTGCAAACAATTCCAGTGTAAAAAAGCAACTGTTAAAAATGCCCTGAATGTCCTTAATAGTGAAAAAAGCATGATGGAGTTTAGGATAAATGATGCACATGTAGTACCATGTACCCATTCTCTCATGCCAATAAGTTTCTGACAAGCGATGCAGGCTCCCTGTTGCATAAGAAGTGTCTCAGAGGAGGCCCTGATAACTCTTATGAGAGACAGACAGGAAGAAGTGTGCAAAACATAACACGTTTCACTTTCAAAGGAAAATAACATTTCCTTCTGGACATTTTCAGTGTCATTAGCTTGGGGCAAACAGGTACACGCCTAGCTGTCTGCCCACAGCCAGTGTGGATGCAGGCATTTGTGTTCCATGGGCTGCTGAACCCTGCTGCAGTGATGGTAAGACTTGCTGAACCAACTGGGGAATTTAGAGAAACAAAGTTTTCTATAGCTAGATCCACAGAGGATTTTTGAGCATGGTCAGCATATCTAAATCAACTGCAGGATTCCTGATGTGTTGGAAAGGGACTTTGTTGTTGTTTGTAATGCACTTATTTACTCAAGAAAGCTCAGTTCTGATTCAGCATCTGGTTCTCATTGAGGCTCAGCTTTTTTTAAACTGAGCTTTCCAGATGGGTTGACTGAAGCACAAGGAGGTCAAGAGACTTGTCTGAGGTCATACAGCAAGTCAGTGGCTCTGCTTGGACCTGAGCCCAGAACTGTTCAAGGCTACCACTCCTTGGCTCTTAAAGAGACAATTTTATCCCCTGTGAAGTGATCTTATCTCCATGAAGAAGAAATATGATAAAAGCAGTCCTCTGAAAGCTGCAGCCTGCTTAAAAGGAGTTATTTTATTTGGAAAAAGCTATAGAGTTCCAGTGCCTCACTGGAGCCCATCAAACTGAAGGGGTGTGATCCTGATATACAGTGTCATCCACCCCACCCCGGATAACCCCCTGCTCCTCTAGGGCAGCTTTGCTGCCACCGCCACTCCTGGTTGTGTTCTCACACAACCCCATCTAACAAACCCTCATGTCATGAAATACACTGTCCATTCAGCACAGGTCAAAGCCCTTCCTCAAGGCAAGGAAACCCAAGTGCACTCAGGACCTGAAGCAGAGCCCAAGCACTTGTTGCCACAGCCTGGACATGTGGGGTGTGGGAAACATATCCCAGCCAACCAACCCATAAGCTCAGCTCTGTTCTCCATAACCTCAGAGCATGCTCTTGAAGTTCAGCCACGGGCTGAGCTACAGCAGCAGTTCACTGATTCCATAGCAAAGACACACTTGCTTCAAACCAAGGAGGAGGTGGCAGGTACTGGCTTCTCTTGCAGAAAGCATGGCTTGCCTCTACCTTTGTTTTCCAGGGGCAGGGTGAAAAAAATAAAACAGGGATGTCTGCTAGAGGCTACAAAGCCTCAATCAAGTAAGAGACAGTAAAGAACTCAAAAAAGCCCATCTATATGGGTCTCACAAGTCATTCTGCAGAGCCCTTGCAATCTAGATCAACCTGTAGCAGGCTCTGCTATTTAGGTACACAGAACATTGCTCAAGTCTTCTTACAAGAAATTCAGCATCTTAAGGAGATGAAAGACATGGAGTTCTAGGGAATGTTGTGTTGTGCTCTAGCACTGTTCTAAGGATGAAATAGCCAGGCTTTAAATTACTGTTTTCTGTTTAACATATTAATAGGAAATGAAACTCTGAAAGCGATTTTCATGCCAAAAGCAAGCATAGGTGCAGCCAATTTTCTTATTCTTGCTAGATGCATACCCAAAAATCTTTTGTATAGCCAAGAACCACAGAATAAATACCATTTAGTTCCAGAAGCCCAGAGAAGAGATAACAATGACTCTCCAGGGCTCCAAGTGTAGGATGGGGTTAGACCATGCATGCAGCAGAGTCCAATGACAACTCAGTGATGTCAGCCTCAGCAGCAATTGCCTGCTCGGTTTCTCTCTCAGCCAGGGATGTACATTAACCAGCAGCCTTTGTGTCAACACAGCCTTGCTGCTGCTGCAGAATGGGGGCCATACCTGAACTGCTGGAGAGTCTCACAGAAATCAAGAGCCATGAGAAGGCAGCTCTTGAGCTAGCTGGATGCACCATTCCAATGCTAAAAGCCTTTCCTAACTTCCACTGAAAGGGCACACACATTTTCTTTTCACAGGTTCACAGATAAATGTTTTGTAGGCTCTGAAAACAGGCACAGCTTGTTGAAAACCGAGCTTGCTCTCTCTCAGGACTTCACAAGACCACACTGGTGTGACTAACTTTGTGGTGTTCTAAATCTGATTCAAGACACCACTCTGGAAAGTTGGTTTTGACCAAATGTTTTAGACAAGCTGAAATGGGGTTTTCAAATCAGGGGTTAGTTTCACAGCAAGATAAACGACAGCCCAGTTTTCCATGCCTCAGAGACTGCCCCTTCCAAACCACAGCACACTGAGAACGGCTCACGTGTCTCCAGGGGCAGACCGCCTGCTCCTTCAGCAACGGGCTGGGCAGAGACATTGCACATAGGACAGAGGGGGTTCTCCACGGGGGATTCATGCCAAAAGCCAAAGGAAATCCTCCATGCAGGACTGGGAGGGAAGGGATTGGGCATGACAACCAAACACTCTACAGGGATCAGTGCTTTGGACACCAATATGTGGCTCAATACTCAGTTTCCCTGACAAACAAAAAGGAATCCCTCAGCAGATCCAAATGCCAAGGCCTATCCCAGGGTCAGGCTGTGGATAACCACTGGCTGAACTACTCTGTCCTCGGGTTAAGTTTTCGAGTTGGGTTGGTTTTGATATTTTTTTTCCCCGTTTTGTTTTCAAATTTAAATGGCTGAAGGCTCCCGTCCCCTTTACAACTTGTTGCTGTTCCAGTTCAAACAAAGAGCGCGGAGCCCCTCCTCTGGCGGGCCCCGGGGGCCGGGCCGGGCCGCGCCGCCCAGCACAGCCGGACGCCTTTGTTTACTACGGCTCCACACGCCGGGCTGGCCGCCGGCCGGGGCTGCGCGGCCGGGCCGGCACCGGGAGCCCGGCCGGGCACCGGGAGCCCGACCCCGCCTGCCCTGCTGGGGCCGGGCCGGGGGGGCGCTCCGGGACGCGTTTCCAAGGCACGGGCATCAGATAGGGGCACTCCCGCCAGATGAAAGGGGTCAAGTTACAACCAGTTCCACCAGTTCGGTGCAGGGCTCCTCTGCCAAGTTGGTTAAACCTTCCCTTTCCTGAGAGACAGCCTGGCGAGAGAGCGGGGCCTGCAGCTAACGCTGGCGAAAAGGCGCCACCGGGGAAAACCCCATTCAACCACAAACAACACTTGAAAAATCTCGTGGTAGCTCTTTATTCCTGCAGTGTGCTAAATGACATTCATAGCCCCATCTACATTTCTACAGGCTAATCTTCCTTTTCCTTCTTTAATCATCCACCTATTAGGAGATGAGGAGTCCCAGAATTTCCTCATCTCCAGGTGACATAGAGAGGACCAAGCTTTTGCCCAGCCACAAGCCACACTCTCTGACCCGGACAGAGATCCTCACTTACCTTTGAGAAGGGCTGCAAACGATCCCACAGTTAACAGAGGACAAACTCACTTGGAGTAGGATAAATTTTCTGTCCCTTTCTGAAGTCAGCAAAATTTCTTCATCTACAAGCAGATGCACACCCTCCTTGTTGGGCTTGCATAGAAGGGCCAAACTGCTGCCTACTGCCAAGCTTCTGCCACCTCTGACCATCTCTGTATGGGCTGAGATATCCATTTTATCTCTACTCAAAGGGGAAGGAGAGCAAGGAAGAAAGAATCAAGGGCTCTGGGGGTAATGGTTATTTTGTTTCTTTGAACAGCAGTGTTTGGGGTTTTATTTTTTTTTTGTTTGTTTTTTTGTTTTGTTTTGTTTTGTTTTCTTCTTTTAAGAAACCAAGAATCTGGAGTGTGTTTTTCAGACACGATAGCATCTTACAGGTGTATTTTGTGGCAAGGAAGTTAGTCACAAGTCTGAGACACTAGCTACGACTGTCTTACTAGTAGCTGCTAGTAAGTCTAGTATGATCTAAATATTCTTTACAACATTACATAGAACTACCGTTAGACAACAAGGAGTGTCAGAACAGACTCCAGGCTTGTTATCTCCAAGGCAATGAGCTGACATAAGCCACTGATGGCTACATGCTCCACAGAAGAGAACGTGCTGTTGGTGAGGAGAATGGAGCAGAGTAAAAGCTGTAATAAAAAGCAAGAGGAAGATCCCTGGGAAAAGCCTCAAACCCACTGCTGATGAACAGGAAGAGCTGGAATAGCAGCAGCTAACACAGAAGACCTCCCTCCTTGGGCAGTAAGTGCTCATATTCATATTCCCTCATATTCCCTTCCCTCCACCTGCCAGTCTTTAGGAAGAGCAAGGCAATCTAGCATAAGCAAAATCCATCAGGATACTCCTGCCATTTTATCACTGCTGGCAGTCTGCTGTCTTAAACAACAGTTCACTTAGCTGATGGCTGGAGCCAATCTTCAGAGTAGCACTCTTGGACAGGTAAAGCCCACTTTCCCCTCCAGAGACACCCTACCCTCTGTATGTGGAGCCGGTGGAACTGGTCGGCAATGCACTGCAACTTCCGTGCGATCTGCACCTCAGCACGTGCTTCCCGCTGACCTTCCTGAGGTTCCTCCTGGAGGTGCGGATCCAACACAAAGCCAGCTGGAGGGACATGTAAACGGTAACCAGCACTCCCTACAAAACAGAGCAGAAGAGTCATTCTTCCAGTGCACAGATTATCTTTTCTGCTCAGTACACTTCATGGAGGAAAGAGCTGTACATAGTCCTACATTTTTGACGTTTGAAGTCTAGTTTCTGAAGGCCAAACAATGACTGTATACTGTAACACAGCGCAGTAAAAGATTTGCCCAGCTTTCAAATAAACTTTTATTGATTAAACAGAGCATTGTGTTGATTCCCATAGTCAAATGAGAGGCAGGATCTTAAAATTGATTCCTTTTGCTTGTTTACAGCTCAGCCAAATGCTGTGGCTTGGGATTTTTTTTAAGGACAGTTTTGCAGTTTTACAGGATCTCTGCCTCAAGTTGTCTCCCCTCAAAGGCAGAAGTATCTTTAGTGTCAGTTTTTTCTCAGTTTTCTGTCATTTAGTGATTTTAGTGATTTGAATTAAAGCTGAATTGGATACACAAAGCTGAGTGGTGACCCATGAGTTACTAGTAAAATACTGGATGGACATGCTACTTATTCAGCAACTTTAACTCCAATAAAGAGCCTAAAAGCTGTAACTTTTTGCATCTTCTTCTCTCCACTGAAAACTCCTAGGAATTTCCACTTCCTATGCGGATGAGACAGACCATTGGTAGTTAAAAATGTAGGCAAATTGTAGGATATGAAGTATGGTCAACGTTTAGACATCTAGCAGTAAAATCAAATGTGATAGAATAAAGTCAAAGAGAGAAAGAGGGAATATCAAAGACAGCAGAAGCAATGAGCAAGTGTCTGGTTCCTGCAGTGGACAAGCAAGGGTAAGAAAATACAAGTTGTCTTTCTTGAGGGAGTAGGACTAAAGCAAAATAATTTCAGTCCTTTAATAAGACACCCTAATGAAAGAGACCTTGCTTGACTGGGGAAGTGCTAAAGGGACAGTTTTTTTGCTGCAAAGCTAGTGACACTGGAGTGCTCTTACCATAGAAGAGTCTCCGTGGCTCTTCAGTGACTCCACAAGGCAACATAACATCCTGACTGGAAGAGGATGGGCTGAGAGTTTGAGTTGCCTTGTCCTGCTGCTCAGGATGCCTGATACCGGGACCACAGCAGTGTGTGAGGGGAAATAGTTGAAACCTCCCCAGAAGGCAGCTGTAGGACTGGTTCTGTGTGAAAAAGCCAGTTGCAGTCATCTCACCAGGCTGACCTGCAAGTCCAAAGTCATCAGAGTGAAACACGTCATCGTCCAGCCCATCCAGGCTAGAATAGTCCTCTTCCAGGTAGCTGGGGCGATCCATTGCTCCTGCAATAAAGAGACATTTGAAGAAACAACTAAGACACAGCAAGAATGTTGTCCAGAAGAGAATGCCTTCTTCTCCAACAGTAAAACACAACCAATTTTACCACACCTTCCCTCTTCCCCACTTCCCAGTGCTGCCCATCTGCATGGACAGGAGAGGTGAGCGACCTGTGGTGAAGGTTAAGGCTTTGCAGGAAGTCCTCAGGTGCTGGGCCAGAGAGAGACAAAGTTCACACGTATATAAGTCCACAGCTCCATTCCACACCTGCTCACAAGTAGAGAGCCAACCCCCGACCTCAGCACATAGAAACTGAAAAGACATTTTAAAAAGCAACCCAGATTCTTCTGATAGCCCCATGGCCAGTCAGCTTCTTTGGGGTCTTCTTTGTTTTGGCCTGCTATACTTGAACTTTATGGTATATCTCATTCACTTTTTCCCACCTATTTCTTATTGATGAAGAAAAGCTCTTGTAATAATAAGGCTGCAAGGCCAGATTTTTAAGAAACCCCAGTGGTTGCAAAACTTAAAGAGTTGTCAAAGCCACTTCTGTGAAGCTCTCCATTACTTCTCCCTATGAGGGCCAACTTTCCTTTCAACTTCTCATTTCTTCCCTCAGCTCAACTTAAGACATGTCCCAAACTTGGTAACGTAGTCACTTCCTTATCCCTCTTACCCTCAAGCCTACATGCACCGTTAGTGCAATGGGGTTCATCCTACTGCTAAAGAAAAACATGGCTGGTGTCAGTGTTTAAAGCAGGATTTCTGTAGTTGCCACTACAGTAAACACTCCTGAGCTCTGTTACAGCACAAAGCTGAACAAAGATGGTAGAGGGAAAAACCTCCATGAACCCTAAATCCCTATTTCAGAGCTCTTTGCAAACATAAAGCAATTAGAAGCAGTATTACCAAAAATGCCACAAGTCCCTTTACTGTTACCTGTGCATCTAACCCAATTGGAAGACAGACTCCTAAGAGATCCATCTCCAGGATTTCCACCCAGTTCCAAACAAGGCAGTGAAATTCAACTCTTCATGTCTCTTCCTTTGCTCTGGTTTGCGAAGCATTTAACAGAATGGAAGACTAGCAAGAGGAATTTCAGGCCTGAAGGAGACATTAATAATAATTTTATAAGGATGTGTTCAGCGCTGCCCTTGGTGCTCCCATCTCCCCCCAGGTGAGCAGCACTCTGGACACAGCATGCTAGAGACCACAGGACCAAGCAGTGCAAGAACTGTTTCTGCAGGGCTCTGGCTGGGGGGCACTCTGGCTATTTTAAGTTGCTGCATCTCAGCAGTTCACTCAACTGAGCCACAACTCCCAAAGAAGTTTCTGCAGAGCAGAACAGGTACCAGACCCACAGCTGGATGCAACTCTGCTGGATGACAACAGTGGCAGAGCACTCATAACGTTCTCATCCATGGCTTAAAGTAGCACACTGAAAGGAGTTATGGGCCCCAAGAGGCAGACATGGATGATCTCCTTGCCAGCTCTTCTGCTGGATCAGTCACCTGACAGAGAAGCAGGCGGGAATGTACTCTATCTTTGCAGGAAAGTTTGCCAGATCTCATCTGTCAGCCTCACTGGGACACGGGCATTCCTCAAGGGAAGTGCAGCAAAGGCAGAGAGCAAACCCCAAACAAAAGAGGGTTTAAAGAACAAGAAGTTTAACTCGACCTCCTGCAATACGGTCCGACCCTTTTGCAGAGCTTTTCAGAGAATGCCGATGTAGCGCGAAGGGCAGCTCATTCTACAACTCGCTGGAACTCCTCCTACAACCTCCAAACGCAGATCACGCTGGGAGCCACGGACACCGTACAGCTCGGGCTACGGGTCTTTGCCCGGGCAGCTCCCGCGTCTCCGGTGCCGTGTCCTACCCACGGCACTTCCTTGCACACGCCAGCGGCGACAGCCGCGGGCCGGGGCAGCCGCGCGCCCGCGCTGACAGGCGGCGGGCCGGGAGCGGAGGGAGGGCTCAGCGCACACGTGCGTGCCAGCGTCCCAAAACAAAGCTGGCCGGCCTCGCTTCGCCACCGCTGGCCGCCTTTAACTCTCCCCCGCCCGGACTCTAGCCCCGCAGATGTCCCCCGGCCAAGAGGTTTAACGCGGCTTCTCCGAGCAGCGCCGTGGGACGAGACTCCCGAGCTCGGCGGGGCGGCCCGGGAGGAGCAGCGCTGGCTGTGGAATCAACCATCGTCTACATCAGCGAATCAGCTGCTTTCTCAGCGCCCACCGAGCTCATTCCTCGCCCGCACCCTCCCTCTTTCTTCCCGCTCCCCAGCAGGCGCGGGACTCCGGGCTGGACCGGCCGGGCCGGGGCTGCCCCGAGGCGAACCCTCTTCCCTGTCACGATCGCGCCCGGCCTCGGCACCGCCCTCAACGGCGACCTGGCACAGAGCGGCCGGCCCCCAGTGGCGAAGGCGCTTCCCGGACACTCACCGAGAAGCGGGACGGGCGTCCCTCGGGGACGGGGCGTCCCGGGAGGAGCCGCCGCCGCCGCCTCCGCTGCACCCTCCGCACCGCCAAACTGCGGCCGGCGCCGGCGGGCGCGCCGCGAACAGCTGACGGTAGCCCCGCCCCCGCCGCGCCCCGCCCCGCCCCCGCCCGCCAGCCAATGGGCGGGGAGAGGCGGGCCCGGCGCGCGGCTGAGGCGGGGCGGCGCGGGCCCGCTCCGGGCCGGTTCAGGTGCAGCCGCGAGGGCTCGGGGCCCGTCCGCCCTCAGCGGGACGCGCTGCTCGCACCTCGGCCTGCAGCCGCGCTCGGAATGCTCCCGCAGCCCGGCAGGCAGCCCCAGCCGGAGCTGAGCCGCAGCCGCGCTGGACTAGCTTTAAATCTGATGGGAGTGCCAATCCAGGTAGTTGATTTCCAGGAAAACTTTTGATTTTTCAGCTTCAAATTACTTAGAAAGTTCTTCGTGACTTGTAAAGTCTGAGCGCTGAGGTGTGAGGGTCTAGGAGTTCTTCGCAGTGTGTTGTGCTCTTTCCTGTAGATGAGTACAGGACTGCACAGGACTAAAGGATCAAACTAATAAGGATAATTTACAGCGCTTTCTGTGAAGCCACCTCGATGAGATTAGAATAAAAACCCCAAGCCTCATGCTGCAAACAACAGCTCGGTGCATTTACCTTTACTCTGCCAATGATTTATCAGCTCCCCCTGTAATCAGTGGCAAAATCTCACCATGTTAAGAGAGGCAGGACTCAGCTCCTTGGCGCAGAGCAGCACCCTGTCAGGCTGTTTTTAAAACCTACGTAACAAGATCGCCTGGAAGGAAGGTTTTAAAACCCAGCTGGCAGCTGAGCAATGTTAATTGCTGTCAAGTCTGCCACACAGTTACTGAGGTTTGTAACTTAAACTCAGGGGAGGGGTTAGATTGCAAACCGATGGCTAGCAAGGTGAGGCGAATTACTACTTTTTCCTCGTATCACATTGTCCTGGGCAGGCTCACAGAGCCTCTCCAGTTAAATGTTTCAGAGTCACTATGATTTTGAGTGAGGTATTTACAGTTGCCATTAATAGATTAACAGGCTAATAATGTTCATTGTCTCCAAAAACCCATTTCTTTGTGGTTCTCGTCCAAGTGTTCATTTCAACTCTTCTATTTGCCAGAAGACTTGCGTCTACTTATTTACAAGAAGGTCAGATCGTGTTTGACTTGTGCCTCACCATCAAGTAAGAAAGAAAAAATACTCTTTTCTGTCATTCTTAGTAAGGGACAAGGTTCCTAAAGTAGTTAAGCCTCATTGTTCACTTTTGATAGTCAAGGGAATTGTGAGTAGGAGAAGAGGCAACTGATATTTAAAAAACCCCAAAAGGCAACAAAAGGCATTCTGTATCTTCGAGATAGTCAAATTTTATCACACTGATGGTCAGACCCTGGCAAAATGCCAGCTGCTGGAGGGCTACTCTAATTTGAATGTGTATCACTATAAAGAAAAAATGAATGTGCTATGATTCCAACCACTTATGTCTTCCAGACTGAGTAATAACTGCCTGCTGGTTAGGCTCATTAACAGTAAGAACAGTACCTGATTGGCTTTGTTTTCATCTCATTGAGCTGCAGTTGGGGCCACACTTTATATCCCCAGAGGCTGCATTTTGGGAACTCCTACTGTGTAGAAAATGTATGGAAACTGAAATCTATGTGTATAATCAGGCTGGATGGTAAGAGGGCTCAGGAAGGATATTTGTGCCTTTCAGTGATTAAAAAAAAAGATATGGCAGCATTTCTAAGAGAGGGGACTCAGAGGGATTCCTTGAGGAAATTAGACATTGTTAAGAAATGGCTCCGAGTAAATAGACCGAAACCAAGACAGAGACAGTGAGTCTGAAATGGAAAATTGTGAACCAGGGGCAAGTTATACCACCAACCTCACTGCTCTCAGCTGAGAGAGTTTCTACAATAGTATGGAGACAAGCTTCTTACCTGGGAACAGGAGCCCAAGGGACGGATTCTCTGCCAGAGAGTTTTTGCTCATTAGTGTACATGGTGACATTTTGATTCAAGAGATTAATCTTAAATCACGTGCAGCAGTGTCCCTGTGACATCTGTGGATGCAAATACTGTGCCATCCTATAACCCTTCTGTCAGCCTGTTCTACTGCTCAAAAGAATAGTGAAGAAAATTGCTTCTTTTATTTAGTTATGCCCCCCTACATATTCCTCACATGTCTTCACAACTATTTCTTATTTTACTGACAAAATGCTATTGTCAGCATTGTGCTGTAATTGCAGAGTACATTGTGATCTTAGGCACGGGCCTTGCAAGCTGCTCTGCCTGGGTGGGCTCCAAAACCCACACAGGGCCAACTTGACTTGATGGGGGTAGTCTTGTCTGATGAGCTCAGCTTTCATTTCTATTTTTCTATTTTTGTAGCTCTCATGGTTGGAATAGGGAAATTAAGGGTAGTCTCATGGATCATAAAGCAAGGGATGAACAAGAAAAACATTCGGAGTTGATTCTATTTATTTTGTTATCTTAAAAACGTTTGGTCAATGGGGTGATTTTTCAGGGGGCTCAATCTGAGTGCAGAGGAGTGGAAAACAGTGTCTTCTGCCCTGACACATACCAGTGGCTTTACTCAATGTGTTCTGCCACAATTTATTGTTATGTGAGGCAGAAAAAAAGTCCTGAATTTCATGTTTGACCATCCCTGTGTATTTCTCACATAAGCCAGACTCTGGGGGAAAGCTGGCCTGTGTCCTGATGGAAGGGTTCTCGGTGTTCAGCACCCAGTGCTGTTAGGAGAAAGTGCTGCACATTTCAATCAGTGTGTGTGAGAACAGGATTGCTTGCTGTCTATAAATAAAAGTGAGAGGATATTGCTGTTGGGGTTTTTTTCTGAAGGGAACAAAGTTTAAGGCAGCCTGCCAAGATTACTCCTTCTTGCTTTTCTGAAACCAAAACTGAGGCACACTTTTTCTCCCCAGATAATGTCATTGGATTGTGAAAATGCTTCATCCTCTCTTGGGGTGCTCTGACTCCTACTGCAAACACTGAAGACAGGAGTTTGCATTTTCCATATAACCTTTCTACAGCCAGCCCTGCAAATTCAGCCATGCCTTAGAGACATTGGGCTGAGGGAAACACTGACAACCAGGCTTGAGGTGTCTGCATTTCTGTCTGTTACTGAACATGCTCTTGTATGCTGGAGTCAGTCTGAATTCCTTCCCTTTCCCTTTCTTTCCCTTCCTTCCTTCCTTCCCTCCTTCCTTCTCTCAAAAACACTTGCTATACACTTTCATCTTCTCTAAGCAGTTGTCCAATTCTAGAGATTTTGCACAGAATAGAATTTCTTCTGCCTGCTAATAATGTAGGGGGAAGTTCCCAAGATTTCCCTTCCCTTTTTTTGGGAAAAAAAAAAAAAAAAAAAAAAAAAGAGAGACCAAATAACAGCATTTTTTTCCTGTCTCTGGGTTTCTTCCATTGCCCATGATTTTCCTCCTAATTCTGTACTCCTGTGCACTCTCTCCTGCTTTTTCCCAGCTCATTCTTATGACTTCTCTTCTTCATCATCTTCCTTTCTTGGATTCTGGACTAACTCCTGCAGCATAAACTCCCTCAGATGTTTGACTCCACTATTGGGATTTCATAAGGGCTATATTAAAGGAAAATCTGTATCTGATCCTTACAGAATTGCAGCCTCATTCTGTAAAGGCCTGATCCACTCCTTGCAAAGACAAACTGACTTCAGAGGGGTAAGATCAAGAACATTTTTGACTGTGATTGGTAATGAGCACTGCCGATACTCACCAGATATACTCAGGGCAGGGCAGAATCAGGTCTTTATCTCACTGCATGAAAAGTTATGGTGCTGCTAAATGTCACAGGTGAGTCATGTGTAAGCTCAGGGTTTGACACCCTGCAAGGGTTCCTTGCCTGGTTGAGACTATTTGATTGTGGAGCTCAGTTATCACAGATCTGCAAAACTGCTGAGGTAGAAGGGGGTTCCTGGAGATAATCTGGTCCAACCCCACTGCTCAGGCAAGGCCACCTAAACCTACACCACATCCAGATGCCTTTAGAGTATCTCCAGGGATGGAGACTCCATTACCTCCCTTACCAACCTGTGCCAGTGCAACTCAGCTAGGCTGGAAAATTCTTTTGGAATCCCAAGTTCAAAATACCTAAGGGACACATTTTTGTTATATTCTTTAAAAAACCCCAAATCTATTTCTTCCACTTATTTTAAAACTAATGACAGTGATTGTTCCTATCTTGGGGCACATACACAGATTTGAGATTCTCAGCTTTTTCATTATTCTCAATGCTACTCACAGGTCATCAAACAGAGAAGTCCTTGCAGTACCAGGTCCTAACAAAGTACATTGTGCACGATCCCCATACAGATATTGACATTGTGTAGGTGTTGTATTGTTGTCATAATGCAGAAGAGAAACATCACATTTACGTGTCACATGTTTTGGCAAACAACTTCCAGAGACTCTGTGTTGTGCTGTGTGGACCTTTGGCTGGAACCAGCAGAGAATTCATTTATTTTGGTAAATGTTCAGTGTTATTTATTGAGGTTTGACCTCAAAATAATTCATATTTGGATAGAAAATGGTGGAAAAGTAGCACTCAGCTATCCTGAATGTGATGGTAAAGCAGAGAAATTTGACTCCTACTGCTGGCTGTTTATGTTGCAATACAGGACCATTCAGGGTGTTCAGCACACAGGAGATTTAAGTCCTAGATGCAATAAAATTAAAACTGAAGCTAGAAAGTAAAAGTGAATATAAAACCAGAATTGCCTAATTCTGTCAATAGTTCAAAAGGAAGATCTAGTGCTAGAAGCTGCTGAGTATTTTTCCTTTAATATAGTACATTGTTGCCTATTTAAATATATGAAAAGAAAGATAAACATTAAAAATATAGAATATAAAAATATTTTTTTTTTCTCCAATTGCAAGTTTTCCTATCTTAAAGGGCTTACAGGACATTGAGTATTCAGTCAGCTCAGAATACATTTGTGAAGAGTCTGTCTAGGGACACTGTTGTTTGCAAATTCAGACCCTCCATTTTCATCTGTAAATCTCTGGTGTTCCCTGTTTCACCACCCAGAGAATATTCTTCAAGTGATTTTTGATCTTCATCTATTTCCTTCAGTTAATGACATTAATATGCTCTCCTCGTGTTAGAAACTTTTTTTTATAAACCACAAATGTTTAAGTTTACTATGTAGGCAAAAGAATCCTACTTTCTGTAGAAAAATTTCCTTTTGCTGCCTTGAATTTTTGTTTTCACTGTATTCATTTTAAATGCAGTATATTCTAATGCATACTTATGACAACTAGCATAAAACTGAGGACCTTATTCTTCTTCCAGTGAATCCACTGGCAAATCATCTCCAAATGCCAGCATAACTAGAATGGATAGACTTTACAGTATGGGCGGGGGGAAAAAAACCAAGTTCTTGACAAATGAAAAAGCCTGGAAAACAAGTCTGAAAATAATTTGGCAGAACAGGATGCTGCTTTACAATTTTCCTGAAGGAGTATTTGCAACTAACGATTCACCAGTTCATCACAGTATCTCTAATGCTCGTGAAATCCCCTTTCCCACACCAGCCTGGGGAGTTGCATAAGGCACCTTTGGGAAGAGGCTTTTCTTTGGGTTTTAATTGTGCATGTGCAGCTCAGCACTCCAGGTAGGCAGCAATTCTGAAGAGGAAACACAGCATTTTCTGTGATATGTAAAAAGCAACACAGCTCACCTTTTCTCCTCTCTGCAGCCGAGTGCCACCGTCCGTTCCGGTACCAAGATCACAGGAAAGCTGTATCTGGAAAAGGTCCCTGTGTTTGGCTCCTTTTTAACTCTCCCCTTTTTAAGGGCTGGTGTTTCCAAGAACAGAGTTGAAAGGCTGAGACAGATTTTCATTTTTAATAACTGAGCTTCAGGTTCCCTGGGAAAAAAATGTTCTCCACTGGAGACAAGAAGGTCCTGTGTCACCCAAATTCTTTACTTATTAAAGAGATAGATGAGATCCTCTTACAAAACTACAGTAAAGTATCTCCTTAAATCTGGTGAGGTGTTTGCTATTTCTTTTTTGCAATCTTTGTTTCATTTTTGTGTCTACCTCATCAATGTCCAGCAAGTCATCCCCTGCTGGGACAGACAGGGGAGGAAAAGCTGCAGAGGGCAGAGAAATGGTGAGGAGATGCCTGCATCCCAGCTCTGCAAAAGACACAATACACATGCGAGTGGGATCCACTCGCATGCTTTGTGCTTCAGGTTCTACAGGTGTACAGCAGTAGATGGACAGTTCTGTGGTGGAAAACATGCTGAGTTCCTTCAACAGGTGCCAGCAGGTGGCAAGTAGTACTTTTGTCCATTCTGTTAAAGGGAGGTTGTCTTCCTTCAAACTCCCATCCTCCCTCCCTGCCTGGTGCTGAGGGTTTGCAGCGGCAGAGCAGATTGACACATGTGGAAAACTCATAATAGAACATGAAACTCTCTGGACCAGTTTTCATTACTTGCTTCCAATTATTTGAATGATCTATTTTTGAGAGAGAAGAGAAGAGAAGAGAAGAGAAGAGAAGAGAAGAGAAGAGAAGAGAAGAGAAGAGAAGAGAAGAGAAGAGAAGAGAAAAAGAAAAGAAAAAGAAAAGAAAAAGAAAAGAAAAAGAAAAGAAAAAAGAAATTTTGGGGGGTGGTCAGTGAAAATGGAGCAGTCTGTAACAAACAAACAAACAAACAAACAAAAAACCACCCAAAAAACAATGAAGCACAAGAGTTGTCTGCTCTTTAAAGGGAGATTTAAACATAATGGCTTAAAAAAAATTCCGCGGAAAAAACAGTCTGCAATTGAACAAATAGCACAGTGGTTCAATGGACTGCTTTACTGAGAAGTCCCAAACCCCAAATGGTCGTCTTTTCAAATGTCCATCTGTACCTTGGGTACAGAAGTCCCACCTGAGCATTGCCTCACATTTTAAAATCTTGCCCAGAACTTTTGATTAGAAGTTTGATTAGAAGCAAACTTAGGGGGAAAACAAATGGGGAACAAAAGTGGGGAGGTTGAAAGGCACTCAGGCAACCGTGCAGAGGCTTGAGGCAATAGAAGCTCTCCTGACCATTTCACATAGGGAGCAGGCTCACTGCTGGCTTCAGAGGAACGGCAGGAGGAGAGGGTGGAGAAGTGGGGAGAAGCCAGGGTGAGCAGAGGCAGGCAGTGGCCGAGAGACGTGGATCCCACCTTTCAGTGGCTGCAAGGCAAGGGGCAGGGGGATGCTGTGAGCAGATGGGCAGGCAGCGCCCTGCCTCTCTGTATTTGTGACTCTGGGTTGGTTTGTTCACTCCCTGGGGAAGTGGGTTTGTTCACATCCTGCCCTCCCCTCTGGTGCTGCACAGCCCCTCTTCTGACCTAAGTCATCACTCCCCTTCTAGGGGGACTAGCCAGAGAGACTGTTTCTGGTTAAATCGACTTTCATATTCTTTTTCCACTTTCTTTTGTTGAAGTTTTCTGCTACTTTTTCACCTCTCTGCTTATTTGCTAATGTTGTCCCCCCTCTTGTTTTTTCTTCCTCTCATCTGCCTTGCTGCTGTGCCAGTCTCTTTGCTTTCTACCACCACCTGGTCTCATTTTGCATTTGTCTTTCTCTTGCTCTCTCCTGCCCAGGAAGGGGACCAGCAACTGGCCCCTCGCACGGCCACAGAGTGCTACTAGCTGTAGTTTCTAGCTTTGGTGCTTTTTGTTGTGGAAGTGTGTTACAAATAGTATTGTTACAGTAACTGAGAGGCTGGCAAGCCAGGGCCTGACCTACTTTATTGACAGCAAAGCCGAGATAGCTGCCTCATGTGCCCGCCGTATGATTTGTGGTATCAGTCTGAGATGCCAGCTGGCTTTCCAAAATCCCGGGGCAGGTTTGACAATTGTGTGATTTCTACATGTGTTTTCCTTGAACGCCTGTTCTTCCAGCATCTCCCAGGCTGATGTGTCTGTGGCCCCCTGGCAGCTCAGCGCAGCCCTGACAGGAGTTGCCCTTACCCAAGGCTGACAGGCGAGGCCCAAAAGCAGACAGCGCTGGAATCTTCCCTCCTTCCCTCCCAAGCAACAACACCTTTACAGAGCCGGCTTGTGGCCTGCAGGTCCGAACTGCTGAGTCACACTATTGTGTTTTGGGCTTTTTGTAAAGCAGAGGACTATTTTCCAGGGGAAATCACAATGGAGGGATATGGCAGCTCCCGCGCAGGGCCCCCCGGGACCGCTGGGTCCCCGCAGAGCCGCGCTGGCCTTTGTGTGGGCAGGGCCCGAGGAAGCCCACACGGCCCCGCGGCTGAAGAATGCACAGCCTGCCTCAATATTTCCTTTCAATTCACTGTGGCCACTCTGGGAAAGGGTGGGTTACAATACAGGAGAAAGGTTACATCTCGTGCCTTTTTGGTATCGCTGTGCTGCGACAGCAACTTTGCACAGGCTTTCTGCTATAGCTGCATGCTAGGTGATTCTCTCAGAGCTCCCTTTCCCCATCCCCAAACTTCTACTGAAATCAGCAGATTTCCCTATGCAAACTTCAATCCTTAGTAATTTGTTGTGGTTTACAGCAGGTAACACTTTGGAAGTTTTTCTGAAGAGCTAACTACAAGTAAATTCAATTCTTAAGTGAAAGCAAAATTAGATCTGGCATGAGCCGAAGACAGAACAAAGGAATGAGAGATGGCTCAAAACAAATCTACACGCAGTCTTAGGCAAATCACCTTGCCTGGACTCAGGACTCAAACTCTCTATTGCTAAAGTAAAGATTCATTTTTAAGCATTACCCTTATAGCTCTTCAAGAACTGAAGAGAAAGCATATTAAAGATATGAAAATGGTTCTTGTGTGTTATAGGACAGGGAATTTTATTCATTTAAAGTCAAGCTCCAAATTACATCTGTGTTTATCCCAATTTTATGCTCATGGAACACTACTATATTTATGAAATCTAATATTAAGTTATGCTTACTGAAGAGCAGAGGTAATAAGTTTAGGTTTTATCAGTAAATCCCATGGCAGAATAATCTCTTTGGTGTCATTTTATCCATTTCACAAAATACTGGCTCTCCTCAACCTGTAAAGTCTTAATACAACCAGAAGTGTTACCTAAATTCCAGCAGCATGTGAGTTTCTAAGTTAAATAATCTAATGGCACCTTGTTGCACACCACCTCTACAATCTAATTTTCTCTTCAAGTCTAGTGTTTCTACTGGATGTTCCACATTTAGGAGTATCCTACAAATGTTTCTGCATGCATTTAATGTATTAAAATGCAAGAAAAAAAAAGGCATGATCCAGGAATTTTGATCCACTTTCATAGTGAATTTTTACTAGTATGAAAGCTTACAAGAGATAAATTTAAAGCCCTGTATTTGACTATTCATGAAAAGCACATAACTGGAAGTTAGATAACTACTAGATAAGGCAGATAACTGTTCTTTTTTGAGCACTTACTGAAGAAGTCTAAGTGACCTACTAAAATTAAAAAATTATTTTTGACATAAAGCATACCTACCTACGCCTCAAAGAGAATTCTACTCAGCATGGAAAAGAGGGAATTTGAGCAAAAAGATTCCACTGAAAAATTTTAACTATAACTCACTTGCAACTATTGTCAGATGATGCTGTATACAAAGGGCAAAGGCTAGTTTTCTTTGCATCCATTTGTTATGAACATGTCTCTACTGTTTAGCTCTGAGAGGATTGAGGGAAGGCTGTCACCAGCCAGCATGTCTGATGAGCAAGTGCCCTTCAGCACTTGGATCAGGGGGCTTGGAAGACCCCTGTGGGAAGCTAAAGAAGCAGACACCCCAGTTTGCGGCTTGGAGGTGGATTGGCATGTGCCTGGCAGAAGTCTCCTAACTATGAGGAAATGCTTACATGAGGGATAAATAAGATTTGTAAAAACAAACATAGTTACAGGCAGGCACATTAAGCCAAATTCATTCCTCGTAAGCCTCGCCTGGCTTAAACTGCAGGGGTGAGTTTGGCTCTGTGTGTGACCTTATCTAAGGCTGGAGCCGTGACATCTAATATGTACAGATATTAACACTGTATGCACTTGGAGCCCTTCATTCTAAATGGATTGACAGATAAATTCAGTCTGGCACAGAGAAGTCAGGGTACCCTGGATTTGTGCACACGTGTACGTGCCGTGTGGCACAACCTATGCTCTCCGTGAGTGCCTAAATATAGAAAGTCAATCTATGCGGCGGGGCCGTGGGGGCAGGGGAGGCTTTGGCCCTGATCCATTACACCTGGCCTTTCTCGCACACCATGAAAATTTCATGTTGTTTTCCTCCAGTGTCTCCCGCAGTCTTTGTTCCTCTCAGGCCAGTGCTGACCAGCGTCCTCACAGCCAGGCGGCGTGAGCTCCGGCTGCTGCAGGCTCCCTTTTGTTGCTCTTGCAACTTCTAATGAGCCGTCAATCAACAACCTTGTTTCTTCGAAGCTTATCTCGTGACTGCTGAGAGGGGCCAGGACTAGGGATAATGTGCAAGCTGGAAGAAAATACACCAAGAACATATTTAAAGTGCATTTTTAGTTTTACAACAAAGATTTTTCTCCAAATTATGGTCACATTCAAGCTCTCACTGTAAAAAAAAAGTCGCTCGGGATTACAGCACATAAACAACTTGGTACTTGTGGAACCGTACCAAGTTGAGGATGAAGGAAGATCAGTAATCTCTATGCCTTATCGAAGTCATCAGATAAACAGGACAAATTACCTTGCGTCAGACTGGCTGGCAGGTCACCTTTTTTGGCAGAAAGAAAGGAGGCTCATTTCTAGAGATGAGTCAAAAGTGGAACCGTGTTGTTAACCCACAAAAGTTTTGCAGGGTTGATTACAAAACATGGTCCTTTAGGTCCATCTTTATTGTGTTTGTAACTCAGCTTCGTTACAGACCCATGGGGAGAAGTGAAAGACGCTGACAGGAGGTAAGGTGAGCTCCGAGGCAGCCAGACCTGGAATGGTGCTCTGAGGCACAGGGTCCCAGGTACTGCTCAGACAGAGCTACTTCCCCAGCTGGGGCTTGTGAGGCAGAGTCTCACTGGCAGAGCCTGGCCTCTCTTTTCTGCCACGAGACCAGATTGACTGTTTGAAGGCATCACTAACACATCTCACCTGAATTAAGGCAGTGCTGCAGGCCTGTGGAGCTATTTCCCTTGAAGTGCAAAGACTGAAGGGAAAGCTAAAGACAAGTGAGATTTTATAAGGTGTTTTAGCAGCATCAAGTTGTAGGTTTTGGGGTTTTTTTGGGAGGAAGGAAAGTATTTTACTTAATATCTTGGTTTCCTGAAACAGTTTTAACATGATAAACAATTTCCATTTCTGAATGGAGGCTAACCAATACTTTGGAGGCTCTCTATTGCTTTGACCCCGTAGAATAAATCTTAGAAACCCAACTGCCTCATCACATTTCCCTTGAAGCATGGATCTCCCCACCACCTTTGTGCAATGAACAGATCTTCTACCTTTTGCAATGATAAGGAACTGAAGCCCAAGGAAGCCATGTAACTTGCCCAGGGCCACACAGGAAGTCCATGGCCGGCGAGGGACCATGCAGGCAGCTGGCACCACTCAGCCTTCACTGCACTTCACACCTTTGCAAAGTCAGCTACCATTCCAGTCTGACAGCATTTTCTACCCACTTCAGATTTTTTCATGCACTGGGTTTAAATGCCAGATAGACTTATCAACAGCTGAACAACATTGTCAATTCAAACAATCCATTGTGAGCCTCTAGCTATCTAGTGGTTTCTGGCACACCCAGAGCGTGGACCAAAATATTATTTCTAACCATGGTGATGTAGGAGAAAACTTGTAAGGAAGTCTCAATACTGAAATGCAAGGAGTCAGGTAGAATGGATCCTACTATACAGTTATTACTTCTTACAAATGTAGTTTTAAAGCAAACTCTGGCCTTTTTTGTGGCTTGGTTCTTGGCTGCCAGTGGCATTGCTGGTACTGATAGTCCCTCACACAACCACAGTGAAAACATACTGCTAGCAAAGCTGGTGCTGTGATTCAACTAGAACAGCCAGAGATGGCCAGAGCGGAGGTGCAAGGAGCTTGTGTGGTTGTGTGGTCAGGCAGGTGTGCAGTACAAAGGGTTACAAAGAGTACAGAGTGTTACAGATGAGTCAGTGTTGTTCATGTATAACCTAAACAAGACTGACTGTACACACAGACTTTGAAGAGATGGAAATTTAGGAAAAGTTGTTCCAAGAGTTTAATTTTTGTTATGTGTGCCTTTGTTCACAGTGTGACTGACTTACAGGTGTCCTGGAAGGGACATGAATAAGGACTTCATACAGCCTACTAGGCACGATGGCTTTCACACAGTCTGAGTCACTGCCAGGCTCCTGCTGCACCATACTTAATGTAACAGAATTTGCAGGAGCTGTGAAGATGAGCAGGACCAGGATTCAAGGATGCCTCTTTGTTTCTTGATACTTCCCGGTGTGGTAGCTATCCACCAGCAATGACACACGAGGCATGTGGCTCTCTCATCTTCTAGCCTTGCTTTTGAATGAGAGTGGTTACAGCTGCTCTATCTTGTGCTTTGCTCTAATGATTAGGTTGGTTACAATGTCAAGTACGTGCCCGATGAGCCAGTTACTCGTGTCCGAAGGGATGACTACTCTTAGGAAATAAATCGGTCACCATAAATACCCATTGTAAGCAGCAGGTACCTAACTCAAGGCCACTCAAATCCTTAAGTTCTAGGGAACAATAGGGCTCCACATTCACCCCAGCCTTTCCTTTCCTGCTTTCCTCTGGTATTCCCCTGCTCAGCACCCTGGCTGCTGTAAATCTCATTCCAGCTATCAGCTGCTCTGGGGCGTTGGCCATCTAATTGGGGCTCAGGAACTCAAAAGCAAGTGCCTGTAAAGCAGCTGTGAAGATGTTTGGCAAAACCAGGACTTATCCTGTCTGGGCTTGGTGTGTTAAAATGCACCATTTTTTCCCAGCTTATGTATAGTATCTGCTCTTAGACAGTGCAAACAATCCTTTACTACACAGAAAAAAGTCAGTGTGCTATCAGCACTGATACAGCTGATGCCAGCCTGCCCTTCTATCTCCTACAAAGCTCTGTAGGATTTGAACACAGTTAAAAGCTGTATGATCTACTGTCTTGCTGCCCCTGTCTGACCCAGCAGCCTAGTGTAAAACAAACTGTGTGCTCCCCCACACATGCTAGCCATGGGTGGGACGATGGAGCCTTTCCAGGTGATACTGGCTAAATCCCTCTTCAGCCCTCTCCCCACAACCTGTCCTGCTGGTCATGTGGTTACAAGAATGGCAGGCCCTGACTCTTAATAATTGATTATGTACAGGCACTACAGGGGTCATTCAGCTGCTGGGCCATACGTGCAGTACTAGCAGATGTTCCCCATTTCCAGCAAAGCAAAGGAATTTTCTCTGGGCAAAGTGTGGCCCTTGAGCTGCCAGTCAGAGCATCTCTTTTATAGGTGAAATCTGAGACTTTCTGGGACTACAATGGAAGATCCTTTCTAAATGTCATCTCTAATTAATCTATCACATAATTTTTAGTAGTCCAGGAAGTCTTTCTGTCTAACCATTTGGACATTTAATAACCCCAGCTGTGCTGCACAGAGCTGGCTGCTGCTTGCAGGGTTCCTGTGCAGCGATGCCAATCATTGATCTTCTCTGAGGTGTGTGAGCACAAGAGCAAAGTGCTTCTGACAGGTCACAAGGAACTAGCAGCACTCCTAAGACCAGACTTGGAATAGTTTGGTTTGGATTCTCAGGATCAAGGATAGCAAATTCTTCAGCACAAAAAGCAGCTTTACAAGGACAGGGCCCTCATGTTCTTAATACACTGTATTAACACTGTATAGGAAACATACAGAACATACATGCCTCAAAGCTGAAGTGCAAGCCCCAAGGTCCCAAAGTCTGAGGGACAGACTTGCTCTTATTTAATTGACAAGTCAATTCAAATGGTGAAAGTCTTTCCTAGTCTTTCTTGCTCCACTAAAACTGTCTTTGGGGTTGCACCTGATACAGGAGATTTCCTTTTCAAAAGGGTAGGATCGAGAACCCCACCTGGAGTAAATACATGTCAGCTCCTGAGAACTTTCTCTGTGCTTAGAGGAGAGCATGTCTTATTTAAAAGAAAAGTGAGAGAGGGAGGCTCTCTGAGTAGCAAGTAGCACAGAGCAGTCCCATGTGAATAATTGAAGTGGAATCTGGAATGCACACCGCCACATCGGGAACTTCTGGAGACCAGGTCTCATCGGAAGAACTGACTCTTACTGGAGAGGTAATGGAGAAGTTTCTGGCCAAACCCTCTGTATTCTCAGCCTGAGGTGGAACAGAGACTCTAGGGTTGAAAGGGACACCCCTCATAGCACAAAGTATATGGGATTTGAAAACCAGGCACTGGTCCAGGGCCTGGACACAAGTTCACAAAGGGATCATTCGGAGATGCTAAGGATATCCAGATGCTTCCTCCAGAGGAAAGGATTCTAGGATTTCTGAAGCTGTGATACCACAGGACATGAGAACTCTAGAAATCTCCTCTTGCTCAGTTCAGTATTGAGCATCCCTGAAAAGAGCTGGATGACATGATACTAGAGATATTTTTATTCTTTGCACTGCAGCTCGGAATGGTACAGACAGCAATACAGCCTCAGAAGTGTCACAGCCTAGAGACATACAGCTACCCTGACTGCCAATTTAGTCAAATAACTAGTGACGTGGGTACTGCACTTGCTCGGTGCAGGGAATGGCCTCTATTGTGTGCTAAACTGCAAATCAGAGAGACTTCAGTCAAGAAGGAGCTTGAAGAGAAGTTTGTGGCACACAAGGTGTCCTTCTTCAAGAAGGCAGCAGAAGCCTTTGTAATCAACCACTTCTGCAAAGAGGGACAACCAGCACATCCAGCTGCTTTTCTGCTGGGCAGCTTTCCAGGCTCTCTTCTCCCAGCCTAGCACTGCCTGGGCTTCTTGTGACCCAAGTGCAGGACCTGGCACTCGGCCTTGTTGAGTAACTGGTCTCAGCTCAGTGATCCAGCCTGTCCAGATCCCTCTACAGAGACTTCCTACACTCCAGCAGATCAACACTCCTGCCCAAGTTGGTATCACCAGCAAAATAACTGAGGAGTCACTCAGTCCCCTTCTTCAGGTGGTTGATAAAAACATTAAGCAGGACTGGCCCCAACACTGAGCCCTGGTATCACCACTGTTTACCAGATACCAGGTGGATACAGCACCATTAACCATCACTCTAAGAACTGGCCTTCCAGCCGGTTCTTAACCCAACGAGCAGCACACCTCTCCAAGACACAGGCTGCCAGTGTATCCGGGAGGATGCCGTGGGAGACAGTGTCAAAGGTTTACTGGGGAACAAGATTCTCCATCTTTTCCTCATGTCTTTCCCAAAAATTCTTCCAAGCATTTCAGAAAAAAAGTAACTCCAGTGATAGGTTTTGTGAAGATTTTCCTGGAAGTAAGTAATGATTTTCTAACAATTGATCAAAATTAGATGGCAAGTATTACTGCTGAGATAAAGATTTAATTCCCAATAGAGCAGTACTCTTCTGAACTTACATGTTGTTAACAGGCTATTGACAACATGTGTTCTGTGTAATCAATTCATTTAAACAAAATATATATCCAAGCCTTTCAAAGGCATAGTATTAGTTCACAAAACTTTGTCAAGCTCAATCCATTAGCAGAAGTATACTTTGCAAGTTTTCTAGCTCTCCAATCAAATATCTTGGAATTAGAATAATCATACTTGCTAATTTTAAAAAAGCATAGCATTTTTACTAGTGAATTTTTAAAGTTTCATAGCTATGAATTTGCTTTTTTTCTCCATACTTCTTTTTACATCCAGTTTTCCAACAGTCACTGCAAGAAGAAAAAAAAAGATCCAGAAATATTGTACTTAGAGACTCAGACTGCTGCATCTCAGAAATAGGGAAGAGTTGAATGGGATGGGAGACAGTGTCTGCATAGTTGCAGTTCTAGGAGAAGAAAATGGTTTATTTAGTTGATTCCCAGTAACCTATCTTTCTTAGGTGTTCCCAGGATGCCCATCATATTAGCTCCATCTCCACTGCCTGGAAGATAGTAAGAGAAAACTGCTATTTGACCTCATTCCTTTATCTTATCTCATCTATCAAGAGTGTGTGCGGCAACTTGGTATCTGAGCACCTCAGAGAAATTACATGAAGTCAACAACCTTCTTTGGTGTCTCCTTTTTGTACTGGAAAAAAAGCAGTGCTTATGAACAAGGAAAATCAGATCAGCAGTATTCAGCTACACATACCCACAGGGAAAGTACAGAGGATGAATAGGGGGAGCAGAGTTGTGGATAAAAGAAGTTCCACTTTCTGTGGAAGTCTTCCAACAGCCACATCATAGCCACTCATTAATTATAACCCAGCTGATACGGAACCCAATGTTTGACATTCAGCACAATTGTCTTAAGATGTTTAACAGATGGTGAAAAGTGAACTGCAGGTAAATTGTTGGTCCCAGACTACTCAAATAGCAGCAGAGCCAGAGCTGCACTCCTGGGCCCTGATCCAGAACAATAAATTCTCTGCACTGGACTTGAGGTAGCCTGGCAAGGAAGGTTTTATGCCTCAGTGGACTCCCTCAACACACGGATCTACTATGGAGGACAACTGCTTGCACCTTCCCTCATCCCATCCTCCTAGTGAAACCTCTATTGACTCTGTTTTACACAGGTGCAGCAGATCCTACAATATCCCACTGTACACACTCCCTGCTCACACACCAGAGATAGGGAAGGTGGATGAAGTGGGCCTGGAAACACCCAGTTTGACACTTGAGCAACCTTCGAAGCTGTCTCTAGGCAGAAAAGAAGCAAGGATCCCAGGGCTTTGGACAGCTGGAACCTAGTCTGACAAGGATGGCTTTTATCAGCACTGCTGGCTCAAGTCACCCCAAGACAAACCCTCACACCCTCTCTCCTTCCCACCGTGTGCCAGCCCCTCCTCCTTTTCATTGTAGCTGTTCATGGGGTTGGATGGTGACCCGGACTGACCAAGGCAGCTCAGGGATCAGAACCATTGGTTTGGGCTGTTTAAGCCAGCATTCCTACCAGAAGGAACATCTGTCATCATAGTTCAGTGCTTAAATATAAGCCCATATACTGATGAGGCTGCTTGTCTCAGCTGCTGTTGCTGAAGCCTTTGCTACATTGCCTGTTGACAATAAGTAATCTGCTATCTAAATTCTCATAATTTCTATGCTTCAAAATAATTTTAAAGTCTGCTCTAATAAATGTTTGCCTCTTGAGGAATAACAGAACCCTTGATTTATGCTCTTACAATTACCTCTGTTAAGTAGTCACAGCACTTAAAAAAAAGATCTTAGAGTGGCCAAAGGCTATTTTGTGCACCTCCAGGTCCACAGTTCAAATGCCACATAAAGTTTAATTGCTTTCCTGATCTGGGCTGATCAGTCTTGCTCTCTGCAGCACGGTCTCCTTGCTGCCTTCCTTGCTTGCTGTCAGTGCCAGCTGAGAGGGGCTGGAGCCTGTGGCACTGTATCTACAGTCAGGCTGAGCAAGTGGTGCCTGCAATTTATAAGGGATCATGTGCTCAACTTCCATAAATAAATGAAAGGGACAGAGTCATCTCTAGGAACCTCGTCACCTTTTAGGCACTCATGCATACAGTAAATGCACTGGGCCAGCACAACAGCTCAGGAACAAAATGAGCAATTAATTAAACAAATGTACAGTAACAGAGGTAATGGAGTAGCTATCTCACAGTGGGAAAGCTTCCCAGAGCCATCTCACCTGACCAAAGCCTGGATTAAGCCAGCAAGGTGGAAAGGAAATGAGCAAATAAGAGCTAAGCAAGTTTTAAAAAGATCAGAGGTTGTGACTGAAAACCAGGAATACCTAGTCCTGTCCTCAGGGTACAGACACATTAAATCATCAAAGCTTGTGAAAGTTCCAGTGCAGACATTCTCCTGCCCAGGGCCAGCATGGAGTAACCTGAGACTGTTTGGTCCTGGGAGGAGGAGGAAAGGCAGCAACCTCACATTTGTGTTGGGCTGTGCTGGGTGACTGCTGGACAGGTAAGAACCATGCAGATGGTGCTGGCACCCTTCTGTTCAGAGCCCAGCAGTTTGTGCTGTAAATGGATGTGTCCCTATCCTCATTTACACCAGCAAGCTGGTGGGAATATTGCTGCAGTTATACACAGCAGTTGTGGTTAGTTTTCTGCTGCAAGGGGGATATTTATGTTGATAAGTTTTATGGGTTTGTACCTCTGGTGCAGCATCTTCCATCAAACAAGGCCTACAGCAAACCATGGCTCTGAGCAAAGCTATGGCAGGTGATGGAAGTGCCCTAGAGAAGTATTAAGAGGTCCCACTGTATGTAAGAATTTCTTCTGTCTTCAAAGCAAACACATCCATGTATCATTTACTGAGAAGTTTCAGGAAGTTTCAGGAAAGCACTGCATGGCTTAGAGCCCAAAATGAAGTGGGAGAAAACATCCCCGAAGTCTTTAAGCTTGAGATGAATAGAGCAGCACTGATTTGAGCAAAATTGTTCCAGTACCAGTATCAACAATGCCTAAGTGCCTCCAATGCTCCAAATGTAGCCTAAGAGTCATCTTTGAAATGACAGGTGGTACAATTGACTAATCCAGGACTGCTGAGTATTCATTAAATGTTATTGATAACTAGTTCTTGAAACACTCTGAAAAACACTGATTTTAAGCAAATTGTTACAAACAAGCACTGGCCAGCAGCTCTAGTGCAAGAGCATTACCTGAAATGCCAAAATAGTTTATGGATTTATTTTTTTTCCAGAATAGATGCAAACACAGGACATACACACTTTTTTGCACATGTGTAACTCCAACATAGATGCAAAACTAAGGAAGTGTGGCATGAAATAAATAGTTCCTAAAAATATCTGGTGGGAAGCATTAAATATATGTTCAAATAGTCAGCTTTGCAGTCTTCAGCTGGAGGTAGGTGGACTAATCATTCCTCAGGGAATTGCTAATTAGAGTAACTGGGAACAGATAAAACAGCCAGAATATGAACGAGAGAGTTTTAGTCTGCACTCATGTAAGTGTGATTCCACAGTGATGCTCTTGACTTTATTGGAATAGGTTCTTTGTGTTGTGGCCTGGTGGACTGTCAGACCCTAGATGTGATATTAATTAAGGAGGTTTTTCTTTGATCCAGTAATAATGCCCATCTTTGTTCTAGAGCTGTAGAAACTGACTGGACTGTATCTCCCTTGGTGGGATGTCACCAGTGATGCAAGTGATACGCAAGTCCCTCTCCACTACAGGAGACAAAACAGATTAGAACATACACTCACACTACAATGGTGGCATTTCAAAATAAAAATGTTATGTTTTCAGATATACATGAGTATTACAGTTTACTTGGAAAAAAATCTCAAAGTAATCCCCCTCTCCTATTTTTTCATTAACAAACTAAACTCTGATTTTGACTACCTCTTTTTGTTATGGGAGTAACCAAGAATTTTAAAATATTTGTATGTTCTCCACACCTTCAGCTAGTGCCTTCACTAGGTACAACTTGTTTGGTGGCTGAGTATGGCATATCTGATTGTGCCAGCTTGTTGGAGGGCAATAAGCCCACTGCCTAGGAAGTCCAGGACATGATGCACCACCCTCAGCTGCCTCTTACATTGATAGAAGAAACTGGGCTTGCCCCAACAAATAACATGCAAAACAGAGGAAGCATGCTGATACTGTTATCTTCTCCATAGTAAACAGCATTTTGCCTAATCCCAGTGAATTCACAGCAAACAATATTGCTGCTGTCCTTTATCTCGGGCTTCTAAAGGGAACATGTGGCTCTGATTTACCTTTTCCTCACACAAATTACTGTGCGGGAGAGTAGCAAGGGAAATAGGAGGCTAGACATAAAAATTACCAAGCAGTCTTTGCTATGTCTAAAGAAGCCCTCTAAGGGAAAAATTATAAGAATGGCAGAAAAATTGAGGGAGAAGGTTGCAGTGGTATGTTAGGTACATGAAAATGTTAGGGTAGGTCCTTGGCTGCTGTAAGTGGTTGTAGCTTCATTAAATAAATGGGACCAGGTTGATTTACACTATCGGGGATTTGTTATGGTTTTCAGTGCCATTATAATTTCTAATGAGCAGTTTTCACTGCTATTAATTCATCTGGTATTAATAATTTAGCTTTCGGACTGGCCAAAATAAGCTATTTTAACCACCAAGAATAAGATTCCAAATTGCCATTTGAAGTTGTCTGTTGAGCCTCTGAAAGGTGCTTTTGAGGATTGCCCTGACAAAATGCCTGAAGGCAGATCTGCATGACTGCTTGAAAGGCCTGTCTAGACTAGGAAAATGAGGAGCCCTTACAACGTGCTAATGACAACATATCGGTTGGCACATTTTAAAACACCTGAGAAAAGGAAGAAGATGTTCACTCAGGTTATAGTGCTGTGTACACTCAGCTAGATTCAATATTGCCTCTGATGAGGAAAAACAATGCTCCATTTTCCCTTCATCTTCATTATCCTGTGCCCAAACAGCTGTGATTTGTGCTTTTAAAATTGTACTCTCTGAACCCTTGCTAGCACCAATTCACTAAGCCAGCAGAAAATTGATCACAAAAAAAGAGAAATGGATATGTTTGTGATAGTTTATTGAGTGAGATCCATAGATGAAAGGTGTGAAGTGCCAGAGCCCAGTAAGCGTCCAGAAGGTGCAGCCGGGAGGGTAGGAAGGAACAGAAAATCTCCACCTTTCTTCAGCAGTTCAATTGGCTCGCTCTCCGCAGTAAAACTGCTTTTTCTGTCCCTGGTATGTGTGTTGAGCCTAGCAAGGAGGAGTCTCAGTGGTTGTGTGGGTAGATGACCACTTCTGTTTCACACCAGCCATGGAGCTGTTTTAGACATCAGTTGGCTGCCTTAGACTCTGAGGTGGAGCTTTATTATCAACCTTAATCTCCTTTTTGACTGAGCACTTTTCTGATACTTTATTAAAAGAAAGTCATCACCCTTAAAACACCTCTTTGCAGTTGTGTTCAGTCACTCCACAATTTGTTAACCTCGCTGTGTGTGGGGGGTGCGTTCACCTTTAGCCCTACTCAGCCCTTGTCATCCCACTGCAGGTCACCTAATGCACCTCAGCCCACATCCAGCTGCTTGAACCCCCCTCCCACCCCTCTCCCTTCCATATACAGTCTGTTTTATTTCTTCCTTTTTTTTTTTTTCACTAATTAAACTTGGTGTCTCCTGCTTTTGCACTCTGTGCAAAGCTCAGTGTTTTTCTCCTCTGCCTCCTGAGTTCAAACCTCTCTCCCCATGTCCAAATACTCTGTTTGGGCCTTATTCACCTATTTCAGATCCCTGTTCGCCTTCAGGAGCTCAGATTCACTCAGCCCCTGGCTCACAGGCTGTTGACACAGCTGTCCGTATGAGTATCTTTCCTTCAGATGAATAAAAACTGATCAAGATTTGGACCTCGGTGAATTTTCGTAAGGCATGTGGCCTATTTTTCATTATGGTAAGAGTGTTTGTTCTGCTCCTTCTGGGTACAACAGGAGCTTGCTTACTTGGACAGACAGCGCTGCATATTGGGAGGGTGTTCCTCTTCCTTTTGGCCACACTATCTGTATCCAGCCCTTCTCTGCAACAGGCAGAACAGGAGGGGTAAAACACCTAGCCTGGGGCATGAGCTGTTAGTTCAATATAAAGAGATTTAAGTAGGAGCAATGGGAGAAGGAAACAGGCTGAATATCAGGAAAAGCTCCTGCCAGTGAGACGTGTTTGGCTGTGAAATCTTCTCCCAGGGGAAAGAGGTCAAAGCCTCATTGTTTGGAAGTGGAGCTGGTCAAAACTGTTTTTGGAGCAGCAGCAGCGGCGGGAGTGGTGGAGGTGGGGAGAAGAGCAGCAGCTGTGCATGGCAGAGCGGCAGATAGACGAGGGGAAGTGGCTGGATGCACAGCGAGAAGAAGCAGGAAGAGCAGAGGAGGCTGACGGAGGAGTGGTGCTCGCACCGACGTGAGGGACACAACAAAAGGATTAACAGAGGCACAGTGGGGAGCAGCAGACAAAAGCAGGAGATAAAGCAGGGAAAGCAGAGGGGAAAAGAGGCAGGAGCAGCAGAGATGCAGGACGCGAAAGAATGGTGGGAAATGCCAAGAGAAGCACTGCAAGGAGCAATTGTGAGGCTGAATGACAATAGCAAGGTCTCGTTTTGTTTTGTCAATATAGTGGCCTTGGCTAAGCAAAGATGGAAGACATTAAAGGACAGAGACAAAGGCATCAGGTTTCTTGATGGCATGAGCTGAACTAATGTCGCAGCCTGGGATGCTTTATGCAGTTTTCTCATTCTGCATCAGGTGAAATCAAGGTATTCTAATGCATTCTTGGCAAAGCCAGGGAAAGGCAGATTTGAGGAGCCACCAGCCCAATTGTTTTGGGGCAATATCTTAGATCATGAAGGACGGGTACAGGCCACACCCTGACATTTCCCATCTCATTGATGATACTTGCTTGATGATATGGGCTGAAGGAAGCAATGTTAATATTGCACCATATTGCATTGGTTACTATCTTTGTTTAGAAATCACACATGTTCAGTGACATTTCATTCCTCCCACTGGAGTGAGCTCCCCACCAGGCAAATTCTATTATGATATAAATTAGCTGGTGTTCTTCAGCCAGCCCTATCACAACCCACCATTACATGGTGAAGCTCTGCACTATTGCAAAGAAGGAAAGTTCCAGCTCAATTTTTTTCACCCTAATATTATTATTAATGCTTCCTTCACTCTAAACCAGTCGGCTCATTTAGTTTTGCAGGGGTTTGCTATGTTGTTTCTACATAGATCTGCAAAGCAGAAAGCAAAGTTTTTTGCTGGTCTGCAAAAAACTTTGTGTGCTTAACTTTTCTCTAAGGGATCAGTACAACAGTGAAAAGATACAGGATCTCCCCAGGACTAAGTGATATATTACATGGCTAGAGCTGCACTGAAGTCCTGATGGAATTTACCCAAGGTCAGAATCCAAGACCATATTGCTGCTGCTTTGCTCTAAAGACTTACTTTTAATTCTTACAAATCTTTTCAAATGCCAATCCACAATGAATATTGCACACTGAATACAAGACTTGCCAACTTAATTTGAAGAAATTGCTGATAATGACAACAGCAATTGCTTTCTCATTCTGCTCTTTGTCTTCATTGTTAATCCTTTCTCAGAAATGAAACCCTTCTTGGATTACTAATGACAGTCTCTTTATTCTCCTTATTTTTTTTTTGTTTTCCTTAATTGCCTTCAGAGAGCTATTTTAAAAGAATATTCATGCCAGAAGTACAAACTGGCAGAAATGTCATTAAATGGAAAAGCCTTCTGTAATCTTGCTTCTAGTGTAGTGACCAGGATCTGCACAGTCATGTAACTAAGCTGCCAGTTCCAAGGCTAAAACAGTTTTGTGGTAGTTCAGCACAAATGGAACTAATCTAATAAAAACCTGTTGAAGCTACTGGTGTTTTTCTCGCTCTACAATCATAACAAGCAAGATCAGGATCTGATTCCTGCAGTTGTCTGCAGCATTCATGGAAGGTGTTTGAAATTATATGGTTAAATCAGTTTTTTTTGTTTTTTTTTGTTTTTTGTTTTTTTTTAAATTCAAGATTTGGTGTCTCTTTGAGAAAGAAACATATGCGAGCCTGGAAATGAGATGTTGCTTAATACCTCTGCCTTTATTCAGATAGCTGAATCATCCAGATAGCAGATTCATCCAGCTGAATCATACCGTGTACTCACGGAATGCAAAGTGACTTGGTCTCTGTTAGCGCCCGGTGGGTAACTCTGGGCAGCGATTTCCCAGATGTTAGTGAGAGGCAATCTCAGCAAAAAGCCCAAGTACTAGGCTTTACTTCTCTAATTCTGACGTATTCCTGGATATCAGGGTAGGTAGCGCAGTCTTGATGGAGTAGGGCAGCTCGTTTGAGTAGCGCCGGGGCTGGGGACGGACGGATCCTTTTCACACCGAGCCGTCATTTTCCAGGGCCGGTGCTTTAAGCAAAGGCAACAGTGCCCCTCGGTGATGTGATCGTGGTGTAGCACAGGGCTGACACCGCTCTCGGTTCCTGCTATGCCGCTGCTTCGGAGTGAGACCTCTAAATTGGGCAGCGAGAGCAGCCTTCGTGCCAGAAGTGTGTCCTATAATTAATTTGTTGCAGAAGGACCCAAACAGACAGGCCAGGCCACGGGTGTCAAGAAAAGCTAGAAGGGACTAGCCAAGAGCACTGAGGGCTTCTCTGGAGAAACAGATTCCACCCCATCTGTTCAGCATCACAGAGGGACAAACACTCCTGTTCCTTCTAGGTCCCAAATCTGGGATGCATCCTGCAAAGGTACTGAGCCCTTGCAGTAAGCAAAACTAACTTGGGCTTTGAAGAGAGGGTGCATGTTCTAGAGCTCTAGAGCACCAAAGTTTGTGGAACTGATTTCTTATACTGGATATGAGATTAAACAGCTGTACTGAGAAATGCTGGGTTTACCCTCCATGGCTCAGCTTCTAATCCAGAGATCAGAATAAGATCATCTGGCCATCTAGGTGTTATCCAAAAAAGTGGAAAGTTTATTAACCAGGCAGAAAATGAGGATACTGTGAACACAGAAGATGCTATGAAGTGATACACAGAATTCTATATTGAAAACAGAGCATGTATGCTTTGTACAGTAAATAATGCAGAATATATGTGCTGAAGTGAAGAAAAATAAACAACTAACATTTTATGTGCACCAAATGTGCTCATTCTTTAGAAAAAGTGTGATTATTAATCGAAAGAGTGTCATCATGTGCACACATATGGACCAAATTAACCTACACCACTTGATTCTGGAAATTCCTGATTTTTTTTTCCTACTTTTTTAAAGTTTTCCCCTGGTATTCTTCTAGCTTAAGGCCTTTTCTTTGTTTTGTTTTTAATGTAAAAAAGCCCACTCCTGCCTGGCGGCCGGGAACATCCAGAACTGTGGGGCTGTGCGAGCATCTAGTGGCCTGAGGGGAAATTCCATCACCAGGTCAACCTCGGCTGGGGTTTCCCTCGAAGAGAAAGTAAAGTTCCTACCTACAGAAGCAAACGGGCAAACTTAAGTCAGGCATTCACTCTGAGAATGAAGGAATTATTACTTTATAAAATGATGACAATGAAATGTTAAAATCAGATTATATCTGTGCCTGTTTTCTGTCCCACCCCATACACCTTCCTGTGCATGTGCTGAAATTATCACTTTGATTTTCTGCATTAGACAGAAAAGCTTAGAAGTTGCCATTGGAATACTGCCTTATTGAAATGTTTCCCATATTTCACCTCTCACATGACAAAACCTCATTTCCCTCTTTTCTGAGTCATCCATTAGTGTTTTCTCAGAAGTTGCAGTGGCAAGTAGAAAACAGAAAGAACAGCTAGACTATGTTTTATCATATTGAGCTATCAATATTTCCTTAAAGGAGACTTATTTGTGGATGGTGAGGTATTAATTTAATTTACAAACATCACTTCCAGTCCAGATTTGTAGGAACTTGGCAATGCAACTGGAGTTGCATTTCCAGAGAAGAGAGTAATGCAGAAGCAGAGATACAGTGTACATAGAAATGATTTCTCACTCTGAACAGTCACACTGTCAGTGGGATTTTCAGACACACTCAGCACAACCTTCCCAAGTTTCCCTGAAAGTCAAAGTTCTCATTCAGATGAATAGAACCAACACTAACTGCCATTGGTAATATTAAAAATAATTTGATACTGTCTCTTGCCCACAAAAACAGAAAACAGCCACTCCCTTCTCCTTATTTGCCTTACAAGGGCTAAACAGGGAGTTTAGCCAATTCACCTAGACACACGAAGAACAGGAACATCAGCATATTAGGCTCAGAATTCAGTCGAGACTAAAATCAGTGCTCCCATCAGAAATGGCCTTAGTTCTGCACTTTACATATCAGCAATCAGTGAGCTTTCTTTTTTTTTCACAGGTCACCCAGTCAGAGCATTCAGCAAGTTTTATTCATCACCTTTGATGCATTAGTTCCTTCACCAGAACATCACTAAGCTAACCAAGTAGCCATGCCTTGGTGAGGCAGCATCAAGGTGACAGGCAGCACCTTTGTATGCCAGGAACCCCTGAGGATGCCAGGAACCCCTGAGCTCAGGAAATTTCTGACATCAGCTGATTCTACCAGTGGCAGCATCTCCCTATCCTTTGTTTTGTGTGCTCCTAAAATAAATATCAAATGGTATTTACCCTGTGATGAAAACAGACTACAGCCACTTAAACCCCAATCCAAGGTAGTTTCCATATTTTTTTTATATTGCCTAACCTTGAGACTCAGCAAATTCCATATTTTTTCCAGAAATTTCATAAGTAGGTATGTTAATTTATTTTCTTTTGAGAAAGCATTGAACTATTTATGTATTAGCCATCCATTTCACTGCTACACATGGTACAGCATGGAAATATCTTAGGCAGGTCCACTGTCCCCATTGAAGTTGCACATGGACAACTTAGATAAACATCAAATATTAATCTGTAGTAAGAGAGTTTTAAAATCAAATCAAACAGATGTACTATGATGTGAAACTAAATATAAATCTTAGCTATTTCTTTGTCGTAGATGAACCTTGTCCCACAAATTTCATGTGGAATGTATAAGTATGATGATATTTTATGAAATAAGTAATATACAACTGCATTTTTTGAGGAAGAAGTTTTAAAGCTTTAGGTGTATTTTGTGTATGTTTCTGTTGCAAAATGCTTACATAACCTACTTCTGCCAAACTCAAGCTAACTTGATAAACATCTTCAGAAGATCCCATTAAATAACATCCTATAACTGGCAAAGCAGTAGAAGATGTCATTGAACACACACCAGCTGTGTTTATATCAAGGCTCTGATCCACAAGTTGATAAAGAACCAAAATATTCATTAAATTCAATGAGCACTTCCCATCTTTAGAAGTGCATAATCAAAGATATATGAATTATGGCCTGGATTTTCTGGAACTCATTTATGCACTTATCTTCCAGTCTTATTTTAAATCCATCTATTTAAATCTTTTTGTTTGATTTGTAAGTATAAACTGTTTTACTCTATTGGAAAAAGTATCCATAGTAATAAAACTATAGGACATTTTTCTTTAGAAGTATTCAGTAATTGTAGTCATCCAGCCACTGACAGCAAGCTGCTTTACTGATATATTTATGAAAAATGGAAGTTTGGTTTAGTAGACAATTTGTATTATGATAACTTCTCTTGCTTCAGACTTGAAGTAAGGAATTTTTGCTATCTTGTACTGTAAAGACATAAGAAGCTTCACAGCTGCTAGAAATAGCCATAGGATTGCTTTGGGGCCATTTTCCAGAGGCACTGGCATGGAAAAAGAGATGCATTAGACCCTTCTCTCCTCCCCTTGAGGCTGCTGGCAGGAAAGGCAATTGGGCAGCAGCAAATATAGACAGGAGTCCCCAAGCTCCAGTGTCACCAGGCTGCTGTAGCACTGACGTGCTTATGGTGAGCTTATGTACAGTGGTGAGCTGCAGGAGCGCACCAGTCTGAAGAAAACACTTCTTAAAGAGAACAGAAAAGGCTGTGCTGACACTCTGACTCAAGGAGTTATCTACTTCACTGGGGCAATGAGGTCATGATTTCCAGCAACAGTGGCTAGGAGCTCCCCAGACCACAATAATTTTGTTTAATTTAATGCACATTTATGTGGAGGTGGTACATGGGTTGATGTAATGATTGAGCCTGATGGAAAAAAACACATACTGGATAGCAGAATCAGACCTCAAAGTAATTTAGAAGATTGGAGATAAGCTCTGGGAAAAAAAATGAGAGAAATCTGACAGACAAACATTGGCTAAAAAATTCAAGCAAGAATAATAAGTCATATAACAGAGGTAATAACAGGCAGGAGATGGCATTGTGCTGTTGTGGATTTCACACTGAGTGGAAGTCTTCCTGCTATACTGCCCTAATACTAAGAGGGAGAGTGCAGTAGGGCTACTGCTCTTGTGCCCAGAGTGGGACACTGTTTACAAGAAATATATGGTTCTCCTGGAAGAAATTCACATGGGATGGACAAAAATGAAGTTACAGAGTTTTTTACTTTGTGTTTTGTGAATATCTACGTATTTGTTGTTTAATAACCTTTAGCACACTTTCTAGCATAAAGGCCATTACGTTTCAACCACTGCAACTTCCTGTATGTGACTGCAGTAGCCACAAAGGCCAAGTTCCTGAATAATGGGCACAAAAGGTGCTCTGTGAAATTATGTACATCACAGTGATCACTTCCAGAGATACTATGCTGCAAATAAAACTTTCTCTTGTCTTTGTACTATTGGTATGCGTGAGCACAGAGGATGAAAATGCTACTATGATCTTTTTAGGGGATTAAAATACATTTTAATTAGTAGTGTAATAGCAGATGTAATGCTGCTTTCTGCATCATTCAGCACACTTGTAGCAAGAGCAACCAGGGACTAGGGTTCTAGCAGAAATTGCAGTGACTGAGGGTTGTAACGCCTAGCTCAGATTAAATGGAGGTAGCTATTTCATCTTGTGTGGACAATTTTGGGTTCAGTCTCTAAAATGAATGCACTATCTGTTCAAATGCAAAGAGTAACATAATTGCATATTCCTAATTAAATCAGAGTACCTTATCCTAGAAAACAAGAATACCTTGTTAATTTCAATCAGAATCAATTGTGGAAATAATCAACAATATTTACCTGCAGACTAAATCTGTATTTCTGATCTATAGTCAACTGCAGATCAGAAATGACATCTGATATTTGGAAAGGATTTAAATATTATCATTATGTCTTAGGTCTTCCAAGTCTGATTATTGTGCTTTATGGTACATAACATCAGGCATCAAGCAATCTGGTAAAGGTCTTTGTATTTCTCAGTAGAGAAAGTTGATCTGTATTTCCAGAATACTGCCACAAAAACTGTACTCCAATACTGTGCAGACAGTTCAACACACAACTTCACTTTTTCCTGTTTCTCCACTTGTAGCATTGTACTGTCCAGCCAGCTCACACTTTAGGCACTGACATGTCTTAAAACCAGTCTCACCAAACTAAAATGCTGAAGTACTAGCTGAACAGTAGGCTGCTCTTAATTAAAGAAGGCATTGCTCCTGTAGCAGTATGACCACGAGAGGGCATGTCACCAGTAGTAATGATGACAGCTCACGAGCGCTGCGCGGCTCTTTGCAAGACTTCTATTTTTGCTTTCTCTGCCTTTCCCCGTCTTTTCCAATCACACGAGGAGTTTAGTAACCTTATTTTTTAATTAAATGAAATAATTCTCCAGGCAGGCTCTTATTCATGCCATAAGTGCTATCTCAAAGCTGAAAAAATAAAAGCAGAGATGATCATCAAGCTAAGACGTAGTGCATTTGTTTCCACTTAGAAAAGGAAGCAAGGGAAGAAAGGCAGATAGATAATATTTGTGGAACAAATAGGATAGAAGCATGGGGGGAAAAAGCAGGAAAAATGGTAGTAAGTAAAAGCCAAATCTGAAGGAGTATAAAGTGTGTTATCATAAAAGTCAACATTTCTAAGGTTTTTAAAAGCGTTCAAAAAAGCAGCCACAGTTTGAGAATGATAAATGAAAAAACTGAATTAATGCAATGTTGTTTTTTCCTAAGTATCACACATGATTTTATTTTACCAGTGGCCACAACAACAGAGTAGAAGAGATGCATTCAGGGGTCAGCTTCATCTGTCAATTTTAAAACTTCTCTCTGGCCACCCCTCCCAGTTCCCTCAGAGCACAGGTTAGGAACCATGTTTTTTTTCCATGTAGATGTACAGACCTGACTGATTAAATTGTGGAACATTTTCCTTACTCCTGAAGTGTTTAATCCCTAGACTTATTCGTTTCCTATTGTTTTAAATATGATCATATTATCCTGCAGAATTTTCTTGCAACAGAGATAGCAAAAAATGGCTTCTCTTGCTTTAGAAATAAATTAAATTCTGCTATTCATTACATGAATAGGAGTTAAAATGTTGTAAGCAATGAAAAGCACATAGCATTATATGCAGAAGTAAAATTAGGGTAGCTAGTCAGCACGTTCGTGATCTCATTTAAAAAGAGATTCATGCCTTGCCAAAGGATTCTTCTCTGTCTTCTTTCCCATGGGATATTAGGCCCTTATAATTCTTAGGATGTTACTGAAACTCATTGGAGGTACGTAGTTAATTGGTTCTTGTTAGGGTTCTCTTCTGAATTTCTCTCTCAGAGCAAATATTTAAACCAAAGAGAAATGGTTGTTTTACCTGATATTAGTTAGGGATGATGCAATTTGCAGTAACAAATTGTTAGGTTCTCCCACTGCACTCAAAATCAGGGAGAAGCAAGAATAGACCTACTTTACCTACACTAGTATCATTTTTAAGCAGTATGACTAGTTAAGCATGACGTTACTACATGGAGGTAGATGGATATAGGTGCATACATCTATAATTCAATTATCTAAATAAGGGGTAAGAGATTCATGGCTTTCAGTCCCTATCTAATCTAGTTTGTAGCTTTAGGAAGAGAACTCAGTGCAACTTGGCAGTTAGTGTAAATCTAAAAGATAATATTTTCAGTAACTGGAAAGTTTCGTTTTAAAGGAAATTCTGAATATGCTTGAGTACACAATATCCAGCCTATGAGACAATTAATCAGTTGACACCTTTAGGTCAGGCTGCTAGCTGAAGGAGTACACCTGCAGGTCTAAAAGGAGAGTTTACTTCTCTTGACTGAGGTTTCTTTGAGCTACCACTATAAAAAAATTAATAACAAACAGGAATTTACTGTCTGTGCAAGCCTGTCCTCCATCCTTTCTTGTATCTCCTTTTTCTAGAAATAACATTACCATGAATCCTTACTGGCCTACCGAATTGGCACAAGAGAACTTTGGGATTCTGCCACCTATATATAACTCCCATTCAAAGCTGGAGACAAGAGGCTGCCATTCTGACTGACACCTTCTTTGCTGACACCAGGACAGGCAGCTTTGCCAAACAGCACTGTGAGAGGGCAATTAGCAACCTGCCTTCACCTCCAAACCCAAGCCATCACCTGTTCAGATGAGGGGAGCTGTCAAAAGCCAATTCACTTTTAGCAATCAACATCTGAAATCGGGTCAGTGGCTTTGCAGCACAAGGTGTTTCTTGCTGTGCCCAAGAAACTAAAATTTACCTTTCTTGCCAGTCTCTCTTGACAGTCTTAATAAGATTTAGCCAGTGCAACCCAATTTCTTGCAATCTAATTACCTCCTTTGCAAGCAAAGTGCTGCAAAAGAGAGGTTCATATGTTCCTGTTTCCTCCAAAGATGGAGCCATAGCCATCTATACTCTCAAATTTCAAAATGTTTCTGATAGGCCAGAGATGATGTATCAGTCCTTACATTAAGCTTTCCGGTATGCCTTATGATGTTTCAAGACTGTCTCAAAGTTGTTTGGTAGTTAATATTATGCTAGATTATTAGACAGAATGTCTTGCAAGCACAAGGTGGTTCAAATCTAGCTTGAATCATTTGGCTTGGTAAAATAAACAAGCCAGTAAGAGCACGAAGTTTCATATCAACCTTTACAAGACTTTCTAGATAGTTTTAAAAAGCCATAATGATTCCCATTGCCCAAGGTAGAACCGCCGGGGAAGTGTAATATGTCATTCCTCTTCAGAAATTTAATAATATAGAGACTTTACCAGATTTAGTATAACTGAATTGAATTAGCTGATAGAATCTATAAAACCTACCAGCCACCAGATTCCTGACTTTCTTACTCAGCACACAGGTCTTATAAAAGGATGGTTTAGTAGATTGCCCAAATAACATGGAATGAGTTCCATAGTGTAAATTTGTTTGGTCAGGATAAAATGACTAATTTCTAATTCTTTTCCTAGGGACAGACAAGATGATTTATATGGGTAAAAAGAGGTAGAAATTCTCATATACGGGATATTTTCTGTAGGACACAGGATATTCTCACTGCAAGCTGCCAACCAATACTCTGAAGAAGATCCTGAATACAATTTTAGTACATACAGATCTATATATCTCTAGATATAGAGATCTTTAGCTCTCTATCTAAATATAAAATAGACCTTGACATGGATTCTCAGAATTATATCTATACATTGTTATATAGGATACTGTTCTTGATCTATACAATTATTATCCATATATATTATCAGAGATATATGAATAAGCATGCATTATACATGATTATATAGCTATATGGTTTACCTCTATTTCAGCTTAATTATCTATTATCTGTTATTGTTAGCACAATTATTGGTTGACAGTTTAGGGGTTGTACCTTTTTGTTGCAGATATTATGTAATGCACTACAGCAAATTCTATGCAGCACTACTAACCAGCATCTGTCTCCAAGGCAGAAAATGAGGGTCAGCTCATCTTCCCAATGCTGTTCAAAGAAGTGAGCAAAGATTAGCTTCAAGCTACAGCAAATTCCCTTCAGGTTGCTGAGGCAGATGGGCTGTGTTTCAAGTCAACTTGTCAATGCAGCAGTATTTCAGCCCAGAAAAACCCTCGCACAATAAAGACTCAACCAGAAAAGTCAACATAGTGCCTTACATAGAACTGTAATTCCTTTCCCAAGTTAAGGCTAAGCTGATAAAAGTGCTCATAGATAAATCTCTGATTTTTTTTCAACCCACATCAAGCATTTTATCATAAAACAGTCATGCACTGGACACTGCACAGACATCAACACATACTCCATAGAGCTGGATGGCTTCTTAAAAGTCTGGAGAATCTTATCCAGGCAGCTGGAAACTTGCCTTTGCCATCTCATCGCCAGCTGCCTACCTATGGATGACTTTTTTCCCCCTATTCTCAGTACTTTGTGAATCTGTGGTAGATTATAACCTTGACCAGGAAGACAGGTACATGAAAAGCAGAATCAGTAGAAGAAAAGTGATGTCTAAGTATTTTCAGCTTTCAAATGTGGCATTAGTTTATTATTTTTCTTCACTTGTGAGGTTCGGCTCACCAATAACCTCCAAAAGCATATCTACAAAGATATATATCTATATCAGAAATGTTTTTTATGCCTAATCTGCACTAAAGCATAAACTTTAGTTAAACATGTTTAACTCCCTTCAGACCTAAATGGGATTTTTTTCTTCCCACAGGAGGCAGAAAAGGCTGTGACTTGGACAGGGCCCTGAGCAGGTCAGCAGGCACTGATTAAACCTGCTTAGCCTCACGTGAGTCCCCACCCATCCACCAGCCACCCTTGGGCCCTGGAGCTGCATTCAAACCTCAGGGGATGGGGGTTTAGACCTTGCTAGAGCAGGAGTGTCTGTGTGCTGTCCTGGGGTTTAAGTGACCCTGATACTGCTGGCCATGGGTACCCTGGCTTTTCTTGCTCAGATACAGCATGGCTGAACCCTTTTTGGGGGCTGGGAGAAGTGTTTGTTACTGCCTTGTTGCCATCCCAGCTCGCTGCCCTTTCCTGACAAGGGAATTGATTCTCCTATCAAAATAAACTTGGGCCACTGTTATGGAAATGAAATACCAATTTCGTATCGGGTCTTCAATCCCTTGCTGGGGAAGGGCCTGATTTGTGCTAATTCCATAGAAAATGGAGAAAAACACTGGATGCAGAGTAAGCCAAGATGACAGGCCAGAGAAAGGAAGGATGCTGCAGCTGGAGAGAGCACAGTTACTCACTATTTACTACCTACTGGCTGCAAGTATAATCATAGGTAAAATCACTATTTTTCTGTGTGGGTGCTAAGAAAATGCATTGCAACATTAAAATTGTCTTGTGTACATTGCCTCAGTGGCCTGTACCAGGTACTAAACTGCAGTGAAGGCAGGCCTTGTTTTGTTTGTCTAATGTTGGTAGTGTAAATGGTAGTTCAATTAATATACTTGCTTCTGTTTCAGAGGCAAGTGCCTGGTTTATCTGGTATGTGTACATCACATAGAGCAAGTCCCCAGGGCTGTGTCATTTGGAGATATTCTGTGGCTCTGCAACTAAATCCTCACCCTGCCTAAAAAAAACTTCAAAAAATAAACCAAAGCCCACCCAATGAAACTCTTTAGATGGAAGACTTGTGACAATCTTGTCATACTTTATGTATGATAGTCTGATGATTCCTATTAAACAATTCTTCTGGATAGCCTACAACTTTTACCAGAACTTAGTATACCTTCCACAAAGGTCTTATCTTGATTTAAAGAATTCAACCTGACGTGCTTGACTGGATTTTTGTTGCAGCTTTATCTGGTAGATTGAAGAGGCATCTTATCCTACTTGGTAAGTGCCTTAATATTTTTATTTTCTTCTGCGTATTTTTGTGGTAGTAGCAACAGCATAGTTGTGTTGGGTGGTACATGGTTACTTTTGGTCCCCTTTAGGTCATGCCATACTATCCTGAGCTCATTCAGAGTCAGTCTTCCAAAACAGCTCTTCTCATTCTAGTAGTATGTCCTGCCCCCTCTTGTGTTCTGTGTAACTGTATTGAATTCTGAGTACAAGGGGGTGGTATTTAGCATGAGATCCAGAAAAACTGTACAATTTCCCTGTCTCTATAATATGCAATGTCACAGACTTGTCTTCTGTAACCCTTTATAACAGTGGTTTTATTTTGTCCTATAAGCTCCATAGCTCAGTTGCAAGTAATCTATTAATTGTAAAAATACAAGTAGATGTAATTTAATAGTTGTATTAAGTCTTGCTCTTTCTCTTTGCAACACAGCTTAGACCTTGAACACTCACTCAGCAATTGTTTTTGTTTGTCTTGCTGTTTCAACAGCTCTTCTAAATATGACATTAGGTCTTAGATAAACAAGTACTGCACTTCTATATCTATTTTTCCTATCCTTACTCTCCTTTGCTATCTACCTGTAATACTGCTTCCCTCACCAACTTCAGCCAAAATGACATTAATGTGTTTAACATTGGGTCACCCCAGCTGGAGGAGGCTAGGAAGCAAATGAGAGGCTTCTCTTGTGACTCAGGAAGCCAAGCAGCAGGTGATTAAAGGCAGGCAGAGGGAGCTCCAGCTGCAGACAGGGTGAGCTATGGCTGCAGTCTTGGTTCACTGAAGATAAGCCTCTCCAAATCATCATTCTAGCTTACATTTGACTTATTCCAGCCAGTGTGTGCCAGATCAGGTGATATAGTGGTTTAAGAATATCAAAACCATCAGTGCAGAGCTGGCACAAACATAGCTTGACCTATTTGCATCAAATTTATATTGCCAGATAGGGTCAGCAGCTGAGAAAGGGCCAGGCATTAAAAGAGAACTCCGGGCTTTATAGTATCACAGTCATATCATTTCCACCCTTCTGTAATTAAAGGGCAAAAGATGCCAAAGCCCTTCATCACAGGACACTTGAAACTTGAGCAACCTAGAGTCTACTTGCACTTCTGTGTATTCTTAACCTGACTCTAGAAAAGCTCTCCGCATAGCCGTGGAAACTAAGCTTTACATGTCTAGGATAACTTTGTAGGATTCATCTGTGTTACTTACTGGAGACTTTACAGCACACTACAAAAGAGAAACACTCAAGATATATAGTGTTTAATATCCTGATTGAAGAATATTGGGGTTTTTTGCTTGTATGTAGGGTCTATAAATTTAGAAGTATGTGTGTCTTGGCTTGAATCTGCTAAATCTCAGAAATGTGAAAAGTTCAAAGAAAATTCTGTGTTTATTAGGAGGTCTTGCTCTGGAATTTGTTCAATATTTCTGAATAGTGAAAGATTCTAAAAATAACAATGCAACTTGGGTTTCAGCTGTAATTAGGTGTCTTACTTGGTGAAAATTGAATACTCCTTTGGGGAAAGAGAATTTTAAATCACCCTTGGCTTGGATAACCCTTATAGTAAGAAAGCAACTGTAGAGTCACAACCTATGTCCAAATGCAGGGTGATACTGTCCATCAGGGACTTGGATTTTTGAGGCCTCCAAACTGCCTCCTGATCTTCAAAGTCCTTTGTTTCCTGCTTCAAGCTTTAAGGTATAACCTTTCATCCCTTCCTTTCCTGTAGAAGTACACCTTTCTCTTTTGGCTCTGATTCTCTAACATAAGCTTCTTTATTGAAAGCTCATTTGAAAGAAGGTGGCTTTGTCATTTAATACTTTCAAACTCCACATCTTCAAAACAGTTTTGTTGCAATAAACCTTCAAATGTAAACATTCACTGCAGCATTCAGTATGGGGGCAGAGCAGGTAGTGGTGTAATCATTCAGGGAGAGCAGAATTGCTGTTCAGTGTGAGGGTCAAAACAAAGTCTGGCATCAAAAGGCAGAGAAGACTTAAGTTGTGGGGCAAGCCCCTCTGTGCATGGGGAAGATGGAGATTCTCAGTGCCTGTATATCAAGAAAATAAATTCTGAAATGTCACATATGACAGCCTGGCCCAGTAGCAGCCACTGGCTGTTTGAGGACCCCAGACAAGTGACTACCCCTTGAATTTAGAGCTCTGGGAGATAGGAAGGCTCAGGGGTAGGACTTCAGGGACATTATTTTGTGCCTTCAGCTTAATAGCCCTTCCCTACTAAGGAGGCATCTGGACTTAGAGACATCAACCTAGAAAGGGGGAAAAGAGAATGGCTAGAAAAAAGCCATTAAAGATGCAATTTACATCAGGTAAACATTGTTTTGACAATGTATGTAGTTAAACTACACATAGAAAATTATCCTTGCCCTTGAAATAAATAGCTGAGGTCACATAATTGACTCTAAATAGTTACTAATCTTTGCAAACATCACTGCCAAATAACAGTGTTTCTCTAAAAGTGCTGCTGTAATTTCCTTTAATGGTTTTTCTTTAGCTGTGTCTAATAATATTTAATTTTTTTCTTCAACTAGAATTTTCCATTGTTGCTAACGGCAGTTCACCTCAGAGGAGGGAGCTTTACTGTAAACAGTGCTCCAGACAGCAACTAACATTTAAAGCAGTCCAGCCTCAAAGCAGGGCTCTGTGACCTCCTCCATGGAGCACCAGCAGCTGCCTGCACTGTGTTTACTCCAGCACACTCGCTGCTGCTTCTGCCTCAGCTGCTGCTACAGTTCATCTGCACTTAAAATAATCAGGACAGGCATTAGGGAATAACTGCTTTGGTATAAGCCTAGAGCTATTACAAGCCTAGATTCACACCAAGAGCCATTTCAGAATGTCCAAGTGTAGTAAATTTCCACTCATAGAGAAGCCCTTAGCATGGGAAAAAGAAACTTCAGCAAATGCTTCTTGATGTGGATGATTTCTGCAGCATTCTTGTTGCTGGGAGTCAACTTACTCTGAAAGAGTTTGAAGGATGAACAGTGACAACCTACCACTGAGGACAACAAAAGCTGAAATAGCTATGAGCTGCTATGTTCTCTAACCTAACTGCAGTAAGATGCAGAGCTCAGACTAATTTGCAAGTAGGCAGGCCTTTAGCATATAGCTCAGATCTCAGAGGAATGAATCAAGTAATAAAGGGATGAATCAATAGATTCAATCAGGATCTCAGATGGGTGGAGGGCTTCTAATTATGAGAAGCTCTCATAAATTAGATACCCCAGAAACTGCTAATTAGAGGGAAGAAAGGTTTTAGCAGCACCAAAGTCCAGAGCCCTGTGCCTGGGATAGGTGGCGAGGAATTGACTTTTATCAGCAGTTTCATGCCTATGTTAACTTTGCCTGTTAAAACCTGTGAAGGGTAGTGCTCTAAGTAGAATAAAAACACCCTGGAGAACGTATATAAGTCTATGGGACCTGATGAGATGCATCCCAGAGTCCTGAGGGAATAGACTAATGTAGTTGCTAAACCACTGTGCATGGCATTGGAAAAGTCTTGGCAGTAGGATGAAGTCCCAGGTGACTGGAAGTAGGGAACATTGCGCCCATCTTAAAAAAGGGTAGAAAGGAGGAACTGGGGGCTACCAACCTGTCAGCCTCAGCTCTGTGCCCAGGAAGATCACAGAACAGATCCTCCTGGGAGCTGTGCTAAGGCAACAGAGCCATTCAGCAGTAAAAAAATTTGCTAGGTCTTTCAAATTCAGCCTTATTGAAAGTTTTCATTGACTGATTAAAATTATCCTGTGTGTACCTAATTCTTCTTGAGATTGGTTATGGTGATTGTCTTAGAAACTTCAACAAATGGAGAAAAATGTGTGGATTTCCTAGGGCAGCTAATCCCTGAAATGGGAAGACAAACATGAGAGGCATGTAAATAGGTGATCTGAGCTTCAAGAACATGCAAGTAAATTAAAAATATCAGTGCAAGGAGTTTTTTTTAAAGATCCACCATAGCATCCAGTAGAGTGACTGTAACACTTAATTACCTGCTTCAAAATGCCAACACTTCTCAGCAGCAGAAGGAATATCTGTGCTTCCACAAAATCAAACTCCAAGTTCTGCTTTGTGTGAAAACCTACACCTGAAGCTTCAGGAGTAGTATGTCAGCTAAAATTGGCACTCATTATTCCCATCACAATCCATAATCATCCGACAGAGAAAACTGCAATTAGCATCCTTGTCAGTCTCCAGACATGCTTGTATTAGACCTGCCCACCTTCCCTGCCTTCTTGTAGCTAACTAGTGGACAAGGAATAAGGTCAGGCAGAAGTTTTCATCTCTGCTCCTTACTGAAGGTCTGGCTTAGCCTAAGATGCTATACTCTGCTAAAGAAGGCGCTTTGAGACAAAAACCCCTCCCATGTTTCTAATCTCTTTCTAGGGCCCTGAAAAGAGTTTAGGTAGAGCCTCCCTTATATCTAAAATCTTCTGCAAGTTTTAAAGCAACTGTGATAAACTTGCATAAAGGATGATATGCCATATTTTTTCCCCTGCTTCCTATACTGTATACTTAAGCTGTCCAAATCAATGTGAGGCTCTATAAAATGGCTCATCAAACTTTAAAAGATAGCAAACAAATAAACTGTCTATACGTGTCTATTACACTTGCAGATTCTTCCATTAAAAGTTTCTGTGAAACACCACAGGGTGAGAGTCAGGGGCCACATTTACAAGGGAAATTCTGATATTCTTTGCAATAAGAGTGATCAAATATTGTGCAGCTTCTTTGGCCACGTGGTCCAATCTCCCTTGCTAGAGATGAAGTCTTTGAGCTACTTGACCACAAATAGCCCCGCTTTGAGCAAGAGGTTCAATCTGATGACATCTGGAAATCCATTGGATCTGAAAATACTTTATACTGTATGATTCTATTCCCAAAAAGTTTAGATCAATGGCTGGCAGGTAGACATAAGAGCAAGGAAAATGCAACCAAGGGGAATCTGTAGACTAGGGAAGGATATAGGAAACAAGAGACTATTACAAGAGAAACTGGGAAAGGCAAAGAGCAGAAGGAACCCACAGCTGTGATAAATATTACTGCATCCCCCAAGGAGCCTTGGGACAGCAACATGCTGAGGCATGGCTGAGCAGCTATGAGCTGTGGGCAGAAGAGTTCCCAGGGGTCTTGGACTCCTATAGCTTCTGCCTTCTGTGCTGTCTGGCCAGAGCTTTTTCAGAGCTACATTCCCTCCCAGTCTTTTCCAGTCTTTTCTTCCCTCTGTGACTCTATCCCCTGGTACATCCTCAGTGAGTCTCTAGCAGCACACTTGTGCCTGCACTGCACCAGGCCACCTTCTCAATTTTTCCTATTTATGGTTGAATGTAAGACACAAAATTGCAGTATTTAAAATGTATTTATATATCCTTGCATGAGTTTGATTATATTTTGTTCAAGGCATAAGTGAATTTATCCCCTAGTTGTGTAGTTATGATTTCTCCCCAAGAAATCCCCATCAAGTGACTATTTCTGTCAGAGATATTGCAGCCATGAACATCACCAGATTTCTCTTAAATAACTTCCAGACTAGTTAAATATTAGCTATCACTTTGGCATGCTGAGTATTATTACTCAGAAATAATTTCTGCTCAGTCACTGCAATTATTTCTCAACCTGTTCACCCTTTCCTAGGTGCCCTCATTGCTTCCTTTACAGAAATCCTAGGAGTGCTGATGCAAGGAAAGCATGGAAAATATGAGTACTTAGTAAAGGATGAGCCTGTCAATTTGACCATGTTCAGCCACACCCTGCTGTCTCAGATTGGACAGCTAACAGCTTCAAAAGCACAAATTAGGTCTTTATCAGATTTCCAGCTTTGACCATTATCACATCTAGAAAACAAATGGATTCAAATTTTAAGCTGTTCCCATTTTGATGAACATGTGTTCATTCTGCAGCCTTTAGCCCATCAACTTAGAGAAAATTCAGATGGGACCAACAGTCTAGCAATGGGATTTTTAACTCTCTATTTGGTGGGAAGCCATTTGCCCCTTCAAAAGGTTCAACTGTCCCCCAGGTGCACAGTTTTCTGTAATAATGTTTACAATTCTTGTAGCATGCCAGATGGCCTGTATCAGGCTCATCTGTGTTTCTTGGCTTGGAAATGTGCACTGTAAATAACTTCAGGGATTTTTCTTTCTTATTCCTGAAGCAGGTCTATCCTTTGGCTGTAAATTCAGTTCCTGGGCTAACTCAGCAGCCAAAATACAATTTTTGCAATTTTTTTGCACCTATTGCTCTGCACAAAGCAATATAAATTCTTAATAGTCTTTTAAAAACAACTCCCAACCAGTCTACCAGTATAGCAATTTCCCTTCCATCAACAATTTTCAAAGTATCTGTGGCAAAACACAGTCATTCATACAGAGAGGCAACTCTAATTTGAGCATAAGAAGGTACCTTTTAAAACTCTGGAAATGTCAGTTAGAAAGTTATTCCCTTGAATAATAGCCCAGTTCTGCTTTATTTCTTGACTCTGAGCGCAGTGCATTTTAGGGCTGCATCCAGATATCCTATGCTGAAAAATATACATAAATAACTGTGAACAACCACATACACCAGTCTGCAAAATTTGACTGCTCAGGTTTTTGAAATTTCTGCCTCAGATCTAGCTGTGTTTAATCACTCTTGCCCATACTGACAGATGTTTTCACAGGAATATCTTCAGATATTTCAGTGCTGCTGGGCATACTTGCCAGCTTTTTTCATTCTCTCAGAATTAAGAGAAACTCTTTGTTCAGAGGCAGTGGAGGCTATTTTAGTTTCCTCTTATGGCTCTTTTTTTGATGCATCTGGAATTTCTTATTACTCTTGATACCCAGGTCTTCTCACATTTCAGTATAACTACTGCAGAATAACCATCTGATCTAAGTCATCTCCCTGTCTGCCTTATCCATCATTGTTGACTGAAAAGGATTTTACTGGGACAACTTTTCATGTCAGGCAGCTGTTGCTACATTTCTTTACCACAGCACAGTTTTAGTTTGTAGGAGGTCCTGGGTTTTGTGGCTGTGGAAAAATGGCTGGGGGTAAAATCAGAGAAAATCTAGAAGCTTTATTCATATCCTACCAGAAGCTATAATGGTATGGAAATTATAGGATAAAATGCATTTTATGCTACCTGTATGGAATATGGTTGGCATGCTCAAAACCTATTCCTATTCCTTGAAACCTATTCCACAATGATTCCCCATGCACACAATCTGCAACCATAGCACCTGCTAAGGGGAATGGAATGAGGGTGGAGCAGAGTGCAGACACTGTGGCCAGGCTGTACAGAAAGCCTTGGTGGGGGGGAACTGAATGGTGCTTTTAGCTCATGGACTGCATAGCACATGTCAGCCAGGGCAGAGAGGACAAGATGTCTTGCTGCTGAGCCAACAGCTGGGAAGAAATTGCTCTCGTCAGAGGAACCTGGCTCATTAGAACCTAATTGTAGCATTAACACACACCTCCATGCCAAAGTTACTCACCCCTCACTGAGCATGCGCTCTATATTTTATTGGCTCTTTAGCAGTGAAGCAACAGAATTTTACACCAATCAGTAACAAATGTATATATGACTGGAGTCACTCAAGCTCCATCTAAACATAAAGAAATAGTATAATACTAAGTTGAGAATGGGAAGAATTCAGGGAAGACTCCATTGTAACTACTGGGATCGGCTGACCTGACAGGCTGAACCTGTCTTCCCGCCCATAGGGGTGCCCATTGGATAAGAACCATGATCTATGTGGGCTGAATACTTTTAGGGGGGATCAGAACATGTCTGTATTGCTTTGAATATGTTTTTGCAGTCAGATACTACCACTGACTATCCTCCAATCTTTACCTGTCACAATTTTCTATTAATAAAGAGAGTTATTCTGTAAACTTCTAGTGTGAGACCTTCACAGTGCTGGCAGTTGGATTAGCCAACACCAACCCTGAATGTCTACAAGGAATACTGTCATTAGTTTTGGCTGTAATACTATTTTTGCTGTGCATAGTTGTATGGAAACCTAAATTTTGAGGATAGCAAATCAATAGATTGGATTAATTATATTATTCTATTCATAATATGACAATGCAATTCCTCTTGGCTCATAATCAAGGTGCACAATGGCAATGGTCCCTAAGCTGATGTTAAATATACAGCAAGAGTTGGGATCCCACACAAAAGTAAGGCCAACCTGAGCCTTGTTGTGGTTGTACATGAAGATTAATTTTATCTCACAAGTGAGTGGGATGGAAAAGGAACCCATGACAACCATGATATTTCTGAAATACCAGTGCTTCAAGTAATGCCTGGGGAAGAAATAAAAATAGGGTGCAGAGCAATCAATGGGTCTACTCATGAAAAACCCACTGAAATTAAAATATACCACACTGATTTTACTAAACCAAGCAACAATAAGAAATCCTGTTACAATTTTACTTTTACACAGCATGTGCTTGCATTTTGTTTATGGGAAAAATAGGGTGTAGAACTGTCACTTGATTTCCTAACTGTAGAGCACAAACTGTGAAATTTATGTATAATGGGGTAGCCATGGATAGAAGAATATGTTATATTGCCTCAGTGGCACTGCAATATAACATCTTATTTTATAAACTAGAGTGGATCATCACAGATAAGAGTGAAAATCAACACATCCCATCTCTAAAGGGAATGAAAGGTGACATCACCTTGATAGGATGCTTAATTCAAAGTAATGCTAAATGCCTGACAATTGTTGTTGTCACATTGTTGTGAGCTATGTTGAGGAAATAATGTTGTAATCTATGCCAAAGAGAAAAACAACATACATACCTGCTCTTTGAAGCATGAGTGCTGTCATACCTTGACAATATCCCATCCAATGCTTGTGATGTGTGTCTTTAGACAGACCCCAGCTCTTGATTGAACTTGGGCCTTTTTCAGCAAGAATTTGAAATTCTTGTTGAAAAGCCATACTTAATAACTCAGCCTCCTATTGAACTGTCTCCTCACATCTACAACATTTTCCCTACTTAATCAAAAATACAGGTCAACCGCAGCTGCTATTCAGCCCAACATGGTTCCTCAAGTAAGTTGAGCTGTTAATGCAGAATAATGTTTCTACAGTCCAACCAGCTTGCTCTGAAAACCTCCTGTGCAGGATGGACAGCATGGTTGCATGAAGAAGCCCTTCCTTCTTCCTTGCAAACCAGAAGGGATGTGGCTGGCGTTCTGGGAATAGGATTGGGAGCTCTAAATGACACAGACTCTGAGGTATTAATGAGCAAACTTGTCACAATAATTAGTGACCTAAATAAACTGAAACACCCTCTACAATCTTCCCTTGGGTTTGGGGAGCTAATCAATGGTTTCTAAGGGACATATTAACTCAGTGGGAGGGAATTAATGAAAAAGATCCTCCATTTATCACAGATGCACTTAGCATAGTTCGAACCAATGTTTCTTTAGCTCTTAGTTGTATCCAAGCTCAACTGTGGATGCAATCAATGACAGCTTCAGTCACAAGGGAAGGTGAAGAAGGTACCTTACCTGTTAAAATTCAAAAGGTAATTTGGTATAACCTTATTCATTTTGAAAATAAATGCCAGTCCTGGTGGTATCTAGACAATTCTACCTATGATCTCATCTGCAGCACAGCCAGTTTTGTTTCATCAATCTACAGTACTTCAGTATACAAAATATACTCAGTCATTGCATTAGGGTTAAATCACAATGGAACTATACTCTGTCCTCTGGAGCATGGAGTATGGGCCCAAAAAGATGAAAGTAGGTGACAGACAATTGATGTCAATGCTTGCATTGTATGAGAGCAAAAAGGATTCCATTGTGAAAGTAGCACCATCAAAGCTCAAGACATTTGTCTTGATACTGAACCAAATGTTTGTTAGTTTTAGATTCATCCTAATAAAAACCTGGAAACAAAAACTTTCTGATTAATGTCTATCACAATATGGAAGAAATACAATGTGTGATGGAGCAGGTGAAGAAAGATGGAGAACACCAATGTTGGGACACTCCTCTTGGATGGTCACCAACAGCTACTGGAATTCTCAACCAAGTGCTTCACTCTGTTGCCATTTTGTTGATATTAATCCTTTTGCTTTTTGTTCCAAAAATTGTAGTGTATGTTAAAGTTTGGATGATTATGAAACAATTAGCCAATTAGCTACCCCCACTAATACTAGACTATCCAAGTGTCCATGTGTAGTAAGTTTCCACTTGTCAACATAACCAGTGGTTCATCAGGTTGTATACTTGCAGGCTGACTAGGGTGGACAGTACATAGGTTTGCCTGGAATCAACTGTTGCAAATGTATATTGGTGAGGTCTTCCACTGGGGTTATACTACTAATCCTAGGTAGATTTGCAATGTTATTGTTTCTTCTTGACTTTGTTTATTTTATTTTTTTCTGCCTGTCTTTCCATCACTGTAGGTGGCTACAGTGCAGTTCTTGTTCTCTCTCACTGACTTCCAGAATGGAAATATTCTGGAAACAGAGTTCAGAATCCAGTTCCCAGAACACCTAGGCACCTAAGTTTCAGTTTTCTTTACTAATACCCCCTTTGCTCAGTAGTTCAGCAGCAGAATGGCACATTGGTTTTGACAGCTCCTCCCTTCCCCTTTGTCCTGTGGTTTACACAGTGGAATAAAGGAAAAAACCAAAAGTGACAATGTTAAAGGCAGCTTGAGCAACAAACCACCACCACGGGAGGGGAATAAGAGGGATTTTGCTGCAGGGGAAACAGGCTTATGGCAGGAATGAGTCCATGTGCTTCAGTGATGATGGCTGGAGTTATTTTCAGCAGAGTTGTTTCTCACGTTACTTCTCCTTAGCTATTTAGCCATCAGGGAATAGCAGCCTGTCAGAGTCAGCTCTCTCCTGGGTTGTTAAGAAAACAGCAAATGCCATCATTAGTTTTTCTCTTTGGGTGAAAGAAGTGTTCAGTAAATAGTGTCTCCACCTAAGGCAAATTTTATATTATGTTGAGAGGTAACCATCACTCTCTTGTTCTCTTTTATCAATTCACAATATATTAAACAGGAAAACCAGTAGCAACTTACATAGCACCTTTCATTTGATGAATGACACAGGGATAGTTTTACAGGGATAGTTTCCCCTCCTATTGAAGCACAGTCTTACAAAGAACCCAACAATCTTATAAATGGTATATGGTAGGAGATGGAACACAAAAGTGCTGACTCTAAACTAGGCTAGCAATTACTTGTTTATTGAACAGATCTTAGCAGTGGGCAGAATTTACAGCCTCAGTCACAAATCTTCTGAATAACCAAAAAATCCAACCCATCCATTTTGAAATTGTCCTGCAGAAATCCACACAACAATCTGAAGTTCAGACTTCACAGTCCATGTTTTTCTTAAACTGCTACTAAATAATTTTGTGTTTATTGCATTTGTGTTTCCTCTGATTTAAGCTGGGAAATGGCATGAACTCTAATAATGATGATGAAATAGACAACTCTCCACTAAGGATCAGCCACACCATCATGCTTACTTGCAAACACTTTGTGCTTAAAATGAAAAGACACTAGGTAACATAAAACAATGCACTTGTGAAAACAGTAGCTCATAGCAATGAGCTAGTGGTAGCAGAGGTAGATGAAAAACCAAAGCTTACAGCCAAAGTCTTGAATAGATATAAAATAATAAATGTAATCAGTTCCTAATCCTTGCCCTAAAGTTAGAGGAACTCCTGTGAAACAAATTGTAAGCTTGCCTGGATAGGTTTACTTGTATGATGCTGATTGCTCATTGTATTTCTGGATTGTTTGTAAAATAAAATTTAGTGTTAGGAACTGCAGAAATGATGAAGAAGTAAATGCAGGAAATAAAATCTGCAGATGAATTTTTATTCATCTTTAATGATGATGACATAAAAGGAGAGAGACATCAGAGGGAAGAAGAGCCCATATAATCATAAAAGCTGAAGATGTCAGCTTAGGTCAAAAAAGCTAGAAAAAGGAAGGGAAACTATTTCATATTCTAAATAAGTAGAGATACTTTGTCAGGAATGCAGAGTTGAAACCCTGATTTCTTCTGTTTTGTACTGCTCTGCAGGGCCTTCATTATCTGTATCTGAATGAAAACTAATATTGTTGTAGTCCCTTCCAACTGAAACAGTCTTTTCTTCTCTAATAGCAACAGACAGCCATGAAAGCTGCCCATGGCAATTTAGGAGGATGAAGTGGTTGTTGCCAAGATGTGCCTTGCAGGCTGCTGGGACTTGGAAAGCTGGTGCATATGGATAACTACCAGTAACTTCAGCTCATTTGAGCTGTTATTCACATCATAACTTATAGGTAATTCACACAGGAGTTCTTGGTTCTTCTCCAAAACCACTGCAGAAATTTGTGTTATTTTTGCTTGCTGGCATCTTTCCGTTTATTGGCTGCAGGTTGGGCACAAGGACAAGGATGTTGGGTCTCTGCCTGACAGACTCATGTGGCTGAGACTATGCTGTCCAGGTAAAATCTCCACAAGTCACTGGGAAGTAGGAATGTTGGGAGGTTGACTTTTTCCCAGGCTTAAATGTTAAGCAGAACTTTCAGGCTTGGACTGGGAAGCTGCAGATGTAGAGCTGACTTAGTAGTATTTTATACAGATTGAGGGTTTTTGGGCAGCTGCTTCTCAAGTTTATAGGGAAAATATAGTTCTTCACTTGTCCTTCTTTCCAGACACCTCAACAGACACAAGAGTAGATACCCGGTTTGGACCTTGCTGAAAGGCTTATCCCGGTATGTACTGCTGGTCTTCCCTTTGCTTGTGCTGGCAGCAGATAATGATTTGGCTCTGCACAAACCTCTCACATTACTCAAACCCCAATTTGCTGGATGCTTCAACTGAAATTTTTTAATGTTAATTTTTATTAACATCAACAACAATCAAAAACAATTTTTTTACTGTCAATATTTTAATGTTAACAATTAATCTTGGGGGGGTGTGTGGTGAAGTTGTTTACATCTAAATTCAAACCCTTCAGGATCCATGCAGAGCACAGAAAGTTTCAGATGGCTGAATTACAGTACTTCAAACCTTTTTTGTATGCTATGAATAAAGAAGTATCTTGGTCTATTTGATCATCCTGCTTCATCCTGCAGTTGTTAGGGCTAGCTATCTGCCACTGAAAGGATTTCTTTTAGCAACATCTTGCTACAGCTGAATTTATTATTGAAGTATTGCTTTTATTACTGTGCTGTGCTCCTCCAAGCCAACAAAGCCAAATGCTGTTGTTAGCTTGAAGAATATAAATTGGCTTTAAAATAACACCCGCAGTACTTGAGATAAAGCAGAATAAGAGCTGATTATGCTTGGAACCAAGAGGGGTTCCACAAAGCTCAGGAATATCTTTCTGCTACTTGTCAAATATTGAAATTTTCATCTTCCAACTGGAAAAATCATCTGTGACCTGCTGATGAGTAGCAACACATCACTTTAGGAGCCTGACAGTCAACAGTACCTTCACTCTGGAAATCTGACTCAGCTTCTACCACATCCTGTGCTGTGGAACTGAAATTTGAAGTACTGCTGCCATCTGCAGGGGTAGGACTTGTTGTCACGTCCATACTTTATTGCTGAGCTTGTCAGAAACAGAATATTCTCCAGAAACCTGCCCATCAGACATGTCAGACCCTATAGTGATGGCTTTTTGCTGTGTACTGTCCTTTCATAGGCTCCAAAGGCCAAACACCTCCAAACCAAAGTTTCAAAATATATTTCAAAGGGATTCTTTCCATCTGTAGTCGTAATGAAATTGCCATGTGTTATTCTATTTCCCCCTTCATAAGGTACATCTCTCCTGTAAACTTATTTCTAGCGCTGCAAAAAAGACCACTACCAGGTCAGTACGAAACCTTGTAAATCTGATCAAACATTATTAGAAAGGTTGACACTGGTAGTACATAAAGCAAGATGCAACTCATACAACCTATAACAAAAGCAATTGGAAACATTGGCATGAGAATTGCAACTCTGGTCATGTTGAGGCAGAGGGAACTTGATAACTAGAAGGGAAAAGGATGTATTGAGTATTTGATGTTGAAATTACACATAAATCAGTTATGGAGTTAAGTGTGAACCTTTTGGATACTAGAATGTGATGAACAACTGAGCATACTGAAAAGGCACAAAGATCACTGGGCCTGGGGCAGACTCAGCAGCACAGTTCAGGACTGTAAGATGTAGCAGAGAGTTAAAGATGCTAGGCATGAAGTCCTTCAAACCCTGGGATTACAGAACTTGACAAAAGTTCCTTGTCAGAGTTTTTCTAGGCATTCATAAAAGAAGTTAAAAGTAATGAGGTCAAACACTTGGATGAGTTGCAAATATGACCCCGTTGTGTCTGAGTTGTGAAGATGTAATAAATGATGGAGAGCCCCCACTTGCATGGCAATTAAGAACATTTCTAGCTTTGTATCTGTTTTTATACAGTGGAATTGATGGTTGAAGAGATCCCATTTTTCCTATCTAGAACAACAAGCACAGAAAACAAATGAACTACTGACTCCCTGTAGACTTCTTGGCATCTAACAGACTGTTTTGCTTCTAATTTGAGGAGTTCAGTTTCAGGTCATTTTGTGTCTCCTCCTGATATTTTCTGAAAGGATTCTCCATCTATTGTACATTCAGTACAAGCACACTTTCACATCAGAGACAATTGTTCAGGATAGGAGGAAAAAGATTTCTCTTTCCTTGAACTGAAGACAGAATTAGAAAGTAATTCTCACCTCCAAATTTTTCTTTCATAACTGGGTTTTTCTTCTTGAAACTGCTTTATTTAATATTTATTTAAATTTATTTTTATAATTTTATAAACAACAGCAGCTTGTGACTGTGACAAACTTGAGCTATAAGCATATTTGAAATTAAAAAGGCTTTAGAAGCTCATGATAAGGAATAATTTCCTGCTCTAAATCTGTGTGATGTAATCACTAGGTGCTGCAATCTTGAACCGCTGAACAAACTTCATAACAAACCTCATTATCCTTCCTTGTTTATTGGAAATTTTTTAACTTACTGATTTCTTGGATGAAGGGCAGATCCCTCCTCAGTGAGGTCACTGAGCACACAAAGCTGGGAGCAATGGCCAATACCCCAGAGGGCTATGCAGCCCTTCAGAAGGACCTCAGCAGTCTGGAGAGATGGGCAGAGAAGAACTGCCTGAGATTCAACAAAGGCAAGTGCAGGGTCCTGCACCTGGGCAGCAATAACTACACGGCCCAGCAAAGGCTGAGGGCTGAGCTGCTGGGAAGCAGCTCTGTGGAGAAGGACTGGAGGTCCTGGTGGACAACAAACTGTCCCTGAGCCAGCAGTGTGTCCTTGTGGCCAAGAAGGACCATGGGATCCTGAGCTGCATTAGGAAGAGCGTGGCCAGCAGGTTGAGGGAGGGGATAGAATCATGTGCATCCAGATACAATCCTGTGCAATGTGCTTTAGGATGACCTTGCTTGAGCAGGGAGGTTGGGACAGATGAATCACTTATGTCTCTTCCAACCTGACCATTCTGTGATTCTGTGAAACATGGTCAATAGAGTCCTGAAATGATTGACATAAGTGCAGGAATGTTACTGAGCCTTCATCATAAAATGCTACCTGAGTCCAAAGCAAGGCTAGACCAGTTTGTCTCTAATAAAGGATAGTAAAACATTCTAGAAAAAAGTGTGCTTGCCATTATGTGTGTTTTGACGCCTAGCTGGTGAATTTGCAACCAAAGATGGATGTGTTGTAATTGCACTCAGAAGTGTTTGAAAAGAGATTGGATGTACAGGGTATTTATCTTGATCCTGCAGTCATCTTGTGCCCTCACTGAAGTGCTGCATGAAGACAGATGGGGTTAATTCCTGAAAGGGAATAAAAGCCACTACTGAAGTGCAGCTGAAATACAGCTTCAATTTGTCAGCTGGAGTGCTGTTGTAACTATACAAATTCAGTGCTAGCCTGGGACAAGTGACCATGAGCCATTCTCAGTCAAATGAAATTTATGGCAAATGGAAAAACAAATCACAAACTGCCTTCTCTCTTATGTAAAATTAAAGGGAATTATTACTCTGGAAGCCATATTAGTTTTGCTTGTCACCCAGAAGATGAGTTCTCTCCCACTTCCAGAAGAGTGCTCTCTAGACCAACACTATATATTGATTTTTGTTACTATCTAAGAAGATAAATCATTCTTATCTGAGCAACCAAAGCAATACTCTGGGATTTCTTTAAAACCCAAGTACTTATCTATGCTAATGCTGCTAGAGAGGGAGAGAAAATTCTTTCTTGCTCTTACAGGAAAAACGTGTTCTTTTTCTTATCTCTGTTTCATATATGCAGAAAAATCTAACTAAAGCTTAAGACATCTGTAGCAACCAGATGAAAAAAACAAAACAAGGGCTTTAGAGACTTCAGAACAGAAAGAGCTGTGGAAATTGGAAACTACCTCCCCTTGCTTGGTCTCTAGCAACTACTTTAGCTTATACAATTCCATGACATCACTGGGCATATCTTTATATTGAGAATACAAGGCAAAGATGTAACAAACAGGACAGAGAAGTTAGAGGACAAATAGGTAGCAGGAAGAAAAAATTGAGTTTGTAGTTGTGCTATGCACATATTGTTTCAAGTAGCTGCTTTCACTCTCTAGGTGGTAGTATAATTTCCAAAGACCTTGTTACCCTCTTCTGAGGATCCATGCAATTTGGTTTTATTTTCCAGCCTACAGTTCTTCACAAGATTTCTTGCTCTAAGCTAAATTAATACCTTCTGCTGCACAAAGCAAGAACAAGGACTTTTTACACAATGTTGGGATTTTGGGACTGAACATTTGAAATTCCTAAAAATAACTGAGAGTACATAAAAACAGTAACTGGAGGAGAAGGCTTGGGATTTCTATGAATGTTGGAAAGTTATTAGAATTAGAGATGTTAATAGGGATTTATTAATTGCAGTGTTGCTCTTTGATATAAGTAGTTGCATAGCATTCATGGCCTTTCCAGGTTATTTCTCTTGAGCAGTACATCTCAATAAGAACACTAAAAATGCTCCACTTTCCTGAGGCTAACTGTAAGAAACATCAGTAAGGCATATTTCTTATAAATTCAGCAAGGCTTTTCTGTGTAATAGCAGCATAGTACTTCAGGGGAAAAAGAAAACAACCAGAAAAACAACCACAAAAAGAAACCTCTTGCAAATTTTTTGTAATTGTGCTAAAGTCCATTTCAGTGCTCTCAGTCTTCCTGGATGAGAAGTGATTACCAAGCCTGTTAGAATGGCCAGTGAACTCCACAGACATCAGTATCCTGTATCCTTCTGCCAAGTCACGCAAGTGCAGAGGTATTGAAGCCTGGAATTTCTGGGGTTCAGAGAGCACAGGGAAGCCACTCAGAGGGCTGAAGAGTCTGCTGGTGTCTTGAATGCCTTCCAACCTCCCACAGGTGGGAAATTCAGAGCTGCTCTTTGTTTCCATCAGGTCACAACAGTCATAGGAACTTGTGAAGTAGAAGAGAACTGCTCCCTGCGTTCACTTCTGAGGCAGTGGCACAACAGCCCCTGTCCCTCTGTGCTTGCCACTGCAGGCACTGATTTATCAGTGCAAGAGTCTTGTTTGAGCTAGATCCACCTGGATGTGTGCACACACATGAAAATGTGTGTAAAAGGTAATTGGTTTCTGTAACTCTCTTTCTCCTGACAGGATTCACAAATTGGACCTACCATGAGCTTGGCTCAAGCATTCATATTCAAAGCAGGCACCGTTCCTGCCAATCTGCTGCTTAAATTGATGCTGCTACTGTGGGCTGTCACTGGCTTCCCCCGGGCTTGGCAAGCACTGTCACTTGGAAAGCAGCAGGCAAATGTCACCACTATCTCATGACAGGATTCCTTTAATCTTTGGCATCCCCTCACATGGTTGCTTGCTACTTAATGAGTTGCTCCTAAGCACGCAGTTAAATGGAGTTGTAAGAAACTGAAAGCTCTCATTGCTTCAGCTGTTGCTTTGGCAGGATTTTTTCAGCAGTTTGCTGCCTTTGACAGTATCTGGAACACATGCTGTTCTCCAGATATGACTGAAACTGCAAACTCGTAAATGCATGTCCTGGATGCATGCTTCAGCCAGTCACTTCAGCTTTTTCCAAGAGCTGGGCCACAGGCAATTGCATTAAATCCCTTATAAAGTTCACTTCATCTATACATGAAACATTCAAATATGCATCTGCAAAATAAATGGCACAAAATTAATTTATGCCTAGTTTTTCCTCCACAGGCACTTTTGCTCTGGAGATGATGCAGTATATAGCAGAGTAAGCACTGTCTGGGGGACAGTGTGGCTGCCTTGTTAGAGAAAGAAAGTCTAGTGCAATGGAAATAAGCTGAAAAAATAAGAGCCCCATGGTCACGTGGTTATATATTGTGCAGGAAAAATTGATTTAATCTGCCATACAGTTACTAAGTGATGCTCCTCAAACACCAGAGCATGGGCCACAGCTTTACTGTGCTTATGTGGTGCTGGTGGGAGCTAACCCACCCCGGGGACCTGGGCCAGCTCTGCTTGCAAACAGCTGTGGCACCTCTGAATCTCCAGTATAAACAGCAGTTCAGGTAGACTGCCCATGGAGAGCTGACAACTGGACTTCTAGTCCAAGGACAATGAGCAGTTTGGGTATCTATTGGCAGTATTCCCATATCTGTGTCCTTTATCTCAGACCTCTCCTACCTCACAATCTCAGCTGCAATCCCCTGCCACCTTTAACTGCTCTTATCTACTTCCTCATGAAATATAACAATTTAAGAGGTGTTTGTTCAACTGTCATCCACTTCCCACACCTTTTCCAAGCTCAGGCATAGGTATCTCTTAGTTGCTCTGCAGAATTTGTCCGAGGCTTTTGTTGTGTTTTCTAAAATCTCAAAGCTAAATAAAACATCATCCCTTTTACATGTCAGCAGGCAGAAAAACTCAAAGTCTTAGGACTTTTGTTTAAATAATAATAATGCTATTAAAGAATTTACCAGAATTAAAAAAAATTACATCATTCAGGTCAGAGAATTCAAATACTTGGAAACCTCAGTTCTATTTTTTCAAGCCTACGACTGTTTAGTAATAATTTTCTTCTAAAAATAAAGAAGCAATTTTTTGCCATCTATGTTGTTAGTAGCAGCTGTTCAAGAGAAAATAAATCTCTTTCCAATCTTCAGAGCTTTAAAGAATAATCTATTTCAGACAGAAATGGTTTGCTGCTTCATGTTGGGCAGGCTTCCCAAATTTTCAGTTAAAATAATATCCCACATTTGCTGGTAAAAAAACATTGGAAGAGTGTTATTTACAACATTGTTTTTGAATGCAAATGACACTGTCTGCAGCTGAAAGGTAGTTTCAGCTTTGAATTAATTTACCACTTTGCAGCCAACTAAAGCCCTTGTGCTTCCAGTAAACCCAAATGTTTATGCAAGTCCTAGGACTAGTTTAATGAGGTTGACAAGGTTCTCAGTACCTGCTGCTAACACTCAAATACTTGCTAATGACACGACTCATAAGCAAGACAATTCCATTTTTCTGCAACCACTGCCACAGAAAGATCAAAATTATTAGCTTTCTGTTAACTATTTATCCAGGAGGATCCAGGGCCATGGACCTCATGCATACTGGCCCCCTCTACCATATGCCTGAGCTTGCCACATGGGGACTGTGTCCACTGCTTTTGGTATGTGTGCCCATTACTCTGTATGTCCTCAACAAATCTGCCCTGCCCAGACCAAGGAAAAGAGGTGTGAGAGGAGGTTTTGTGAATCTCTGTCCTTTGTGGGCAATTGCTTGCCACTCTGTGATCTAGGAGGCAGAGGACAAGCTGTGCCCGTGTACTACTCTGCTCATGCACAGTGAGTCCAGTGTGCTGGGGAAAGCAGCTGGGCATTCTGGCCCAGGATATATATATATATAAATAACAGCTGAGAACAGGTGGCCACTGCCAGCCACAATTGCCTGCTCCCTAGCTGCTTTCCCAGGAACAGCAAAGAGGAAAAAGGGGATCAAAAGCCAGGGGAATCATTCTGCTGTTTACAGCCATGGGATCTAGATTGAGCTCCCTCAGGTTGCCAGGAGAACTGTTGTAGTCAAACATTTAAGTACAACAGCTCTTATTTTTCTTATTATTTTTGTGGATCACTATGAAAATTAATGATTTGATTTTTTTTTTTATTTATTTCTGAGTTCCTGCTAGAATTAAAGCTGTGAGGACAAAATAGATCAGAGGTCTGCTAGGGCAGCAGATGTTTGCAGAAGGAACGGCAACGGCTCTGCTTTTATGGTCATATGGTTGTCTATGAGGATGAATGTCAGTTACCAATATCACTTCCACCTCTCAGCAGCTGAGGTGGTGTAAGCTGGGAAATTATTTCAATATTGCTAAATCAAGAGAGCAAAGGTCCTAAGCCACATTGCAAAGGAGCTGCATACATACCATCAAATCAGAAGACTGAGCTTGGGTATGTTTTTATTCCATGCAGAGATGTGCATGGGATACTCCGGGAAGATGTGTGCGTGACAGAGAGTGAAACAGTGTTCCCTACTCTCACAGACATATTTAAGAGCCCACTCATTCACATCAGTGTTTCTTTACCAGTTATGACCATAATCCTCCTTCAGATCTGTAGGCTGGCTTGCCTGCCCTTCCCCTGGCTCCAGGAAGCTGTGCTCCCCAGGGAGATGCACATCCTGGCTGAGAAGCTGCCATGTCCCACACACCTGGCCTTGCTTCCTTTTCACTTTGCATGTGTCAAGGCAAGCTCCTCCACTTCTGCACCTGCCAAACCCAGACACAACTACATGGTGAACACTACTGGCCTTGCACCATGACCAGATGACCATAAAGAAAAACCAGCATCACGACCATCTGCTTTCCCCAAAACCACCTTTCTCACCTAAACCTGTTCTTAGATGTCAGTTTCTCTCATCTGCCCTGGGTGTAGATACTTCCAGAACACCCCAGTCGATTCTCCTATGTCTCTCTGACAACAGTTTCCAAATTTCAAAAGCCAAACACATCTAACCTTGCATGTCTGGCACTATTCAAATGCCTTCGGATGTTCCCAATAGCTCTGCAACATTTCTCAGTCATTTGTTTTTTCTCATGTTTTTGAAGAACTTGCCAGGTTAAATGTGAAATCACTCTGTGAAACAGCAGACTGTGCGCATTTCTTCACTTTCTGAGACCCAAAAGGCACAACAAAAAGCTATTACTTAGGAAACCCAGTTAGCATCCTTTTTTCTGTGCCTGCTGCTCTCCTGGCAAAGGCTTTGCTGACTCACCAGCTGATTCACACAGGCAGCAGCGGCTTTATTTGGCTTGTGAGGAGCACCGCTGTGCCTGTGTGTGGTCCCCTGCAGCCTCAGGCCACACCTATATATAGCTGCTGTCTCTACCCCCAGTGTGGTCAGCTGGGCACAGCCTCCAGAGGCTCAAGAGTGCGTCTTTTTCACTCACAGAAGAATTCCTTGCTCCTGTTTCGTTGCCAACAGCTGCCTACTGGTCATCTCTCCCTTCAGTGAACATGCACAGAGCCTAAGAAACCAGATCAGGCCAAGCATCAGTAACTGCATAGGCTCTTATGTAAATAAAATCACTGGCCATAAAACATTCTAAAATAATTTACACATATTTTGGTAAAAGAAACAAGAGTTGGAGCTATGGGGGCACACACTGTCTTAGTTCAACTCCCTAAAATATTGATGTTGGCTTAAAATTTTTTTTCATACTACATCAGCCACAAAAAGAGAAGATACACCTCTCTGCCAGATGGACTGCAATTCTTCAAACAACCAAACAAACAAAAAAAGAATAAGGGAAAGCTATTCCGTATAGAAGCAGAAAATGAGTGGTATGTGTCTCTTGTTTCCATTTTATTATCTTTTTAGTTTTTCTCTTCTGCTTTTCCTAGTTTGTAATGTTTCCACTGCTTGCAGCTCTTAAATTGTTTAAATCTTCACCTCAACTATTCTTCTTAGCTTAATAAACTACACAGCTGATCAATTAATGGAGACATTGAAAAACAATGCTTTGTCCGATACAGACTGAGCTAAAATTAAGGAATAGTAGGTTCAGGAGGTTAAGTGTGTCCCTTACTTTTTACCTATTTTGTTTTAATAGATTTAGTTTACCAAGGGGCTTCTATTTCTGTGCACAAGCTGACACTGATAGGCTCCCACAGGGTAACTTGACAACACACACTAACTTGGCTGCCAGCTTTCCTCCTTCTTATCTGAGTTTGTCTCTCACACAGAGGCTGATGGGGATGTCTCATGTCTCCTCATCCACTCAAATTTGAGGGTGGTCCTCTCAAGTTAAAACTCCAAAGTGCCCAGCAATATCAAGTGCTTGGATGAAATTGCCCCAGGACAAAATGTTCTAGGAGTCCACTGCAGCTCTTCTGTATGAAACAAAAAGGCTGGGAAAAACTGGTGTTTGTAATAAGGGAATTAAACTGCATGGGGAAAAACAAAATGGAAACAGAGGTGTGTTTAAGGAAAAGTCATCAAAAACTAACAACTACACATCTTTGCATTTGCTCTCAAAGCAGTTGTCTGGGCCTGGCAACCAAAACTGAATTTGAGGCAGCGCTGGAAGGGGTGGTGTGGGAGTGATATTGCATAAAGTATCCATAAGAAGGGGTATACAAATGTTGTATAAGTGATCTGCAGATGTATTGAACACTGTGTATTAATGTTTAATAATTGGATAGTCAACTTCTGGATGTCAATTCCTCATGGGGATGTCCTATGAAAATCCCTCCAACATTGGACACATTCAAAGTTAAGGGCATGAAAAAATATCTGGGGAGAATCTAAGTGTAAAAGATTGCAGGGTCACAGAAAGACTCCCAGTGAAAGTCCTAGTATGCAAAAACCTCAGTAAAAATTTCCACCATATTGTTCTCTGTCTACTAAATAACATGAGTCACCTGAATAACTTTTAAAAGTGCCATGGATGTCCTCACACAGAAAAAAAAAATCTACCAAGGGAACATATGTTGCTCTGGTATCTTCTTCAGTCTCTCTTCTGACCCTTAAAGACTATTAAAGAAAAGCAGCAGCAAAATCCAGGAAAATACCCAATGGTTATAGATAAAAAGTAAGTCAGAGGGAAAAATTTCTGCTGCAGTTGTGTAATAAATAGTAAAAGAACCAAAGGGAGTGAAATCACATGTTTGTGTGTGTCAGATGCATCTCAGCAAGATGCTCTGATGTCCTGCAGATGGATGAGATGCAGCTTGATTAATAAATGGCATAATCTTCCTATATTACAATAAAAGGCAGTGAATATATCAATTGAGAACATCAGAAGAAGAGACTTTATTCATAAATACAAAATACTTAGTGACATTACAAGAGCACTGATACATTTATTCTCTGATGCTCTTGCTGACAAAATTTCAGATGTGAAATAATCAATGGCTCCAGAATTCATTTTGCATGCAGAAAATTTGTTCTCAGGGTTCCTGAGCACCCTTCAGTATTCTGAGATACTTCCAAATTCAAAAGCCAAGATGCCTTTGTGTCTTTCATTTATTCTTTTCTGGGAGCCTTCCACTGAAAATGCAAACACCAGTCTTCACCTTCAGTACTCTGCTCCCTCCCCTTTGCTGCCAAATTCTTTACTCTGCCTTCACTGTTGGTTCCTCCTACATCTAGAAAGCAACTCCAAAGCATTGTTAATTTCACATTCCCATCCCAAGAGAAAGGTTTCTTAACCTCACAGAGGAAAACCAGCAGTGCTGGCTGGCAGTAATGACTTTGACCACCTTGGATACAAGGAGGATCATTGCTACAGAGCCTGTTGTACCATGCCTTAAAGGGAAATCCTTCACAGCTGTCTGGATACCACCACTGGATATCCTATCTACCGTCCCTAAATACAAACTTTTTTTCAGATGCTAACAATTAAATTAAAAGTCAAAGTAGATTCAACTGAAGTTTATTCAAGATATTGTCCATGAAAAATTATTATTATAGTATAGCTTCTGTCCATGACCAATATTTAGAGAAACCATATTAAAATGGCTTGCACTCCTGTAATTGTCTTTCATTTGGTTATCTCAAAGTATTTTCTAAACAATTGCTTAGCCCTCACAACACCTTGTAATGATAGAACTGTAGTGTTTACAGTTAGGACAACACAGAAACACTGACAAGATAGAGCCAAAATTATCAAGCATCAACTATTAAATACAACAATTTGAAGCCCTATTTATTTGCCTGTCACTGACTTTACAGAAACCAGAAGGTGACACAAAAATAGACAAATAAAGCTATTCTCTTTAACTGTATAAATCCATCTGTAAATGCCTGATTTTAAGTAATACCTTCTTAGACTTAATAGTGCTTGACTGTATTCTTTAGTTACAAAGCACATGAAAGAAACCTTACATCTCAGGGCCCTATGTGGAAGGATCCCAAAGGACTTAATAAATGTGTTTTGTTGCAGTGAAACACTTCTGGAGTGGACTGTGACAACTCCTTCACTGCCCAAAGGGACTTTGCACAGCAGTGTAAGAGACCAAGTGAAGAAGGTTGTACTGACCTGAGTCTGCGGGGAGAATCTGGGTCAGAAGATTGCAATTACTCGAGTTGCCTGAGCAAGAAAAGTGCCTCTGATGTTTACCTGAGCTCTGAAATGATCAAGGTTTACTTTCATTTGCCATAGAGAATTTAAGCAAAATCTTAAGTAGTAGCAAAATGTATGTTGATTAGATTTTTCACAATACTTTGAATGTGAAAGGTCTTTGTAAGATTCAAAGTAACTCTGTAGAGAAACTGTCAAATGACTAACCAACACTGAATCAATGTAGATGTAAGATAATAAATATTGACAGCAAACTGCTCACAAGATATTCATGTACTGAAAATATTTTCCAAATAAATTCACAAATACCTATTGTAAACGAATGTGAACATTTTGAGACCAGGAGAAAGAAAAGAATGTGGTGACTAACTTATCTATCTGAAATGCCTTTTTATGTTGTGATCCAATTATTGCAGAAAATGTCATGGGATTAAGTACAAAAATCAGCATATCATGTAACTGAAACGTTAGGTGGTCTAAAATCCATTATAAAAGATAAGCTTTATTTAGCTGACTAGCATACATTAATACTCAAGGTTGCTAATGTCCTAAATACTATTCTAGTGAGAAAAGGGCTGCATAGCCAGTGAGGAAGAGACTGTTTCCTTCTGTTCTGAAAAGAGCTTAATTGTTATTTTTACAAGTGAAATAGCATTCACAAAATAGCTGAAATAAGATCCTTTACTTGGTGAAATCTAATAGCTGGCCAGTCTAAAAGAGATGGATAGCAGGCAAGACAGGCACAGACTTTACTCATTAACAAACTACAGGAGTCTTTTGGTTTTGAAAAGTGACTTATTTGGTCTGTCTTATATTCAGAGCATAAAATAGAAGATTGTGGAGAGGTACTGATCAGTTTAAACAAACTCTATTACTCCACATCATGTATAACACACACTACAAATACATCCACAACAAAAAAACAGAGTGATAAATTTCCCAAGAATGTTTAGAGTATCTTTTATTCACAGAAAACTGATACCAACAAACATGAGAAAATAATTTTATGAGTAGCTGTCCATCAGCTGACATCTGTAAATTTCTTAGGGTGAAAAACCTTATCTAGGTTTGAGATAAAAATTATGTGTTTCAAAAATAATAATAAAAAACCTTTTCCATATGTTTTCATCTGGAATGACACTAAAGAGGATCCTACATGGCACCAATTCATACGTAGTTAATGTCACATCTGTCAAAATATCTTGCATCTTGGTTTATTGTAAAGCAGGTAAGTTTAACAGGTAAATTTAACGACTACTTATTTTGGTTTTAAATTAAAAAATATGGATGACTTTACTGTCTGTGGATACTGAAGTAGACGTAACCTATGTAAGAAGTATTCCCTCTGTAAGAGAAAAGAGCAGTTCAAGCACTCTAACAGATAGCTATTTTCGTTCAGAGGATATTGCACAGTTCTGCCATAGGCCTTTGACCAAATTTTCCAAACAGGGACAGTGAAAGCTAAAGTCAGTTTTTCTATTTCTATTTTTAGGAAAGTTTTTATAAAAAAATAAAATTTAAAAAATAGCAAGATCCTGCAAGGTTCTGTATTCCATTGTTGCTACCAGACAAGAGCAGCAACAACCAGTTTAGCAATTTTAAGACTGAAATCACCTCCTCTTCCATCAAAAAGAATGGATTAAAAATTTAAATTTGAAACTTGAAATGTAAGGCATAGCAATTGGTACTTCTAACTTGCAGGTGGTACAAAACTGTACTTTCTAATAAAGCATCTTAAATCACAGCAATCTTTGGTCTTCTGGTCAGGGGTCCAGAGGCTCTTCCTCTACCTACATCTGCTGCACTGCTTCAGTTCTCATCTCTTGCCTCCTGCTTATCAAGTTCTGGAATCTCCAGACTTGCTTACCAATGCTCTTCAGTTTCATCTGTCCTTACTCCCTGTGGCACAGCTACTCCAGCCCAATTCTGATATTAAACCTCAATCCTAACTTGCAGTAATTGCTATTATCTAATATTTGGCATCTTATAAAGCTTTTCCTGCTAGTTTAAGCTGATCCTCTCCTTTTTCAGCTGTTATGTATTTGCAATCCTGAATCTATAGTCAAAACAGTATTGAATTTGACTTTCTACAAGTGAAGTCCAACCGGTGCACCCAACCTAATGATTTTACTTCATGAGCCTTTATTTCTTTTTCCCTTGAGCAGTAATTTGCAACTGAATCTATGAGGGCATTTAGGTATTAACACTCATACACTTTAGAGCTGGCTCTAAAAACAGTGTAGGATTTATACAGGCCAATGGAGAAACAATTTTGTGAAATTAAGAAGTTAAGGTTGACATGACAAGTCTTCAAATATTTCGGCATACTCTCCTACTCTAGAAAATTATTTCTGAATTTCCATAGAAATATTTTAATGCATCTTCCTAAAATGTGTAACATGTAAAAGCCTTTTGGCTATACCCAGTGCGTAAGTTTCTTCAGCACTGTTGTATGCAAAAAAGTTAAGTAGATTGCAAATGGAGGCTTCAAAGTCAACAGAAAAATCAGCATGAGCTGCCCTGTGTGCATCTTCTGTCATGGATTCCAATTAAAATAAATTATGCGCAAGACAATATGATTCCATGAACTCATTAAAGCCCCTTAATCCAGCAGTATAATATTCAAGTTGCTCTGGAATGCAGGTCATTTGGAATGGTTACACATTAAAGATAGCAGAAGAGGATAAGCTTTAGAAGACAGCTATGTGATAGAAGCAGACAAGCTACATGCAAAAGAATATGAAGATAGGGACTAGAAAGAAAATAAAAGCTTTTGCCATCAACTACCTCTACTCAGGAGGGTAAGAAGAAATATGGCTGTTAAAGTGAGTTAACATGAGACGAAGGCATTAAAAGCATGGCAGCAGATTCCCCATCTGCAGCAATAGCACAAATAGGAGATTGACTTGAAAATCACCTAAAGGAGTGACCCAAGGAACCCAGCACAGCAAGGAATTTCTGGAAGGGCACAAAAAGACAGACTGACAGCACAGCTTACATGATGTGTGCAGTGCAAAGTATAGGTGGCAATAAGAAGGGCTTCGGAATAGGGTCCACGAAGTCAGGTGCACTTTCATCATCCTTGCAAATAATTTTTAGCATTAAGAACACATTTGGCTTTATAACAAGCGAACTTTGCAGGAGTGTAAGACCTGAGTTACTCTGCCTCTCTAGGCTCACTGGGGTTTCAGCAAAGTCTGAAGGTGCAAGCTGTTATACTTAAGCCTTCCATAAGTAAAACAAAGAACCTATTAATGTCTTTGCAATACAGGAATATACCTGCCAGTAAGCTGCAAAAAAATTTAAGAGACATCTTTTGAGTTAATTACTACAAAACTGAACAACAATTGCAGTGTAATATTTTTCTCTTTCCTGTCAGGCACTTCTACATTTGCTAGCACTCAGATACCCATTTCTGTGTACCCAAGACTGTGTAGATTGATAACTCAGTATAGGCAAAATGCTGGATATTTAAGAGCACAAGCTGCCTTTGTAGCTTGGAGGCCTTTTAGTTCTATTTTGTTTCAGAAAAGTAATTGGTGAGCCTGTCTCCTGCCACATATAGAAATAAAATACATGAAGAAAGGGAAGGAAAAATGCTATGCACTTTATCAGCAGACATCTCTGCCTCTATACAGAAGGCAAATTACCTACCAGGTTCCTTACATCCACATGTATTGCACATGCATGCAGTACTTTTGTTGAACAAGGCATTTCAAAAACGTTTCACAGGTCACAGGTTTAGTTCCAGAAAAAACAGTGTATGTTTTGGCAAGATCTTTTTTTTTTCCAGGTTTCCTTGAAGGAGGGTTTCAAAGACAAAATTGAGACTTCTCTCCAAAACAGGAGGAGAGCACATGGCACACTATTATTTAAAACTGCCAATCTAACAACCTTCATCCAATAAAGGAATATCATGCAGAAAACATGTAAAATGATGGTAGTATGTTGTTATCATAACTATGCAGCTTTTCATCATGAAATTACAAAAAAACCCACAAAAAAAGAGCACACTTAAAAATAATACTGTTTCAAGGTATGCATAAACAGTTCATGATGCCATGCTAAAAAACAAGCTGAAGTATTGAAAGGAAATATCCCTCCTCTATGTCCCAAAAATGTCGTGCAGAAGAATTGTGGTTTTAGCTACACATTATTACACATTTACTCATATTTTTATTGAATAGATATATATTTTAGTTAAATAGACATTTCTGATTTTCAGCAGCACTGTAAATTTAATCTAAATAGTTCTTTTCTCTTCAACTTACACTGTAAATCTATTAAAAGGCAAAATCAGAAGTACAATGGAATTTTTCTTTTGATGTACCTGGCAGAAGAGATATAAGCTTACCTAAAAAACCCAAAAAACAAAAACTAAAAACACGCAGTAAACAAAGAAATTAAAAGGAAAAAAAGAAAAAAGGAAAAAAAAAAAGACCAGAAACGAAAAAAAATGCAAACCTCATTCAAAAGTGTCATCTATATGCACATATTTTCCAAATATATAAGCAGATTCAGGGATTCTGCCTGCGCTGAAAGAGTGAGATTCAAGGGTTGCTTTCAAACTGCCCTGTTGTGCCTGTCAAGTGCAGCTTGTCCTGTTTTCTTATTAAATCCTTTTCTAACTCTTTCCTGCGTGAGGGATTCTATTTTGTTTGTATATGTGAGCTAGACAGCCTATGCAGTCTTCAGTGATGGTTTCTGTTCAAACTTTAGTAAAATATAAAGGGAAACCTTTCAGCTCTTGACCAATTTCTGAAAAAATCAAGAAATATAAATCAGATGATCTCTCTGTATTCTTATTCAGCACACATTCCTTCCTCCTCCATGCTCAAGAGTCACTGGCATTTCAGCTATCCACATGCTGCAGCATTTAATCAATGATTCAGTACACAGCCCATGAGATATGCCACAACACTTCAACAAGCAACTTGTATCTGTCCATGGGGACAGAGGATCTGAGTTTGTGTCAGTCTGTTCTTGTCAGTTATAATTAACCATACACCTATTTACATACATAAATATTTATACACAATGGGAAAACTTCCTAGTGCTTTATCAGATCTCACTTTATCACAGTGGATTCTGATGGCAGCAAAACACAATTTAGTTTTGTTAAAAAGTCAGAGAGAATTTTGAATCTCTTAAATATAGAAATCATGGCCCAGATTCTGAGATGTTAAGTACCTGAGCTTTCTGGGGACACCTGGAACTTGTAGATGTATGCTATCCTTTCAATTTTAAACATTTGGCCACAGTCTTCAATGGAGACAAAGGAAAATTGTAAAGAAAAAGTGGAGAGACAGGAGTGACATTGTGTGGAACTTTTATGAGACTTTCAAGTTTTTCTCAGGCTTTAAAAAACACCCAAGAGGGATGAGCCTGTCAGGGAGTGAGAGTGGCAAGGAAGAAAACGTATAATAGATCTTCAGAATGGCCCAGAGTGATTGCTTGTGTCCTACTGGTGTGGGACCAGCTCAGGACACACCATCTAAATGCTGCATGTTTCATAATGCCCTGGCTAAGCCAGATGACACATACTGTGCAAATTCAAATGTTAGAACGACCTTACACTAACTGGTGTATGAACTTGGAAAAAAGAAGTGCAGAATATATACTGTGCCTTGTTTAGTTGAGGGAAAGTATTTTTAAGAAAGTAACAAAATAACTTCTACCTGGTAAATTTTGAAGTCTCAGTGACTTATTAATATCTGTTTAGATAGTGGGAAAATAGTGGCAATGTAAAAATAGACCAAAATAATACCAAAGTAATAGCATTTATGGTCTACTTTTTGATACCAAAGTAACAGCATTTATGATCACCACAACATTATAATTTAAAAAAACTTTTTTTTTTTTTTTTTTTGCCTTTTTTGGTTTTCTTTTGTTTTGTTGTCCAAAAGCCATGTCTGATGACAAGCTGTGATTGCCCATCTCACCTTGTTGTCCCTCATGGTAGTGAATCCCTGAATCCCTGTGAAGTGCTAAGCACAGGGACCTTTGAGAATCATATCCCCACACCCTCCAGGGCACGTTCTTGGAGGTGACACAACAGGTGCCTCAGGTAATAAAATATTTACTGTAAGGGAGAATGGAGTAAAGGAGTCCATTTTACTGACAGGAGCTGGGGAGAGAACAGTCAAACACAGCATCTTGTAACAATTAGGCCATCCATGTTGCCAATGCTTGATGTGTGATCTTTGCTAGAAATCATTTATTTAGCAGAATATATGTTTAAAATGTCTTATATCATACTAAGCACTCAGAAATAGATCTCTAAGAAGGGATAAATTACAGAAACACCCTGACAAAGGATAATTTAGAAATAGAAGGGAAAGCAAATGTAATCACCCTTTAGGTCACAGCTAATGGCAAAATAAGAGGTCTGTCCCTGCTGTGTCCACAATAGGTGGCCACCAGATGCCAGGGAGATGACAGGAATTTGATTGGAAGTAGAAAAAAATATTTGATTGGGGGAGAATTATAAAGAGGCACACAAGCAATAACCAGAGGAAGGGAAAGAATATAATAACACTGATTCAATTTGAAATGTAAAATATTTCTGGCAGTTCAAGGGTATCAGTACTTTCTGTAATACTTCTTCCATACAAATTTTTGTCCATATAAAATGTATTGCCAGAACATAAAAAAAGGAAATGGTTTTCTCAGTGCTCTCTTGGCTTTTCTGCAGCCCACTCTGTCATACCACCAATTCTGGGCCTTTCTTAGGACTGAAGGTGATGTGGAAGGAGAAGGTATTGATACTAGCACTAGCAGAGAGAGGAGTCTTCAAAAGACTGAATGGAGTAGGAACCTAGAGCTACTACCAGGCAATTTATCACCTTTTAGAAGATGTTTTAATTTACCACCCTCTTCTTTCATGGTGCAGTAATAACTAGGAGGGGAGATTTACTCATCTGTGTACAAAAATGCTCCAGCTCCACTTACACAAGTGATGCCAGCATGGGCACAGGGAAGTGAGAGACAGGAGCTAACTCTGGGCCTATATTTTCCCTTTCCTAAAAATCCAAGTCCATATTGGCTGCTTGCAGGCTGCTCCCCAGTTCAGCTGCTGCAGCTTTGGCCTCTCCTCTACTTTCTGTACAGGAGATTGAGATATCTGCATCTGACTTGCAATTCCCCAGTTATGGCACCATAGAAACACAGCTTCTAACTTCCAGCCCCTCATTACTATTCAAATCTAGCTTTAGCCAGGATAGCTCCCCTTTTCAAGCCCATAAGCACCTTTAAAGACCATGTCAATCAAATCAGTTGAACAAAAATATTGTTCTTTTGACAGTACTCCTGAATTCTTTGTAAATCAACACACCAACTGATTTAATTTCTATCACAAAATTTGTTACTCTTTAACTTCATTCATATCACGGAACCTTTTTTAAAAGCTGTAGCAGGCAGTGCCTGAGTGCACAATTGCTGCACTAGAGGGAGTAGGAAGCTCATCTCTGCAACGGCCACTGGGCTGATGGGAGCTGCCCGGGCAGTGAATGTGCTGTTTAGGGGCCCTCGGAGCAAGAAGGTTCCTGGCTACTGAACACAGAACTGTGAGTCAGGCGCATCATTAACGACTAAAGCTCATGCTCTGTGTGGGAACAAGGCTCTTCTGAAAATCTCCACTTTGAACACTGCTAGTTGTTTACGAATATTCCTTTCATGGAAAATCATTCATGTTTCATAATTACTCATTTCTGATCCATGATCTGGGTGTATGCTGTATACATGCCTCACCTTATCATGATTTTCATTTTATGTCTTACAGCAAAATTAGTTTTCAGGGTCAAACACCTTCTGACTTTGCTTCTTTGTATAGCAAACAGTCCTCCACACTGGAGGCTTGTTGCGGATTTCTCTTCTAAAGATGAAAAAAAGCACTAAATGGATAGTATAATCTGTTTCTGTCCTCCAATTACAGGCAAAATGACCCATGCTACATCAGTTAAAAAAGCTTTTTATACCTGACAGGCATGGTTTAATCACTACAAAAAAGCATCCATACACTTCCATCTAAAATGCTCTAACAAGGGTTTTTCTTAAGAAAGAAAAATCCATCAAAATTCTTGAAGGAATCAGTGAGGGATAAATCCTCATGTATGTCTTTTTTCCTTTACTGTGTCAAAAGGATGCCTGCATCTGGAAAATTGTAAATGTGAAAAAGCAGCAGAGCATAACAAAGAAAAGGGATAACTTAAAAAACTGCCTCTCATATATTGCTGCAGTAACTGTAGAAGCAGATCCTCTATGCCATCAATAAGAAGTAATGTACTTCCACTCAGAGAAGCTATATATTATTTACAGCTCACAGAGTCAAAGTCAAAATTACTGTTATGGTAATATTCCCCTGTCTTCAACCACTGTAGCCTCTTCTGCATTTTCAGACATTTTCCAGATTCTAACCATCTTCATTTGTCTTCTTCCCTTTCATATTACTTTCTGACCAGAAGGCAACAGCAGAATTCTCCACTTTCACTGCTTTCCCATCCCTTTACCCCTCTCTCCACATCCATTATTAGTCATGATTTTTTCTCTTTCTTGGTCTTTTGACTTTTTGACTGTAACATCTCCATACCATCCTTATGACTTTGTTCTCTCTCATTCTCAATCCTGTACTGCTCGCCTGGTTCTTTCCTTCCTACCTTCAAGCAGATCACAGGCTCCATTACCCCAGAGCAATTGTATCATAAGTCCCTTTCCACAGGTCCCTATCTCCTCCTTTGGGATATGCAAATCATATAGCCCTTTTCCTCACTTCTAGTTCTCCATAATCCATAGCCTTCTAGAAACAAATGAAAAATGCCATTAGTCTAATTAGTTTGGGGTTTCAAAACTTTGAAATGTTAACTAGTGGGCATAATTTTCCAGGCAAATTTGAAAGGGAATTAGTCTGATGAAGAAGAACTAGAATACCTAAAAACCAAAACCTCTCATAAAAATATTGAAGCACTTGGAACTAGCTTTGCTTTCTTTTATAGTGCTATGTGAATGGATGAAGGAATGATACTGACATTCCACCATTTGCTTCTGCTCTAAAGATGAGCAAGAATAGTCAGAAACAACTAAACTCTGTTATAATATAGAAGGGAAAGGGTACCCTACATCTTTGTGGACATATAATCAATACCTTGATTTGCCTGAATTACCTAAATCCATTCAATTCAAGCTCTGATTTGAGAAGCCTCTTCTTCTCTTAAGACTGTAGTGCATATTTAAAACCTCTTTTTCTTTAATAAATACAGAATAGTTCTATTATCTGTAAAAACTGTCCATAGCAAAGAAAATGGAACAGAAGAGTTTTGAACTTATTCAGGCACTTTCAAAGTTATTTATGTCTATGACATTGGATAAGTCACTTGAACTTTCCCTTCTAGTTTCCTCAGCTGTAAAATGAAACGTATACAACTTGCCCATTTTTGAGATGGAGGACATGTACATTCCAAAAATTCTATGAAAAATTCTGCCTCGTTTTCCTAAAGTTGTTTTACCACCTGCACCTACCACTGAAAGGTAGATAAAAACTCTGTAAGTAAAGTTCACACAACTCCTTGAGGCCCTGCATTAAAAAGTAAGAATTAATTGCTGATGTAGAATTTCTTTTACCCATCTGAAACAAGCAAGATGGATTTAGTTCTCAGTTGGCCCACACTAGGTCCTTTGTTTGAGATCCATCAGAACTGTCACTCTTGAGCTTCATAACTGAAAAAAACCTGCCATGCACTATCATGTACAGACATGCAATGCAAAAAATGGAAGAAAATATAAGAATAAAAGATCTGCCAACAATCTTGTGAAAATGATAAATGCACATTTAAGAAACAATGAGTTTCTTTTGCTTTTAGCCTTAAATTATACTAGCAACGTCCTCTGAGCACTAGTCTTAAGATTTCCCTTCCTTAGAGCTGTAGTCATAATCTTGATCATTAGTGTACACCAAGCCTGAGATCAGTTCCTCTGCCAGTCAGTATGGTGGGGAGAGTTCCCCTCAAACAACTGTGTGATCCCCAGTGAGTCCCTTTCTCTGAAAATGGTATGCCAATGCCTAACACAAAAAATACTCTATATCATACATCACAACAGTTAGAGCACTCCTGTAAGGCTGCTCAGGATCAGACAATCTGGCTGCAGAGGGCTGCTGCACGTGGTCCCACAGAACTGGGCAGAGATAACCCTTCAATCTGAGCCCAGTAGTACCTGTCTGAACTTTTCAAACCTAAGAAATCAAAATCCGAGAAAGAGTTTGGTTTAGACACCTTGATGGAAAAATTGAGCTATTTTTTCCTTTTGATTACATTTTTGAAATGACAAGTCAATTTCTCAATTTTTTTCCAGCCAAGAATGCTGGAAGTCAAACTGAGATACAGTTTCCAGGAGCAGGGAATCTAATAAAATACCACACGATTTGTGATTAAATAACCATGGCTGCCATCTCTGCTGCTGTACTGTCTTCTCTAAAACAGAACAGCATTCATTTATATGAATTGCTATGTTGGGATCTGTTGGCTTATTCATAAGAGTGTTACTGATCCTATACAGTATATACATATCAGACATGCTTTCCCTTTGAAACCAAGCATATTTATATCTATTTGCCAGCTAAAGAAATACAAAGTGCTATTGAATACTTTATTAGGCAGAAAACACTCTTGCCTAAAAAGCCTCTAGAACTTATGTATAATATATCCCTGAATACATTTAGAGAATATTTTTTGTCAGAAATGGCTACATTCTGAGGCACAGAACAGCTAACTGCTGCTGTTAGCCTGCTTTTCTTACTTGTGAGTATTTACAGAAGTATGTTTGCCTCCAGACTATCATCATCATGCTCGTAACTCTCTTTCAATGACCCAGAGAACAAGAAGGAAAAGACTCTTAATTGTTAAGTATTTTTCCTCATCTTTTAATTAAAGATTTGCATGAGGCCTTCAGCTAACTGCAGGTACCAGGACAGGGTGGGAGCTGAGGGGCTGGAAAGCATCTTGGCAGGAAAACACCTGGGAGAGCTGAGGCGCAGCTAGATGAACGTAGTCAGCAATACACTCTTGCAGCAAAGAGAGGCAGCAGCATCCTGGGCTGCACTGGGACAGAGAATTGCCAGCAGGCTGAGGGAGGTGATCCTTTCCCTGTGCTTAGCATTGGTGAGACACACCTTGGGTGCTGTGTTCACTTCCAGGCTCCTCTCTACAAGACAGACATGGACATGCCGGAAAGAGTCCAGCACAGTGCCATGAAGATCATTAAGGGGCTGGAACATCTCTCATATGGGGGAAGATGGAGCCAGACTATTCTCAGTGGTAGCCAGTGAAAGGACAAATACACAAATTGAAGTACAGAATGATTAAACATAAGAAAAAGATGTTTTATTGTGAGGCTGACTGAGCACATGGAAGAGGCTGCCCAGGGAGACTGTGGAGTCTCCATCCTTGGAGATGTTTGAAATCTGATTGTATACATCCCCAAGCAACCTCCCCTAGTTGATCTTGTTTTGAGCAGGAAAATTGGACTAGATGATGTCCAGAGATGCCTTTGAACATTCTATAGTTCCAAGAGTCGTAAGAGTGGAGTACAGATTTCTAGTTCACTGAAGTGAGCCTTGCTGATTTAGGAAAGCAGATGGTGACTGTTCTGTTCAAAGGTGTAAAGAATCTCATTTTAGAATTTGAATTAAGGGAGAGTAAAGAGGCCAAGCACTTGCAAAAATTCTCCATTTATAGGGTCTGTGGAGTGAAAAGGGAGTTACAGCTTGCAAGTCATGCTAGAAGTAAATTAGAACTCCCACAACAAAAGAAAAGTTGAAAATTAGAAGAGAAAGAGATTAAACCAAAAGGGCTATAGGAGTTCTGTGTTAGAGAGGACACAGAGTGCAGTTTCCCGTTACAGCAATAATTCACTCACAGTTCTACATTTAAAAATAACACCACTGTCATAAGGTTTCCTAGAGGTAAAGTTTCACATTATGCTGCCAATGAAGGGGACAAGCCTGTTCTTCCCCTCCAACCTTTTTCCTTCTTTCTATTATTTTCTAATTACTGTCATCACTCGTGATACCAACTCATCGATACAACAGAATATTGAACTACCAAAAAAAAAAGAAGATTACTCCATTGGTGCAATTTGATGACTTTGATGCTCCCTGTGTACATGTAGCTGCTAGAGCCAGAGAGCCAGTGCTAAAGAGGGGATGAGGAAACACAGCTATGGGAGGTAAATAGGTAAAAGCAGCAGTAACATCCAGTTTAACTCCGTGCTCAATTGGATACCAATGAAATTTATCAGACTTGAAAAAGAAAATGTTATTTGACATAGTCTAGACTACATGTGAGTTATTTCTGTAATCAGGCAGCCCTGCTGCAGTATCACCTCACACCCTAAGGTGGTATGTTCTACCCTGAACTGTGCAACAGGGTCACTGACAATATCTATCAAGACCTAGAGAATCCCAAAAAGACCTAGGCAATGAAGGGGACAAAAGTACTTTCAAACTGTTTCAATTTCAATCTGTCATTACAAAAACCATTCCACAGTCAAGAACAGTTTTATATGAATTTAACACCAATTGATGAATTGATGTGAATTGATACGAATTGATGGCAAAAACCTATCCATAATTCCAAAACTTAATGATATCCAAAACTCAGGACTGCATATAGCATTTGCCCTTACCAGAACCTGTAGTGTCAGATAACACAGCAGCTTATAAAACTGTACTTGAATTCTAACATAAATTATACAATTATATATACAATATATAATTATTAATTATACTTTGTATCAGTATACAAAACATATTTTAGATCTCTTATGTGGGCATCTGTAAAGACATCTTATTTGTATAGCTGATGGCACAGTGAGGAAATACTAGGGGTTTTTTTCTACTTGAAAGGCTAGCTCCCTTATTCCTAGCAATGTAACAGTAAAAGCAAAACAATATCCAGTTTGTTTCTACAAAATAAAGATGAAAATGCTTCAGAGGTCTCACCTACTAAACAGATATTTTTCTATACTTAGCAGTTTTTAACAGTTATACTGCAGCCTGATCACTGAAGACAGAAGAGGAGTTACAGAGATATGAAGATATTCTCCTGAAATACTCAGAAAATGACTGGTAAACAATCTCTTCCAAAATTAAGTTCAAGAAAGAATTGCATTCAAGTACAGTTAAGAAAAGTGTATTTTCAACTAATGAGGTGGGATCCTAAATAAAATAAATATGAACTACTTGGCTATATTTAAATACTGAATTTGAAGTTCTAGGTCAACTGGCTTTACTTACTGGTGGAAAGAGCAGGTGGAAAGGATAAAATTCCACTGTATCAGCAGAAACTTTTCCTGTTGGTTTCCCAAAAAAACAATACTCAAGAAATCTCCAAAGCAAAGTTAGTACATCTCATATTAAGAACTGGAAAATTCTGTAATAAATGTAGCTTGGGAATATCATGTTCAATAAAATGGACAATACTGTGTAAATGGCTGAAACAAATTCTTGCTCTAGGAGACTAATCTGCTAGATTGATGGATGTTGGGATGCTAATACTTTTATCAGAGAGGAAGCTACCTGGCAGAAATGAGCTACACTGCTACAGAGTAAGCATTTGGAAACTCTAGGACCAACATCAAAAGACAGGCTGAGCTTTTTGCTGTTGAGAACTAAAAAAATTGCATTATTTTGTCAGTATGTAAGACTAAAAATAAATTATTTTTAGCCAAAATAGAAATTGACAATTACATTATAGTTTATTTGATTTAAGAGAGAAAATGTAGTAAAATATTGTCCTGTTTAATCTAGAGATTATTATTATTATTATTATTATTATTATTATTATTATTATTATTATTATTAATAATAATAATAATAATAATAATAATAATAATAATAATAATAATAATAATAATAATAATTTCCTTCTTAAACTGGTACAGTGCCATATTTTGGATTTAGTTTGAGACTATGACAAACATTCAGAAAGGTCCTCCTAGTACCAATGTATTGCCTTCTCTAAGGGGTTTTAAGAGTCAGCTTGCCTAAACAGTTACTGAGCTGGGATAGAAGATTTCTGGACACACATAGTTTTGACTAAGTTTCTTAATCTTTTAAAGACAGATAATAAATTTCAGTAATTTCTAAACATTTCAAAACATACAAGTGAAAATTGATACATCAGAATTATACCATAAAGGTAAATATGCATGTCAGTAACTTTTTGAAATTCCTGTTTATAGATGAATAAGTTACATGTTTTAAAATATAATTTCAAGTGATGCCTCTGTTTCAAATTTTATAAACAGCTACAGCCACAAGAAAAATAGACAAAATTTTTAAATATTGCAATTAAATATGAGACAAGTTTAATATGAAGTGGTAAAAGACCAATGTTTCTAATAAAACTGGCTAAAAAGAACAAGAGTTTGACCATGCAAACTTTGAATGTAGTCAAAAATACCACCTTTTTCCCATAATTGGTCTGTTTTGCGATGTCATTCCCTGAAGTGTTGCAAACCAATAAAAGAAACCAAAGAGGAAGATTGTTTCCCCTTTCCAAGTTTCATTGGTCCCTTCCTCCCATTCACACTGATTGCTGTGCTATCTCTGGCACTCCTCAGACCCATCTGTGAGTGAGTTTTCTGCCAGACCATATTAAATCCTGCACAGATTTTTGCCACAGGAGTGAAATGCCTTGGCTTATAGAGGAGTCTGATGCGTGCAATGCCAGAGAGGAGTGAGGATCAGGTGTGGAGAGAGGGTGGGGGGGGAAAGAAGAGTGGAATAGGATGAAGCAGCGATGCACCTGCAGCTATAAATCCCATCTCTTAGATGCAGCAACACTAGAACCTGAGATGCCAACATTAAAAAAAAAACATTTTCAAAAGGGACAAGAAGGATTTCAGTTAACTGGGGGAGAGAGAAAAAACTTTATTTAGTTCATTAACATAGTTCTCTTAGAAGCAAGGATCTTAAAACAGAAACACTTTACTTCTAGTTTCTGTTCCAGTTTTAGATTAAATCTTGACTAAAATTGTGATTGGAACCCAGGTCTCTTTTTTCCCAGGTGAGTTCTTTAATACCTTGAATAGTCAGTCATGCTTGGGTATTCACCTTCTGGCTTAAGAATAATTATTTACTTACTCAAAGTACAAACTCTGTAAACAAGAAAGACCTGGAAGTGTTACACATCCGGAGCAGCTGACAGCTTGCTCCCTGGCACATTTGAAGCTGTAGATTTAAATTCAGATTTCAGCCACTCTTTGACGGGAGAGCTGAAACACTTTTGAACTCTCAGGTCCCAGCTGAATGGCTTGTCTTTTTATTGATACAAAGCCCAAGTTTGTGTCCATATGCTGCTTCAGCAGGAGCCAAGGAGACTGTGGCAGATCCTTAATCAGGAAACCATAATACCACAGCATCCATCAGCTGGTTGTGATGCAGCCAGCAGCTCTGTTACCCTCCTCTCTGTAATACCAGAGTAATAGTGGATAATCAGGATTAATACACTGATGGTGATATACCTGGATACTCAAGCAATGGCTATTACACCAGCATTTCAAACAAGCTGTGCAGAAGGACAGATGGAAGATAAGTACATATAGGACTAAAGACTGTCATGGAAATGCAAAGACAAAAAATAAAGGTTTTTTTTTTACCAGAAAGCTTATTTTCTCTATGTGTTTTTCTGCTTGAACTTTGATTAACTGTAGTAGTCTATTGATACCAACAGTCTGACTATACTGAAAGTTTAGGAAGCATCTGAGATGAAGCTGAGGTAAGAAAGAATTCTAGAGCAAGACTAAGTGATCTACTACAAAATATATCCAACTATTTTTAGCCCTGTCTAAACCAAAAACATATGAAACCCTAATAATACACAGAGGATGCATATTAAAATCTTTTTGCATTTAATGTGACTACATGAAATGGCTTGCAAATATACTATGTCATTTGTGTCCCTTGGTAATTTTGTAGTCACGCAGGTGGTGACTTAAACAAATCAACAGTACTTTGGTACAGGCTTCAAAGAAGGTAAAGGCTTGAGCCACAGCTGGGCCAAGAACACTTCTGGAAAACAAATCCACAAAGGTGCAGAGTGACCTAGTGAGAATGATGCACACCAATCATGGGGTTAAGATATGAAAAATAGGTGTTCTTTCCACAAGTCATTTATCAAAGAACAAAGGCAGTTGTGGGTACAAGGAGACTCATGTGTCCCATTGTATACAATTTGACTACAAGCCAACCACTTTATACCATAAATATGACATAAATTACCTAAATCAGGATTTATAAGGTGGAGAGGGCATGGCCACTTGCTTTTTTCCTGAATTTTATTTTTTTATGTAGTTGCATATGTCTGAAGGTGGACAGACTCTTTGAAAGCCACTGTCACATTGTTCAGAGCTGAAACCCAATATTCGACAATGAATATTGGTGAATTTGCCTTCAGCCAAGCTGGCAGGAGGCTACAGCTGCCCTTTGCCATACAGAATCCTTTTCTTCCTTAGAGGATCTATTCTAGTAGTTCTAATGCTTCTACTAAGTCAAAGCAAACTAAACAGCAAGGTTTCCTGCAGGAGCATCATTTTTTCACTGTTGGCCACAACATGCGATGATTATTTGTGGTTAGTTCATTCCAAAATATGATAATTTAATTTGGGTTCAAAATACCTTCTCTTTCCTCTTTCTCCCTTATTTCATACAGTTTGGAGTCATATTGCTCATTAATCAAGATCGAGATACCTTAAGGTTTTATGTCATCTCTTACAAAAAAACAAGGAGAAATACAGATAAAGGAAAATAATGTATGGAAAGAACTGATTCAGCTCATCAGAATTCTGAATTTAGTTTACATGAGATCCAAAAGCATTTTCCTGCTCTTCATATCCAAGTCCTTAATGAGGCAGTTTTGTCAAAGTGAAATCTCAAAAATAGAATGTTCCAGTAAGATGTCTTTTAAATCTGTCTACTCTTTGTGTATGCTAAACTCATCAAATGCTTTTCTAAAATAGCTACTGTTTTGCAGCAAACGAAGCACAGACAATTGAATGTGTCAACACCACTCGTGGAGTCACGCTAAGATTCATTTATTTTTGTCAGGCACCCATACTAGTAGTGAATCAATGGCACTGCATTTGTAGTCAGATGTCACACTATTTGCAAACCTATCTCAAAGGCTTTGGTTCTGCTCTCAGATGGGTTGTACACTGCAGTAAGGGCTGCAGTGACCCAGGAGAATTGGTACCTGGGAGCATCAAGATTGCTTTTGGCTGGCCCCATTTCCAAATTATTCTAAAAGAAAGGAAACCCTGTTTTAGTGTAGTGCTATTCAAGAAAAGCCTACTTTGTGAGATTAACACAGCAAATAACTACAGCAAAATATCTGGTGCATAATTTTCAAGGTGGAACCAAGAAAGCAGTAGGACCAGCTCAATGGATGGTGGACAAAAAGATAAGATGAAGAATCAAAAGATAATCTTATCACAGGATCTGCAAGACCTCCACTGCTCCTTAGAGAAGGATTCAAACCTTGTTACCATGCTGAGGATATATTTCAATCTGGAACTTCCCTGACTAGGAATTCTGTCTGGGAAAGTCTGGACGAAAATTTGTGTGTCTGCATAATGCAAAAAACCACAATGGTCCAACATGTCCTGGATAAAGATCTACAGAACACTCTTTTCCAGAGACTCATAGAAACAGAAACATTTATTCAACTGAGCAGCAAAACAGTAACATCTGAAATCTCAGATAAAGAAAGACAAGCTGGATAGACCTACTTTGTGCATTAAATAATGAGAATACAGGGGTTTGCTATAACCTTTATCATGGGAAGGATGACTGGAAAAGAGCTTTTTTGGTCTGACCAGGTATGAGAGTAAGAGAAAAAAGGCTGCAATGGGTTTGACTTGGAGGCAGCTCAAATGGCTGTCACTACCATCAAAGTCATACCACATAAGCTCAGTAAATATCACTCTTCCAGATGTTGCTGTTTCTAAGAATATATGTGAGGTTGTATCCTAGAGCATATGGTGCCATTTCAAAAGTTGCACCACAGTAGGCAGCTGAGTGGGAGGAGGCAGGAAGGGAGAGAGTATGCAGGGATGTCTCTCAAGGCCACCTTTCCTTTGGAGTTTTCCACATGCCTGTCATTGCTGCAAATGTCCATATTGCAAACAGGAATCAGCTAAATTGTGATGTAGTATGTTACCAAGTGGAAGAGTTAACAGCTTCTCTTATCATGTAGTCTCACAGACAGGTTATTTGCTTAATAGCCAAATTTGACCTTGCAAGTATTGGTGCAATGCAAGTAGTAAGTAAGTTTTACTGTAAGCAAAATACATTTTTCTTCCCACTAATAGTTAGGGCAATCGCTGAAATTGGGTTCCTACTCATGACTGGAGGTGGAAACCCAGAAAGGATTCTCAGGAGGCCTCTGGCAATGTTCAGGTGGCAAGGATGGACTATGGTATAGGCCATTAAGATATTTGGATTGTTTTCTAACCCTAACATAGCTAAAATATGGTGCATGTTCTGTATTTTTCCTAGATGCTTGCCCAAGGAAACGGATTGTTTGGAGAAATCACCTCTTGCACCTTCTTTTAGAGTGATGAATATTGTGCTATATCAGTGGCAGTGGTTACACATAAAATGTTTGTACTCTTCTTTTTCAAAATTTATAGATCAACACAGAGTATGTAAACATATTAGAAAGTAATAACCTGTAATAGACTGACTTTAAAACAATGGCTGAATTGGAAAATCTTTTTATTTTAAAGTCTCAGCCTTAGCTTCCTGACTATTTATAGACTCACATGAATAAGCCGGAGATACAACTTTGTTTCCTATTACTTAACCATTGAGCCAGCTAGTCTCTTGACCTCACTTGGATTTGCACCAGTGGCACAAATTAAAATGTTTTAAATTTGATTAATGATTTATTAAACCTATTTAATAAATAGGTTTAATAAATCATTAATCAAATTTAAATTTTCAAATCATTAAACCTATTTAATGTCTTCAGCAGGATCTGCACCAATGGCACACAGTTGAAGAGCCATGTCCCACTGCTGATCCAAACATCCAACCAGTTGTAAACAAAACAGAATAGAGTTAAGAAGTTACAGTTAAGGAGTCACTAAAAAAAAATCAGATCCACATGACAACAAGACTACAGAAATTATACTGAATCCTTATTCTAAATATGAAGTGTCGGATCATTTTCACTGAGAGTTTAAATCATCCTTTCCCACACTGTAATGAGGAGAACAAACTGCTATCTTCCTGTAATCATACTGAAGGCTCCTTTTTTAATAATTAAGGTTACTGTGAAGGCTCCTTTTTTTAATAATTAAGACTTCTACAGGTTACTATGGAGGTTAGTACAGGAGCCTCCAGTCTGCTCAAAGTGTTTTCCCCAAATGAGTAAAAGATGTAATTCAGTGGTGCTCATGATAAACTGAGAAAGCCACTCTGTTTCCCAGTAGACCACATGGAACAAGCATGGCAGAGCCAGCTTGATGAAAAGGCAGTGCTTCAGTTAACAGAGAGATACTGATAATTACCAGCTGGCAGACAAAACAATGTAAAAAAATTTGCTGAGAGGTTACTGACTTGAGTTATACTTCAACTCTGACATGACCAGGGCAAAATGTGACTATCAGCTTTATATTGACTTTGATGAGGAAAACTTGTTTTTCTCTGGATAGTCAATGTGAACTCCAGTGTGGATTGCTAGCACGTTACCTAGAATATGTCCCTGCAGTAAAAGATTTCTGCATTACACACACCTGTTTTCTTACTGTGTCACAAATTTGACTGCAGGACATCATTCCATTCACAACCTTCTCTTGAACTATTATGGATCTACCATCCAGTTTACAAGGCTTTTCACATCACAATAACAAAAACCCTATTGTCAATTTCAGCTTCTCTTCAATTTCAGTGTTTTAAAAATTTGTAAACTTATTTTGTTGTTTTAATACTATCATCTATTACATTTCTACACCAAAAAAAATTCTCATACAAATCCCTCTAGTAGGCACTTATAAGTCCAGAAATAATGCCCCTAATGCTGCCAGTGAAATCTGAATTTTGCTCCTCCTTCTTACCATCCACAAGAGCAACAAATCAACAGGCTACACAGGGAGACTGAGATGCTCTGAATAAACAATACTGTTTTTAGGGTGTGAGAATCCTCTGCAGGAACTACAAAATGTCAAGCCATTTGCTCTCACTTTAGATAATTTCAGATACGTTTGCAAAAAAAAAAAAAAATCTTTTTGCCTTGTCTACAGCAGAAATTCAACAAATAGTGTCTGAACCCGTGAGGGAACAGCAGTATGAGCACCAGAGATGCAGTATATCTTCAGTAACCATGCTGTTTTGGGTTCAGGCTTACACCCACCCACATATGTTGTATTATACCATTGCATAACCAGAGATCCCTGGAGCCTGGATTCTCAGTCTCTATGGCTGCACACACTGCAACTACTGTGCCAATACAGAAATACTGATATCGTGTGCTGCTGCACACCCCACCAAAGTGCTACTAGTGCGACTTCCCCATAGACAGAGGGACAGAGGATATTTCTTCAGCCCTTTCTTTCTTTCTTCTTCTTCTTCTTTTTTTTTTTTTTTTTGGTGCTAGTCGTTCATCAAAGAAAGTGATATGCTAAGGAGAAAACTGAAGTGGTTCATTTATGTACATGCAAATTACAAATGCTTTCAATAATTGCTTGTTAGTAGGCAGTCAAAAGGAGACTAATACAGAGTCTGCAATTAGTAAGATAGCATTGAAAATGGAAGGGAATACCCAAAAATATAAAGATCTGCAGAAGTCGGGGGACTTGAATTTTGACAATGGGTTATCATTTGTAGTTGATGATGGTGCTAATCAATGTGGAAGACGTTTGCCCACATATTTATTCAAAACGAGTTTAAATGTTTGCTTCCTGAGAGTATCCAATGTAACATAAGTTAGACAAAAAAAGATGACAGTAAGTTACTTTGTCAAAACAACTGTTGCTTTGTTGTGTAACAACAGTTTTAGTCTCAGAGTAAAGGGGAAGAACTCACAGGTCAGAGAAGAAGCCTGGAAAGGTAAAAAAACATCCAGCTGAGCCCTGCTGAGGAAATTGGTGGGGGGAAAAATGGTATGTCTTTATTTCCTGGAGAACAGGAGCTCAGGGGTGACCTCCTCGCTCTCCACGACCACCGGAGAGGAGGCGCAGCCAGGCGCGGGTCGGCCTCTTCTCCCGGGCAGCCAGCGACAGGACAAGAGTCTGTCAGTCTGTCAGTCTGTGGGTCTTAAGCTGCACCAGGGGAGGCTCCGGCTGGATGTCAGGAAGAGATTTTTCACAGAGACGGAGATTAGACGAGGCAACGGGCTGCCCAGGAGGAGGTGCAGCCACGTCCCCGGAGGTGTTTGACAGAGGACTGGATGTGGTGTCAGGGCCATGCTCTACTCGACAAGGCTGCTGATAGCTGACGATCACAGAGGTGTTTTCCAGCCAAACTGAATCTGTGGTTCTGTGGTTCCACGCTAACCAAGAGCAGGGATCATGACCACCCTTTCCATCTGTCTTTTCCCGTTTTCCGAAGTCTCGGGAATTAACTTGCCAGCCCCCGGAATCAGGGATGCCCGGGGTCGGGCTGGGTTCTCGGCGCTGGATTGGTGCTGCCTGCGCCGCGCGCTCCGCGCTAGTCTCGCACCCCCCCGGCGCCGTCGTAGCCCTGGCCCCGCCCCCATCCTGGCCCCGCCCGCCCGCCCCGCCCCGCTACCCCGGCCCCGCCTACTCTGCGCCCGCGCCGCTCCCGCGCCGCCTCCCCCCCCTCCCGGCAGTGCGGTGCTGCGCCGCGAACATGGCGTCGGAGGGGATGATCCTGACGAACCACGACCACCAGATCCGCGTCGGCGTCCTCACAGGTACCGGGCCGCGCCGGGCACGGCGCTGGGGACTCGCGGGGAGCGGCCGCGGGTCGGTGCGCGCCTCAGGCCGCCCCGCGGGGTGCCCCGCCGGCCGTCCGTCTCTCCCGTGGCGGCGCCGCCGCCGCTGCGCAGGGAGCGCCCCTCCGCCGTGCGTGCGGTACCCGAAGCCCGGAGCCGGGGTCGGGGCGTGGGGGCGGCGCTCCGGCCGCCGGCGGACGGCGTGAGCGGGGCCGGCCGGCGCTGGGCAGCGCTGCCGCAGGCGGGCGGGCGCCGCAGCCGCGGGGACTGACCCGAGGATAACCCGCGCGAAGGGGACGGAGTGCGCGGGTGGGCGAATGCCGGAGGGCATGGGGGGCCGGGACGCTGCCGGGCTTCCTCCGAGCGCGGCGGAGCCGGCGGTGCGAAGGCGCTGGAGAAGGGAGCCCGCGGCCGGCGCAGGCTGCGGGCCGGCAGGTGCCGGGCCTGCCTTCCCCGGGCGGGAGGCGGCCTCAGCTCCCGGCTGCGGGAATGCCCGAGCTGGGCACGCTCCGCACGGCAGCTCCTTTGGGATGGCTCCTTCCCCTCCCCCTCCCTGGCCTTTACTTTGGGGATTGGGAGGGGGTGGGTGGGGATGCTTGTGCCTGTGTGCTCTCTATTGGGAGGGGGAGGAGGGCATTTATGATGCTGCCGCTCATAGCGCACGGAAGATCCTTTAATAAACCCGTGGCACATGACCTGCGGTGCTGCACAGAAGGGCTCCCGGAGCCGGTGCGGGTGTGACGGGCTGGGGGCTCCTTTGCCGGGGTCTCGGCGGGATCGCGGGGCCCCGCGGAGCTCGGCGCAGGGCGGCGCGCCCAGGAGCGGAGCCCCGAGGGATTCCGGTGTACACGGGCGTCAGCGCCGCTTCTGTGCGAGGAAGGGGCGAGAGATACCGGCGAAATTTTTAAGCGTCAAGCTTAGTAGGTTTCACCGGGAGTCTGGGAAGACATGATTGTTCATGGAAAGCGGCGTTGTGAGCTCGCTCAGGAGTAGGAGGATGCTTGGAGTGAGAGAGGGGACATTGACAGCAGAGGAGGCCTGGAGTTAACCCTGCAGTTGTTTATTCCCGCGGGCGGTGTTTAACCCGAGCGGCCGTTCCGAGCCCGCGGCAGCCCCCGGCGCTGTTCCTCTGCCCGGTGCTGATCCCGCTGCCGGGAGCCAGGCATGGCGCGAAGGCTGGAGCCCTTCCCCTCCTTCCCTTCCTGGGAAGCGCTCGGCCGCAAGGTGATGGTGACGGTAAACCGCTAGAAAAGCACGGTAGATACAAGTGGAAATCCTTAGCGTGCTTGTACATTCCAGACAGTCAAATCCTTAATATGGGCAGAGCGTGTTGGACCAGATGCAAAAGTCACATGGGGAGGTTTGTTCCCTTTGTTCCTGAAGGATAGGACATGTGTGCCACTACCTATTATTGTAAAAGTTAAAGTGGGAAGGGACTGCAAGCAGAATGCATATTTCTCTTTGCATATTTTGTGCAACTTCATGGTGCGTAACTTGGGTTATTATTTTCTTTTGATCGGAGTTGTAATAATTTTCACATGTAAGTGTTCCCAGAATGCACTACCAGGCACATATGGTGTTATAATAATTAAATAACTATTTAGTCTCTCAATAGGTTCAGATAGTCTTTCAGAATACACTTATTTTGTACTGTAAATCCTGTTTGATCATTGTTAAACTCTTTTAACTTTGTATCATAATTTGTAATTTCATTGAGGAGAGCTTCTGGCCTAATTTTAGTATTTTTTTTAGAGGAAAGCCAAGAGGCATAACCAAACAGAACAGTTTTAGGCTTTTTTCAGCTTAATGTGGTTGTTTTGAATTCCAGGCTAACAATTTTTGCAAATAATTATTTTCTCATTTTGAAAGGGGACACCTTGGTTTATTACAATTTTCCTAGCCCCCTTTTGTTTGTAAACCTGAAATTAAATGTTATTTTCTGCTCTGGCATCTCCTTTAACCTGGAAAGAGAATATTTATACTTTGGGGGATTTGGACCCCCTAGCTGTTTCTGCTATTTCTGCTGTTTCAGCTATGAAAAAGACAACAAATTAAAAATGTACTCTTCTGAATTTTTCTCATAGAAATGAACTAATAATACATGCTGCTGTATGGAGAAATAAGTGTAGAAATGAAAAGGTTAGATATGTGGACTATTTTTTTTAACATTTAGAATAGCTTAGTGATCAGAAAATTAGATAATTAACATAACATGACTCCTTTAGCTTTTCTAATTAAGATCATGGGCATATGTTTGTTTTCTTAGCAGTATATACTTCTGGTTTTATCAGCACAGGCATACAGATTTATGTTCCTGTTAGACTTGGTATACTCAGTTTAGAAAATAATCAGTACTGCACCTTATGGTCATATTCAGATGGAATTCAAATTAGGAAGGAGTAACTGTTGAATTCATTTGGTGTAAAGTTGTGTATTTATTTTTAAATGAGGACATATAAAAATTATTTGGGCACGTTGTTATTCTTATCTGTGGTAGAGACTGATGCACATGGCTCCAGAGAATACTGAGAGTGAGTAATGTTTGTCATAAAGCTTAGTTTCATTACATTGTTTTGTTTTGAGTAAGTTATTGTATTTAGTTTTGCTTGGTAGACATCTTGTGTATGTATTGCTAGTTTCATCTGGGAACAAATGTGTATTTTTTCACTTGTGGCAAATTTGGACAGGTAGAGTGGATTAGAGAAATAGAAATCTTGGTTATTGTTTACTAAAGTAACTGTCTTCAAATGCAAATTTATGCAGAATGTAGCACCTTGGGATTTTTTTACAAAAATTACTTGTGAATTTCTCTTATTCTGAAACTGTGGAGGTCTTTTAGTTAAGAGTCAATGATAAGAACAAAGTCCATAATTAGGACATTTTCTCAACGTGAAAGAACTGTCTTCCTGAAATCAGGAAAAATACTTTCGTATATACAGCATCTGTGGAGGTGAAGATGACACTCATGCTTATTTTTGATTCTCTGTATAGAAAGTTGTAGAGTTAGGCTTCTTTACTGAAACAGGAGGAAAAATACAACTGACTGATTACAAAACTGTGAAACTTGCGAAATACAGGGTATGTCTTATGCACATAGGAAGCCTCACTGGTTTGTGGATAGAAATATGAATTCTAATCTTTGTGTGTTATCATTTCAATAAGTTTTCTAATTTGTGAAGAGTGGAACCATGGAAGTGTCATATTCAGCGCCAGAGTTTAATGAAGTGTTCAGATTAAAGATCCTGCTCACTTAGGTTCCAAACCTAGGTTTTCTCTCTGCTACCTTTGATATGTAGTGCAAGCACATGAGCTACTAATAGAGCTTCAGTATTATGTTGTGAGTTTACTTTTATGGTAAAATGCGTTTTTAAAAGGGCTATGGTGCTAACTGTCAGATTGGGAGATTTTTGTGATGGAATAACAGAGTTGGACTAACAATGTCCAAAGCTTTGTCATTTAAGTGTTCTGGATATCTTCTTTTAAAAAGAAAACAGTCACGGAGAAAGAAGAAATGTGGGGTAGATAAATGAAAAAGAGGAGGGATCTCCACATTTACAGTGAAGGCTGGATTCTATGCATGCTTTGTGTGTACTGTTGCGCATCAGTACTTCTTTAGTAAAGTACAGGAACAGAATTACTCTGGTTGCCCCTCACAAGCCTTTCATGTTTGGGATATCTTTAACAGGACAGTTGTTAATCAGTTACCAGTGGTGTCAGGCTGCTGGACCTGGTGTACTAAGTACAGAATTTTGTAATGTTGAAGTTGGCTAGAAAAGAGGAGAAATTGTGTGCTCTGGCCAGAGTTGAATCGATATTAGGTCATCCTTCACTGGTGGTGGCATTGGTAACAGTTATATAATCTGTGACCTTTCTTGTTTTGTCAGTGACTAAACCAGACCCTTGACTGGAACCATCCAGAGAGTTCTGAATGATGTTGCCATCTGCACTAGCCCAATGGAAAAAAACATACTCAGGTTCTCCCTGGTTGTTCCTGTTTTGTGCTTTTTTCCTCTCCATCCCCATTATCTTCGTATTTGTTTCTCTTTTTGTTTTCTCTCCAGTAAGCATTTAATGTAGCTGGCCAAAACTCGAGGTTTTGTTACACGTTTGGTTTTTTCAGAATATTAGTGATAAAAATTTGTCAGATTTGGGGTTGGCTAATAACTCTTCATTCAGGTTGTCTGCTTTTGAGGCAGGTCTGTGAGAAAGTCCTCACCAGACATAAACACCATTTTCTGTCTTTGCTCCTCATTTTGTATTGTTTCTTCCTTGTTTAGGAAAAAACTTTCAGGCTAACTTTTTTCAGGACAGTTTTATTGTGTTCAGTATTGCTTTCAATGTGGTACAGCCTTTCACTTTCATAAAGGGAGTAAGGAGTTTAGGCAAATTTTTCTTCAGATACATTGTTCTTCCTTTCTTCCTCTGTGGATTAAAACATTTTCAATGATAGCTGTGGCCATAACCTAAACAGTAAAGCAGACAAATGTTTCTGGATGTGTGACTCAGACCTTGATGTCCAGGTAACCCTGTAGTGTGGAAGATTACAGCCTTGCCTTTGTGTCTGAGACTCCTTAGTTGGTTGAAAGGACGCTGAGCGTGGACATTGTGTCTCAATGTATCACTTTCAAGCAAGCTTTCTTCTGAGACGGTGAGGCTCTTATCTACTTGAGAACTGCAACCAAAGAAGTTGCCTGGGCAGATCTGAAGTTCAGTGATATGAATGTTTTGTAAAAATTATCTTTGAGAAATGTGACAAACAAAATACTTAGGCTGTCACTATATGTTGGTCAGACTGTTTGAGAAATGTATAGGCCGTCTGTTTCCCAACTGAAAAGCCATTTGCGTCTTTTCTGTTTTATGAGGTACCTTCTCATGACTTTCCTCTGACTGTTCATTAATAACGTGCAAGTTGCAAGGTCTCTTAGTGATGGTGGCTGTCTTCATGCTTTGGAATTAGTGGTAAATTTTCTTAGAGAGATGCTTGTGGGAGGGGGAGTACTGACACTAGGTTTCCTAGGAGTTATTGGCAAATTGCCTAATTGTCTAAATTGAAGTTGCTTAGTTTTTTGCTTAAGGTGTCCAGAATTACACCTTATTGGGCACATCTTCAAAACATAGATTAAAGGCAGTACCTTCTCCTGTGAGCCTTAGAGAAATGCTGTGCTTCCATTAAAACATTCTGGATTCAGAGTAACATTGATTTTCATCTTTCTCACCTGTAAGACTGTCATAATGTTGAGTTTATCCATAGAAACTAGGAGATCTCCTCCCTGTTTACCATTTGAAGCTGTAGATCTTTCTTTTTGAATTTTTATGTGGCTTGGATGATGAGCTTAATCTTGTGAATGTGATCAGTAAAATCACCTAATTTCCTTTTTGTAGTCTAACTGTGCTTTACCTTTTAAACTTAGAGAAGGAAAGTCTTTGCTCCCCCCCCCCCCCCCCCCACCATTTTTTAGTGTATGGCATGGAACAAAAATAGGTAGCTGCAATCTCTCTGATACAGTGGACTCTTGTACTTAAAATGTAACTTGCTTGCTATAGTACTGTTTCTTTTGAATGGGAAGTAGAAACACTGAAACTAAAAGCATCTAAAGAAAGAGATGAAGTCATACATGTGTAGTTGGGAAATAATACCTACTTGCATAAGAAATGGGCATTAATTTGGAGATTTATGTGTTTTTATAGATCAGGGGTAAGAAGTCTTGTGTACTCAGTGTTTCTTGATTTGGAGTTTACTTATCCAAATGCAGTTGAAAGACTTCCATCTTCACCCACGCTCCATGTCTGTGGTTCATATTTAGCAGCACAGAGCATACCCATTACAGCGTGTTTTCGTTTGCTTTTCTACGTTTATATTTGTCGCCTTTTCCAGTACTGCAGGAAAAATTTCCATGTTATTTACCTTAAAAATTAGTGATTGTGAATTTCATGAGGACCAGCTTAGTTCTGGAATAACCTTTAGTTGGTCTGCTGGCTTTGTTAATTGGACAGTAACAGAGTATGTGATCATCAGGCCGTGTTTTGGAGAGTCTAGTACACAAAATTCCGATACACAGACACAGAATTCCACCTTTAATGCTGATTTAGCCATAGCTGTCTGGAATTTTTTGTAGGTAAGCAAGTATAGATTCTGTTGTCGGCAATTTGTGAGATTCTTATGCAACAAGAGGACATGATAACTAAAAATGAGAACAAATTTTAGTTCTTGTTAGATATTTATAATGTCTTGAAGCGTGAATTAAGGAAAAGAAATAATTTACATTCTGTTCATATATGTAGATGCACTATGCAACTCTCCACCTCTTACACAGAAATGGCCTTGTAATTTGTAGTGTTGTGTATGACAGAATTCTTCTTGAAAGTTTAACAGAATGCCTGAAAAAGGTCTCCTTGAAGAACTGGAGGGTAATAATCATAAGGGAAAAGAGCAGGTAGCAGCCTTTTTCCTGTGGGGTGTTTTTAATCAATAAAAAAAGACCATGGCCTTTTGGCTGGTTTATTTTATCAGAAAACAATTGAAAAAATAATTTAAAAATTAAAAAGAACAGTAATTGCATAAAAAGTGCTTGGGAAAAATAGACCTAATTAGGCAGTTATCTTAGAAAATTTCATTTTGCAAGTAAGAGGCTTGTATGTGATGTTTTGTTTACTTGTTTTGTTTTCAAACTAATTTACTGAGGTCTATTTTATGCCTAACTTGTCAAGTGGAAAAAAATTAACATAAACCTTTAAGAATAATCTTCTGTGTACATTTTTTCAATAACCTGCAAAACAGGGCTCTATTCTACAGTTACAATGTGGGTGAATGATGTAAGGAATAAAATGCATTGTCTGTTCCCTATACTATGAAACAAGCAACAAGACTTCCACTGTCTGATTTGAATGGTTAGGGAATAGCTATGTACAACAAAATCTATTTTTGAGCAGTAAAATGTTTTTTGATATATACCATGACCTTCAATGACTTAACATTAATTTAGCTTTATATATGTTAGGTAGAACAGTAATCTTAATAATACAGACGTATTATGACATTTCATTATGTATTCAGCATACAGATTGTATAAGTAGATCTATAAAATAAATATATTAAGAATTGCATATGCACTTACAATCACAACTGTAGAAATACATATTTTTACTTCTTCCTTTTCTAATTCAATTATATAACTTACTATATAGTAAAGTGAAGAACGTGAAGAAGCAGAATACACTTGGGATTTGAACTATAAAATTTTTGTGTGCTTTTAGTACTTACTATGTGGTTATGAAATTGTTAGTTTTCTTCATTGTCCTGTATATTGTAGGGAATTTATGTGGAATATTTTTCCTTTAAAAAAATCTTTCATGCATGTATTTTGTCAGTTTTTCTGGCTATTGACTTTTGAGATCTAAAAGTGGGAAGTAGAAATTAAAGTATATGTTAAATTATATGGTGTGGTTTTATTTGGGTTTGTGTTTTTTGGGTTTTTTTTTTCCAGGTATTATAGTTTGGAATTTTTGGGAGGTGAGATTATAGGTGCTTTTCTATTTTTTTTAGATGTATGCTGGAAGGCATTTAAATGCATATTGAAATCTAGGAAGTAAGTTGTTTATTCAGAATCATTTTATGGGAAGTTTTATGGATGAAAAATAAAACACATTCTTTGGGAATTAAAATGAATTGCAGTAAAGTGTCTTGCAGATCTGACTCAGAATGGAAAGGCTTCTAGAACCTCTACAAATGATGCTTGCCCTTAAAAAAAAAAGAAATTCCCTTTATTCTTATCAAGCTGCTTTTGGTGCCATGAGATGGGCCACTTAGGAAGGAATTGATAGCAAGACCTGAGGTGAAGTCTGTAAAATCTTAATCCAGTAATTCCTGGAGAAACATTGAATATGGTACTAGTTGGAAATTCTGCAAACCAACACACTTCTACACTGCTATTTCTTACCCCTTCTTAAAACAGTTCTCATGGGATCAGGAAGACAAATCAGATTGCGAAAGAGATGTTGTTGAGCAGGTATGTATCCTTCTACTAGGTACTCACAAATCCTGTCCTGGGAAAGTGTGAGTAGCAGTAAGTTTCTGGAAGAAGAACATTTCCAGGTATTCAAACAGATATGACAGTTTCCTACTGACGTGACTCTTTCATATGATGTAGAGTAGTGGCATAGCAGTGTAAATGGTGAGAAACCAAAGGCTCACTATGCATTCCCTGTCAGAAACTTCATCTTGGAAAAAACTGGGAGAAAGCAGCAAGGTGCCTAAAGTAAGTACATATCTGGTAAGAAAAATACTTGTTTCCAGGAAAAAAAGCCAAACCAAACAACAACAACAACAAAAAAAACACCAAACCCATAAGATTAAAGGGAAAATGTAGTTCTCCATTCCTCTTTTTTAGCAAAATTTCTCGTGTTAGTTGTATGAATATTCAAGGCAAGAGTTAAATAAGCCTACAGCAAATCAAGGCTTCTTAAAATCAACTTCCTTGAAGAAATATGCTGTAAATTAAGCATAGTGAGGAATAAAGTTGTGAAACACCTTTAAAAGAGAGTACAGGGACAAAGTGTTTCTGTAGATAATACACAAAGCTCCAGGGATGCTGAGAATTGCAACAGGTGTTCCTATGTGTGTAACTCCTGCTGATTAAAACTTCATCATTGCTGGTATACTGATGTAATACTTCAAAATTTAATACTTCAAAACTAGAATTTAGCTGAATCTAAATCTGAGTACTTCTGGTTTTAGTAAAATGTACTTGATGGTAGACTTTTTTAATGAGTGCTGTAATCAAGCAGACTGAAAAGTCTGCAGGGGGAATTTCTTTCCCTCCTCACCTTCCATTGTAAGAGATTCCAAACCCTTCTGGTCATGTGGACATATATCATGGCATTGAGTTGACAAAATAAAGGAGAGAAGAAGCCAGTAAAAGATGTGTAGAATAAACCAGGAGACTGAGGAGTGTTTTGAGAGAAACCTCTTAACTTTTTCAAGTAAATGTGACTACAGGGTAGTGCTGTATGACATAATTCTTTGGAAAGAAGGCAAGGCAGAGAACTTTAAAAATTTGGGAATGGTCATATTAGTAAGATGTATGTGGTTCAAGTTGGGTAGATTTGTTCCAGAATCTGATGTTTCAGAACCTAATGTTATTCTGATATCTATTTTTTAGGAATGTGCTCTGTTCCACAGTAGGAAGGTAAGCTGTGAAGCCTTAAGGTCTGATCTTGCAGTTAAATTCCAGCATGGTAAGAATTAAAGCTGTTACCAATGTCTCCAGTATGCAGGACCTTCTTATCTGAGTGAGACTCAGGTTTATTTCCTAAGCATCAAAAATCAAAATGGAAACTCTAAAATTCATGTTAAAAGCTGATGAGAAAAGCAACTGATGAAGAATTTCCTGTGATTGTTAAGCTTCAAGGAAGCTCACCTGCCTGTTCCTATTTCTTTATTCCAAAGGGTATAGTTCTAGTTTATGCACAATGGTTTCAGTACATGACTTTTCTCTTTGGCTTGGCAGTTGATCAAAGAGAATTAGAGAAAATACTAGTTGTCATTTCACCATTGTTATGTCAGAAAAGGGTTCAAGTAGACTTTCTGTGAGTGCTTTGATGAACAGAACATCTTTCTGGAAAAGCCATCTGAGGCAAATTTCTGTATAGCATTAAACTGGGACATCATGGATTATCTTTAATATTAGAAAAATCTTTTAATTCCTTGATAGCATGCCTTGTATTCCATTATTGTTATGTGTAAGTTGCTGTGAGGACTCATCAAATCATAAGGGAGATTTTAGATGTGAAGTAGAAATAATTTTCAGTATTTCTTACCAGAATAGTAGCAGCTTTTAGTATCCCCCAGAATAATTTTAGCAGGTCTTCACATTCAGATGAGTCCTAGGAACCTTTTTTGCACCAAACAAACACCCGCTAAAAGTGTTCTACCTTTGCTTCAGCCTCCAGAAAGTAAATTCAGCTGTGCATATGAAAAGTATGCTGAGGAAAACTACTTTAAAATGAATGGTTGAGATCTTATTAGCATCTAGAAAGCAGCTAATGATTAGGCCACATTCAAGAGCTTTTTCAGTGTTTTAGATGTTGGGAAAACATCAGCCTGGAGCTATTTGAGGTGATAGTAAAATAGATATTCTAATTCCTTCTAAGTACAAATTTAAACTCTAATACCCCCTAGATGCTGACATGCCAACTAGCAGCCATTGAAGAAAACAACCCCCCAGATGTAGAAATTCCCTACATTTGGATAATTAGGTACTCTCTCAATTCTTCAATGATAAGTACACAATTGAAAAAAATATTTTTTTCTGTACCTATGTAAGTCTTTTGACTGTAATTTAGTAGGTTAATTTACCTTTTGTGATTTCGTTCAATGTAAGTAAAATCTTCGATATCAAGTGCTGCTGCTTTTGAGAAACAGATCTTAGTACTGGAGGCTTCACCTGCAGACTGCTGAGTGTGTTTTGCCTCACACTAGCTCAGAACCCATGGAGTGACCTCAGTAACTGTTGGAGTGCATTAGGTGCACTTGTGGAGTGCATCTTGTTTAGTTTTGTCCAAAGTGAATTCCACATTCATACTTTGATGCTACGCTGCAGTGTGAACCAAAGTGTGCTGACTGGGGACTCTTGGGAGACAGGTTAAAAGCCACATTTTTGGACCAAGCACAAAAAACTAATACAGACACACTGTTGTTTTTTGCCTCCACAGGGTTGTGTGTGCACCTTAAAATTCTTGTGCATACCAGAGGGGTCTTCCAGTGGGTAGCAACAAGTAGACCTTCCTAGAAATGGAAGGTGACCAGGAAGACACTGGCTCTTGAACTGCTCGTGTGCATTCTGTGAAGGTGATGTGGATGAGGGCATAACCTTTGAATATTTGGATACTCTAGAGAAATTGAGATGTCTTTTGTTAACTAGCCTTGAAATGACACTTAAGATAGCACAAAGTCAGTAGTATGTAGAAGTATGTCAAATGTCCAAAACTAGCAATAGAATTGCACTTTTTAATAAAAGCTATAGCTGAGGAAATGACAGAAAAAGCATATTTAAATTAATCCTTAGTTTGAACAGGCCCTCCTTGTACCTTGTATCTGACTTGTCTGTTAGGAAAATACATGCAGCACCTTTTCAGGGATTTTATCTTCCTGCATTCACTACATATCAAGGTGAGTTACTGAGAGAATTTTCTTCTGGTGTACCATGCAGTCTGCTATAAGAGGCCACTGCTTTAGAACCCAACCCCAGGAAGGACTCTGTCCAGGTTTAATGTTGGATATGATTCTATCACTCTTCTTGTTCACCGCCATGCCATGCTATGCTGGCATAACCTGTTGTGTGGCTGTTGGGAACTGAAACAGCTGAAAATTACCCTGCCAAAAAAAAAAAAAAGAGGATCTTCTTGAGCTGAATCAGTTGTGTGATCTGGTTCAGCACTGAGCTCTGCAGACTTCTGCTCCTATAGGTGAATGGTGAACAGGCTGGCAATTTTTTACCTCTATTGTTATTTTCTTTTCAATTCTCTTCTGTCTTACTTCTATCCTGCCATTTCTTTCCTCTGTGCAAAACAAACTTAACTGGCTAACTTAGGGGAAAAACTGCTCTTCTTTTGAGGAATTAGTTTTCTGCTGCTGGAACAGACTTAATCAACTCAGCAAGGGACTTCAGGAGTGCCGGTTTGAGGGAGGAGCTGGATTGTACAAGTAGGATAGGAAAAAGTGGGAGATAGGACTTCTGTTTTCTCAATGCAGCTCAAACAGATGTAATCATGTGCTAATTTTGTGTAGTACACTTGCATAAATTGGGAAGGCAGTCTTGACACTCCTTTATTTGGCTGTGTTGCCTCCTTGCATGCAGCTATTGCTTTGTCAGGCCAGGTGGTATTTACTAGCTTGTGCTCATGGACAAGCAAAGACACTGCCTCTGCTCAATAATAAGCAGTAAAAAAAACATGGTGAACAAAGAGAAGGGTTTGCCTGTTACAGGAAATTTTTTTGAGGAGAGGGTAAGTCAAGATATATTTTTCCATTTTGTAGGTAAAGATATTTGGTTCATGTAGTAGTAGGAGAATATGAAGGCTGTGCTAGGCATTTATGCTTAGCAAAGAGCTGAACATCTGAGAACTTCCATGGTGGCTAACTAGAAATGCTGAACGTTAGATTTCTGCAGTGTTAAATTTGGGAAAAGGTGAACACTATGTTACACATTATCAGACATGGAAGGTCACTTTATGAAGGTATTCATTTTTTAATAGTCAAAATTTCTAACATTATTTTTTCTAACTTATTATCTTGACTATAGTTTGCCTGACACAACTAATTTGAAGACTATATACATGTAATTAATATACATATCCGCATAAGCATTTATTATAGTGTGTATCAGTAATTTTTAAAAAAATAAGTGACACACTTTTTTGCCAGTTCTGATTTCCCTTTTGCTTGGGGGATTTCTTTGGCACCATTCAATCTGTCTCTTACTTGCACTCAGTATAGTTTTTCTAAGCCTATCTATAGCTCAGTCTAGCTATTATGCTGTTTGAGGCTGCTGGCCTGATATGTACTAAATGGCAGATGATGTGCTACTGACTTATTTTTCTTCTGTTCTTCATCAGACTGTATACCAAGTACTTAAAACATCTGCATGCAAGATCATTATGTAATTTTGTTTCTGCCCTGCATATCTTCTTGCTGATGTGAACAGAGTCATTACCTTTTTCTTGAGTGGGCTGTTATCCATGTGATTGATGGAGGTAACTGGACCAGCCAGTCAAAGGCATCAGCTATTTAGGTAAGTCAGGCTTTGAGATTCTTGATAAATATCAAGAAAATGGGAGAGGGTTGGGGGTGAAGATGAGGATAGGTAATTTAGTTGTATAATTGTGGTCAGTGGACCATGTGCACTTATTTAAGTCTTTAACTGCAACTCAGAAGCCTGCTGGTCCATGCATTTGTCTAATATTGTGTGTTTTCATGGTCTCCATGGCTACTAATTATGTACAGACCATGATTTTGGTATCGAAAGGCAGTGTTTTGAGATAAAGGTATCTAGCTAAACTGAGTTGTGTAAATTGCAAATGTAAGTAACATCTTCAATATTAAGATACATCTATAGTGGAAGTGTGCTTTTTGAAATAGCAGAAAATACTGAAATGCTGTGGTCACTGTAAAAGCAATCGTAACATAAAAGTACAGTTTGGCTAGGAAAAAAAAAGGATTAAGAATAAAAATGGAATTTTACAGGAAGTGTGAGAAAAAGAAACTATAGAAGGAATTGATAGCCACATTATGTAAAATCAAAACAGTATTATAAAGGACAGCTTCTAGCAAATAATACAGAAACCAGGGTTATACAAATGAGGTGTGAAGGCTGTTAATCAACATCAGACAAGCTCAACAGGGAAAATATTTGTGTGCTTAAGGATTATGCATCTGTAGGTATGTGCAAGCATCCTGTTCACTAGAAAAAGCTTAACAAGAGCAAAATTAGCAAATTGGTTTTATGAGATGAATAGAGTAATAAACTGAATATACTAGATGTTCATAATCCCAATAGCCTTTCCTTAAAAATCCCTTACTGAGCTTATTCAAAGCTGAAAAGTATTGAATCGTTTAGCAATTCTTTATGAATTTGTTTTTTACTCCATTGTACTAATAGTGAAATTAATCCCACCTTGAGCTGTCATCCGCCTGTGAGCTCTCATTTATCCCAGCAAAATTATTCCTCTGTATGGTGAACAAAATGTGGACTGATCCAGATGATAGTATTTTGCCAAGCCAGCTTTCAGTGAATTTCTTTCAGTTTACTATGAGTAAATGCTTGTGCCCACACAGTAGAGAAGGGAACAAGTTGCTGCCAGTGTAAAGAAAGTAGGATTTTTTTTTTCTTTTGCTAATAATACATGAGAAAAACTGATCTTTTACCAAGACATTAGTGGCCCGTGTATTTGGGGAGTATACTGTTGCCAGGCCTTCAGAACTTGTGTTTTTACTGTAGTGCACTTTTATCAAAATCAGAAATTACATTCTTTGGAAAGATTGCGTGCATACAATTACACTTTGTAGCCCCATGCACCATCCATTGGCCGCAGATTTCAGTTTCAGAGTCAGTGACCTGAGGCTACATACAGTTCTCCAGAACTCAGTTACTAGTCATTCACTTAATCATGCTCACAGAAGCATATTCTGTTTGTGTGTCTGTAGGATATTTTTCTTTTTTGGGGGTATGAAGTGATCGGCTTCCTGGTTTTGAAGTAACTGTGCTACTTCTGGTGATGTGTGGTTGATCTGTGAATCTGCTCCTGCATTACTAATGTCTCATCTTCCTTCAGGAGACCATTAGATTTTGTTTATTTTCATTACTTTTCTTTATTAACCTGTATAGAATTACTAGATATTTGTTTTGGTTTCAGAATTTAGTTATAGCTCCTATTACAACTGATTAAAAAAAAAAAGAAAAGTTTTGAAAAAAGTTTTGAAAAAGTTTTTCAGCCATTTCTTTTCCCCCTTAATCTCCTCACCATGGAGCAAGATGCTACTACTTTCTTAATGACTGCAATAAAAGAAAGCATTAAAAACCTTAGCTCTTCTTTAAAAACAATGGAAGATAAAGATGTGAGGCCAACAGATTCCTTTGCTGTCATTTTCTTCCATGTCTGACTTTTCATCTTTGTATTTGGTGTAGATTATGCTGACTAAATACTGGAAATGGCTTTTTAGTGCTTTTCTGCTATTCTTTGTATTGAAAAGACTTTTATTTCTGTTCTAGTGCAAGTTTTATTCTTTTGTGAATTGACAAAGGCATACTTCCTTTGGAACTGACTGTAAAACCTTTTGTTGCCTGTAACATGACAAGTTATACTGAAATATTTCTCAGCAGTTTTGTTTTCTTTTTTTTTTTTTTTTTTTGGATGTATGCATCTCGATACCGAGTTTGTTGATCAAATACATCATACATCTCATTCAGATTATTTTTGGTGTTAGATGAAAAAGTCAACCTCTTGATTACAACTAGATTAAGAGTTTTCTTACAGAATTTCTACGAAATGTGAAGCACTTCTTTCTTGGAACTTTTTTATTTGTACCTGCTTTGAATTGACATCTGGAATCTCAGGATTTCATTATCAGGTCAACAGTAATAATTACCTTTGTTTTTCTCATTTCTTTCCTCCTTTTTTTTCTTAAATCTGACAGATAACAAGGCATTTCTTCCACTTTGCCTCACATTCCTGAACGACTTCATAGGCAACTCCATGAAAGGCTTTTCCCATATTCCATCTTTCCTGTATTAGAATAGCTATGAGAAGAATGTGTTTTCTGTCTCTAATTGCTTGTAAATATTACCACTTTTGACCATGTTTGTTTCTTTCAAGGCTTTTTTTCTTTGTGTTTCTTTCATTTTGCAGCCAGTGATCTTTCTAACAGTCTGTTGTCCAGGAGGATATATCTGGAGAATGTACTGCTTTAATGCTGTACAAACGAACTAATTGAAAGAAATCACTAAAGAATATTGTGGTGGGTTGACCCTGTGCAGCAGCTGAGCCCTACCCAGAGGCTTACTCACTATCCCCAGGCAGGAGGAGGGGTTCAATTAGAAAAGCAAAGGTGTGGAAACTTATCAGTTGAGATAAAGGCAGTTTAATAAGTGAGGGAAAGGTGTGTGCCTTACTGAGATCAAGCCAGACAATATCCACTGCTCTCCATTTACCAAGCCAGTCATCTCCTGGTAGAAAGTTTTTGTTAGGCTGGTCTCTGTGTTCTGCTGCATTTTTTCTCTGCCTGTTAGCCAGACAGCTAGAAAAGTCTAATTTTCCTTTGTATGTGGCCTTCTGCCAGACAAAAAGCACCAATAAGAAATTTCATAGCTTGTTCTGCAGATCTATCTGCCCCCTTTGTTCAGGAATACAGGCATTTTGCAGATCAGTGCGAGGAAGCAATGCCCCACTGTATGGCTTTGCCATCTGGTACACATTCTCTAGGATGAAGGAAGACTTTTATGAACATTTTTTGTCTGTTTACATTGTTGGCTTTTCTACAATTGGTGAGTAGCATTTTTACTTCTCTCATGTGTTAGCTTTTTGTAGTTGCTGAAAAAGCTTTGGTGATTCATTTCCTTTTCTTATCCCTTCAATGGATTCAGAAATGGAAATTCAGCTTCTATACTTTCAAGGAGTTTCCTTCATAAGGAAAAAAAAGTATACATTCTAACTGTAAGTTCCATTTAAGTCAATATAATATGTTTACAATGTTCCCCTGGTCTGTTACACAACTATCTAATGCCAATTACTGTGGATGGATGATACATCTTAAGATACAAACTAGGTTTTTTAAAATTTTGTAATTGAATGTAGTTGAAGAAAATATTTTCACCGAGTGCCCAAATGTGAATACTTGAGTAAGGATGTGGTTTAAAGGTATTTAAAGCTCACAGTACTTCACATCTTGATATGGTTCTGTGATTTATTCTATATTAAATGCAATTTCAGATACTAGGTTGTGACTGATAACATTATTCACTATGCTTGAAGTTCTTTCTGCCAAAATACATTAGTTTTTATTTATGCATTATGCAGGTTTCTTTTATTACTTTATTACTTACTTTTACATAAGTACTTCGCAAATGCTCAGGTAAAGAGGTAATCTTGAAACTTATATGCTACATAGACTACATAGTAAAAAAAGAGTTTTTATTTTACATTTCTGGAGACAGGAGCCAGCACTCAACTGATATGCAAAGTCCTGAAATAAACTTGGATTCTTGTCTTAGCTTGGACTCACTCATAATTAACTTGGCTACTCTAGCCTGACTTCTAAAATATATCTTACAAGGTAAAAGCCACCCATTGGTTCTTGAAGAATTTCAGGAGAAGTAGTGTAATGTAATATAAGAGTTAAGACATCCCTAGAGGACACAGTCAATTTGAGTATTACATGAGATGTCATTTATTAAATATGTATATAACAGTCTCTGTATTGAGGGCCTACATATCATTTATAAAAACAAAATTTAGCAGTTGAGAGATGCTCTTAGAACACACATGATACTTTTATTTCAGTTTTTCTGTTTTGAAAGAGAGTGGTTTTTTAGGATTTTTCTGTGCTTGAATATAGTTTCTTACTAAGCCTTTTCACATCAGGTAACCAGGATCAGATGTGTTGAAAGCATTACATGGACAGAGCTTTGTTCTTGGACTTATTCTTTTTAGTTCCTTGTTTTTTTAACTGAAAATTTTTGTATAGCATTTATTAGCTGAATAGCTAAAATTCTGCTCAGTTTGTCTAGTCTGTTTTAAACGAATGCCCATATGAACTCACTAGTCTGTTCAAATTAGCTAATTCAGAGAAGTATAATCTGTACATTTGAATTTCATAATACATATTTTCGTTGTATTCTTTGCTCTAAGAGAGTTGATAAGCTTTGGATTTTCCCTCACTGTCTGTCATATTAATATTACCAAAGCATTACCTATTTGGATGAGGCCTAAAATGCAGTCATTAAATTAAAGGGAAGACATGATATTTAAAAAGAGTATTCTAAAAGTAATAATTATGTATTCCCCTGGTAATTAAGGTTTGCAAACCTCTTAATTTACTGAAGCACTAGTAGTCTACTGGAAATTACATACATGGAATAATACATTTTGCCTTCCTCTTACATCTGAGTGTTTACTTCTGACTGCATCTGTTCTTGATCCTGGGATAAGAATTTGAGATAGGAAGTCAAAGAAGCTCCAGTAGTTTTAACTTAATGTGGTACTGGAAAGTATGTAACAGTTTCTTAAAAAATGAACAAACATTCACAATTCATTTATCATATTGATCAACGTTATGTGAACATTGCCTTTCTTGTGTGTCTTAAGGGTGGGCTGAAGATTTTTGAATGAAGACAAACAAAAAAATAGTACATGATCCAAAAGATGCAAGTTGCAAAAAAAAAAAAAGGAAGAAAAGCTGCAGTTGACACAAGAAGGTGGTTAGCGTTAACATATAGTGTGATAATGGATGTCAGGGGCAGAGGAGGGTGTTAAGTCATTGTTTTAGACTTGTGAGGTGGATTTACTAGAGTTTGTGTGTTCCTTAAGCAGAGAATATTGTGTTGATCCAGTAATTTGGAGATATTTTGGTTGCTCCAGGGAATGCTGTATTAAAAGTAGAAGCAGCTTTAAATATTCTGTAAAATGGAATGCATTGCCTTTATTCTCTCTGTGGAGCAGTGCTATTAGGAGCTATATCCCTAGTTACACACTTGTGAAATTAAAAAAAGCCTCATGGCTGGAAGGATGCCCAAATTCTATGAAATCTTGTATTTCTGAAGAGAGAGATAAATATCCAATCAAAACCAGGTATCTGTAACACTTTGTAGGCTAGATCCAAAGAGAGACATCGATGTGGTGACGCTTCAGTATCTTAAACTTTAGTAGTTTGGAGCATGCAGTGGGAGGGAAGAGAACAGGGTTCAGATATTTGCATTTTGAACTATCATAGAGTTTTCTTCTCCTGTTAAAGGGCAAGTAACAAACAGAAATAGTCCATGGAGCATGGACTAGAATCTAGGTTTTCTCTCCCAGTTGAGCACCCTGGTTATTAGGCTACAGTGTGATCCTTGCTAATTGTCCAGATGCCATAGCATTTTAATTCTTAGCTGGGTAGCTACCTAGCTTTAGCAGACAAGAAGCTTGTTACTATCCATCCTTTTAGTTTCCTAATTAAAGTGCTCTTCTGGGAAATAAATGCATGGGTTTGAATCTCCATATGCTAACAGGGAATTATAGCCAAGTTCCTTGCCTCTGTAGTAGGCTCTGTAATCCAGTATGTACCTACAGGAGAAGCTGTGCATTGGTGGTCCCAAGCCATTTGCAGACCCCACGTACCTTGCAGTGCTGTTACACTGCCCCTTTAACCATGTGCCTTTCCCAGGGGGTGTGTTTGCAACCTCAGGTGTCACCTCTGTGTTACCTTGCACATGAGCCTCCTAGCGTGGCTTGGTGAAGCTTCAGCCTTCTATTAAAGTTTCCACCAGAAAAATTAACTGCATTTATCATCTCTATTTCTAGGGAAATCCTGTGGTGTTTGTTGGATTACTTTGTATTGGACTTGAGGGCCTGAATTTTGCTTATATGCAAAAATACTTTTATTATATGCTGCCAAGTGTTCAGACAGTGAGGTGATGAGAAAACATCATGCTTATCAAGTATTTGAATATGGTAATAGCAAGGAACACTGTGTTTTGTTGTCATTTAAGTAAAAATATCTTAACAGTTAGAAAGTTCTGGGGCCACCCAGCCTGGATGTTTTATTAACACATCTGAAGGAGTAAAGCTGCTGGACAATTAGATTTCCTTTCAGTTGTTTAAATTAAATAATAATAAACATTTTTTTCTTTAAAAAAATCAAAATAACTAACTGCCTGCTTTACTTAAGGTTTTTCTTGCATGGCTTCTCTGATTCAGTCTTCTTCAGTGTCTTCTCATAACAAAAATTATTTGGGTATACTTTATGATTGTAGCAAGTAGGAAAAAAATGTTGGGTTGCTCTTCCCACCAGTCTTCCCCACAACCTTGTTGACATGCCATATGATTAAAAAAAGAAGAAAGAAAAAAAATATTTGAAATCAGTTCTCCTCCTAGATAAAGAATTAGTTTGCCTTTCTAGATAAATAATTCCGTGGTAGTTCACTGCGTTTTAAAATTATGTACACTTATTATTTTCACAATTATCATTTTCCATCCTAATTTTTTTGCTAGCAATGGTTGTATGCAAAATCAAAATTGAAGTTACTCCAAGTGATTGGTGTCAAGTTTTTTGGTTTTGTGTTTTGGTGGGGCTTTTTTGGTTGTTGTTTGCTTGGTTCTTTTGTTTTGTTGGGGTTTTTTGTTGGTGGTTTTATGTTTGTTTCTTTCTTCTTGAAAAAACATACTGTGTTTTTGTTTGTTTGCTGGACTTCTTTTAATCTGATAAGGAAAATAATCCTGAAAAATATAAAAAGTGCTGATGTGACCTTGTCCATATCTTAGCTAGCGGGTACCTTTAGAATAAGATGGTACTGCATCATAATTTCCTGATGAGTTACAGCATCATGATGGCATGTGCTCCCACTCAGAATCTATTTTAAGAAAGGACAGAAGCACTTTCTTATAAGTAATCTTGTACTCAAAAATACTGGATTGGAGTGAAGAAAGTCTACAAAGTAATGATGTTCTTTCTGGAGATCAAAAGAGAACTAATGGAAAAGCAATTATTTAATCTGTATAGTAAAAAAAAAAACAAAAAAACTTGCCAGAAAAAAGCTTCAGCAGCATAATCTGTCCCTTTAATATTAGTTTATACATTTGTCCATATAACAGATTCACACAGCAGAAGAAATACTAAGGACTTCCTCAAGGAAATTCATGTCCCACTTAATTAGGCAGAACTTGCAGAGACTGTTTAATGTTTAACACTGTAGTGGCCATTAGAAATTGCAGCCTGTGATTTGGAAATTTATTATCAAATTTTCTGTGTAACACAGCATCTCATCTCTATGCTAAATGTGCCTATTTTGACACTGGTTTCTGTTTGTCAAGAAAATGTAGTTCATTTGAGCACAATGATTGTAAGGGGCAAGTCTTAAGAGGAAGACTCTTCAGGATTCTGTAAATACTGACCTACTCTTGGATAACTCTGTATTTTCCCAGAATGTAAGGATCCTGAAGTGTTTGAGGATACTCTGTACAATTAATGTTCATTGAATTTGCCTTAATAAGGTGAGCACAAGTTTTTATAAACCTGTTAGTTCAGATTAGCTGTATTTTAACCCAAGATCTCTATCACTCAGCTACATTCACTGTAAACTGAACATAGAAAACCTTTTGTTATAGCCTCATATTGCACTTAGGAAACAGAGTAGCTGAGTACTACCATTATACAGATTAGTACTAATGCAAGAAGAAAAACTAGTACAAACCTAAGTATTTCAAATCATGAGCCATAACGTTTTCTGATGGACTAGAGTATTTTTATCTTCTTTCTATGCTGTTTTCCTATGAACTTCCTATTATCTGATTATAGGTAATTCAAGTGTGCTATTAACATGTCACTAGTTCTTGACTGGCATGTGGGAATAATCAAAATTTGGAAAATGGAGCACAAAGGGGACTGACTTCACCTAGCTTGCTTATTTTTACCTTAACAAAATGTAGGTAAGAAGTCTTAAGGTCTCTGCAGTCTTCACTTACAAAATTAGGATTCTGTATTTAATGAATGAGTGCAGTGAATATGTGTGTAGCAAGAATTGCATGATTAAAAAACAAAGAAACTTCCTAAAGAAATGTGACCTATAAAGCAGCATTACATTTTTAAGGTTTAATTAGTGGGGATCTTCTGTGAGTAAAAAAGGACTCTTTCTTTGGAAATAGATATACCAGTTTTGCAAAGCATTCTTTTCTACACGTGTAATAAAATCATCTCTCTGTAAGTATTGGAATTCTACATAATTATAGGGAATAAATATTTTTGTGGCAAACTCCTTCCTAGCAGCAGGCTTGACATGCTAAGAATAATTCTGGTGGAGGTAGTGTACTGATTCAAATCCAGTTAAGAAATTGAAAATTACTTGGAGGATGCAGTTTCTCCCAAGTCTCCAGACAGTATGGTGTTTTGGTCATGCTCATTTTTGTGACCAGGTAGCCTGTAGGCTAATTGTTTGGTTTCTGTTTAAAGGTGCATTGTACACAGAATACTCACTTCATAGCTTCAAAGAGAAAAAAAACCCAAATAAACAAAGCCCCAAAACTACACCAAAAACATGAAGAGGAACATTTCCTTCATGACTGACAGAGCATTCATGTGAGCAGAACACCAATGAAAGCATATTGGAGATACGATTTTTGAAACACTGTAACACTGTAAGTGCAATAACTTGCTTTATTTAGTATGCTTGATATTGGTTTTTGTTCTGTTCAACAGTTAATCTGTCAAGGTTTACCTGAGGTATGGAAATGTTATTGTTTTGATCTTCAGTAGAGGTATAGCTTGAAAAAATTTTCTTGTTTACTGACACTGTGTGTGGGGGTACATTTCCGAATCTCACTTTCAGATAACATGAGTATTGTGTGGCAGACTGTAGTGGGAAATTGGACTTCCCAGGAACTAGGGAATCCTGGCGAGGTCAGCTTGTTAACCTGTGCCTCTTGAATTGGATGCCTGAATGTGAGTTAACAATAATGCTTGTCTGACTCCATCGTATCTCAGTCAAGCTGTCAATAAGTCAGAGTTCTTGCATTTACAGTTTTTTAATGTGAAAGAGAGTATTGCCTTCTGAGAAATCTCCCTCTTCATCTGAAAAAATTTGAGCATGCATTTTGACTTGTTATTTCAGGTTCCACTAATAGAATAAATTCCTGGTTTCCAGCCTGCTGTTTTAAAATTGAATAATATAAGTAATCTCCTCATTGGATGATCCTGTCATAGTTTAATGTGCATGTGACGCATTTTCTGTTTCCCTATTTAGACTAGAAAAATAAAACTAATATCCAGGGTCAGAGAACACTTATTTTTTCTTTCTTGGTGTCCAGTAAGAAAATGTAATTTCAGTACTGTCTCAGACTAGAATCAATACTGCATACTACCATGTTGTAATAGGCATTAGGGTTAGTTACTTAGCATTTTTACTTTTCCCTTTCTTGTGTCTCAGTTTAGCCTCTTATTAAAACAATAAGACATATCTTTTGAGGATTTTTTTAGTCAATAGTTATTTAGATAATGTATTTATAGTTCTATAATTGTAACACTTTTGTAGCTACAATTTCATTTAATAGTATATCAATGGTAATGTTTTGATCAATAAGGAATCCTCAGATGTATATATTTATGTATATATTTGTGAAAAATCTTGCTATTTGTCTACTTAGCAGCATGTTTTCTTTTTTTCAGCTTGTGTTTCCTATGGAAGAGGCTTTTGCAAGTGGGAACTGTTACCTTATTTTTGAGCTCTTTGGTTATTTTCAATCAAATTTGATAGAGGAATAGCAGTATTGAAAATTGTATCCAGCAAGGAAAGGTAGAAGGAATATCCAGCAAGGAAAGGACTTCTGTGCAAGTTCATCCCTTCGCAGACAAATGGCACTTCATTTATTCCATCACCCATGGAAATTCAGTTTACTGAATGAACTGTACTGAATGTAGAAACACAGAGGATTCAAATATGAATTTGCTTTCATTTTGTTGGGACATCATTTAAACTATAGAAATATTTTTCATAATTAACTAGTGGACAGTGACTAGTACAAAATGTTTTGAACTTACTGCCAGTTCACATCCAGAAAAAAACATTCTTCTGAAGTACAATAAATTGGTGGAGGATGTAAGTGTGTGCATTCAATATGTTATATAGTTTTTTGCTCTGCTTTTTCATAATAATGGCTTGCCTATTTCAGTCCTGCTAAGCTCTTGATTGCTGTGACACATTTTGTTAATCGTTATTTTAGAATAGGATATTCAGTTGCAGGACTGTGCTGTCAAAAGATATGTGACCAAAACTGAATGCATCTCATCAACTTGCAATGTAAAATGAGAAAGAACAATGGGTTGTAAATGAGAAGACATTGCACCATGAAGGAAGGGGCAAGGAGGTCTCTGCACAAGTGGTGAAAATTAAATTTAAAAAAGAAAGGTTCCTATTAAAAATTTCATTGGGTACTCCAGCATAAGACAGCTGAAAGTAAGCAGCTGAACATTTTTTTCCTCCAAAATTAAATATTTCGTTTGATTTATGATTGGGCAGTAAAGGATTATAAACCATGCTGTGGGATTGGATATTCTTTTTGTTTTTATTATTTTACAGAAACTTCATGAGCAAATCCAGGCCTGTACTCCATGTGTTCTAGCTCTTGTTTCTCCTTGCACAATTCATTATGCATGTTTTTTCTTGAAGTTGCCAAAATACAAATCTGCTGACACCTTTTTGCTCCCAACATATTGCATTTTAAAACTTTAAATAATGACTCAAGATTTGTATGAATTTCTTAATATACTGTTCTTGTTTCTATGAAAAACTTTTTTTTCTATGCAAAGCAGTTTATTTTTGTAAATAACACTCAACTGTTATTTTCCATGCAATGTCCATGGTTAAAGGTAAAGAGTGAGTGGCAGCTGGCGGATGTCAATGAGCTGCTTAATGTGCTATTCATAATGTCATACTCTCTGTAGAAGATATTCTAAAAAACCCTCCTGAGTTCTAAAAAGTGTTACAGAAGTTCATAACATTAAATGAGCAATGAGGTTTTCTACTTTATTCAAGTTATACCAGCATCAGCCTAAACAAAAATGTCCCATTTCACTCACATCCTCTCCCTCACCCACTACAATTACTCTTGGGAAAAACATGCAGAAAAAGTAGTTGTAAAAAGAAATTGGGTTGTTCCCATGCAGTCTTCATATTAGTGCAGAATACAAAGATCAAAATTCTAGATGCTTAAGTGAGTGCTTCCAGGAAGAAGCAGTTTGATGAACTGTAGGAGGATAAATAATATTTTACTTAGGGTCTGCTAATTACAAAAGGCGCTCTCTGCAATTTTTAGTCAAGTTCAGCTTGCTTAAGAGGGGAAAAAAACCAAAAAGTCAGACTGAGCATATATAAATTGAGGCAGTTAGCTAAAGGGAAGTCAGAAAGAGCAGCTGAATGGTTTGTGATACTGTGCAATCTGTTTGAAGTCATTGTATGAGACTCAGAACTGGAATGTGGGCTGCAAAAGAAAAGGCTTCAATTGGCTGACCTCTAGCTTCTTCAGATGGTGCAACATATTAGTGTTGGTTTTATCTAGATCAGAAGGCCATTACTGTGCCTTGCATCTCCCATGTAGCCTGTGTACCTGCATTTGTGTTCTGTGGAAACCAAGCTGTGAAGGTGTGGAGCGCTCCTGCTTCCCCTAGAATGGAACTGGCAAGTAGCCCTCAGCAGTGCTGCTCTGCAAGGACTGCAGAGTACTCCTCTGTTTGCCAGGCTTTGATACAGTACCAGCGGAACAAAAATTAAAGGTGACACCTTGAAACTCCAGGAGAAAGGTAGTTGTTCATAATAAGAGGATGTAATGCAGAATGGGAAAAGAGATCAGAGAGGCTGTCAAGTTAAATGCAAAAGTAAGAAGGCAAGCCCAAAAAAGACTGTTGAGAATCAACTTGCTAAAGGCATTACACCTAATAGTAACTAATGTTCATGATATCAGGGAGCTGAAAGTTTATCAGTGTTGGTGGGGTCAGGAGCTGATCAAGATATAAAAGTAACAGTTGAAAAAAAATAAAACTGCCATGTACAAGTTAAGTATGTTTGGGGGGTTGATTTTTTTTCTTCTCAACATATCATTTCACCTTGAAGGTTTTAGCAAGAGTTACTAGTACTGAAGTAACAGAACTCTGAAAAGAAGTGTTTGGTTGCTTTTTTTAAGGGACTATTTATGGTAATTATAGCAACTTTAGGCCAAGAAGTCTGGATTCTGCATTGATCACACTTCAGAAGCTATAGAAGAAACTAGTATGTTTTTAGCATATCTGCTAGTGTATTGGGGAAGGATTGATACAGCTTTTTCTGAGGTTAATTTGCTCAGTCTGATGGAGGGTTTTTTAAATATCTCATGATGCCTTCAGTATGAGGCATATGATATAAATTTGCATTTTCAGAATACTTCAAATGGCTCTTAAAGAAATTAAAGTGTCCTGCAATAAGAAGCAAAGTCTTTCTACTTAATAGTCAGTAATTAGAAAAGTTCTTTAAATTGTCAGACTTCTCAGTAGAGGCATTTACAAACAGAATCATGTAGGAATCAGCTCTGCAGGCTGTGATGGTTAACATAAGATAATACAAACCAGCTTCTGTACTGTTTATTGCTTCTCATATGTCAAGTTGCAGGAGGCATAAATGAAATTATGGGTTAGTAGTTTTAATTATACATATCATTGCAATGTCTTCAAAGTCAACCTATATTTGGATAAAATTTGTACTTCTAGTCTTTATAGTTCTACTATGTAGTAGTGATCAATTAATTTTTTTACAGTAGCTGTAAGAAGATTTTGCTTACCATTTTTAGAATCAAGGTAGCATATGCCATTTTTATTTTTACATAATTTTATGGAAATTAGCACATAGATTTGCCAAAGTATGAAAAAAATAATTTGGCAACTGTCAAATCCTTAGGGATTCTACTGGTTTCTTTGAGATTTTGAAAACACTTTCTTACCCTGTAAAATACATTTCATATTGATTGCCACTAAAACTGAGATTTTCCCATTGTTCTTAATGATACTAAGAGCTGCGTGGCCTTACTAGTAATCTTAGTTTTAAGATCAGGGTTATTAATTTGGGGTTAGGGAGGAATTGTCTAACAGATTAGGTTGAAAACAGTTGTATTTTTTTAGTCTTTAGTTGTAAATGAGATTCACTTTCCTAGGATTGTCTGAATCACTCGAAGTATTTCTCTGTAAGAATAGGCTGGATACTTGGTGCCAAAGACAGAAATAGAATGCAAGGACTTGGGAGAAATTGAATGGTGAATGTTAATATGTTACTTTCTAAGCTCCTCACAGAAGTATCTTCTAATTAGCACCGTCACATTGAAATTAATAGGAATGCAAAACATTTCACTCTTTATTCAGTCTTTATGTAATGCAGCCCTTTTTGCTTAATTACCTGTAGTCTGTTTTTCAGACTACAAATTCTAATCTTGGGACCACCAACTACTTTTGCAATGCAAGTCATATTTAGAATTATTAGGAAGCACTCTCAATGTCTAATTTGTTTTACAGATGCTTAAATACTGTTGTAAGTATATTTACACTAGAAAAAAATGCTGCTTAAATGGTCTAAATTTAGGGGTGGAAGAGCTTTGTGAAGACTTACTACTTACATATATTTAGCATTTTGCTGTGAGTTTTCCCATTAACTTCAATTAAACATGCTGGTGCTCTCAGTGGAGATGAATATGTAAGTCTTCACAGGATTGGGCTTTAAGTGGTGAGGGAGCAAGTGAATACAGTTGGCAGAGTGCAAAGTAACAGTACATGTTTGCCTGTGTAATTATCTGTGGTCAGAGCATGCAAGTGATCTGCATTGCAGGACTACAGAGCAAGCAGACAGCATATTTTGCACCCTAAATGGTAAATAAAGTTCAGTTTCAGATTATCACAGACATACATCTGAATTCAGTGCAAGTAACAAAGGTGTAATAGCTGCTAATGACTTACACTAGGATTTTGTTGATGTTTTAAAAGCTACTGAGAATTAGATAAAAGTCTGAAAATACTTCAGTAGCTAACTATTTGTAAACTCTTTCATCTTATTTATTTAGTACCCTGATTTCTCATACAGTGTTACTCTGCTGTCAAGCTGTGCTACTTACTTGTGATTGGTATTAATAGCATTTACATTCATTAATATTTATGAGTTAAAAGTATATATGAGTTTTTAGAAACAGTGTCATATATCAGGGTCAAAAATCAGGGGTAAAAAACCAGAAAGTATTCAGGGCTGCAGAACAGCTAGAGAAATTGAAGCTGGGAGCTATGTTTCCCAAACAAAAGATTTTATTTGAAGATAAAATTCTTTTCAATAAAAGTGGAGAAAAAGGTGCAGGCAGTGTAAAAATGTAGTGTGATAATGAAGGATGCCAGAAGTATCACCTGAATTTTCCACACATTCTTTTGCCATTAGAGATGAGGGCAGAATCTGTGCCATAACTGTCCAAGGTGTGAAATGCTGATGAGGCATTTGAGCCAGCTGGATGTGGCAGAAAGGCCTGTGTTGGCTGGTGTGTGCATACTGTGTCTTCAGCAATCCCAGCCCCTTACAGGTTACGTCATCTGAAATACCTGTCAATAAATAATAACCTGAACTACTATATTTGATTTAGTTCTGCATTTTAGATCTCTAGGTTAGACCTTGGCTTATTTAGTCCATCTGTAGCATCACTCTTTGATAGGGTTGTGCAGGAAAATGCAGATCTCAACCAGAACAGGGTTGCCCAGCACATTGGCCATCTGTACATACTGGCTTCTTGCCTTCTGCTATAGACTTTGCCCTAATTTTGGCAAGGAAGTAAAAGAGTTCTGCTTTATTTCATCAAGTAGTAGAAATTCTTGCCAGTTTAGTAATAGATGGATTGGCAGTATTCTTGATGCCCATTCCCCTGCTTCTAATCTTGGCCTTGAGATTTTGGCAATATAAGCTCCCTGTTCTGTGTATAACCATCATTCTACTACAGTTTTGATCTCTAGGCATGGGAAAGAAAAATTTATAGTAGATAGCAGTTATTCAATGGGCATGAGCTTTAAGTATTTTCAAAATAAACATTTTTATAAAAAAAAAATTCCAGCATTTTTACTTGAACCTTGCTCTCAAGAATCCCATTAATTCAGCTTGTTGTCTAGGTATGCTCTCCCCATCAGTAATAATAAAGTTGGTCTGCTTCTTACTTTGTAAGAAATTTTGTCGTCCTAAATTTGGCAGGCTGTAGGTAGTTTTGTGAAAGGAAGCTGATGCTTTTCAAGAAGAATTTAAGCTTGCAGTTCTATGCAAGTGACTGGCTAAACAAATAATATTCATTTTGCTTTATAGTCTCTTTTAAAGGTTTGGGTTTATTTTGCTGGGTTTTTTCTTTTAACATTGTGGGGTAGTACTGCCATGGACAACTTGAATGCATGGAACAGCTCTAGAGTGTGCAGGCAGATGGAGGGCTTTGATTTAAAAAACACAGGCCATTGTTCTGCTCAGAATTTTAGAGTTCTACATCGAATTTTAGAGTTAGTCTGAGAGATGATATCAAAAGAGTTTTGAGAGATGTGCATGTGTTAAAAGTAAAAATTTTCCTATAATGCCTTTGGCACATTTTAGATTTTTGAAGTGGTAATTTTTTGAATAAAAATTGTAAAGGCATATATGAAAATAGTTTAAAGATGGTAAGAGGCAATGATATAATACTGTCCATAAGAAAAAACAGATGACAATTGTGTATTTTTGTTACTTTATTCCTTTAGCTTTGTTAGAGTTCTGAAGACAGAACTGCATGCTGTGTTCAGTAGCTTTTCAGGGTAAAGGAACATGTCTTGTTGCTTCACAAATGCAATAATACTTGACTTTTGTTCAAACCTCTTGACAGTTGTCACTCTGACCAGTTGACACAATACTCACCAATTATTTGAGTCTAAGCAAATTCTTCTAAAATATAGCAGTTGTTACCTCTAAATTCTGGAAAAGCCTAACTAAATGTGCTGAGTAACTTCTCTGTTGTTAACAAGGTTATATTTTTTTTTTGCTGCAATGTGTTTTGCATGCTTTTAAAGTAATTTTAAGGTCAATGATTATGAAAAGGTCTCAGTGGAATTTGGTCATGCTGTAGCAGAAGGTATTAATGCTTCTTGCAGATCTCAGGTTTGTCTATTTAGTGAAGTACCTTAGTGTTTCACCCGAGTCAGCAACGAAGTAGCCATGCAGCTGCTTTCTCCCTGCTGTGGGGAGCAGAATCTGAAAAAAAACCCAACCAACCTCATGGATTAAGGTAAGAACAGGTTAATAACTGAAACAAAATAAAATAGAATAATAATAATTATGACTAATTATGGCTAAAGAGACAAGAATTAACAAAACCCAACAATATCCCACCCAAAACCCCCATAAGTAACACTAACAATACAAAGGAGGCTAAACTCAACAACCACCCGACCCTGCAGCAGAGGCCATCACCAAACCCATTACCCCATAATAAGGTTAAAGGTTGAATCCAAATTCCAGTCCTCCCAAAACAAAACACAAAGACAAGCACAATCTATACCATAATAGTTCCTACTTGGCTTCTCTCCAAGGTCTGCCCTGATAAACTACTGCTGTTAAATCTCAAGCCCCCCCCGGCCCAAAGTCATTAACCCTCCTATATTACTTGTCCCAATAGGAATAAATTCCTGTTTATTCCAAGAATAAAACTGAAGAGAAGCAAGTGTTGCATGATACAGTGGCACACTGATGCCCAGCCTGTCCCCCAGCAGTGATCAGCCTGTCCCAAATGATTCCTCCTAGTTCATATACTGGGCATGAGCTTCAATGAGATGGTATTCCTTTAGCCAGCTATCCTTTAGCCAGATGGTATTCCTTTGGGTCAGCTGTCCTGGCTATGCTCCCTCTCAGTTTTTGTGCATCTCCTCACTGGCAGAACACAGGAAACTGAAAAATCCTTGATTTAGAGTAACACTACTTAGCAACAACTAAAACATCAATGAGTTATTGACATTATATTTTAGTTCTAAATCAAAACAATAGCAGTGTGGCAGCTAATAAGAAAAAAATTAACTCTATCCCGGGTGAAACCAGGACACATATAAGGACTCTTAACAAGTAACAAATGTGCTTCTTTGCTTTTAAAAAAATCTCTTTGTAGTCTCCTGAGCTCAAGTTTAATGTATTTACTTAGGATGGCTGAATTCTTTAATAGCGGGAGGGCTTTTAAAGTAACTTAACCCAAGTTTACATTTGTAGAAATGAAAATTTTGCCTGTCTTAAAAAATGAGTCATCGTTTTCTCTAGAATTTGTAGAACAATGAGCTGTCATATGGAATTACAGAAATTGTTTGGGTAGAATCTCTGGAGGTCTTGTGCTTAATCTGAATAGCCAAGCCACATTTTTATTGTTGTTGCAATAATTTGGAATTACACTTTGGATAGTTTTGAGTTGCTACTAGGTAGCATTTTAGCTTCATCTTTGACAGGTTAACTTAAGTTTAACTCCCACAATCTGTCTTTGTGCATTTGCTCTAGGCCCCTGACCGTCTTGGTACTCTCTACTAGACCCTCTCTAATTTTTCAACATTACTCTCAGCTAGAGATCCAAAACTGAATACTCTGTTCAGATGCAGAGTAGGAAGGTGTGGAGGGATAGAATGTAAGAAAATAGTGCAGAAGGCAGTCTCACACCTGAGGAGTTGCAGCTGTACTGATTCCCAAAGATCAGGAACAGGCCTGCCCTTAATAGGGCACAGCTGTGTCCAATAAGAAGACGAGTGCTACAAAAGAGTGGGTTAGCTGGGTGGGGAGAGAGCTGGAGTTTGCTGGTTGTGCTGTGAGGAGAGATGGAGTCTGTTGGCTGTGCTGTGAAGAAGGAGGAGTCAGTGATGTGAGGAGCTGCATATTATAAATCACCGGGGAGGTATGGGAACTTTTGCAGTAAGATGATAACAGGAAGGAATAGCAACTTGCCTGGATCTGTTGGGCACCCTTCTTATTTTGCTTAGGTTGTCTGGGTTGAAGCTCTGACATTGATCTGATCAGCTACTCCCTGTGATGCACTGCTCTGTACAAATTCCTAGGTGTGTAGGTGGTCTCATCATTCAGGGTGCTGTTTAAAAAAAAACAAACCCAAATGAAAAACCGCATCACAATATAAAATCAACCATTTGGGCCCCAGTATTAACATCTTTGATATTCTGGTCTTTACAAGCTGCTAAGTGAATATTGACTAATTTATTGTTGCTTCTTGATCTAGGCAGAATGCCTCATTTTTAACCTAACAGTTTACTTTTTCACTCTGCTTCTCAGCTTCCAGGCAATGCTGTATGAGATGGTACCAAAAAACTTCACTGAGATTTGGTTCCATGAAATCCATAGTTTTTCCCTTAGCCACCTAAGTAGTCATATCATTAAAGTAGGCAGTTAGGTTGGTAATTTGACCTTGGTAAAACAATTTTGGCTGTTTCTGGTTACTTTATTGTCCATCTTGTGTTTGAAAATTGACTCTAGGAGGGCATCCTCCATGTGGGCTTCTTTGGTACTTTGTAGTTCAGGTTATTGGGTGTCTTCACCTTTTCTGGGATTAGCCTTTTTTGAAACCTTTGAAACCACCCCAACTGTTAGAATTTTTGGTAGCCATTAGCAATCTCATAATCACATTGGCCAACCTTTTCAGTTACCTTAGGTGAATGCCTTCTAGCCCCAAGGGTCTGAATACAGCTACACTAAGTATTCCAAAGCTGTTGGTCCCATAGTGTTTGTTTCCCTGACCTTCCCAAACCCTTTCAGTACCTTAAATTATTTGGGAGCAAGCTTTTTCTGTATGGAACAGGGAAAAATGAGACATTTCAGTCTTTTCTGCATCACTATCACTGGGCTGTTTTTCCCTATCCACCAGAAGAATCTTGTTTTCCTGAACTTCCTTTCTTACTAACAATACCCATAGGATATTTTCTTGTTGTCATTTATGTTCAGCAAAGCAAGTCTTCCTGAATCTTGCCAGTGAGTGATGCTTTTCTTCTCCTCCTTTGTTGCCCGTTTCTTTTTGTATGTTCTATTCTTATCATCTTATAGAAAGAGAGCATCCTATCCCTGTGTGGATAAGCACGTTTCAAATTACTGTGAAGGGCAGGGGGAGAATGTTTTTAGGATTGGCTTTGTTAATGGAACTCTCTGTGGCTTAGTGTTTTTATATGGCATGTCTATAATTAAACAAATTGTGACAAAGTAAAAGATTTTGAAAAATATCCACAATAAACCTTCGTACTCCTATCAATGTGAAGGGCTTGGAAAGGATGTTTTAAGCAGCTTCTTACACTTGTATTTCTAGTCAGTTGTGAACATCATTTTACCTCTGCAGGCTAGAAGTCTGAACTTAGTGTTTGAGCTGAATAGTATCGATTATCATTAGACTTGAAAATATAGTAGTTGAGAAAAATGCTTTATGGAAGAGGTTTCAGCTTTAAGTGACAATGTACTGATGCCCCTTAATAAAATCGAAATATTATTTCTAACTATTGAATTCTCTTTCAGGATCAATGGCTTTCATACTTAATCTTTCTGAAAATAGAAATGTGCGATATTAAAATCCTAAGTCCTCCCCTTCCACATGACTGTTATTTATCCATTAAAAGAAGTGGAATACTTACTATTGACTTGTCCTTGTAGAACATAACAGTAAGCAACTAGGACTTTGTTTTCTAACATGGACTTTGTGTTCCTGTTCTGACTATTGTCCATGCCTGAGGCACCCATAGAACAAGCATACTTGGGATGTGAGAGCACTAGAGACTTCCATTAGACTGAATGGAAGCTCTTTTATTTGTTTGGTCCTATCTGCCAGTAATGGACAGGGAAGTCTTGGATCAATTGATATTTTCTATATAGACAAAAAGAAGATCTGCCCAGCCAGAAATTGAGCAGTGCTTCTAGGAGCCATGATATTTACATGGCCAGAAAATATATTATGTGGAAGCAAATTAAGAATGCTAAAAGTGTGCTGTTTTTAAAAAATTACTCTAACAACACAATTCCTTTGATCCTCTTTCCAGCAGAGAGGTTATTTAAACATAACTTTACAGTCATCGGCAGTAGTAGTCGTTATTTTTTTTCTTAACATAGCATTTTTGTTGAATTTTGCCTTCTTCAGTGTCCTCTACTGCTTAAATCCCACTAGTGATACCTGTATACATTTTCTGTGAGAAAAGAAAAGATCTACTGTTGAGTTGAAAATTTCTTTCATGCAGTATGAAAGATGGTCATATATGTAGCCCTCAAGGAACAAGCTGTGAGAGAGTTCTAGTTTCAATTCCACTAAGTGAAAGACAAAGTTATTTTTAGGGAGATAGTTTGCTGTAATGAAGTTCTTAAATCCCCTGTAAATTGAGTTTGTTATGAATTTATTGACACTTGTGGTCAGGCAACTAAATTTTCTACTGATAAAAAAATCTTATTTTTAGTAGTATGTCATTGGATGATTTGCAGTTACATATGCATTTGCCTTTGTGATATGAATAATTTTGAATAAGGACCTCCCCCCACCCCCATCAAATAACTCAATTTTATCTCTGACATGCTTCTACCATTTTTATTGTTGCTATGCTTTGCCTGTGTCTTGTACTGTTCTCGGTATGCTTAAAACATTGCAATTCCCAGACTTGTCTTCTGCAGCAGAAAGACACCCTTAGGTCCATTTCTCAACTTCTAATGTTAAAAAAAGCACATAACAAGTCCAGATATTTTGCTTTTTCATTCACTGAAATTGCTGGCAGGGGCAGAAAAGGACTTCTGATTTGTGGAACATTACCTTGGCAGGAGCAGAGACAGGAGTGGCTGTTGGATCTTAGACTTTTAAGGGACCTGTGAAGAGTCCAGAGCAGCTTTTGCTATGTTCTTTGTTTGTTTAAATTGACTTTTTTTCTGAAATAAGTTTTTTCAGATGCTGTTTTCTTTTATGTAATATTCTAAGTGGATTGTTTTATTCCAGAGAACTTTACAAGTAAATCTTTCTATTCCAGGATTGTTTTCCTGTGCCTGGTGTTACATCTTGATAACATGGGCAAAACTCTAATTACAGATAGTAAATTAGTCTTTGCAACCTGCAAACTGTTCCAGAGGCATGACTAATTTTTTAATGGCAATGCTTCTAGAAATCGTACAACAGGGATATGAACCAGGCACAGTTAATGCTGGTATGGAGATTAGTATTTCTGCTCTGAATTGCCAAGCATACATGACATACCTTATACAGAATATCCCCTGGGTCATTGAGTCATATTTTAATATCACACCCTGCTTCTTATATCTCGCAGTGGGTAAAGTCAGCTTTATAGCTCAATTTTTTCCTTCTAATTACAAGGATTATGGACTATTGTCTGTATTCTGTATTACTTAGTATATTAAAATGTATTCATTCTTGCTTGAAATTTGATTTGATAAGGAGTTGTCTCAAAGATAAAGCAGCATCAAAATCAGAAAGATTGAACAGGAAAGTAGGATGTTTCCTTTTGTAGCAATTGTTGTTCTCCCTTTACTGGGTGTTTGTACACCAAGTCCAGCTCCCTGTTTGTGCCAGCACAGCCCTTTGTGGAACTGCAATGTAAGTAACATTAGCGTATCCTTCATGATTTTTTTTGATGGTTTCATGATTGTGTTTGACTTATCTGTTGTTTATAAAATTGCTGCAGAAATTGTTCTGTTGGCACAGCAAAAGGGGCAGTCAAGGTGAGAGCAAGAGACAAGAATTTGATGCTCTAAGCTGACAGTTCTGCTAAAGTTAAGTTACAAAGTGTACTCATGACTTTATTCCTTGGCTTTGAAAGCCATTTCTTCAAACTAACTGTACTGGTTTGAAAGCAAACCAGTGGGAAATCCTAAGTCAGAACTACAATTTTAATAGGAAAATGAAATGCAGTAGTACCAAACTACTGACGGAGTCAGAATACAGCCTTACACCCTGTTGGTCAGGGTGCTGGTAGCAGTCCGAATAAATGGTGGCTGCAGTCCTCCTGGAGTGACGGATGAGGTTCTGTTGAAGCAGTGATCCTAAAGAAGGGTGTAGTTTTCTTCTGAAAGTCCAGTGATGGCGTAGATGGGCCTGGTCTTCCTCTGGGAATCCAGTGGAAAAAGGCTGCCTCTGGCATTCTAAATCTCAGATTATATCCAGGTAGAAATGCTTGACTCTTCCCCCTGGGTGTGGAACATCTTACAGTGGGGTGATGTAATTTTATCAGTCATGCAGTGAGACCCATGGCCTATTAACAGAAGATATCTCCTGAAGGGAGGATGGGTCCTGGAAGAGATAAAGAACACTGCCCCACCTGGTTTTAACAGATGGTGATGAATACATCTGGTTACATCTTGCATTGCAATCTAAGACACTAACAGACAAAAAATCTTGTCGTGGAAACCCTTAAGCTCCAAATTACTTCCTTCATCTGATCAAGTTTTAAAAGACCTATATTTCTACACATATCCTGAGATGAAATGATTAAATTCAGAACTTTCACATCAATCTGGCGTGTGCCTGACCATCCTGAATGCCTCAATCAGTGAGTGCAATCTTCCTTGGTAATGCACATCAAGGAGGGTGACTATGTATTTGGAATGCTGGTGTTTCTTTCACCCTGCCAAGTGAATACCTTGGCAAAGATGTTAGAATCTGCATTATTCCTGACAGGAAGAGATAACCTCTTGAAGGGAATTCTATTCTCTGGTGTCTTTTGTTTTCTGCTTACCTCTCTGTATTTGAGGAATATTCCTGAGAGGCTTGTGACCTAGCAATATCTAGCTGCTCTAAATGGCCCTGAAAATACACTTGAAGTTCCAAGATGCATCAAAATTACTTTTTGAATTGTTCTAAGAACTGATGCTTCATTATGTGACTTGGTATATGGTCTGTAGTGGCTGTTGCCTGGTATATAATGGATGTCTTTTCCTCACTGATCTCCTCCCTTTTGGTGGAACAGGTACAGTCAGGACACCTCTAGACTTTTGTCAGTTAATCAGGACTGCTTACAACAGGTTGAAGTCCAGTAGTAAAAATATGTTTAAAACAAACTGCTCATTCAGAACCTAAAATAGTTCTTGAAGGCTTCTGGTTTTCCCTTTATGGTAACACTAGGTGTTTTTTATAAAAAAAAAAAAAGTAAATACAAAAGTCAGTAGAAAACTATATGGTTACTACATGATTAGCAGTAGATCAATAGTACCAAACTTGGAAGATGGACTACAATTATTTAAAAGTACTCAATTACCATTGAGAAGTTTATTTTAGAAAGGTACCTTGTAAAACCTAGTCTAAATATATGGTGCTTTGTCTGCCTCTTAGATTTGAAATGCAGACAAGTGAAGTGTCTCTTGAGATAATTCTTTTAATCTGAAAACCTCCACTGTGGAATAATGCCCACTCATTCATTAGTGATGGTGAATCCTAGGAACACGTGTGGGATGTAGGAATCCCAGAAAGTGTGATGAACTTTGTTCATCTTTATGAAAGGCACTTCAGCTGCCCACCAAAGGTAAATCATCTTTGAGCTGTATATGGGAAAAATACATTTATAAGGTATATTTCCATTCGACAAAAGTCTAAACAGTTGCTGAACATGCTTGTATGTAAGCTCCAGGTACTTGGTGATTCTTTCAAGGATATGTGTTCCCAATAAATAAGCATGCTGGATCGGAGAGCTTTTTATCAGAAACAAGCAATTTTGAAGCAGAACAGAAGCTATAATAAAAAAATTGCAAATGAATTGAGTTTTGCTTCATGCTTGGTGCCAGAAATTTGTCTTCACCAGGTTTTTCACAAAACACTAAATACTTCATCTTGATGTTTGAGAACATCTGCCAAAGAAGAAGATAGCAGCCCACGTGTGTTTCTCTCTGCATCCCATGGAAGCTTTTTGATGTTAAGACATTTCCTTTCTGCTCTTCTGAATTCACTTTTGAGATATGCCTTTTTTAGTCTGATATTCTAGAAATTGTTCTAGCTGTTTGTTCAGCTAGTTATGCCTATCCCCTTCCCTTCTTTCCACTCATGATATGGCCTCATGTTTCAAGTAGAAACATGTAATCTTCATGACTTCTCTGATCCAGGGGATCTTTTCAATCTGTTTCCTTGTTCAAAGAGTCTTTTAAGGAAAAAGTATTTCATTATATTATGTTGCTTCCTTCCATCGTGTGTCTAGTTTTCATCATTGCTTTGTTTCCTTGAAACTCTGATCCCTAGAATTGAGAGGTGCTTTCAATTTGGTAGTACCTGTTCTATAAGAAAGAAGGAAATGAAACATTTGCTCCTGAGTACTACCTAAAACACTCATTTGGGTACCATTTTCTCTCCATTCCTTGCCCATGATAGGGGTTCATTGAATGAGAGGTTTTTTTGGAGTGGGTGGTCTCAAGAGGGCATTGATATTACTTCTTTCCCCTTAAACCATTTCAGAAGTGGGATTGAGGGATTTGACAGGTCAGTCTTATTTCCTGTGTAGTTTATTTACTGTCATAATTTTCTATTTCCTTGCTAAGCTTCTTAATTATTCATCTCTACTTCCCCGAAATCTGTAAATAGTTTTTTGAGCAAGCCATGCATATGTTGACATCAGCTAAAATATGCATTTTTACTTCTTTGAGGTATTTGCTATGGCATGTATTCTCCTAACTGAGATATGTAACATAGAACAGGTTTTGGATGAGAATAATATTTTGTTTCAAACAATTTTGAAATGGGCTACAACCTACAAGAATCCAAAAATTTTGGATTTAGTTTTGGGTTTTTTTGATGTTTTTGCATCATCTTACCAAAGTGTGACAGCAGATGCAAGACAAACTCGTTTTCATGCTACATAGGCTTAGTATCTTTAGGTACCCAGATAATCCAATATAAGAATTTGCAAGGTAGATGTGATCTGCTGTATTTCTGCAGAAGCTTAACGGTTGCCACTGTCAGGATGTTACTTGACTGATAATGGGAAGTCTTCCTTGCTGGCAACTGATCAATTGAGTAATTAATGATTATTTAAAAAGAGGCTGCAACAAATATAAATGCAACTTGCTATATGGATTAATTGTGAAGGGTGAAGGTATCTATTTTTATATCTGTATTTCTACACAATTTTGAGAAGTGAGTGAAAAAGCTTTAGTTGCGGTTTAGTTGCAACCAAAATCCTTTACTTGATCGTGGATCATTAAACTTATCCCAGATTCTTGCTTGTAAGGTATTATTGTTATGGGTCTGTGTATATGTTTATGTGTACACATATATTTATATTTAGGCTTTACTTGTTTAAGTAAGCTGTAGGTATGTCAGATGTCAGAATTTTGGCACAGAGAGAATTCTTGAAAATTGGTGCTGGTGCTAACTTGCATACTGTAAAATTTGAGATACCACTTAGTAATGAGAATGTCTTTATCTCATAATGCATGTAGGCTTTGTGTATGAGGAAAAAACTGGTCAAGAAATCATAATGGTTCTTGTAGCTGTTAGGGATCAAGAAAGATAGAGCACGGAACTCCCTTTTTGCTTGTGTAAAATAAAGCAATAAAGGCAGATGCTGGCTTGAAGGTCCTACGTGATCCCTATAAACAATAAGATCAAAATATGGTTATGTTTTGGGGCTGTTTGGCATTGCACTGGCCTCCTGCAGTTGCTGATCTCTTAGGGAGTACTTATGTGGGCAAACTGCACTTGATTTTCAAGATGAGAGAAGGAAACAATTTACTGGCAAGCTTCATTTCTTTTCCTTGAGAATCACTGCTGTGTGTTCTAAATTAACCCCATGAGTTTGGGGTTATAGTAGTATATCTCAAACTTCTGGATATGCAGGAAATATATATATTTTTTAAAATCTGTTCTGATCCATTTAACTAGAATTTGCCACTTTTCTTCCTTAAGTTTCTGATTTTCAATCTGTTGATTTATGCAAGTGCTTACCAAAAATGGAACACCCTGCAAATACTGCTGAACAGCTAAACATGTTACAAGTGCAACTGTTGGTGAGACTCATTTTTAGAGGTACAGTGGTGCATTATTACATTGTGTTGTGCATGGCTTCTAATAATGTAGGTTTGGTGGGGTTTTTTAGTATTAGCATTTCAGTTATAATAAAAAATCTGGGGTTTTTTTGCAAGGAGAATTTCTTATTAAAATGCTTAAGATATGTGGAAAAGTTAATATTAGGGTTGTGAAGAAGAGGATCTTTAATTTTTCTGTGATTCATACTTCTGTCAAGCAAAAGATGGCTCTTTTAAGTATTTTCTTAGAAATATGATGCATTTGCATAAGCATCCAAAATAGTTGACTTCTGGTAGGATAGCAAAGTCATAAACAGCTGTCTGTGTACTGTTCATTAGTTGGGGATTTTGGCTTCTTTTTTATATATTTTTTTATTGTTTGTTTTCTTTTGTGCTCCTATTTCACTGTGAAATAAATATTCTTTAAGAACATCATGTTTAACAGTACAGGCTAACTCTTTTGAGCCATGCGTTCATGTTGAATTGTAGTACATAGTAGATATGCATAATACTTTATGTTAGAAAAGTCAGAAAATACAGAAATCAGTATTAAATGAGCTAATTTTGCAGCTCATGCAAAGGTACTGTTGGTCATAATTTGATATTAAATAAGAACATAAAATCTTCATATTTCATTAGATCTTATATCTTTCTACTTTACTTGTCCCAGTCCTGATAGTGACTGGGACAAGTCACTTAAGTACAATGACAGGTGCTTAAGAAGACAGCAGAAGTGTTCTAAAGATGAAAGGTTCTTTACTGCTCCACAAACTTCATGTTTTTGTAGGACATTAGCATATAGGCCCCATATCAAGCCAAAATGTCGTATGTTAGTTTTGAGACTGTTACAAGTAAAAACTAACTACTTTTGGACTGATTGCCTTTTTGGTTAGTGGCTCCTGGCTGTGAGAGTTTGCCCATGTATATCATACTGCATTCCAATATATTTCCTTTGTGTCTGAATGAATTTTCTGTCTTCCTGAATGCCTTGTTTTGCATTGAATGGGAAGCCCTTAAGATGCCAGTTATTCTGTTGTCTTTTTGTTCAAATACAGTTTTATTAATTTTCTTTCCAATAGCTCTATCTTCCTAGCAATTTGACACATTTTTGCTTAGGTAACCTATGCTTAGTTTTTAAGAAGCTTCTAAATAGGGCTTGTTTATGCTGGTGTTGCAATAAAATAGATGCACTTGTCATTGGTAATTGCTTTGAATTTTTTCAGTTATGAAATCAGCTATTTTATTTTGCATAACGGTATGTTTGTTGCATTATTTGTAGAGTGGATTTGAGCTGATAAAAAGAGCCATTTAAATTAATGGAATTTAAACTTTTGAGTGAAGAAGACAGTAAGTCATGCAGAAAAGGTTTAAATCCCTTCTGACATGGTAGCAGGAAAATAATCTTACAGTAGTCTTTTCTTCTGTTTGTCAGATTTGAAGCACATGTATTACTTGAACAACTTGCTTCCATTTACACAAAATTTGTATCATATAACTGTAGATATGAAAATTTAGTGTCTTGCTTCAGATGAATGTCATATTCCAAATACTATAAATTTTTGGATAAATACTGTATTCTGTAGTATCATCTTTATTAATATGAAGCACAAATTTGTATTTTTGATAGCATATAATTTAAATTGGAGGTGGCTTTTCATTTTGCTGCTATGAATGCATTAATTTAAAATGCCTGGTTTTCTTAGGATGTGTTTAAGAATGTCTACAGGTGTGTAAGGACGTGTTTAGGTTGTACAATGAAATGTAGTGCAGAAAGTGGCAGATGAGAGTCCAAGATAGCACAGGATATGGGATCAGTACATTGTATTAGGCTGGGTCTGTGCCTGAGGTAAGAAGCCCTTTCCAGAAGAGAGAGTAGCTTGTGTTTGAAGAGGTGTTGTCAAAGTCCTGCCGCATTTAAGAAATAGGCTGCATTAATTAGGAATTAGGCTGCATTAATTAGAGGTTCTTTGTGTAAGACACCTTCCCTTTGTCCTAACTTTATTTCCAAAAGGTATTTCCTTTTGGACCTTGAAATGTGTTGTAGCTTTGATGTCATTTTTAATTAAGTAAAGATACTTTTTCCTTGCTCTACCTTAATGCTTAATTAAAGAAAAGAAACCCCAAATCTATATTTATAATTGTTTTTAAATTTAATTTTAATTAATATGGAAACAAAAATACAAACTGAATGCTTATGAAGCTATTTGGAAATTGGTTGTCAGCTTGAAATTGTGGAATAACTTTCATCCCCTAAGTAAACCCTTAATATGCTGAGTGACTACTTAAACTGAAAAAGAGATAATGTAATAGGGTATTTCCACAGTGATTTTTTTTTTTTTTTTACTTCATTCCCTTTCATATTTAGTGAATTTTATGAACCTATGAATACTACAGGAATGGGTAAGTAAATGGCTTAAAGAACAGTGAGGTAGCTGTGAAAATACCCAAGAGAAAAGCTAAGATGTCTGTCTGGGTGTCACTTTTTGGCAGCTCTCTCTTGTAATCACACCCAGGGCCTGTTTCCTGTTTTTGAGTTTGTTTCTACAGTATATTTGCAATTTTTCTTAGTAATAAATATCATGGGATGTCTTCAAAAATTGAAAAAATGTAGGAGACTCATTGTATGTGGAAGGTTTGCGAAGTACATTGTATGAATAGTTTTGTACAAATTTGTTGTGGTTAAATGGTCTTAACTGCCGTCTGCCATTTAAAATATTATATATACAGACATTATATATCAGCAAGAGATTTTGAACTGTTATGGTTTAAGTAAAGAAGGTTTTTGATAGGGGTGCTATGTACTTTAATCCTCTGCATCTGTCCATGAGACTGTCCTACTAGTTTTAATAAAACTCTGCCTGTAAAACCATTTTGAAAATATTTTCTTAGTATTCTGGATTTGCAGGCTGTATGTATATTTAGAAAGAGTTGTCTTTAATTAGTCCCGTCTGATTCACTTGGTGATACAATATACCAGTGAGTTTTTCCCATCACAACTGTTTCCATGGAGATGAGTAGTGACAATACGCAGCAAATGTGAAATGTGAAATTCATGGGGAATTTAAAGGGAGAACACTCACTTTTACATCTTGTTGATTGGCATGATTAATGGGAAACTGAAATAATGAATCTTAATGTCACTGTATTAAAACATTTGAATGAGTGGTAGAGGGCTCCCATTCTTTCCTGACGTTTGCCTGGTTTCAGTCCTGCTGGTGTGACTAAAACCTAACCCACAGTACTCTGTATTGTTTGTTGGCCCAGCAAGTGACTGAGTTATTGGATATGAAGCTTGTATTGGTATTGTCACTGATGGACAGGGAGAGGAGCTGAGGAGCTAGGGAGCAAAATTAATAGGGGAAGTTTTTTGATGTTCAGTAGAGGATATAATCACCCTGGTTTTAATACTTGTAAGAAACAGGGGCAGCCAGTCTCTTTTCTTCATTTTTATTCCAGTTGACCAGACTATGCAGTTTTCAAGCCCTAGCTGTATGTCTAGCAATTTCTAAATGTCTAAATTAGCAGTTTCTAAAACCTGAAGTTAGTCCATGTTACTCAGAATACTAGAATTGGTTTCTAAATATCATGCTTCTATTTTCACCTACTAGTCAAGATCCTTCACGCCATATCAGAAGTTATTTTTGCAAGCTGGACTGTACAGCTGGGCCATTTCACCAATCTGTAGATAAATGCTCATAACTATTTTTAGGAGGAATATTTTTTAAAAGGGTATATTTATATCCATTTTTCTGTGGAGGAAGAGTATAGCAGAGGTGGAATGCAAAATAGATAAGGAGGATTTGTGTTTCCAGCACTACGGGACTGGTGCTCCCAGGAGAGCAGTTGTCAGTTTGCACAGATGATTGTCACAGAATATACATGGAATCCAGTACACATTTCTTACATAGGCTTGGCATTTGTACAGGTTTGAAGGACAAAGTATTGTTTCAGTCTGCCAGCTGTATGGATAGTGCATTGCATTCATCAGCACTTGTGCTGGTTTCACCTTGCTGGCTTAGAGGCTTAGGATGCTCTTGTAGATCTTGTGGTTCAGTTCCTGGTATTTTTTGCCACAGGATGTTACATCCGCTACCTTGAGACATCATGAGACAAATGCATGGAAGAATAATTCCTGAGTGCAGTTAATACACAGGTGTCACTTGTTCGGGACGTCCTTAAAGCAGAAGATTGCAAAACTGGGAGTGTGGTCTTGGAAGCATTAAGATGTAGTGAGTAGACAGGCTGACATATGGCATGATGACACAGCGATGTCAAGATGCTTGATCCACCCTGCCAAGCAGGGAAAACTCTGTTCCCTCCTTCCTGACTGCAGAAGCAGGTTGCACAACATGTGGACAATGGTTTGGTTTGTCAGATTGAGGCTGTGGCAGAGCCATCCAGCATATATTCCCAGGCAGCACTGATCTTGTAATTTACATGCCTTGATACAGATTTTCCAGTGCTTTGACCCTCTATTCCACTTTTACACCTTCTCTAACCCAGGCTTCTTCCAAGACAGCAATTCACCCCTAATTACTTTCTCCTCGATTGCTTAGGCACATGGGTGCCCAAATTGGTATTACTGATGATGTTGTCACAGGAAGTTCACATTTATATGGTACTGCTTTAAGGTAGTGACCGTTTCTTGTGTCCTGCTCATTTATCTTAAGCTCATGCCTGGACCTGGTTGGTAGCAGGGCCATTTTCTTGCAGCCCTGACAGGAGGTATGCAGGAATACCCTAGGGAAAGGTCTGAGTGGTTTTGGTGGTCACACCTTCCTAGGTGTTTGTTATTGGTGAGGGTCTGAGGAGCCATATAATCACACTGAATCACAGGCAAGCCTTTGCTCTGCCCACTTCAGCTATTCTTAGTGAAGAAATCATGCTGTGATGGAGGCTGGAGGCTATGGTTGCATGAGCACTTTAATTCACTGTGCTTCTGGGCCATTCCTCAACAGCCTTTTCTTGCAAGTCTTCTAGACTGTGTACCTGCTACAGACACCCAGCTCAGCTCTCCACGGGCATGAACACCTCCCTTGAGCTACCTTCGAGCTCTCCTTCCCTGCTGAGAAGGTCCTGCAGAACTTACCAGGCCCAGTTCCTATTGGGAAGGCTGGAATTGAGCCAAACTCAGCCACCAAGACACAGCAAGAACAGAACCTTCTTGGTTGTGCACTATTTTAAATAAAATACTCAATGTAGAGAGCTGGAGTAAACAATGACCAAAGAAAATAATTTCAAGAATATGTCTAGTTGCAAGAGTTAAGGACTGAATGGTAATAGAAATGTTTCCACTGTACCCCATAATTCAGTGTTTTACTCACAACTCCAGGCTGTCAGTGAATGTGCCTTCCAGATATGTTCTCTCCTTGTTTTTGTGTACCTCATAAGGAAAAGTGTAGGAAGGCAGACTTCTCAATCATATATAACAACAGTAAGGTAAAAGAGAAGATGATTCCAGTAAGAATAATGATAATTTAGATAATAAGTATCACTTGTAAATGGCATTTCATCATTTTATCTTAAGAAATGCATGGTATTAGTTGCTTTATTTCAGGAAGACTGGTGAGTAAGGCTGTTCAGATGAACTGACTTTTAGTCCTAGTGCAAGCTGATTTTTAAAGACGAAAAAAATTTTATCTTTCCTTCAGCTATATCATTTGCCTCCATTCCTAGGCTCACAAATAGTGACATAAGTTCTTTCAGGATTTAGAAAGCAAGCCTATTGGTTTGCAGACTTGTTCAATTTAGCAGGTACGCTTTGGTGCTTGAAATGCAAATTGACCATCATAGTGTGTTCATTTGTGAAATGCAGCTGTTGATCCTGTACAAAGTGCATTGGATTTTAGGCACAACTTTTCTTTTTGGGGGATTTTCAGCAAAACTGTTGGTCAGTGAAGCCTGCAGATTGTATCACAAAGATACAATTTTTTGCTGGTAGCAAAAATAATAGAGTTTTCAAAAAAATGCAGTCTTAACTACTGATTCTCTTATTGGGGACAATTTAGTGTACTGTTTTACAACAAACAACGCTGTGTTTTGATATTGTATTGTTTTGGTTTTTTTAATTACTGGGTTTTGGTAAAGTATCATTTCCATTAAGAGGGAAGGAAATTCCTTGTGTTATTTTCTTTTTTTTTTCCCTAGTCAAAATTTACATTTGGAAAACAGTTCAATGTTTCATTGAGATTTGTAGCAGTTCTAGTATCTGTTAACTGCAGCACTGTTTTATGGTGACATTTGGTTGACTCCAACAGCAGTGGAGATCAAAGGGATTTTTTGTTTATGTGTTTTGAATCTTATCAGCAACTCTAGAAAGCTTTTTGTGGTATTTGAGTTCTGCTAATAAATTGGTTTTGTAGTGAAGAGGACAATTGATACTCTAGTGCTGTGAACTGTGAATTCTGAGTAATAAGTTTTTGAGCACCTGTGTTAAGTTACCAAAATCTCATGAAAAGAATAATGATGAAGTAAATATTGCTGTTCTGCATATTATGTGAACAGTGTTTATGCCTCATTAAAGTTTATGTTCTCTGTTGTAATGCATTATTCCATTAATAGTAGCTTACAAAAGTTAAGAAATAACTACATTCTCATTTGTTTTGACTCCCCTCATGCTTAGATGGAATTTGCTGACAGTGGGGAGATGCTGTGTGTGTATGTTTTTATTCATTACTGAAATAGTTTGTTTTTAAGTCCTTAAGTGCCCTATCTGGATAGTCGTGGAATTGAAGTGGGTCTTGCTGTGCTGGATTGAAATGAAAAGATAACCTCATAAATGTGCAGCTCAGAATCCAGCAATGTGTGGGATGCTTGCATACTTGCTTGCTGCAGGAGATCTGAGAATGCTGACAGCAATTTGTTTATTGCAATGAACAGTTGCACACTAATGAGTGAGCTGTGTGACTCAGAAAAATACCTCAAATCTTCGCTTGGCTGCTAAGATGTGATGAATTTCCAGAATATCTCAAAGAACTGCACGATGCTTGTTTCAGTCCAGAAAGTGGATGACAGTTGCCGAACTGAGAGGAAATCTGAAAGGAAGATCCCATTCCCTCAAAGGCACAGGCTATGGGTTTGTTTCCAAATCCTTTGCTTTTAATACGTTTTATCCAGCAGATCTGAGTTTCATTATTTCAGAGCTTCCTTGCTATATTTTTATTTCCTTCGAAAAAGAAAGCTGTAGAGATGCAGACCTCTTGCAATGGTTTTTTTGTTCTCATTTCAAGGAGAAAATTCTCAAAGTTATATCTTGAAGTGTTGGCTGGCTTGTGGTCCTGCCATCACAGTTCAGAGGGTTTTTTATCAGATTCTTTAGAGTAAGAAAGGTGGAAAGTCACAATTTGTGTATTCTTGTCTGTTTTTAAAGTGGATTTAATCTCAGTTTGATTCCAAGTCTAGTTGCTGTCCAAGTTTTTTGGATGTGTTTTCAGTGAGCATTGTGTGCCTCCCCATCGTGTATCTGAGCTGTAGCTCATTGCCTTGCTTTGGGTGTCATGGTAGCTGTGGTGTCCAACAGCTGCCTCTCTCAAACCATCTTCTGTTCAGGGCCTGGAACTAAACTCCAGTATGCATTTGTTGTGTAACTTAGTTGCTAAAAATCCCAGCAGAGAAGATTCAGCTTGCATTTGCTAAACAGATTTTTGGTTGAGTTTTGGTTTTTGAGGGATTTTTTGGGGTTTTTTTTACACCCTATTGGGAGTGAAGTGTTAACTATTGTAAGAGCGTAAACATTTTCTGTTCGGCATTTGTACTGAGAAGTTTCCTAATTAGTCATCTTGCTGTTTTTGAGGAAGAAATCTTTAAAATTTCACTGCAGGGAAAGGGATCTCTGTTGTAGCAGCAGATGCTCTATCTGCCTTGTTAGTAAAGGCAGAGCCTTTCATATGTATTTAGTAGCTCTTGATGGTAAAAGCAGTCTTTGTAAAACACTTAAACCAGAAAAAAAGTATTCCCAAATGTACCGTTCCACTTCTTGAGGAGAACGAGAAATTTTCTTAATTCCTTTAGCTTTTTAACTAATCAAAAATCAGTCCTGAGAAATTTCACAAACAGTTGCTTAGACATTGCAAATTGTAAAAGCAGTTCTGCAAACAATTAGCTTGAAAATGCTGTCCTTTACTCTGAAATTTCACCCCTTTCTTGTCCTTGAGCTCTCTGTATCTTGTGATAATTTTCTGCTTTTCTGTTGTGTTTCATATGCTTTTGTAACTCTTCTCCTTAAAATCCTTGGGTGATTTGTTGTTGTCTTTTACTTCTTGTATTTTTAATTTAATATTTTTTTTCTTCTTCACAAGGTCTGGTCTTAGACAATGACAGGAAGGATGTTCATATGGATATCTGTAACTATTATCTTTATACTGCCAGTTCTTAAAATACTAGTGGTGAACTGACTCATTTGTCTAAACTAAAGCCAGTGTATGTGGTATCTTTGTGGCCGTCTCGTCTCATCATTTTAAATACAGCCTTAAGGTCTTGACAAGTGTGAGGCTAGATAATTTTAATTAATATGTTACTGTTGCTAGGCCTGACTGCCGGCCAGTTTTGCTAAAATTTTTACAAAAAGCTGCAAATTACTTAATCAGAAATCAAAATCAAAGCAGACTATTTCTAAATAATGATTATACTTTTCATAATCTAGACAAAAAAGATAATTGGACTTTCAAAAGTATTATATTGAGGAAAGGAAACATTTCTGAAACATATCACTGTATAAATAAAATCATCTCTTGTACATCTTTTTTCATAGTAACGTTGTGGTTCATACCTCCTTCCGTTGTAATTTATTCTGATACTTCTCTGACACTGCTTCTGATGTTGTTTGTGCCACCTTACTGGTTTTTTACTACTCAACTGTCACATTCTCTTGCAAGCACTTGTAATGCATTTTATCTGCTGAGAAGTTATGCATGGAAAGAAAATCTAGGCACTGCATTGGCTTTTTAAAAAATTCCTCCTCAAAATTTGCTTAAATATCTGCATCTCAGAATACTGCTTTGGTTTAAGTGAAAACTTCTGATTTTGTTGGGTGATGTCAAATACTTCCTCTAGTTTTCTTCCTGATTTTGCAATTCAAGCAGGATATTTTTGGATTTATTTTCCCTGTCTCTGTAAGCTAGCATTTCCTACTGGATGGAGACAAATATTGGAAGGACTGAGAAAAATGCTAATGCCTTTGAAATATTGTATGGAATGGACTGGTTTCCTTCTGGGGAGCAAAGAGGCTTTGTGTTGTGTGTTTGCCTCATATGTTTTGTTTAGCTTTGCTGCTTGGAAGTGATGTGGTGAAGTTGATTACAAAAGATGTGGACTGAATGTAACCTCGTGTCGGAGTTTGTTCACCTAGTGGCTTCTCACCTGCAGTTCTTTCCTTAATAATACTGTTAGCAAGAGTAAATTCATAGTGTAGATAACTCAAAGGAGAAAGCATTTTAAGACATGCTGCTTCATCTGTGATGCATGTTGCTTTGCCTTGAAATTTTCAGTAGGAATCCTAACCATGGTTCGTTTCCCATGGTTATCTGGACATATCTGGAGTCTCATGAAGTTTCTGCTTTTTTCATATGATGGGTTTCAAGGATTAATTACCCTCTAGATTTCCCAGAAGACAGTCTTCCTCCTGATGCATTTGGTCTCATATTTGTATAATTTGGTCTCATATTTGTATAATTTGTAACACATTTGGGACTTTGGACTAGGCGAGAATTTTGTCTCTTACATCATGGAAGGTACAAGTTTTATTTTAAATAAATCAATAAAAGGAATTGTATTTTCTAGTGTTTAAATAATTATTCTTTTAGTTCAGCATTAAAAACCATGCATACTAATTATGCTCTCATGGCTCTCTTGAACTATAATCATTTTGTTACAGGCTGCCAATTTGCTATACTGTTTCCTGATGATTTTTCAGCGATGCAGGAAAGTGATTTTGCTGCTACTTCTAGTGCTGGAGCCCCACCTTTAAGAATGGGTTCTGTAACCCCTCCTGCAAATTATATGATTGTTCACAGAGCTTTATTAAAATAAACTTGAAAAAACCCTCTGCTCAAGAACGTTAGTCAGTACTAGCTCCATAGTTGTTGGTTCGGGGTTTTTTTTTTTGCTGTCCAGTGTTTTTCATAATTGCCTGTTAAAGAGTTCCTTGCATCAGCATCATGGAAAGCATGTGCAAATGAAGACACTGCTGGCATGGCTGGCCATGGTGAAGGCCAGCTGGGTGAGACACAGATCGCTGGATTGTGATTGATCTTGATGTGCTCTGCTCTAACCTGGCTGTTATGGGACTGTGCCCTGGGGTGGAAAGGTCATTGCCCTGCCTGACTTTTACTGCTACAAGTAGAGACTATCAAATAAAAAGAGATTTTAGCACAGTCATACCCAAACAAATGAAGATGGTCCTTGGCATACAACACAGAATGTAGCTTCTTGTGGTATGGTCTTGTGGATACTAAATGTTTTATGTTTAACAACTTGATGAAAGAAACATTCACTGGAGAAGATAAATACTTCTTCAGGTCTTTGGGGGCTCTGAAAAATTGGATCCTGACATAGTGTTCCTTAGCAATATCCCTGCATGCTGGGCTTAATATTACTGAGATGTCTACTGTTTGCCTCTATAAGAGAGCCTGAGCTCCATAAACATCTGTCTAGCACAGCTCAATCACTCTTTTGTTCTTAATGTAAGGTTGCTTAAATACATGGGGAACAGCAGTGGCATTCATGTTATGGAATGCTCTTGATCTGATGTTAAAGAAGAAAAAAGTTACTGCTGTCGTTGTTACAGTATTCTCAGTACAGTTCATTTAGCAACTGCAATTGGTTTTGGTTTCCCCCTGTGCATCTGGTAGGTAAAGATCCTTCATTCTGTTCAGTTACAACACTGAGAGCAAACCAAGAGATCACATGCAGGATTAGCTAGGGAACCACTTCACATTCTTCCTGATCACTTATGAGGTTTTTTTTTTTTGTCAGTGCTTTTCCCACAAGGTTTTCTATGCCTGCAGTGTTAAAAATATGACATTTTAAAATAGAGAAGTAAACCATTACTACTGTTTTGTATCTGGAGTAACAAGGTACAAGAACAAGGCACAAATGAGCACTTGTTTCAAGATAACTGGTGTTCATCTGAAGTAAACAATTTGTATGCTTTTGCTGTGCTCCTACAAATAATGTCTGGTTTACAATGGCCAAACACTTGAAAAGCAAGAACAAGCTGTAATAAAAAAGGATGAATATGAAAAGGAAAGGTTTTCAGTCAACTTGCAGGTGAAGATACAGATCCATTTGAAGTGAAACTTGAATCTTCTCGAAATATGCTCCCAACAATGCAGTTTTTCATTTGAAATCCATCTTTCACTTTTTCTACTCTGTCCTTTAAGGCTTGACCTACCCAGGAGAAACAGTTGCGTGTAGTTGATATGCTATTTTTGTAAGCTTAAACTTGGAAAGAAATTTGCTATCTAACTCTGCTTGGGTGATTCAAGAGTGGGATCACACCCTAAATCTAGTAGTTTAAGGTAGCTAAAACTAAATTTGACATAAAGCTATAGTTAGATCAGCAGAAAGCTCATTATAGTCATACAGATTTAGTAAAAACTATGTCCAGTTTGTAAAAACCCAATAAAATAGTTAATAGTTAGTTACTGGCAAGGCAGTACTTTTCCTTTTGTTTTAAAAATAATTTATCAACCTGTAAAGTAAGTATCTCTCTGTGCACATACCCCATTCCAATTTTCATGACTTAAAGGTGGGAGAGGGAGAGATACTACTTTTTCACAAAGTCCTGAATTCCTTCCATCCAGAAGGCTGTATGTGTTGTTCATTATGATCTACATGTCTGATAGCAGTAGGCTATTTTGAGGAATGAAGTTAATTTTGTTTCCTTACACATAGTTTTGCCATTCCTGAAGTAAATGTCAGTTGCTTTATTGAAACTCACGTTCTCATTTCTTTTCCTGTTTCATAAATTGACTGAATTGGCTGACTTTGAAATTGGTTTAATAAATTATTTGCATTTACGATGTGCTCTAGAAGAGTATGAGAATATTTGAGTCTGGGTGGTTTTTATATTTGGGGTTTTTTGTGGATCCCACTTCCCACCATTCAGTAAATTACAAAAATAAAATATTGTCATTCAGCTTCAATAGGTACATCTTAGTGATTCTTCTGTAATCATGGCAAGTTTTTTACAATGAAATTTTGCTAGGGGTCTGATTATTGGTTTTGTTTTTCATATTGAAAAGACTGGAAGCTAGGAAGATGAGATGGTGTTGGTGATGCAAAGCCTTTGTGCTAGAACAGATAGGAAAGTCTCTTCTATTGAGGAACTGCTCAAGAAAGAGTCTACAATAAAATTAACTTCTCTAAATAGTATTTTATTCTTTCTTCCCCCCTGATAAATAAAACTGTGAACATAGCTGAACCCTTTGCAAACAAGTCTTATTTCCATTATTCTGAGGTACTCTTATTGTATAAGAAAGATGAAAAGGCAATGGTCTTGTGTTTATTCTAGTCAGCAAGTACAGTGTACACACACAGTGTGACTGCCTCCACTCCCAGCATTGTTCAGTGTAAAGAGTATTGATGAAGAGGTGGGTGGAGAAGTCATCTACTATTTTTTTAACCTGACAATCTGCAGAGATAATTCAGTCTGATCTTGCCATTTCCTTACCTCTGTTACGTATATAAAACTATTGGGGTGATATTTTTTTCCTGAGTGTTCACAGCACTTTTTAAATATGATTTCAAAGAAAATTTGTCCAAGTTACCAAATGAGTTCATGTCTGTTTCATCTACCCCATAACTAGAAAGCTGTATTTCTTTCACCATTCTGAGTGATACTCTGATATGATACTTGATTCAGAGTTCCCCTTGGTGTAAGTTAAACTAGTGTGTGAGTATACAGGAGGTAAAAACCCCATATTTTCTCCTAACTGATGGTTTTCATTTAACAGGGTGCAGTAATTTGTTTCACAGACTGAGGGGGACAGTGTTACACATGTGCAGTCTATACAGTGTGTTATACAGTGCAGAGAGGATTTGCTTATGAAACCATTGCTCCATGGAAGCAAACCTATGCAAGGAAAATGGAAACAGCAGCTTGACATTCAGGAATATTTACTTCTGGCAGGGCCATTGCTTTTCATACCTCTTTCAGCTGAAGAAAAAAAGCTTTTGCAAAGCTTTTTGGAAGGTGAATGACTTTGTGGTAGTGTTCCCTTAGAAAAAGTTATTGCCTATTTATACTTTTTCCTCTCTAAAGACTCTGCATTCTTAGCCATCTCCTTCAGAGAATTCTGATGTTGCCAAGAACTGTTTTTGTGGTAGCATGTGTGCACCTTACTTTCACAACTGACTTAATTAATCTTCTGAAAAAACCTTATTTTGAGGTGACCAGGATTTTTGAAAAGGCAAGATTTTGTAGATACTGGCTTCTTACATGGTTGAAAAAATCTATTTACCATCTCAAAGTGTCAGTTTTTCAATACCCATTGTGTTTTGGAATGTCGGTTTGCAGGTGGGAAATGTTTTGAAATAGTAACATGATAATTATGTTATTTTGGATGGTAGAGATTGATATTTGGGTTCTTCCATAATAACAGTAAAATACTTAATAAAATGATGCTTTCTTAGCATTTTATTAATGCAGAGTAGATATTCTACATTAGAAGAATGTTTACTTTTTACCCAGTGGAGATGTCTAAGCTGTTTGAAATATTACTTTCTTGCATTTTTGAAGATTCAGTAACTGGTCATAGCAAGTTTTATATCTGAGACTGTTTAGAACTACTGAATAAAATTTTAAGTTCTCAGTGAGTGGGTTTTTATGTGGCCCTCTGATGTATTTATTTACTTTTAGTAAATCATTTTGAAAGCATACAAACAGTTGAAAGACATTTTGGGCACTTTCTCCTTCTTTCGAAGGTAGGTAGTAATGTGTTTTGCATAATCCCAGGCCTATTAATGCTTTATCAGTCAAAAGTTGTGGGTTTTCCTGGTAATTGACCCAAATTAAAATCCAGTGATAACTGCATGTATTAATCCCACCTGTAGGTTGTATAATGTGTGTCTCTTAATTTATGTGATGTGCAAGATTTTATATGAAATACAAACATGAAATATATCAAACTTTTGGAATTGTATCCTGCAAATACTTTGCACTGAATTTTGAATGTTGCCCATGGTAGAAAAGAAAACTCTTTTCTTTCAATCCAAAGCCACTGTTCACTTATAGCTTCATCTAGTTGGATGTCAGGTTATTTCTTAAAAGGTTCTGGTAGCTGTCATGACAAGAAGGCAATTGCAGCCAGGCTTACAAATGGTAATTATTATTTCTAGAATGGTAGTCACTAAGTAATCCAGGAGAAGTGCTTTGAAACTGCTTTTTAAAGAAGCTGGTGGTCAGTAATCTTGCTGGGACAAAGAAAATGAGGGCTTTAGTCCAAATAAAAAAGAAGACAAAATGATGTGTGTGTATCACAATCTGTCAAATCTTCAGCTAACGCAGGGTGCAAGTCTTACATAGGAAAGACTCATCAGCTCCATGGATGGGAAACGTCTCAGCATCTGACTCACTGTGCAAAGAAGGAGATTTGCTTTAAGACTGGGAACAGGCTTAAAGATTTTACCATAGCTCAGAGATGTGAGCATCTTGCGAAAACTTCTGTTAATCGTTCTTTGTAACCCATGGGATTGGGGATGCTTTTATTTGGAATATTGCAAGTAAATGTTTTACTTTGATTTGTATTCAGGCTGTTTTCAGACAGGGCAATATGTTTGTTGGTGGGAAACCCCTCCTGCAGTCCCTAACACAAAACTGCTGCGCTGGTCTTGTAGTGATTGCCTTTGCAGTCCTGATCTGCAGGGATGTGTGCATGAGATGAAAGTAGAGATGCACTAAGTTGCTAGTGACAGTGATGGAGCTGATAAGGAGAGTTCTCTGGACAAACAATCCTGGTGGTTTCTCTCAGGAAAAGAGGGGAACCACTAGGAATTTAGGCAGCTATTAAGGAGTATGTTTTTGCCTGTTTATAAGAATAGTTTTAAATTATTTTCTTTTAATGTGAACATTTCTTTCAAGATATGGAAAGGTACTTTGAAAATTTTTACTCCAGGAAATGAATATTTCCAATTATCATTCGAAGAGGTGTGTAGACATATGGGGAAAATAATAGTATGGTGATAGCAGTTGCTAAACTCCTGTTATCTTTTACTTTAGTCTTTTGTTTTTCACTTTCCTATTCATTCAACTGTCTACTGTAAACTGCAAACAGGTATTTTTGAACTAAGGCTACCCAGTCTTATTCTCATACCTCTCCAAAAGTTATGGTAATTGATTTGTAAAGCAGCATACAGTTCTAACATATGTGTAATTGAATATTAAATTTAAATTTTCATCAGGGCAAAATGAATATGATTTTTGCCATAGAACATCTTACAAGGAGTATCCATAAAAGTAAAATTATGGTCAATGCCAGAAATATATTTACCTAGAAGGATGTTAGTCAAAACCAGCAAGGCTTCTATGGATTTCTTTATGTTTATAATCTCAAAAGATAATGCAAAGTATATCTTCTTAATTAGAGAAAAAACAAAATTATGCTACAAAACTTAGTGTGTGCACTTCCATCATGTATTACTGAATCTACAAGCCTTATTCAGCCTCAGTTATGCATTTAAAAGCTATGTTAAGTGTTGTAGTTTTTAACTTCATCACATGAAATTCAACGAGTCTATTAAAAATGCCTGTCTCCTTAAGGCTGAACATCATGTTAGTCTGTAATTGTAATTTTTTTCCTTTCCTGGTGAACTTCATCAACGCTGTAAAGGAGTAGCTATGCATTTCTTTATAACATGATCATTTTTTTGTGAGCAATAAGCCTTCATCATTCACAAACTACATTGTTAAAAAGAAACAAGTTTTGCTGGCAGGTTTTCTATAACTTTTCATCTCTGCATATCAGTTTGTCTGAAAGTGGAATTTATTTGTCATCTCTGATATAGGGAAGTATTTCTCCTTTTCACAAATGGCAAACACAGAAGTGGAGATTTAAAGTTTGTGTGGTCAAAAACATCATATTGTTTTGCTTGCTTAGAAAATGCCTGGTTTTCTAAATTCTTCATATTAGTAATGTATTTCATTTCTTCAGTGATTTCTTCTTGATGGCTGTAGCTGCTGAAAGGGCATGGCCATTTTGGAGTGGTTTGCAGGGGGAGACCCGTGTCAGACACCACATGTGAAAGGACTCGGCCCAGTGATTTGTAGCAAGTTGGTGGCAAGGGTAGAAATAAATGCTCCAAGGAAGCAGTTTCTTCTCTCATCCAGGAGAGCTCTTCTGAACTGTTTAAGTGATGTTGATTCACATTTAGAACCTTACTGTTTTAGAAAAAAATAAGATGGTGAAAGACACACTTAAGAACCAAATGATTGCAGCATAAGCATGTAAATTTTATCTCGGGAGTTTCTTTTGAAGTGGAGTAGAGAGAATCTATTTTATGCATTCAGTCTTGTAGGTACATAGTGGGGATTTTTAATAAGTTGGGCACATAGCCATGTAACTACAAAATAATAAATTTTTATGCATGCCTTTAGCTAGGGGTGGAATTACTATGCATTTTAGTTTAACTAAAGGGCAGTAATATTGAAATATTAATGAAAGAATATTTCAAAATAGAGGCAAACAAAAAGTAGCATGAAATTCAGCATTGGCAACTAGATTTCACTAAGGCTAAGCTTTCTTTTGTTAATTTCTTTTTCCCACAAAGTAAAATCTAGATTTAATGTGCCTGATCTTCAGTCAAACAAGTAGCAATGGTAGTACATGGGAACTTAGTTAAATTTGTCAGGTGTAGGCCACTGCTCCTTATCCTGCAGCATCCCTTGGTTACAGTGTCTTTATATTGGTTAAGCACGAAACTTAAAGTTTGTATGATTGTGTTTATGCCTTTATCCTGTTGTGTAGAAAGTACTTGAATATGACACAAATAGAAGAGGTTGGAACATTGGGAGGATGTCCTTCTAGGTCTGCATAATAATGGTGGTATCATTGGGACAAAAATAGCCAGAAAACACTACTGATATAGAGCAAAATATTGTGTACAAGAGCATGAGTCTTCCTGGACTGACATAAAAGGTTAAGGTGTTGCAATGCAAAATGCAGGTTAATGTACTTGATATCTAGAAAAATGTTGCAATAAATTGCTTCAACTAAAAATGGCAGAGCAGAAGAGTGCGTTAGAGAAGTGAGTAAGTGTTGATTGCGACATAATTGTAGATTGTCAGTGTGATGTGACTAAGAAAAAATAAACTTAAAAAATTAGGCTATGGTAAGCCTTTTTTTAAAACCTTGAGAAATAGTTTGCTTCAGGTCAACACTGTTTATTTTGTCCCAGAGTCTTGGAAGGAAAAGAGCTGAACTCCAAATCTAAAATCAGACACTTGGCAATTGCACTGAGCATGGTAATCAGGTCCTCCTGGATCAGTATTTCCAGATTCCTTTCCAGAATTTCTTTAGAAGATACTCACTGTAGATCAGGAGTCTACATAAGCAAATGCCAGATAAACCTGTTTCAGGAATGAAATGCAGAAGACTTAGCGTAGTTGGCCATTGAAGTAACTCATCTCAGGACTCTGGGTAGGTATCTCTACTTTGTCCTTCAGCAGCCATAAAACCCAGACTGAGGATGCAGGAGAAAATTTTAAATTTGTTTGGTCTACATTTATCACTGCTTAAACAACTGTTCCCTGTCTATTCTGGGAAGAAAGCTGTGGATCAGATTCTTCAGAATAGTCAGTGCATCCCTGTTGACAGATGAATTGAATTATGGGGCCAAATGGTTCCGATTGTAAAAAAAAATTGTCAACAAGATGAAAGAAAATTATATAGGACCAGAAATGACAGCTGACTTCAACTCTTCTGTGCAGAATAATTTACGTTGGAAGCAGGAAAGATCATAGAATTTACAGAATAGTTGGCATTGGATGGGTCCTTAAAGGTCATCTCATTTCAACCTCCCTGCCTTGCCCAAGGACACCTTCCACCAGACCAGGTTGCTCAGAGCCCCCATCCAGCCTGGCCTGGAGCACCCAGAATCCCCTCCCTGGCCCTGCTGCCCACGCTGCTCTGGATGCAGCCCAGGACACGTTTGGCTCTCTGGGCTGGCAGTGCCCATGGCTGGGTCATGTGCAGCCTGTCACCCACCTGCACCCCAAGTCCTTCTGGGCAGGGCTGCTCTCAATCCATTATTCTGTATTTCTGTATTCCAGCCTGTATTTCTGGTCATGTCTCAGCTAACACCTGAATTCAAAGCTGTGTGGTTTTCCAGCCTCCCCTTTCTTGTAAGGAAACTGGCACAGGGGTTGACAGCATGATTGTGCACTGTGTACTTTTTCACTGGGATGCAAGAGGTTTCAAAGCATAATCCACTATTGTTTTCCCTTTCCTTATAGAATGATTTTGAGTGTTTTGTTAGCAGCAGTGAAAAGTTTAAGCCCTCCCCCCAAAAAAGTTAATTTAGTCCATGATGTTACAAGGAAATTAGGAGTTCACTCATCCACATTAAAGTTGCCTGTTTCATCCCAAACCTCCAGGAGTTCAATCAAAATTTGACACTAAAAAGAATTTAACACTGGTGACTGTGCTAGAGTATAACTTTACTGCTTATATACTGTCAGGTATACTTTAGACATTAGAAATATATGTGATTTTTAAGGCTACAGTCTTACAGTTAGTGGTGTGTTTGTCATTCTAAAAAGAGGTGATAATGTTACTCAGTACATAGAATATCATATTTACATACCTGATAGATTAGTGTTATAACATTTCTGTCAAATTGTATCAGTTTCTTGGACAGACCATTTTGGTACTAGAAACCCATTCTCCATTTATTAGATTTTTAAACTTGCTAACAACCAGATAGACCTGATACAGCCTGAGGGAATGCAAATAGAATTCTTCATCCTGGGACTCCTTGTCCTGTGATAAGCTAGTAATGCTGATCAATGTTGTGTTAGGGAAGAGTTAGATCACCAGGGTTTCTCAGAGATTGGAGCTCCAAAGGAAAGGTCCTGGCTGATGACCAGGCTGCCAGTGTTTTACCCTGTCTAGCAATATTCAGCATGTTACTTGCTTCATGCTCTGCTGGAAATTTCACTTATGAGAGTGAGCTTTTTAAGTATTTCTGGCCATTATACACTTAGCTTAGAAGGAGAGCACAGTGGCAGACAGATTGATCTATGCTTGATTTTCATGTGTTGCTTTTGAATCCTGGATCAGTGAATAAAGTTTGTAGTCCAAGAAAAACAGAAGACCAGTCCCCAGGCTGGAAACTGCTCATTTTCTGTTGCAGCATGGCAAAAGGATGACAGTACTAAGAGTTCTCACGTAGTGTCCTAAGGTCAGTTTTGTCACATACAGTGTAAATCCTAAATAATTTTATGGGACAGTTTATGCTGTAATTATTTATTGTCTGTGTTGCAGCAGCACCTAGTGGTTCAAGTTAAGATCAGAAATGAACTTTCATGGCGCATGATCTCTGCTGGGAAAACTTTAATTGAAAGTAGATAGAATGAAAATAGGAGGATATGGGAAGCCATGACAGAGAACAGGGAGATGTCTTTTAAGCCACTACAGGAGAGCTGAGGTACAGCCAGCAAGAGACATAAGTTTCCATAAAGAGTCTTTACTTCTCTTTTATGTAGAGACATGTTTTTTTCCTAGCTCTTCTTAGGTCATTGCCTTTGAAAAATTGATTTTTTGGATATGGAGATACTTGCTTGCTTCTAATCTTAGTTAGAAGTCTATAATTGCAATGCTTTGGTCAGATTTGAACAAATACTGCAGCCCAATTACCTGTTGTGAAATATCATCCTTTGAAATTTGGAGCATGACATTAGGATTGCTCACTGCATCCCAATGCGTGCAGCTTCTCTCACTTAGCTGCTCTAAAAGCTTCACAACTATCTAGTGTACAGTAATGTTCCAACTGGATTGACCTTCTGAAAGGGAGTCTGTAAAGAGAGTTTAGTTGAAATTTCCAGGCATATGAAGGATAAGGTCATAAGGAGCAGTCAGCATGGATTCACCAATGGGAAGTAATGCTTGACCAGTGATAAACTTTTGCGATTAAGTGGCTGGGTTGAAAACTAGTAGAACAGCCAGTGATTAGTGGCACAAAGTCTAGTTGGAAGCCAGTGTATCCCACGAGTCCAGTCCTGTCTAATATCTTCATCAAGGACCTGGAGAAGAGAGCAGGGTGTACCCTCAGCAAGTTTGCAGTGGACACAAAACTGGGAGGAGTGCCTGATATACCAGAGGGTTGTACTGCACACAGTGGGGCACACAGGAACGTCATGAAATTCAACATGGGGAAGTGCAAAATCCTGCAGCTGGGGAGGAGCAACCATAGGCAACTGGAAAGCAGTTTTGTAGAAAGGACATGAAGGTCCTGGTAGACACCAAGGTGAAATAAGCAGTGCAGCCCTGTGGCAAAGAAGATGAGCGGTGCCTGAGCTGTACTGGGCAAAGTATTGCCAGCAGGTTGAGGGAGATCATCCATCCCTTCTGCTCGGCACTGGGGAGGCCACACTTGGTGTGCAGTTTCCACTTCTGGGCTCCCCAGAAGAAGAGAGATGTGGGGAACCTGGAGTGGATCCAGTGGAGAGAGCCCAACAAAGGGTAACAAAGATGGTTACAGATGTTGGGCATCTCTTTAACAAGGAAAGGCTGAGAGCTGGGACTTTATAGCCTGGAGGAGAGATGGCTCAATTTCTATCAGTATCTGAAGGAACTGTGCAAAGAAGTCCAAGCTTGACTTCTTGCACTGCTGCATAGTGATGGGACCAGAGGCAACTGGCACAAACTGTAACACAGGAGGTCCCCTCTGAACATCAGGAAACACTTATTTACTGTAAGGGACACTGAGCACCAGCACAGGTTGCCCATGGAGGTTTTGGCCTCTCCATCCTTGGGGAGAATCAAAAGGGGTGTGGACATGGTCCTGGGTTGTAGGCGGTCCAGCTTGAGGCAAGGGGGATGGACCAGGTGATGTCCAGAGGTCCCTCCAGCCCCAGACATTCTGTGATTCTATCACATGATATCTGTAATTCATTCAAACAGGAAGTTGATATGACAGCATTTTTAATACTATGGAAATCTGAACAGCTTTTAGAGATTTTTGGATCAGAGCCTTGATCTTACTCCTAAATATTTATTAAAAAAAAAAAAAAGACCTTACAAAAAAACATGTTAGTGGACTTTAGTCATGATTCATTGGCAACTAAAGGGAAAAATTAAGGACAGAAACAGGGAGTCCATACTTGTGGCACAAACCTGGCATTCATGCAGTTCCCTTCTGCTAGTTTTCTGAGGGTCTTGGAGCATTGTTTTGCCTTGTGAAAACCCAATGTGTTGCATCATTCACTATGTAGAATTATATAACAATGTTTGTACAACACTCAACCTATTAAATTTGAAAAATTAGTTCTGAAAAATAAGATACGAATTTAATTTGGATTTCCAGTCTCACAGCAAGGACTGCATTTTAAGTCCAGCACATCCTCTAATGGATATCCTCAATGAAGGAAACAGAATGGCCTTTCTGTTGAAATAGCCATTTTTGTGTGGTTGAGGTATAAGGAACTACTGTTTCGAGAATGTTGACAGAACCCAAATGATTTAGATTTATTATACTACTAGAGCTTTATTAAAGGAATTACTTAGAAGCGAAGAAGTGACAAAAGGTAAACTAGAACATGAAAGACAGTATATAACTATCACTTTCTGCTTATGCTTCTCTTGTCAAGCTTCCTGCTTGCTTGTTTGTCAGCTTTTTTCAGACTTAGTTTTGCTTTCTGCTCTGCAGCATCAGTGCATGGCACAGTCTAGAAGAATTCTTCTGCTGGTTCTTTCCCTCCAGACATCATCCTTTCAGCTTGTCACCTTCACAGCTCACAGGTCAATTTTGTTGTGATACCAGTAGCAAATGTAGATGTTTAGCTTGACTTGTTAATTTTGTTTTTCCTGACTTCTGTCTATTTGCAGGCATTACTGCCTGCCTGTCTTCAGGATCTAAGATCCCTGGGGCATGGGCCATCCCTTCTTGAATGTGTGGAAAATTCTAGCACATTGTGGCCATTGCCATGTACACACACAAAAAAAATCTGTGGCAAGCAAAGATTAAGAGGATGAATGAGATGAGTAACTGAAAGATGTGAACTTCATCAGTTCTCTTAAACTGTCGGAACATTTTATATTTTTAAGGTCAGCTAGAAGCTCTCATTTTTACTTTCCTAGTATAGCTCTCTTAACTGTAGTCTGTCTTTTGGGATGACTTCTATTCATGTATAACATATCTGAAATAATTTTCCCTTCCTGTTATTTCTTGGAAAATCACTGCCACGTTTAATGAAGTAGTTTTTGTGTAAGAGAGACAGAGATGTATGCAGTAGTACATTTACATGTCTTGCTTTTGCAGAAGTCTTTTTCAAAATACTGCAAAGGCTCCTTATGCTTTTCTAGTTAGTTCTTTAGTGCAAATCAAAAAGATAAATTATGTCAAAGATTGGAAAACTTGTGTTAATTTAATAAAAATCAAGTTTGTTTATTGCACTGTTTCACTGAGCACTCAGAAAACTGGATAGCTGAAATTCACAGTGATATATATGAGCTTGTGAGTAAAGGACTTGCAGTGAAAGTTGTTTACTGCTACCATTGAAACAAAAAAATGTTTACAATGTTGCTCATGGATTTCCTTTCTCCATAATGCACATTTACTGCTCAAAGTTTAGGATGTACCTGTGGTTATGCAGTTGTGGAGTAACCTACAGGATCCTGGAGGATCCTACAACTAGAACTGAAAAAGCTGTATGTCGGAGGAGGGTTGTGTGGATTGGGGTTTTTATTTTGTGATGTATATCTGCATTGAACTTTCCTTCTTATATGATTTTGTCTACCTGTTAAAAATTTTAAGAGTCTTGTGTGAAAGTGTCATTTTTAAATGATTATTTATTTTCTTTAAATTTGAGTTTTAAATTAAATTTGAAATCATCAGATACATTATTATGGAAAAGGCTATGAGAAGCAAGCATGATTTTTAAAACCACTAAACAGTGCACATAAAATTAGCACATAAGATTGCTGTGATTGGAAATAAATCCTATCTCCATTTTGTATATTAATTCTGTGAATTGAACACTGCTTCTTGCTTTTTCTCTCATCTCAGAGAATTTGTGCCAGTTCTTACAAACACTGCTAGGAACAGCATCCATTTTTAATAATAAAGATATACTGCAAATACTGAAATTGAAAACAAAATTGTTGTGCAAACAGTGTTTCAAATTGGTGTATTAGAAACATGTGCTTCCTAAACTGTATTGACAATAAATCTGGAATAAATAAATCATTTTGTTTGAGCAGTAACCACTTTTTTCTTAGTTTGATTTGTAGACTGCTTGTTTTTAACCTTTGCTATCTGTTGACTTAATAACTGTTGCTCTTAAAAAGCTTACCTCTTAATTGCTTATCTGCTGGTCTTATTTGTTAGGAGATGAGCATCTCTAGTCAAAAGATTGTAGTGAGTTGAATCTTACTGTTCTCTTTTCAAAGACAAAATTGAGGTAGACTTTGCTATTAGCATATGAATATAAAGACTGAAGGCTATAAATGGAAACATTTTCATTATGAAATGCTGAAAACTACAGTGCAGCTAAAACAATTGCACATGTACTTTCTTTGCATTCTATGTGTTGTAGAGACACTGATTGCATTGGATTTTGGACACGATGCAATGTGGGCCAGTATTTGGGTCTGATAAATTGCTTTCCTGATTGATTAGTTGTTGAGGCTTATATGGAAAGATTAAAAACAGTAAGACAGAAACTGTGTAATTTGAAATTAAATTAGCATAATAAGTTTATTAAATTCTGGATTAGTTTAGGGGCTTTTTTTTGGCTGCGTTACTGTCCCAAAAGCTGGACATGGGGATAGTAACTCAGTGCAATAAACTGTTGAAATACTGGAATGTTCTTCTCTAACTACCTAAGTCTGGGGTTCTGTACAGGGGAATCTATAAAGTTAGAATATTTCTAGTTAATATTATGAAGAAAAGAATGAACTTGTAAAGCCCAAAGGGCTCAAACCCTAAGAAGATGTGTTTGTAATTATCAAACAAACCAAGGAGGATGAGGAGTGTCAGGTGTGAATAATGAAGTGCTGTGGGGCTGCTGTGTGCAGGATGCCTGCTGGGCTGTAGCTAATGCAAACCAGCCTGGCTCACCTGGGGCACAAGCTGTGCCTGGCAGGCACTCTGCAGCAGGCAGCCTCACTGGCACAGACAGGGGTTTGGCTGCTTATTTGGGGAGGGGGTCCAAATGTATTCATTCCTTTGCCCTCTTTATGATCTCTCTCTTAGGCAAGAAAGTACCAGAAGAAGAAGCAATTGACAGTAGGGAGGTGGGGGACAAGGAAGGAATGGAATAGCTGAAAGAGGCTTTTTCTTCTTTTTTGAAACAGAGGGGTGGGATTGACTTTACCTGCAGTACTTATTTTAATTTTTGGCTAGCATTACTGCATACCAATAGCTTATTTTTTGCTACATTCAAGTTTTACCAGATGACTATCAATGCAGTCAGAGTTCATTTTTCCTTATGATTTATCTATTCTGTTTTACATTTACACTTCACCTTAAATCAAGTTAACTTCTGCTTCTGAACCAATCATGTGTTACTTTAGTCATGCTTGAAGAAAAATAGGGTGTTGGTGTTATTTCAGGCTCTGCCTGAATGCTCTGAAGTTCAGGATTTCTAGTAGAGGACAATACCTGCTGCATGGGTGGGAGCAGGTCATGCAGTGGTGGGACTGTGATGTGTCCACTGATTGGAACCAAATGAGAGACTGGAAACATATACCCCTTTTTCCTGTCAAGTTCTAAGAAATAAAGACTGTAAAATTAGAAAAGAAATATACTACAGAGGTGCAGTATGTTAATTTCCAGAACACTGGTGACTGTGTGCCAGTGTGAATGTTTAGTCCCTTTCTGAGTAATCATAAATATAACATATAATACCAGACTTGGTGAGCCCTTTCACAGAGAGAAGAGAGCAATTACCATTGGCTTTGGTAAGATAATTCATGTAAATTAAGATTATAAATGTTGTCATTCATACAGAAGTGAGAAAGCCAGCTCTGCTGTTATTTTAAGATGAGGAGCTTTAGAAGGGAGAGTTTTCTCTGTAAAAACAGCCTCTGGTGTTTGATTTACCCACTTTGTACTACTTTTTCCTGCCTCTCCTCTGCCTCCCTCTCTTCTTATTGGTGGGGTTTTTTTAGAAACTAGCTTGCTGCTTTTTTTTTTTACCCCTTTACCAGTTTATAAGATATGTAACTATTCATTATTGTACTGGAAATTGTGTTTCAGTATTTTTCATGACACAGGTTGTAATCATGTTACGGTAGATGCCATCACTGTGAATTGAAACCTGACAAAAGTGGTATTAGCAGCTTAATTTTTGAAGAGCCTGTATCCTGAAACCTATCTTAATCTGTGTCCTTTACTTTTACAGTTGTTGTTCTTGTGAAATTTGCTTATCTTTTGTGGTGTGTTGCACTTTTTTGTAATAATTAAGCAAAGGTGCTTATGTCTCTCTTCCATGACTATTTTAGATGTTTTGCCATAGTGGTAGATGTTCTGGATCTTCTGATGAGCATTATTAAGAAAATTAAATTGCTTGTAATGGCCGGTTGTCTACAATTAGTTGCATAGGATTTAATAAGCACTTTGATTTATGAGTTTAATATATTTTTAAGATTACTCTCAAAATTTTGTTTACATTTGATATTGAAAGTAGTTGTTTGCAACATATGACTTTACAAGAAGAGAACAGAGTGTCTGTTGGAATTTTGCCTGAAGCCTTACAGTACTGTCTTGGATTTACCCTTTCATTGTTCATAGTCTAGATGTCCTGGCAGAATGTATACTTTTTCAATTGTTGGGTGATGACTTTGGACTTAGATTTAATCAGCACTTGTGTATCATTGTAAGCCTCTCTTTTAGCAAAACATAATTTTATTGTATTTTTAATGTTTGTTAGGAGCATATAACTCAATACCCTATTATTACAGAGTGCTAATACTAAGTGTTATTTCCAGCTTCATTATATTTATTGTTAGAATTGTAATTTTTTTTCTCATAATAACAGGAGGATCCAGACAATGATCTATTAAACTGTATATACATATATTAAACTGTATAGCTTATATAAAGATTGTATTTATACAGCTAATCTAAAGTGGTATTCATAGCTGTATATAAATTTGATAGCCCAAAAATAGTAAAATAAGTGCAGAGTGGGAAAAAAAGTTAATGAAAATGAAACAGATGACATGGGGGCCGTATAGCTCAGCTGTTTTTGTTTGCTTTTTGTATTAATTCTGCACTATGGGATGGAGGGAGATGTTGTAGAATTCTATTTGGATCTCACTAAGAAAGACTGGCCAATGAACAGCCTGATGCAGTAGCCTTATTAGTAGGGAAGAATAAAGAGAGAAACACAGCAATTAAATCTTGTGTCCCTTCAGAGATTCAGAACCTCTTGATCACACAGCCTCAGATAGAGCCCAGGTGGGTTTTCCCACAGCATGCTGTGCAGATGCTGTCTGTGGATGGATTCCTCTTCCCTATGCAGTGCCTTTTATTTTGTGTAACAAGCAGTCATTTTTCCTAAGAAGCTGGCAGGGCATCTCTGTCACGCCGTCCCCCAGTGGCAGCTGGGCCATGCCAGCAGGGTCCCTGCAGCGCTGCTCGTGCCAGAATTTGGGCGTTGAGAACAGGGCCCAACAGAGTGGGCACTGCCAGCTCAGCATCCCGAAATCCTCAGGCACAGTGTCTTCCAGGGAGCTCCCAACACTGTTTCCCCTGACATGGGCTGGAGGATGATCTCTTCTGAGGGGGAGTAAGTGCAGAAAAAAGGCCTGGTGATAGCTTTCCAAGTGAAAGTCTTGGAGCAGCTAGCCAATTCTAATGCAGTTTGAGATTGTAATTTTGCTGTGGATTAGACATTGGTTGGTAAGAGGATGAAAAAGCCTCTGTTGGCCCTGCAGTGGTAGCTTTTCCTTGCTGCTACTCAGTTCCAGCTATGAATAGATGCAAAAGGCTTCGAGCCTGTCTGCTAGGTATATGCATTATTTCTAACATTATACAGATTTAAACAAAACTCTGCAGCTTTGGCAGCTCAGTCCAAAACAAAAAGTACCAGGTCACTGAGTGTGTGATGTGGCTCACTCAATTTATTTTATGGTAGTGTCTGATCCTTAGATAAGATCCTGTCTGTAAACATGTAGCTTAAGGAGGGTCTTGCTGCTTTCATTACATGTACATCGAGCCACAAAAGCAGCAACTGTATCCCAGCTTGCATTTTCTAAGCTGTTTTTGAGAACCTGTACTTCTGAAAGCCCTGGTGAATTTGAAGTCCTACTGTGACTACTACTGCTCTTCAAACAGTACTGAAGCAATATCTCAATCCCTGCAAAATCATTTATTAAAGGCATTTCTGAAGCACAACTATCAAACCCAAGGCCCTACTCTGGCTTTTTTTTTTTTCTGTTATGCAACAATTTTGGTTCTGAGGCAGTTTCAATGTTTCCAGTTTTTTCCTTCTTCCTTTACCTCACATTTTTAGAAAACAGCTAATTCATTGTGGTAGAGAACAGATTAGAGAAAACCAGCAGCAGGCTAAAACAGTGAATACAAGATGATGATATAAAAGCTGTCAGCAGCAAAAACTTTTGTGAGCTTGCATCTGGAAGTGCTATTGGCTGAATTCTACGTACAGAACTCATCAAGTGTTCAAGGTTGGAAGTATTTAAACTTATTAGTGATTTATATATTTTTATCTCATGTTAGTGTTTATCACAGCACACTATTAGGCAAACTGCTGAATCATGGCAACCAGTGTGCCTTTTGTGGAATTCTCATTGCCTGGTAGCTAAATAATAATATTGCATTAATAATGCCTGGAAAAGTTAGACATAAACCCTTGAGAAAGTTTTCTTTAAAGCATTTTAATAATGCAGTGAAGGCTGTGAGGGCCACTCATTCTTTTCAGTCTATTCTCTGTACAAGTCTTCAAAAAAAAAAGGCTCTTTAACAACTTGAAGATGCAGACAGAATGAGCTCAGCATACCTAGCTCCTCACCTGAAGTTTAGAGATGGTGGGTATAGTTGATAATAGTTCCTTTGCCACAGTGGATTGTGTACAGCAAGGATAAAATCTATTTTAGCACACAGGCTTTTCTCAGGTGCTTATCCAAGTCTATGAAGCAAAATCTCTGATAGGAGCTGCAGATATGAACATCTGCATTCTCTGTTTTTTTTTTTTTGTTTTTTGTAATGTAGGAATAATACAAGGAAAAAAGTCATCTTAAGAAATCCTTAAAACTACATAATGTCTGGGGGGAAAAAGAGAAAATGTGAATTAAATTGGGAAGAATCTAAATCATGTTACTGAATTGACTTTGGGGAAGTGGCTAGGTGTTACAGTAATCAAGATGTTATACAAAGAGGGGTTTTTCTCAGCTTAGAATTTGTACTCACTCATCTTTTCTCCTTCTGTCTAAACGAGTGTTTTAATGATTTCATGCTTCCCAGGGTGTCTCACTTCACAGCATGCTGCAATCACCTTGCCTTTGGCCCAAGAGGCCGAGGAGCCCTCCAAAAATAAATGGGAAAAGCCAGAAGCTGTCTCCTCGACTTAGCATTTTCTTTTAGCTCTGCTTAATGGCAAGATTTCGTTGGGTTTGGTCTCAGAGTGGTGTCTCTCCAGCTCAGAGAGGTTCCTGTGGCAGCCGCTGGAGGCTGCTCAGGGGCATCAGCTGGGAGGCAGCGCCCGGCCGTGTGCCCCAGAGCCCCTGCCACGCCTGCCGGGAGAGCTCCCGCTGCCCGCCCTGCGCCAAGGACTGCCAAGACCATGGAAAGTCTGAATCTCTGCTGAGAAACTAAATCTGTTGGGTTTTCTCTTTACAGTTCTGTACTTAAAACAAAGAAAACAGGCTGGTAGTTGTGAAACCTTTAAACTTCTGATAACAATTAGAGGTGGTTCTTTCCAAGCATGGATGTGCCACTGAAATCTCAAGGTTGAGACAAACATACTGTTTTCTACAACACAAAGAGAAATGCCTTGTTGCATAAGGAAATAGCTGGATTGTAGGGGGATAGAATATAAGAAAATAAAGGTAGTATAGAAAGTAATCTTACCTCCTAAGGAGTTGCAGCTGCGTTAATTATTAGAGAGTAGGAGCAGGCCTGACTTTAACAGGCCGCAGCTGTAGCCAATAAGAAGAAGGGTGTTATAAAAGAGTGGATTGGTTGGTTGAGGGGGAACTGGAGTCAGTTGGCTGCTGTGAGAAGGAAGAGTCAGTGCTTAGAGGAGATGCCTATGAGAAACATCAAGAAGGTGTGAAACTCTTGCACTAAGGAGACAACAATATGAAACCTTTACCATATAATGACAACACTGGATGGAAAAAATAAAGCACTTAGTTACTTTAGAACTACAAAACGGATATCTGATTAGTGTCACTCTAATACTGAGTATTTGTGCTGGATATGTTTAGATTTTTATTTGTAGACACACCTGGGTTGCTTTGCCCATCCTTCAACCTAGGTAGCTGATGTCAGTGTTAATGTGGTAGCTCAGTTCTAGAAGTGACCTTGGCAACCTGTCATTTCAGCTCAGGCTTAGCACCGCTTCAGTGGTCTGGCTGGATTTTGGAGCAGGTTTGTCCCACTTTTCTTGGTTTGTCCATCCAGTTTAAAGTATGATAAAAATATGTTTGTATAGGTGGTCATATAAAGTCATTAATCTTTTTTATTTGATTTTCAGTTATCAACAGGGAGATAGTTTAACCCTTTCTGCACTGCTTTAGTGTCATTACATCTGATTTTTAAAATAATTCAACTTTACAATCATAAGGGATAACCCTTCTCAATGGGTATGTAAGACACTGTAGAGTGTCAATGGTTTCAGATGGCATCTTTCAGAAAGTTAAGTAGGCTTCAAAACGACTTTCTGTGCCACACAGAGCTTTGGTTTTGTTTTTTTACAGATTTCAGGTAAGTTTTCTTTTATACTGATTGTGGATTAGGATTAGTGATTTTGGACTTCTGTTCCAGAAGCAGTTTTCCATTTGGTCACCTAGGGAACATTAGTTTGAACAAATTTCTTACATGTCTTTTGGCAACAGCTATTTTGTCCTGCTTGTTTCTGAAAAAAAAAAAAAAGTAAGAGCTTTTAGAAGATACGTGAAGTTTGTATAATCCTCACCTAAATGGAAACACAGAAACTACTGTCCTTAGTATATGGAACTTCCTGGCTGAATGGTTGGGTGCAGAGAGTAGTAGTCTGTGGCCCAAAGTCCAGTTAGAGGCTGGTGACTTAGTTGTGGAGGGATAGAATGTAAGAAAATAAAGATAGTGCAGAAGGCAGTCTCACACCTGAGGAGTTGCAGCTGTACTGATCACCAAACATCAGGAACAGGCCTGCCCTTAACAGGCCACAGCTGTGTCCAATAAGAAGACGAGTGCTACAAAAGAGTGGGTTAGCTGGGTGGGGAGAGAGCTGGAGTCTGTTGGCTGTGCTGTGAAGAAGAAGGAGTCAGTGCTGCAAGGAGCTGCCCATGAGAAATCCCTGAGAACGTACGGGAACTTTGCAATAAGATGACAACACCTAGTGATGCCCCAGGGGTCAATACTAGCTCTAGCTCTGTTTAACATCTTCATTAATAATCTGGATGTTGGCAGCAGGTTTGCAGATGACACAAAGTCGGGATGAGTGGCTGATATGTTAGAGGGTCATGCTTTCATCTTGAAGGACTGTAAAAGGCTGGAGAAATAAGCCAGCCAACTTCTCTGTGAAGCCAAGACCTGCTGGTTTTGGTAAGAATTTTCACCATTCTAATTAAAATGCTTCATGCTTCCATTTGACAAATATGAAGAAAGAAGTTATTCTTAAGGTTACACTAATAACTAACACAAAATAACAGCAATGATTGTTGCCTTTCCTTGGGAAAAGTAAATTTAATTACTGGGGTTTAAAATTCATTGAGATATCCTGTACTCTAAGGTATGCATGGATGCATCTCATGTTAGGGAAGAAGAAGTGCTGCCTTTTTCTCTGGAAATGTAAGATGAGATTATTGACATACAGGGGGTTTTGCACATTTAATTCATATTCATATCTTTAACAAATTTTAGAGGATGATAACTATAGATTTGACAGCAGGGTAAAAATTTAGTATAGTAGGTTCTATGCACTGTTTTGGCTTTAGCAAATTCTTTAGAAGTTTGTAATACACATATTTGTATAGAAATGTTTTAAAGCAAATAAGCCACACTTTGGACCTAGTTTTTGGTTTTCCTGGTATTTCTGACATCATAGAAAAGTATATGAAGTTTTGCAAAGTAATGAGTTTTTTTTTAAATGGCTGCATATGAATGTTTGTATGGATAGAGAGGAAGCACAAAATAGCAAACACTGCTCTGCAAGTCATTAAAATACCCAAAAAAGTAATTCATGTCTTCTCTGTTGTAGATTTGTAGTATCTTCAGCCTGTCAAAAAGTGTGCAATAAAATAAGAAGGGCAAGTTCTCCAGTTATACCTCGTTCCAGCCCCCCTGCTCTGACTCCATACATTGTTCTTGATTTTAGGTCTGCTCTTCTGTAGCCATCTGTTCACTTCCTAAAATAGCACTGCTTGTGTCTCAATTTAGAACTTTTCTCATTATCCATAATACATTTTAACTTCCCTTTGAATGATACTCATTTTAATACTGAGTTTTTAATGCATTGCTGAATGTGTATATATTAAGTTGTTGAACAGCAACTTTATGTGTATAATTGCACCAATGTTGTGAGTTGTCAATCATGAGAAATAATTTTTGGTTTTCAGTGTTTTCTGGTTTTGTAATTGTTTTGCATTGTTCTGAGCATTACTTCATTTGGAATTAGTCAAATACTAAATTATAAATACGCTAGCAAGCGGAAAATGGTACCATGCAGTCACACAGCAATTCCAGACTGATCCTCTGTTTACAGTGATTCAGGATGATGTGTGTGTTGCATGATTGTCTGCTGCTGGACTTGTGATGACTAGAATAGATAAGAGGCCTGTCTTGGTTTCCCTGATATTTATGACATCATAGAAAAAGTATAGGAAGTTTTGCAAAGTAATGAGATTTTTTTAAATGGTTGTATATGAATATTTGTGTCTACAAGAGGAGGAGCAAAATAGCCATTTTGCCTTTCCTCTCTCCACCATTGATTTCCCATGCTTTCTATCATACTATCTTTCATGTCTCTAATTTTCTGTAATGATTTAAAGCTTTGACAGCTCTAATTTTGTAAAATTCACTTGAAGTTACTCATCAAGTTGGAAAAACTGTGTTAGGAAGCAAACACGAGAAGGGGAAAGTGGAATTTGGCAGAGAAATGGATGGACAGCATTTAAGTCATTTTTATAGGCAAAACAAGGCATTATTACTGAAGAATTTTAAGAAAATAGTGTGTATGTTTGGCTGTCAATTTTTTTCTGTCATAGAAATGCTGAAAGCCTTATACACTGGAAATTATAAATGTTGACAATTTTAAAAGTCTAGTTGCTTACCTGCTCCATATTGATGGAACAGTTATTTGGAGGAGTAAAATGGCCTTTCTCAACGAACTGGTGAAGTTGCCAATGTGTGCTTTGGTTGTTTAATAGTGGTTATATTGATAGTTTTCATTAAGACATTTAGATTTTTTTTTAAAGGTACTTAGGAACATTTTCAATATCTGTTATGATTTCTTATTATACTTGTGTAAATACACAGAAATGATTTGTGGAATTCATGAAAACTGCATGACAAACATGAATGTCAGGCATACCTATAAGTTTTAAGACCTTTTTTGTATTTTTTTTTCTTAGTGACTACTGATTTTAAGAAGAATTGCAGAATAAACTAAGGAATGGTGCAATCCATTGGGTCTCCCGTTCACTCAACAGCCCATTTAAGGGGGAATCTAATAACGTTGCAGGTCTCAGAATACACTAAAAAAAGGAAAAAAAACATTTGGTAGAGAAGTGTTTTCTTCTTTCCCAGTTAAATTACCCTGATGTCCATTTCTATTTTTGTAATCTTCAAATGGCTGGTTTAAAACATAACAGCTCAAAGGTTTCAGTAAGGACAAAAGTAATTATATAATGATAGAAAATGACAGCAAACTTTTCAGTGGCATATGTGATTTGTATCTACCTTTGTTGGCCATTTGTGAGTAAACCATGAGGTTTACTGATGATGTAGTAAAAAATAATGGTAATCCTATCATTCTAGTCATCCTTCCCCTCACTGTTGATCAAGCAAGAAGAGCTCAGAGCAAATAAGGAAAACCAGTATACATTTATGAGCTGGAGTTTCAGAACACCCGCAAGAACGTCATTCTTGATAGGGCTGTAACGATGGCAGGAAAGGAGCCCAGACAATGGATCATCACCTGTTCAGCCTTCCTGACTGAGCAGCCACGCAAATACCCAGCCTGAGCCTGGGTCCCAGCGGTGTGCCAGCAGGCAGGGGCACCAGAGGCAGGGTGTCAGGCAGGAGGGCTCTGGATTGCCTGGGAATGCTGTTCCCGTGGGCTCTGCTGACAGGAGCCTCTCAGGATTGCTCTGCTGCTCTCATGTGCTGCTGCCTTGGCTGGGGGCGTAGGGCAGAAACCAGGGAGGGAGAGCCCTTGGCAGGGTGCTCCACGTTGCCATGTTACCGATGTGGTAACTGCTGGCTTTCTTTTGAGCTGCAAGAAATTTACACGGTGTGTTCATATGGGGTGTCATTCTCCTACAAATGCCAGCATGGCTGGGTATGGTCCTGACAGCTGATTGATTGATTTGATTCATTGCCCGGATAAGCAAACATATGAGACATGACAGGCTGTATAGGCCTTAAAGACTTCTCCCATTTTGTTGCTTGCTGTAGGCTTAGAGTTAAATATAGTTAAAGATTTGGAATCAGCAAAGAGAGGGAACTAAAAGTTAAGAAAAAGGAGTAAAATATCAGTGTGACAAGATTATTTCCAGAATATATAAATTTTTCCCTGTTCAGGTGAAGGAAAGGTGATGTATTTATTCACACCTAATGAACACAGACAGCAGTAAAATGACAATATTGTATGTTTAGGAATAAGATGTTTAGGAACAGAAGTGACTGTGAGACCCTGAAGGACAAAATAAAGTAAATCAGCAGCAAGATAATGTCAAAAGTTATGTTTAGGTAGCAAAGACAAATAGGAGAAATAGCGTAGGCTACCTAATGTATCAGTACTTCTAACTTCATTGTAACTAATAAGAAATGAAATTTTGAGCATGGCTAAAATAGGGTAGCTCAAAAAAGAGTCTACTACAAACAGAATGATATGAACAAACATGCTTAAACATTTGGAGGACCATTCGCAAGAGGAAAAGCTGGGCTAGAGTTCTCTGGGCTCATGTCAGATGAGGGTTGCATAGGGCTGGAAAGCGCTTCTATTACTGCCTTACACCTGCTATTAAAGTAAGCAAATTGTAAACAGCAACAACAAAACCCAACTGCATGCAATCCATGATTAGCCACGTAGAGTTGTTGTTTAAAATATCTGATTGTAAAAGTATAGCAAGATTCCAGAAAGAGAATGAATAGCAAACTTCACTGTGTAATCAGGGCTGCAGTCAAGACTTGATAGTCCTGAATGTTGCAACTCTCTGAGTGAGCATCAGCAAAGGTACACAAATGTAAAGCTTACTCCTGGTATAATTTCTTAGCTTATTTTTAGCGTCCCTATTTTTATTTTCTGTATTTCAGGTTTGGTGAAGCATGTGTTTCAAGTGGTATATGAAGCATGACTTGTAGTACTCTGGAATAATTTGAGATTGTAATTTTTATAATTAGTTGAATGAGTGAATGATGAAAACACTTAGCATTTAAACTGATTTCCAGGTTTTTCACAGCTCACTGAGATAATTGGCTTAGTTCCAACTATTTGCAGCTTTTTTAGGATCCTCCCAGCTGGAAGAAATGACAAGAGGCTTTGGTTACCATTTTCAAAGTTTATTAATAAGCATTAGGAACAGACATGGAAACAAATGAACCCTGAGATGAAGGATTGATGATGTAATTTCTTTGAGCCAGTTGCATGAAAAGTGGTCAGCTCCAGAGCTGTTAAAGTAGCCACAGTTTATGAGCATGATGTTAAAATAAAACATTTGAAAGAAGTTTAACTAAAGAAAAGGAAAGATTTTAAAGACTGGGGGTAAGGGATAAATCTCTGTTTCTTCTTGAGTTGTTCCATGAGCTACAGGCTTTCTGGTGAGATATCCTCTCCTCCCATGACACCTGAGTGGAATTTGTCCCACTGAGATCTTCACCACTGCTACCGCTAGAGACAGCAGTAAATGAAATGTGAACAATATTGAAAATCTTGGGTTTTAGAATCTGCACTTTCCTGTGTAGGATTTATTATCAGCACTTTTTTGTGGATGGTAGCTCAATGTTCTGGAAAGACCTATGGTACATTTCCAGATCATTTTGTAGAAACAGTTTCCCGCAGCTTGTGATAATTGCGGAGCCCTGGGAAGCCAGCAAAAATCTGAAACAGCATGACTGGTTCAGCTTTGTGTGGATGTGACTGTGCTTCTTCCAGGAGCTAGAAGGCTCTTTAGATGCCTTTATGCCACTGTGAATCTGGGCTAATAAACCCTGACATGGCTGAGGTGGCACCATGTGAGGTTAGCTTGGGTGTGTGTGGCATTTCCTGACCTAAGCCTACACAGTGGCATTGGAGTGCCCGGGGTGCTCCAGGAGTGCTCATCAGGATTTCATCTACGTGCCCCAGTGCTGGTCCTGCTGCATCCAAGCTGGTGCTGGTGCTGCTAATGGGGTGTCTCTGCCTTATGGTCTAGATTTAGCCAGGCTTTTCAATTCAAACAGAGCTCTTTTGCCAGTCAGATGCTGCATGTGGGCAAGTAAGACCTACCAGAAAGAGTGTTGGGTTGAACCCAGGGATGAGAGCAGGCTCTGTTGATCGCTGTGTTGTGCATGCTCAGTGATAACTGCCTGCAGGGCTGTTTCCCTCCACTACCTGAGGTGTTATTTGACTTCTGATAGTGGAAAGTTGATTGTAAAAAGAAAATAATATGGAGGTAGATGCTTTTAAAATAAGCAGTAGGATTTATTGTACTGCCCTTTGTTTTTCTTCCCCACTTCTGCTGTTGGGTGTTTGTTGCTTTTTTTTTTCCTAGGTAGAGTTGAAAATCGCTCCTTAAAGTGTTTCTATTTTGAAACTCTGTTTTGTACTGCCACTAGTTTTAAGGAGGCTTAAGAGTACTGGTACAAAAAAGATATCTTAAGAAGTACTTATGTTTTGGACAAAGAAGAACTGTCCTATTTTTAAGGATTATTGCAACCACTTTTTATAATACTGTTTTTTTCCACTTTCATGAAGAGTTTTCCCATAAGCTATCAAGAATTCACATTTAATGAATTGAAAATTCTAAACACATGGATATAATTTGCTTCATAATGAGATTTAGGGAAAAATAGAGTAAAACAATTACATTGTCATCTAAACAATATTTAATTATACAAAGTATATTAGTAATTTTATAAAATTTTCTACTCATATTCTCATGTTACATTATTAAATTATACCAATTTGCTTAAATATTTAATCCTCTTCTTGTGAAAGTTAATAATTTAAAGATCCCTTTGCATGAATGGACATCCTGATATCCAGCAAGTAAATACCTACAAGTGAACTTTAATGTCAACATCTTTTCATCATCTCTGCTAACAGTACAAAATTATGCCTTTTATACCTCAGTATGGTGTTTGTAGGGCCTCAGTTCAGAGCTTTGCATATAGAGTTGTGCTAAATAAATGGTTATTGTGTAATTGCTTAAAGGAGGCTCTTCTCTCCCTGTTGATTCCTTCAGCAAGCAAACTGAAGGGGACAGACACACCAGACTAGGCCCAGGTGCTAATTTTGTCTAAAAAATAGGAGATAATATCTTTTCTTCAAGTCCTTGCCTGTAGTGGAGTTGTTTGTCTACAATACATGTTCTGGTTTATGTGCTAACTGGCATTATTTTGCTATGATTACACCTTCAGGCTTTGAAGTCTTATACCTGTATATGATTTAATACTATTCAGTCTGGAGTTGCACTTGGTTGTCACTGGGATTTCTGCAGTTTTATTACCTCACTAGTACATTTAGTGTTCTCCTTTCTCCTAATTTCTGTGGCTCTTGGCTTGCGTCACTCCCCTGGTCCAGTACTGTTGATGAGCTTTAGTTGCTTTTACTTGAACTCAGAAGATGAACCCAAAATCCTCAGTAAGACAGCAGCTTTGTGATCTGATCCTGGATCTCCTCCAGCTCCATACCTTGTCTATGTGTTTCCCATGTGCCTTCCTGTAATCCTCCTTGGAAATCCTGTAGTGCATAGCTGTACCTGTGGATTCAGGGAAAACATCTGCTCAAGGCATAGATATAGTGACTAGGGGAATCATGGAATCACAGAGTGGTTTGATTTGGATGGGACCTTAAAGATCATATAATTCCAACTTCCCTGTCATGGATACCTTCTACCAGACCAGGCTGACCCATCCAACCTGGCCTTGAACACTTCCAGGGATGGAGCATCCACAACTTCCCTGGACAACTTGTTCCAGTGTCTCGCCACTCTCACAATAAGGAATGTCATTCTTTTTATCCAATCTAAAACCTACTCTCAGTTTAAAGCCATCGCTCCTTGGCCTATTACTAAATGCCCTCGTAAAAATTCCCTGTCCCACTCTCTTGTAGCCCTCTTTGGGTACTAGAAGGCGCTGTAAGGCTTCCCTCTCAGAAACTTCTATTGCCCTGGCTGAACACCTGTATGTCTTAGTCTGTCTGCACAGGATAGGTGCTCCAGCCCTCTAATCAACTTGGTGGACTTCCCTGGACTCATTCCAACAGGTTGATGTCCTTCCTGTGCTGGGACCCCAGAGCTGGATGCAGCACTCGGGTGCAGCAGCACTCCACCCAGAGTGGAGCAGAGGGGCAAATTCCCCTCCCTTTCCCTGCTGGCCACAATTCCTTGGATGCAGCCCAGGATACAATTGGCTTCCTGGGCTGGGAGGCACACTGCCAGCTGTGGCATGACATGGACATCACACAATGGGTGTCTTAAGAAGGACAAAGTGACTTTTATTTCTTCCTGCCCTTTTTTACTACATGTTTCTGAGGTGGCTTCTTTGGTCAGTGTTTGATAGGCTATGTTGAACAGTGCAGAGAATACCCCAGTTTCCTTAAGGAGGTAGAGTTACCTGATGTCTGGGGCTGTATGAGATGTGAGCAGAAGATAGGACACCGAGGCCCTGGGTGCTGTGGGTTGGTCCTGGAAGATTATCTACCTGTCAGCAGGTCTGTATGCATTTAGCTGTGCAGCAATGCAGCAGTGCAAAGAGGGCTGTTGTTCCAAGCCACAATGTGAAGTTTCTTAAATCCTTTAAATCCTGTCATTACTGAATGGTGCAAGCCTGTGGCCACAGGTCCCTAATACTGGAGTGATTCACATAAATGCAGTATTTATAGATAGAAGATATCATTAGGAAAATGGAGTATAGTTTTTCATGTTAGTCTGGTGGTTCTTAATCAAGCTGGCAGATAATACGTGAAATGTGCGAACATCTTGCATTGGCATACTTTGTCATATTTAAAAGTGCATCTAGCTGAGGTTGACGGTATACTTCATCAGTGTACTCTGCAACCAAGAACCTGTTTAAAATGGGCCTATGTAAGGTGCTGTAAATTATTTCCAGTGTTGTTAACTAAGAAACTAAACATACTCTTTTCCTGAACTAAGTAACATACAAGAAAACTAAGTTTACAGATAAGAATTTTATCTTTGAGGTATTGAAAAAACTCAGACATCCTCTAAAGAAATCAGAAAAGCTGAAAATCATTATCTCCTTGTAAAGACTGCCCTTTAGAGGAGAGGTTCTCCACATCTGCTCTAAGTATAGTGGTTCTAACCTGTGGTAGAACTAAAAATTTCACAGAAGTCTAAAAGGAGATATTACTCTTCAAAGGTACTTAGCTTTTAGTTGTTGTTGTTGGTTTAATTCTTCTCTTCCCCTCTCCTGGATGTGTTTGCCTTCTATACTTTTCCTTCCCATCCTGGAATTTTTTATGGTTTTATAGTAACTTCTTCTGGAAACTTCTTATTGGAAATACATGTTGGGAAAAAAAAATCCACATGAAACACAAACTAATTTATCTCCAACAACAAGAGCCCAAAGAGAAGAATTCATCAAGTGGTTGGCATTCATAGCTTCAAGGAACCTAATTTTTTAATTGGGTACAAACAGTTAGAAGTATTGCTAATGCTGCATCTCCAAAGAGTTGAATGTCTTCAATGATTTGATATTTCTCTTCTGAAGTTCACCTGATCATTGCAGTGATTACACTGACAGTGCTATGGAGTTGTGAAACTCAGGCTTGTTAAATATTAGATTAAAACCCAGTGCAGAATTTGTAGCCTGAGGCTGCACAAATATTGTAAAATTTAAATGATAAATCATTTGAGATAGGCATAACCCGCTAGACTAATGGATACACAGAAAAAATGCCTCATTTAATTGCTGTTAGAAAATGGGAGAAACCCTGGGGAGGTTTAGAAGTTCATAGCCTTCAGAGAAACTCTAACATAGATTTCACAACATTAGCTACTGTGGTGCAGAATGCTTCAGGTCTTCAAGAACAATTTCTGTGTCATTTAATTTATCCTTAAATCTGTTGAGAACAAGTCTGTGTGCTTTCCTTGCCCTCACTATTATTATAGAAGGAGTTTTTGTGAGGGTTCACCTCTCTAACTCTTTGAAAATTATGCTCTGTTTCTTATGATTTCATCACAGTTAAATTTCTTCTGCAATAGTATTCTTTTCTCCCTCTGATATTTGTGTTGCTGTTGTATTTACATAAACTCACCAGCAGCTATCATCTGATGATTTTTTTTGCTAAGCTAATCAAGTTCTTTTCACTTCCCCTGCTATCTTACTTTTTTTTTATCATTACAACAGCCTTCCTTTACATCTGGTTTACAAGTGACATTATTGCTTCTGTTTTTTAGAAAAAGAAAAATCATAGGTTCACATGTCTAACTTGTATTTCTGGTTTATGATCATCCTGTTTTTCAGTAGGTCACTGAACCATTCCCTTCTGTTGTTCCAGTACCTTAGCTCCTTTTCTGCAACAGTACTTCTTTGTCAATCGGTGAGGATACCATTCTGGATTTATGTGGTAATAGCAAAGTGCATTTAGATCACAAGTTCTTAGGAAATCAGCCTGCCTTACTTCTGCTACTCACAGACAACATATTTTCTTGGCAATTATAAGCATTTGCAGTTTGCATGGAGACTCGTAGTTCTTTTTATTCTGCAAATACGTCAGAGATTTGTGTGCAGATATGCAAATGGTATAAGTGCTGCTCTTAAAATTAATTTGCTGTCTTCTTTGATAGATCTGGAGAAGGTGCTACAAAATTTCTGTAATGTGCCATCTGTTTTATGTTTGTTTTCTGGTTGGCATGCACTAACTTGAAAAATGTGGCAGTAGCAGAGAAAAAAGGCAGCATTATTTATCTGTGGTTTTACTGTCCATGGGACCCATAAAATACCTTAAAATCATTTTAATATTAAGAGAATCAATCTTCTGGTACTTTCTCCTTCCTTTACCTTCCATAAAGTATGCCTTATAGGACATATATACCACATGTGTAGGACAGGAATTCTGTGTCTGCAGGAGAGAACAGGTTTCAAGGAGAGATGTTCTGAGGTCTGAGAAAAAAATTCTGTTACCTTGCTATATCCTAAGCCCTAAGACCCTAAGCTTCCCTAGCAGAGTTTATTTCTTGAAGTCAACAATGTGTATAATAGGTAAAAAAGGTGCTTGCTGCCTTGTGTATTAGGTTGGGCCCATAAAAGCAAAACACTTTGATCCTGAACTGTTTCCATGGAGTACATGGAACAGAACCACCTGAATCTGGAACAAGACTTTTGAATAACACTTGAAGCAAGCTAAACCAGACTGGAGTACAACACTGTGCTAGACCAGTACTTTTCAGAACATCTTAAGTGTACTAAATATATTTTTATATTTATTAACTGCTGAATGAATCTGTTATAAAACCTAAATACATAAATGGGCCTGTAAAAAGAGGGGTAAGGTAAAGTCTTGTCAAAAATACTATTGGTAGATGAAGAGGTCCTAAGAAAAATAAGTTAACTTAGGAGATATTATTCCTAAAATGCAAAAATGTAAGAAATTGATATCTTATAATTCAGTGCATACTGTTTGAGGTTGTAGAAGTCCATGTATTTTCAAACTAATAGTGCATTGGTGACTGTCTTCATGACAGTCAAGATTTTGTGGTCAAGATGATTTTTATTTACAGGCTGTCACAACTGATCTAAAAGTATTTCTGAATTCTGGGAACCTAGAGGAAAATCTGGCAGGTAGTAGTAGTTTTCTGGAATCACTTGTTTAGGTATGGGAGAGGTTGTGGCAGCAGCTCTCTGGCCACAGAGAGCAATGCACAACTCTCCCAGGCATTGTCCCGGGGAAGGCTGTGAGAAGATCAGGAAAAAAAGAAATAAACAAGTCTTATCTTCGCTTGCTGCACCTGTTGTTGTGCGCATGTGGAATGTGTTATGGAGAATTGTTTACCAAAGGGTGGTTTCTTAATTGGCCAGTGGTGATGGTGTTTGGATTCAAGGACCAATTGAGTCCACCTGTGTTGTGACTGTCTGTAAGGGTGATGGGTTTCTTAGTAAGTATAGTACAATAAAGTGAGAGATCAGCCTTCTAAGAATCATGGAGTCAATGCTAGCTATTACCCGGCTGGGGGCCTGCACCAACAGCAGGTAATCATTAATTTTTTTTACTAAACTATAGAAATTCACTTTTTGAGAGTGGTTATTGCATTTTTTCTAAATCATATAAATATGAAAATCACTGTTATCAGCTGTAGATTTGGAAGTGATTTGATCTAAAGAGGGCTCTTCTTTGAGTACTTTCTGTGGGGTAGGAGATTAAATGACATTTTTAAGGAGCTACATGGTTTTCAAATTGTAGGACATTAAAAAAAATAAAATTTAAACAAGGATACATTTTGCAACAGATTATGACCTGGCACTACATGAAGAAAATATTAGTTTGCCTTCAGAGTTACAGAACTTCTCATTTTGGAAATCAACAGGCTAATGATCTATTTCTCTTCAGTGTGGTCTCATTTAAAACCCTGCTAAAGAAAGCAAAGGAAAAAAAGTCACATGGACAAATTTAGAAGTTCACAAATGCAGAGTGGGAAGGCTTCACAACTGTTGTAAATTGGATGTTTGCACATTAGAGTGTGAATGCTGATTTTAACCTTTCCATCGGGAATTTTGTATGCTGTGTAATTGACAGGTGAGAGCTATATTCCCTTATTAGCTTCCCACCTCTGTTACTTCCTAGGCACAAGACTAGACAGGGGTGAGAAACAGAACATCAGTAATAGAAACCAGGAGCTGGAAGTAGGATGAATGTTGGGGAAAATTTGAGCTATTGCTAAATCCTGTTTGCTTTGATACATGTAACAGCTCACTTGGAAGTCAAACTGTGCAATGCTTGTTCAGGGCTTTTGTCTCACTGTGATGTTTTTGAGGCTATGTGTTTTGTTCAGTTGATGCCTGTGATATTTCTGCCAATACTTGGTGTATTAGGAACATTTCTGGTACCTTACAGACAGTCGTTGTATGTGCAATACTCCATGGAGCAAATGTGCTTTAGGGCACTATTTTTGTAGTCATTTGCCACATCTCTAAGGAGTTACCTGCAGGGGGGTGTACTGCAGACCAGAGGCTCAGCCACTTGATGTGGATGTAGAGAGGACCAGCTAACAGTTCTGTATCTCTCCAGAAACCGTTCACTCAACAATGCTTAAAAACTTTATAAAAGTTTTGGAGGGTTAAAAAATGAAAATTTAATTTTGGAGCAAGACAATAAAACCCTGTATGGGATTGTGTTCATATAGATGTCCTATGCAAAAGTGTCCCTTAGGTTGTGCTTTAAAAAGAAGTCAGGCATGGCCTTACTGTGTCTGTAGTACAATTTGTGGCTGTTATGCAAAGTTTTTGTCTACATTGTCCCTCAAACCACCATTGATCACCCTGATATTTCTGCCATACCATCACATTTTCACTCTCCTGTTTAAAATACATAGCTCTCACTTCAGTTAGGGTATATGTTATTTTTTAAATATGTGCAGTGCTGATTTAAACTTTCCTAAGCTGTGAGAAATAGACTACCTGCTCTGTTTGATTGCTTCCACCTTGTATTTATTGCTGAAAATTTGCTTTGTTTATTTATTTATGGTAAGAGTTTGCAAGGATGTGAAGGGGCAAGGCTGTGCTTGTATGCAGACAAAGTGCTTATTTCAGCCTATTCCAATGAATTATTTCCATTCACTGGAAACTCTCCTGTTGCTGTCCATACTAGTCATTTTATTAGTGGTTATAGTCGAATGTTAGTATTAACTAAACTCTTGGAAATCCTGATTGTTAAAACCAGGCTTGGAATTTTTGCATTTATCTGCTGCATCTGTGTTTTCTAAATCCAGCTAAGAAGAGGCTTGCTTACCAACTTGCAGCTACACATTGCTCCAACTCTCCTACTATCAAAGAAGAAAACAAGGGAGACAAGATTTATACATTTTTCAAAGTTTGTAGATATTTGATGTTGAATTAGCCTTATTAGCAAATGGTTTTATTGCTGAGGTCTGCTAAGTAGAGGGAAGGTTTGCAATTTTAAAAAATCATTAATAAAAAGTGTGTTATAATATTGGATTTATGTTGAGACAAGTAAAACAAAGGCTGTCTCTGACAAATCTAGGCATTCATTTTAAACATTTACTTGAAACACATTTTGTGTTTTAAACATCATGAGTTACAGATAAATAATGGCCAGTTTTACTGATAAGATAATTTTATGTTGTCATTTTTCATTTCCCCTTTAAAAAACTTTTGAGATAAAGACACTAGTTTCTTCAATTATCACTGTGATTGCTTGCCATGAGGAGATTGGAGGAGACACTAGAGAAATGCAGCATGTTTAGATTAAATATTTAATGCTTAAAAATGTTTGATTTGTCAGTAGTGAAAAAACAGTGTTGAGCATAATTTTCATTCATGATGTATTGTGTTAGCATAGGAGATATGTTGATACATTGGTAGTGTAGGATTTAGGACAAGACTGTAGGTAAAATGTTCTATTTGCTGTTTTGTTGCCAAACTTGACAAGAAGCAAATATAAACTATCAAATATCAATGTAGGTGGGAATTTTTTCTCTCATAACATCCAACATATAGTTGTTTGTGGATCTGCTGATCTTGGAATTATACCTTTAACTGAAGAGTTGAGATCCACTCAGGGGTCTTGGGTTCAGTGTAATAGGTGGGGATGGAAATGAAAAATTCCCGAAGGCTCAAGCTGCTCACTCAGAGCTTGCCTGGCAATGGGGGAAGTGCTTGTGAGCTCAGTACAGGTGACTTTAAGTTTGTTATACAGGCAATTATGAACTTGTCATGGGAGGAACAAGCTGAGAGTCTGGGCTTAGCACAGGTAGCTGTTGTTTAAAATGAGGATCTGAGACAAGTACCTCAAAGGCAAGAGAGCCCTTGTGAAAGACTGAGGGCTTTCAGGGATTGTGTGCAGCAGGCAATTGTTAGGTGCTGTTTTTTCAGAGACAGTGAGGGACAGAAGCTTAGGATAGCCTTTGGTTGTTACTGTGTTGAGGTGAGTGTTTTCAACACTTGACAAATACCTCTCTCACAGTCATAAGCTGTCAGGCTTTGTCTGGGGGCCAGAGCTACTATCTGTTTCATCAGCTACCCCAGCCTCTTCTTCTGGGATGCTTTCTTCCAATATTTGTCCTTTCCAGCAGGCTTACTGGGTTTCATGCTTGTGAGATGCATTGCCAGTGAGAGTTACTAGTAGAAACATTTTGCAGTTTTGTAGCATGTTAGGTAGGTCTGTCACTGTATGTGTTGTAATCTGTGAAACAATGTATTTTGGGAATGATTTGCATTTTCTTGATGCTGGTGATGCGCATGAATACGTAGAGATGTAAATTAAAGAGAGTAATTTGCATTTAGAGAGAAAAAAGTAGGAACACTTGCTTTTACAGTCTTTTGCAGTGATTTAAACACATCCCTGTTCACCAAATGTGAAGCTGTATTCTGTGTTGAATGTTCAATAATGCATTTCTTCATAAACTTTGTCTCACAGATTACCTTGCCCCTTAAGGGAAATTGATCCTTACACTGATTTCTCCATATCACAACCTCTTGAGTCCTTCAGAAAGTTTGCTGTATTCAGAAATAAGTAATTCCTTTAAACTGATACTGCGTTGTTCTAAAAGTATTTGTGCTACTACTCTTTTTCTACCTCTCAAACTAACTGTGGTGTTATTTGAGAGAAATGAGATGGCTTTTAGGATTGGAGTACATGTGCTGAGAGACTTAGCCAAGAGAACAAATTTAGAGTTTGAGGTTTAAGTCTCTTCTGTTTTTTTTTTCTTTGAATTAGTGAAGGATATGAAAGCACACTAATACTCTTTAAAACTTCTGTGACATTTATTGTAATTTCAGTTATTACAGTAACTAGCTGCTTTACATGAACCTTATAAGTTATTTATAAGTTGCTTGTGTAAATTTTGCTCTTAATTACTTGTTTTGGTTATTGCTCATATTAAACATTTTTGCTAACCCATGAATAACTATGGACTTAAATACATAGCAGCTCTCACTGTTTCTGATTAAGTATATTGATCAGTGCATGATTAAAGATTCTCCTGTTAAATGTATGGACAAGTGTGTACCTGTGCATCCACGTGTTTGAGATTCCCTTTGCCTTCAGGTGGACAAGTAGTGAGTTCACCACCTGGAGTTTGTGCAGTTTATTTCTGCATAAGCTGTGATACAGTGTTTTTCACTTTCCATTGAGTTGACTTATCTTTGAATTAGGTGGAACCTCAGTGAAAATCAGATGTTATATATGGATGTTCAAATTGCAGCCAGCGCCAAAAAGCATTTTTAGTTAATCAAAAGAACTGTGCTCCATTCCTAAATTTCCACCTCTTTTTTTCCTATTTTATTTTGTTTGTTTTATTTTGTTTTGTTTAAATTTTATTTCTATTTTTTTTAGTGAGTGACAGTTGCTTCAGGAACCTTGCCGAGGACCGTAGTGGGATAAACCTTAAAGATCTGGTCCAAGACCCTTCTTTGTGAGTATCTGGCTCTTATTGCTAAGCAAAGAAAAGCTTCTTCCTGATATCCTTGTGAGTAGTTTTGTAATTATATAAAGAAGTAGTATGATGAAGTACACATAATGCTCTAGTGGTTTATGCTTGCCAACTTGTTAGTTTTTAATACAAGCAAGTATTATTAAAACCACCTTGTTTCTAATGTAGTTCTGAAGTAACATCCAGAGAGCACATACAGTAAAGGGTTCAAGAGTCATCAGAGGTAACAGATTGTGCATGCTGGTATTTCTATAGAGGACTTGTATGCACATTGTTGCCCCTCCTTTTTTAGGGAGGAATTGCATATAAATGAGTATATTACTGGATAATGATGTTATTGTTAATTACCTTAACATCTAGAATCTGTTTTCTTTGTATCTGATTTCATACAGCTGATATGTGTTTCTTCCTCTACCACCTGTTTCAATTTAAGTATATGTGCACATGGTCTAAATTTTGCTTCATCACAAGACTACTGGTCTTTATCTCAGTATTGTATCTTTCTCTAAAATAAAAATCAGTCTCATCAGCTCTGAGCCAGACTTGAAATTGTATCAGACCTCCTGTGTCATTCAGTTTTTTGTTTGTTTTTTGGGTTTGTGGGGTTTTTTCCTCGTCCTTTAACTTTAGTACTAGCTGAAAATGTTCTTGCTAGTGTGTGAGTGTGCCACTTGTTATGAAGGAGGGGAAAAAGAGAAAAAATTCACATATTTTTAACATGAATGACAGTGCATTCCACAGCGAGATCTAATGTGATGGTCCTTGCTGCTGAAAGAGCAGATTTTTCAGTATTAATTGAGAAGTAGTGAAAAATAAGGTGTATTTGGCATCTTATTTCAGTTACAGGGATTTATGGTAATTAGGTAGATGCAGAATTTTGTTGTGTTCCTATATGTAAATTACATATATGCACATGTACATACATTCTTGGGCAATTTTGACATAGTGTATGTAACTGATGATTTATTCATCTGAAATGATAGAGGTACAAGGGGCAAGTATAAATGTTGCTTGATATGTACAGAGTGAATGCAGTAGATAAGTTTTTAATAGTTACTGTTTAAGTGTTGAAGTTGAGGGTATTTTAAAGGTCTTAATTTTCAAAATTTTTCTGTTGAGTGGTATTTTTTGAGTATTTTTGATTGGTTGGTTGGCTTTGTTGATTCTTTTTTGTTTGTTTGCTTTAGAATTGTCTGTGGGTTTTGCAGCTGCAGGTAGGCTTACATGCTACACATACTTTTGGGCTTGCATCTCTTGAGTTTAATCTCAGAAGGTTCAATTGCCTTTGTAGAATGATTACTTTCTGTATTTTTTTACCAGAAGTGATAAATCTTTTAATTTTCTTCCTTGACCGTAACTCAGATGAAGAATATTATAATAAATTATTGTAATGTTCAAAAGAAATTAAATGGATTTCTGTTTCTTATAGCATAAGAAGTACAAGTGACTGCAACATAGCCATTTTTGTCACTTTGAAAGACTGAGTAAAGTCTCAATACATGTTAGGTTTCAAGGGCTGCTTATGATACATTGCTGTATGACAGGTTACAGTGTAAGAAAAATGTCCTCTTCCTGATGAATGATAGGAATGTATAGACTTGGGTTTGTCTTTCCAAATTGATATTCTTGCTGGTTTATGAGCACCTATAAAGAGTTCTTGCAAAATGTGTAATAGTGTGTGTGAATCTCCAAAATGAAGAAACCATCTAAGGCAATATTGTCCAACCCAGTCTTCTGTAGGTGACTCTTAAGGTCCCATGGGATCCAAATTCTTTGTTATGCAAAGGACAGCATTGGGATGAAGCAGGAGAGTTCCAGACAAAGAGACGTTTTAATCTTTTTTTGAAATAAAGAATAAAGTTTAATTAAAATCTTATGCTCATTTGGCTATGATTGATGCCTGTAATAATACCTGGAATCGTAAAATAGCATTTGATTAATCCACTTACCCATTTAATATTTACACTTTAGGACTTCTTTGGTGCTTGTTTGTGCTGACTGTAGATGCACTGCCTCTTTTTCTTTATAATCTCAGATGCAAACATTAGATTTACATAAAAAATTCTCATGCTTTCTCTGCAAATGGTTCTGTCCCTCTTAGCTTGCCACTCTTGGCTCTGCAGCAGACAACTTCTGTTTTGTTATTACAGAAGGCCTTTTTTTTTGGACAGCTGAAAGTATGTCTTTACATTGAAATGAAACTCCATAAAATAGCATGGTTGGTTTTTTCATTAATGTTTGATTTATATCAAGTATGCCTAATTGTCAGAGTAGCCTTTTTTTCCCCAGGTGATTTCCCAGCTGGAGCAGAACTGTAAACTTAATCTGCTTTCAGTTCTCTCAGCAATGCTAATAAAAGCTCTGCTGCTCAAATCAGTAGTTTGATCACCTATATTTGTATGTGATTAACTCCCAATTTACTGTGGGTCAATAAAAATGAAAATTCAACTAAAGGAAAAAACCCAAAACACCAAGCATATCAAATAAACCTGAAGTGGGGAGTTATAGACTACGGGAGAAGACTAGAGGTATTTTTCCATTCATTGTCCTGAACAGCAGAGCTGCAGAGAGCAGGTGCAATTGGAGGGACTAGGCTGCTGGTTCTTAGATAATAGTTCAGACTTTATTCAGCTGAAGTAAAATGCAGTGAAACAGCTTAAGATGTTAGCAGAGTCCTGCTTTTGTGGGGAGATCTTTGAGGCTCTCTAGCAAGGCAAAAGTCTGGTGCTCAAGGAAAGTTAAACGTATTAATGAGTTCATTTGACCCCTTGCTCATGAGCAGACAGAAGGGTGTGCACTCCTCTGTCTTCCTGTCCTTTTCCACCCTCTAGCCAATCTGCGCTCAGGAGAGAAACGGGATAGATAAAATGCAATATGTCTGTCACCTGAAACTTTTCTTGAGATTTCTACTGCTTTTCTTTTCTCACTAGAAGTTATTTAAATGCACCTCAAGAGTGAACCATCAGATCATTAGAATGTTAGGTATATAGGTCCTCCTACTTCAAGCAGAAGCTCTGTATATAGAGATTCCAGAGTTTTAGTTCTTAGCATCACTTGGTAACGTGTTTCTTTCAGCTCTAGCCTGTACATAGACATAAAGTTCGTAAAATACTTGTCTAAACAGAAAAGAGGATGTTTTTAATCTTTCTCTGCAATTCAGTAATGCAGCTGCAGATAATCACTGATGCATTTGTTTTGGAAACATCTTCAGAGCTTCTTTGAGATGAACAATATCCAAGAGATTCTGAATAACTTCTTTCTAGGCAAAGTCACATCACATCTAAACTGTTTCATGTCTCCTTCAGACTGATTATGAGAGTAGATAAATATAAAATGTAAGAACAGGTAGCTTTTGACAGGAAATTAGAATTTATTTTAGTGAGTGTATACTACAGAGAAGAAAACATGATGTGAAGAAAATGTTATTTACCTTCCATGTAATTTAATTAGAAAGACAACCAAAATGGTAATAGACTATTAGTAAGTTTCCATCTTCACATGGAGGAACCTATCTAGCAATTTCTGAGGAAAACTGGAGGTATTGTAGCTTGTACTTCTTGTGTTTTGCTCATCATTTGAAAACCAGTGGCATATTCTGTCTTAATGAAGGTTACAAATTCAATGTTGTAAGGATACCGGTTCATACCCTCTCCCCTTGTGCAGCCTTTCTAGTTTTTCAGTGTTTGTTACAATATATGAAAGTCATGCCTGTATCTTTTTATTTAACTGCTGGTCTCAGTAATGCTGTATAGAGAGGAAACATTTGTTTGGTAATTCTATCCACAGTTATTTTGTTGTGCAGCAACCTTCTAGTGGGAGCTCATGCTCTGTTGCTTGTCCATTATTTGACTGTATTAGCATGTTTTCCCTAATAGGCTTACAAAAATACTTCTCTGCTTCTCTTGCCTCCTGAGCTCATCTCTAAGCATTGGGTGATTTTTATCATGTTATCTTTATTAGGATGGCTGGAGATCAGTCTGTGGTAGCCCAGACTGTCACGCAGAGAAGCAATGCTGAGCATTGCAGAAGTGCTGTCTATTTTAAGCATTGAATCCAGTGAAAAAAGTTGTACTTGACAAACTTCCAAACATCTGAGACCTGCATAAAGGAATTCATGAGGATGAGTCTAATCCAATAAGTAACTTCTTAAAAGTTGATATACATAAAATTGGCTTCATGCTATCCTTATGGTTTCTCATTGATCTGGAAGATTGAGACAAACCTTTATTGCTTCAACTGCAAGCAGAGTTTTGTGTGCTTTAAAAATTTCCATCAAGATAATTAAAGCATGGTTAAGAGCTTAAGTGGTCGGGGTTTCTTCTCCGGCTAGTTTCCCTACTTGGCTTCTCCATAGTCCAGCCAGCCTCCACCAAATATATCACAGAGGATATTCTTGTTGTTTATTTGCCAAATCTTTTTTACCTTCAGTCATATAAACCAGTCCCTAAATGTTTTCTCTGTTTCTTGCATTTCAAGAAAAAGAATTCTCAACCTACAAGATTCCTTGGCAGTTTCTAGCAAAAAAGGCTAATACTGCATGTGTCCTTTGGCTGTTTAAGCTTAATGACTCATAAACCTATAGCAACAACTTCATCTGTCTGAAGCAAACCCATAGCTGCAGACTGTGCAAACCAGAACACAGGAAAATGCTTTTTAAGCACTTAGTAACTTTCAACTCTAATGATTTTTACATCTTGGCCCAAAGCAGTTTCCTGTAACCTCTCTAAAGCTCCAATGTCAGCTTTATCTACCAATAGTAGTTACGTTTAGAAAAACATGTCTTCTCTTATCACAGAGTTACCAAATTCTTAGAAGGAAATTTCCTCTTTTTGCTCTTGGAACACCCTGTGGTAGCCTGCAATTAAGAAGTTTATGAACTAATCAAGTATCTGCATAAGTTGTTCTAGAACTAGAGGCTGTGCAGCCCCAGAACTGTGTCTGGGCTGATAAGTATTGCTGAGGGGAGAGGGTTGGTTGTTTGCATGGCAGCTGCATCTTGGGTGTTCCATCTCTCTTTTCAGTGCTAGTACTAGTTTCAGAATTAAGTATTGTACATCTCTGTGTTGCAGGGATGCACGGCTCCAAGCTTGCTAGCCAGGCACCTCTATCTAAACAAGTTTAGGGATTTTCTCTGCTTATAGGATCTGTAAGGATATATCATGTTTGTTGAAATAAGAAACTTCATCATTGGTTAGGGAGATTTAGTAAATCCTTCAGGTTCAGATTTAAGGTTTGTTGTTATTATTAAATGTACTTAATATTTTCATTTATTTTCCTAAATGAAAGTTTACAAAATTTTTTAAGGATTCAAAAGAAAAGCTATGCCCTTCCTGCTCTGTTTCATTATGTTTGCTCTTTGATGTCTGAAAAAAAATACATAGGACACAGGTTCAGAAATCTTGATCAAGTTTCAGTCTAGCCAGTATCACAGTTGATTAAAAGTTATTTCTATGTTTGTTTCAAATCTTCATTTTAAAATTGCCCACTCTGTTTCTAACTTCAAATTCAGGCTAATTTTTTATTTTCCCAAATGCAATTTTTAAGTCCCATTGTCGTAATAACTTCTATTCTCCAGTAGTACAAGAAAGAGATTTAATATTTCCCATCAGCAGTCAGATGCTTTGCCAATTTCTGGGAAGCCAGGCCTCAGCACATACAAGAATTGCCTGGGAAGACAAATACTGCAATGTCTAATGTTACTCCTCTTCCTCCTCGTTTCCTTAAGCATTTATTGCTGGGCACAGTGTTATGGTATGGAGTATCCCTTTGGTCAGCATTGCTGGCTGTGCTCCCTCCCTCTTTCCTATCCCCAGCCTTACTTGCTGGGGTGGCAGAGCAGGGAAAGAAAAGGTCTTGATATTTTACAAGCACTGTTCAACCACAGGGAAAACATTGGTGTGTTATCAGCACTGTTCAGGCACAAATCCTGAACACAGCAATTCTGGTGCAGCCACCTGCTGTGAAGAAAGACAACTCCATCCCAATCAGATTTAGGTCACATGTGATTAATTAAAAGAAATTGTAATTAATTTTTGTAATACTTTTTGTAATTAAAAAATTGTAAATAATTTTTGTAATTACTTTTTTTCCTTTTGCATTTGGAAGGAATATAGACAAGCTTCCTGTGTGTTTGGGTATATTCAGGACCAGACCAGAATGACTTTTACAGAAGAAATAGGAAAATTGAGTATGTACCAAGTATTGTCACAGTCTCAGAATTAAGTACCAGAAGACTTCTTTCTGTAATCATTTGCACTAAAAATTAATAAGAATAGACGGTAGTAGAATGTAAAATGTTCGTTTGATTGAATATAATTTTACAGCCTGTCATTTGCTTTGGAGTATAATGGCAAAGCAGCTCAGCTTCCTGGTCAATATTCTGTATTTTAAAACCACAATCCAAATTATTTTTAAGATCTTATATGTGTAATGATAGTGATTTCCTTGAGGGATTCTGCTGTACACCTCCCTGGCTTTGCATTTTGTCTTCTTGTCCAACCCAAATCCAGCATAGCTTCTAGTTGCATTCTCTAATCTTCTCTTCATGACCTAATCTTGCCTTACTTGATCTTTTAACTTCAGGCTTCTTTTGGAGGGGTCTTTTCATGGCATTTGCTATTTTTGTCAGCTTTCCACTCTCTGAGGATCTATGACTTTGAAACTCAAACAGCTTCTTCTAGCCAATTTGGCACCTCAAGACTTCATCCAAATCACACCTAGCCTGACTCTTCACCTGACTTCATTCTTTCACACTTTTGTTATTTCTATTTATAATCTGTTCTTTTCTGGGTATTTAAAGGGTGTTGTCTTCTCATAGTGTCTACACTATGAATTTTTTTTTTCTTTTTTGTGTATCTACAGGTAAGAAGTGGTTCAGTGCTGATCTTTGCTTAAACTGCATTTCTTAAGATAATGATCTGAAAGGATTCTTTTAATACTTTATAGTGTATTAAGTGTGTTTCTGCATACTCAGAAAAGAACATTTAAAATAAAAGTACTTACTAAAAAAATCAAGTACCAAACAGAAGACCTATTTATATGACTATAAACCTCAGATGTGCTCAAATCTTGACTACTTTGTTAACTTCTAGTGGGGGTATGGTATGGATGATAAGATTAAGCAGAGATTTGGAACAGCTTCCACACAAAGAAATTAAACAGACTAGAATTTTTCACTTTAACAAAGAAACAACTTATGGTGGAGGTATACAGAATGAATAGCATGAAAAAAAGTCAGACGCAATTATTCACTGTTTTTCACAGATCACAAATTGTGACAGGAAAAGAATCGAGCAGCCAGTTTAAAATTAATAAAAGTACATACTTGTACAAGTGTAGCAAAACTGGATCTTTCATAATTGATGTAACATCGTATGGAAGCCTGGAGTATAAATGATAAATACAAATAAAGGAATTAGGCTGATAGACCTACTGTGGCTATTAAAGCCAATTAATTGCATGCAGCATCTAGGTCAGGAAAGCTCCTGAACCTGCAGCAAGAGGTGAAAAGTGTGTACCAGGAAACAAATCATGTTCTCTGTCATGTGTTTATTCCCTAAGCATTTGTTTCTTAGCACCAGAAACATCATACTGACTTATGTGCACACTTAGACTGAGCTGTTATGGCAGTTTTTATATACTTCTTTCAGGAGTAGTGCTTTCACAAAGAGTGGAGCACCCACAAACTTGAACAATTTTTCCATTGCGTGAGCAAACACTTGTCCTTCAAAATAGAGCGGGCTTCCCTGACATGGATAAACTGAAATTTGGAACTCCCAGAAATGGAGGAACAAAACCATCTCTACATGGCTTTTAGTAATTTACTACATGATAGAAAATTGCTCTCCTCTAATCTCACTAGTAAAAATTACTAAATTATCTTCTGAACTGCTCTGAAAAGCAATTGTGAGCTGACCCCTGGCCTCTCTTTGTATGAGGGGCTACTTTTTGTCTAAGCTATAACAACTTGAAGGAATGCCTTATTTAGAGAAGGTGTCTGAAATTTGTGTGCCTCTTGGCAGTGTAGATTAGGTTAGCAGGGGCATTGCATCATCTGCTATTGAAATATTGTAATAGATACAGATGTGCCATGGCTGCGCATCTTAGGAATGGTTCTGACACTGATACACAGAAAATTGCTATGCACAGATCTGTTCATGCTTTTATGCAACATTATTCACTGCATTTCAATTCTAGATTGCTTTCTTAATTAGAGTTGTCCTGCCATAACTTTTGTGGGGGACGCCTGTAAAATCACTTCTTAGCAGTATACAACAGAAATCTCTACAGATGGTGGCTTAAGAAGAGTATAGCTATTCTACAGTAAATCTTGTGGGTTTTTAATTTATGCTTTTCTCTCTTTCACTGCAGATTGAATTTTACCAGGGATTCTTCACTTACTTACGCTTTTTCTCTTTATCCATGCTACCATATAAGCATCACAAGAGTATAACCAGGACTTAAGTTTTTTTTAAGGATGAAGATAGCATTGAGCTCAAAACTGGCATATTAAGGGTTGAAAAATTACCTCAAGTGATTTTCCACAGACTATGTCAAAGAAACACAGTTATACTACAGCAGTAAATGCTTCCCTTTAAAACATATACCCTTACTAATTCTGTTCTAAGATTTTTGGTCTTTCTTTAACTATAGTATCTCTCTTCTTACCTCCATTTTCATTCCCTTCCTTATATTTTAATAAGGAGACATTTTTACTCAATTAAAATTTTATTCGTTATTTGGTTTCACATACAAGAATGTATCTGTCTATTTGTGGTTGGAAATCCATCCTTTTGAAATTTGTAATTGGTGTCATTTTTCAGATAGGTGATTGATTTAGAAAATACAGGTTGCTCTGGAGTGAGTGTCATTTGACTGACATGATTGTAGCACCTATTTTAAAAATGCACATTTAGGTTTTTTTTTTCTCAACCCCTCTTCATTCAGTATTTTTCTCATTGCCACAAGCATTCTACATTGTTAATGTGCTCTATAGCTAGGTATAGTGTGTGGAAATGTTCAGTGGCAAGTGTTCAAAACCCGAATAGGTCATGGAGGAACTATTAAATGTGGGAGTGCATGATTGGAACCTCTTCTCCATTTTAACAAAAGATGTAATTATTATTTACGAGGTGGTGATTTTTGGTCTACTGTGTTCCATTTTTCCAAAAGGTGCACATAAAGATTCCTTTAATGTATTTCCCTTTTTTGCTAATATAAAAAAACCCACTGTCCTAACAGAGTCGGAAAGCTATTCACTGTATAGATTGCAGATAATCCAGGAAATACATTAATATGTAATTTTGTTTTGGTTTTCACATCCAGAAAAAGAGAATAGAGGGCAATGTGGCTGAGAGATTTTTACCACTGTAGTTCTGGGATGGCTGCAGTAGGCAGGAGCGAGAAGCAGTGTGTGGTACCATGAGCAGCTGTTGTGTCCATTTTGTGCCTGGAGCTCGAGCTGTACCCGCACCGTTGGCATTTTGTTCAGGAAACTCTGTATTGTGCTTACTCTACTCCATTTGCAATGCTGTGAAAATTAGGGAACAAGATTTGAAAGAATCTTAATTCAACCTATCTTAACAGTTTCATGCAGTTTAGAACATCATCTAAACATGCATGAATTTCAGGGGCATCATGCATGAAGATCAGAGGCTTCAGGAGTATCATCCGATCGTATTTCAGGTTCCTTTTGCAAAGTCCAAACCATAAAGAAAAATTCCAGAAGGTACTTGACTTTTGAATAATCTTGAAACATTAAAACTCTTAAGATGAGGTTTCATAGAATAAGCAACAAAACCCAGAAAATGCTCATCCCAAATAGGGTGATGCTTATCCAGTCTTTCCCATACACGGATGCATCATCTTGGTTTTGTGCGTATAAGTAAGTGCAAAATTTGCTTTCCACAAGCTACAATAAATACCCTTACCCAAAATCCATCTAAAAATGGTTCTCAGAATTTTTACTTTCAAAACTGACGTAAGTAGTTACCATAAAGTATTTTAAGTTAGAAGAATGATACTGTATTCACACTGTATTCTTTTAGTACAGTTTACTTTAAAATATAATTTTTCAGAATCTTTCAGCATTGAATCCCTTCTAAAAACAGGAATTTGCCAGAAAAATGCAAAGAAATCAAGTTATTTTAGTTTTTTTACTACTTCTCCCTGGCTTAAGAAGGAAAGCTGCCTGCCATGTGCCTTAGGCAAATAGCTTTTCAAGGGCAATTCTGCCTATGAGGGGATGAAGCAACACACTTCACAGACTGATTCATATTTTTAACAGTATGCTCTGTATTGTTTTTTTTTAAAGCTAGCAACCTCAAAAATAAATCCTCAAGGAATGAATTTGTGCTCAAAAGCTGAGTAAGATTTAAAGATAATCTTTGTGTTCAAATAGGTGGTGTGTTTCTGTGTGCTTCATTATTTGCTAATGATTCTATAGGCACAAGTAATAGATGAGCTTGTAAAGATTTGGAAATTTCAGAACAATTTTATATTTTTAATTCTAACATTTTGCGTATACTCGAAAAATTCAGTTTTATGTTGTTAAAGTATTTTAACAAGTGTTTTTAAAAAGTCAAAATTGAGCAAACGTCTTCCCTTTTTGCTTGTCTCAAACGCCTTTGAGAAGTGTGTCTGCTTCAGCCTGCATGGTTGAGCAGAACATTTTGAAGATTTATATGTGAAGCAAAAATGCCCCCAGATCTAGCAGAAAAAGAGATTATCAGCTCAGGGTTTTATTCAGAAATCCCAGTGATAGCAGTGAGTCCTACATTTAGGAAGGTGTTTGTTTCTTTCTTCCTTCAGGAGTTTCTCTTGTCCTGTCGTCGGCACTCTTAAGCCTTTTAATCTCTTTATCCTATATGCTAATGTAATTTATATTGTAAATGCTAAACTAAAGGGTTTGCTTATGTTTTTGTACAGTTTATGAAGGCTAAGATGCTCAAGACCTCTAATATAAGATAAAATTTTCATTGGATTGAAATTCCTTTTTCTTCAGTCACAGGATTTATCATCTTTGATTTGCTACTATTATTTTGATGGTGTACATGAGGAAATAAACCTTATGAGCAGTGTGATGACTGCAGCATGTATATACACAAGCTATTTTTAGTAGTCAGATAGTATTCTTATATTACTAACAATAACCTTTCCAGGAAGGTTTTGTCATAATTTTTGATTTCAGTCCCACACTGTTACCAGTATCCAAGCTTTTAATTAGCTTGCCTTCTTGAGTATTTCTGTATAGCTTAATACACTGACTTACTGTGAAGAGATAGCAATAATCTGTGCAAAGTTAGCAGTACTTTGAAAAGCTTTCTTCCTATTATTTCTCTAATGCAGCAATAACTTATCTTAAAATTTGTTTCAGTGTCATCTTAGCAATCACTTTCATTAGCCAACAAAGAACTAATTTAAGCCTCCATTTTTAACAAGGTTTTAATACCCTTTAACTTGAGACTAATTAGAACTGTTCCTGTCCAAAACCTTATGTTATGTGGAAAAACAGCTCTCAAATGAGAGCTTATTAATAAAGAGTTCCTTTATTTATCAGAGGGATCTTCATTCTTCACATCTTTTCTTTCTGTCAGTCTCTCCCATGATTTTTCTCTTTAAGGCAGTGGTCTATATATATAGAGCCTTCTAAAGACCATGAATTTTTGGTGCTGCTTTGGCATATGAAATGATGGTATCTTTGTACTATTTCTGTTCTCCTACACAGGACACTAGCTGAATATTTTTAACAGAAATTAGATTCTCAGATTATTAGCTACCCTAATAGCAAGCTTTTGTGTTGCTCTGTCCTCTTTAATTCTATTCAGTTTACAGAAGGATTGTGTTGGAATAACCACTGGAGAAGGAAGAAGAGATAAATGAAACATCAGTAATCATTAATAAGAAATTATTCAGGCTCATTAGGGCAAGTTTTGAAACTTTATTTGGACAAGAACTGTGACTTTAGGTGTATCCACAGAGAGGTAGGCATCTGTAGTTTCTACAATTACAGTGGCACAAAGAAATGTGTATTTCTTAAGACACAGGAATACTGAGTAATGCAAAGGATCAGACCACTGACAGCCATATGAAAAGGGGGTTTGTACATATTTGACTACTTCCAGAAATTATGTCCCTTCCTTCAGCAAAGTTGGACTCTATGCTGGTTTATGTCCTTTCTACCTCAGCAGAAGCTACTCTTGAGGAGAGACTTTATCAGAAAATGTTTTGACATTCTGTTATTCTGGAACAGGAGTGAATGATGAAATAAGACATTCAAATACATCTGCCCTGTTCAGATTTTACAGCTGTTTCTGTTGCTGCTTCGTTTTAAAACCCATGGGAGAAAATGCTAACTGAAGTTATTGATCATTAGCCTGGGTTGATGCTGTGTTCAGTTCAGCAGCAGGTCAGCCTCTTTTCCTTCTTTTGAGGGTGCTCTTGTAACAGTCTTACGGGATAAATAGCCATATTTTGCAGTAGCTAGTTACAGCAGGAAAATCTAACAATACTGCAGGAAAGCAGTGTACTGTATGGTACTCAGCCTTGAGAAAAGAAAATTAAGGTTTGAAGGGTTTTGTGCTGAGCAGAGGCAAGAGACTGCTCTTGGTAAAAATTCTAAAAATGAGTTATTCTCACCAGAATCTAATAATCAAGACCCTTTCTAAATAGCCTGTTTCAGAGATCATGTTTTCAGGCAGTAGAAAATAAAACTTTCTGATGGAACTGTTGGTTAATTTGTAAAAGGAAAGCTATGAAATAAGGCAAGTGTTTGTTTACTGCTGCAATTAATAAAAAGTCTAATAGTGGGATGGGGGGATGTGGGTGTGAATTAAGGGAGAAATACTGAATGGATAACTTAAGTTAAATTTGACATGCCCTGTGATCAAGTGGAGCTAAAAATACTGAGAAAACACAAGCAAGTCCATGAGAAAGAGGAAAGCAGATGAACTAAGCAATAAATATTTTGTATTTGGTCAGTAAAAAGGAGTGAAATGTTTAACATGAAATGAAACTGCCAGACCAAAAAACTGAATATTTGATTTCATGTCAAAGTGTTTATAGAACCTTTCACTGAAGAACTTCGATAAAATTTTATGATGCACAACTATTTTGGTTTCAATTGTATTACGTATTTAAGTGAAAAAAAATCAATGAAATTTGTCAAGTAGCTCCTTCCCAATTTTAAAGATCTCAAATGGGAATAAATGAGTTATATTTGCTACTAAGAACAACTCCTTTGCAACATTCTCATGGAATAATGCACTGTTTCTAATTACACTGTTATAACATGCAACATAGTTTATACATTTTATATTTAAATTATGTAATTAACGTAATTTACCTACTCTCTTGTTAGTAGCTTTTGACAAAAAAGGACAAGTGAGTACTCTGAGCTGGCTGGTTGTAAGAGAGATGTCTGTAGCACAGTGCTGAGTACAAGCCAACATGCTCTTCCTCTCAGCATGGTTTATTAGCTGTGGCTCAGTGCCACTCTCACGGTGGTACTGAGTTGGCTGTGATCTCATGTGGGATGCTGGTATAGCTCCCTGAAAATAACAAATAGGTCCAAGGTTTTGGTTGGTTGGGTTTTTTTCTTCCTTCATCTCCTATGTTTAATAGTTCAGTTGTTAATAAAAGCTGAGAATTCTGCCAGAAGAGGTAGTAAACATTTTAAAAAACAACTAGCAAGCTTGCATTATGATGCATCATTCAAGTATCTGTCACTAACAGTTGTTCAGAGTTAGGGTTATTATTTTAATTTATTGTAAAATCAGAAGGCTTCTAGTGCCTTATACTTCCTTTAATGCAATTTAATGCAAAACTGTGTCAGGGATTGAATTGCTCTGTGAAAGAGAATTCTCCAACAATATGAAAGCTCTCCCTGAAGTATTTCTGTATTATAGCTACTTACTCAGCTAATTTTAGAAGGTGGAAAGACTGGGGGGAAGGAAATGCTGAGAAAACTTCTGTGTTTTGCTCATGTATGGATCAGTGCAGTTCTGAGATGAAACTGAGCTGGGACAATAGCAGAAATGCCGATAATGCTACCATACTGTGTGAATTTATCAATGTAAACTCAAAGAGAAATTTTAAAATCTGCCTGTGGAAATTTTTTGTTGTAATGGCATATGTGGCACAAGTGGAGTCACTGTGCTTGACTGTAAAGATCAGCTGAACTGTGAGCTATTCAATAGATGTGACAGAAGGGTAACCTTGGAATGGACATGTTTAGGTACTAGGTACTCAATTTTGACTTTCTTTTATTTGTAAAAGGTTTCTCCTACATTTTATGTATTCATTAAAATGGTTTTGAATTCGGTGTGAGTGGATTTTGGACAAATTATTATATAAGACTTGCAAAGGTGAATCAGTGAGGAAATGCTTCTACTGTGTATTTACTTTTCCTTAAGTAAGATGAAAGAGGACATTCTGGGTTTCATACTAAAACATCTTCAGAGCATGAAAAGTCTATTTTTTTGGAAAAAGCCATTTATTACAATTATTGTCTGATTTATGAAGCCAGCTAAATGTGCACTGGGTAATCATGTTTCTCAGCTTTGAAGAGCACTGCTGAATTTGGGGAAGCATGCCTTCTTAGCAGCTTAAGGTATAGAAGCGCTGCAGCAATGAAATGTATCTTGACACTTATCTAGGGTAACATTATGCATCAGTGAGCATTTTTAGTCAGGTGATGTGGCTGGAGGAAATAGGAGCTAAAGCATTGACTGCTGTTGTGGAGGGATAGCATCACTATTTGTCCTGACATGTTTTGGATAAAATATAGCTGACAATATAGTTTATGTTAAAATAACCTAGTAAAATCTACCCATGATATTCTGCTGGAGGGAGGGGAGGGGGAATATTTATAAGATACAGTATCAGGAGGGTTTTTTAAAGTTTGTAAATGGCCTTTGTTCCCCCAGCTTTCTAGATCTACCCTTTATGTTTTAAATAAAAGAGGTTCTTCCATTGCTTGACCTGATGGCGCCACCCACCTGCCTCTAAGTCCTTGATCACAAAGGCAATTCCAAAATAGAATAAAACTTTGTAAAGTAATTATAGTATGGCATTGCCAGCATAATATAATCTTGCAGTTTAACCAGAGGTTAAGGTTCCTAAAATATATTGTACTGGCATTATCTGTAAGGGTTTTTCTATCAGTTCTTTAAATGTTCTTTCTTAATGCGATGCTGCAGTTTAGCTCGGTTCCTAAATTTGGGTATCACTTAAACTCATTTCAGTATAGACTGGGATTATTTCTGGGCTTGTGTAACTAGCTTTTTTGGTTATTACTGTTACTGTCTAAAGAGTGAGGGTGTTTATTGCTAGTTCTGGAAGGAAAAGGCAGGTTTCATAATAATAATTGCTTGTTTGGAGTAAAATAGTAAACTGTGAATGGGCAAGAAACATTGCAGTTTCTTACAGTGGTTTTTTCATAAAGCCCAGCTATCCCTGTACACAAACCTTGTGTATTTATTTTTTATATCATTATCCACGAGGGTTGAGCATGCACTGTGCTGTCCTCACTCCCAGTTTGCCATAACCATCTTTGATTTCCTTTCTGCACCTGGGCTGAGCAAGTACTGTGGGAGGTATTAGCAATGTTAGTGTTGGGCACCTTAGTCATTTGCCCATTGCTAGTCAGGAATTCAGCCTTTCAATTCATATAATGTGGTTCTGTGTGTATAGTCTAAGCAAAATCCATGGTGCTTCACCTTTTCCAATGTGATTCTGTGATCACAGTTTGCATAGTGGCTGTTTCAGATGCCTAGGAACACATCTAAGCTCTGTGTGGTACTTGCTGGTAGAATTGCAGAGTCAAGCATTTTTCAAGACTATTCTCCAGAGACATGAAATTGATTGTGACAAAAGGGAGACCAACACAGACATTCTGGCAAATGAAAGATCCCTACTGCTTTAATTTTTTGTTTTTAAACTTCTGTGGGGTTATAATTTCCCAATACACTGATAAGTGGCTGAGACTTCTAGGCTAAATCACTGCTTTGGATAAGATACCCACCTCCTGTCACTTTTGCTATATTTATCTAGACAAATTTGCCAGGCCTCCCTGACATTGAATAAACATGCCAGTGCTCAAGGAAGTTACTTATTTTACCGGAATATAAGCTCCAGGATTCACCTTATCTGTTTTCCCTCCTGTGCTGGGGCAGAAACTGAGGAAGAGATAAATCTCTGCCTTGTCTGTGTTCGTCAGCTCAGGAATTGTTGGAAGTATGTTAAAGTTATGGGGCATGTTATGGTCACTGTCACCCACAGGATGTGATAGTAAGGGCTGTGGTGTACTCAGTAACCTTGCAGCCTCCTCCTGAAGTCATATTTATAGGGGGAGCAAGAAAAACAGAGAAGGCCTTCGGAAGATGGGACCAGAGGGGATTTTTCTCTCTTATTTTTGCTTTTAAGAGAACTTTGTACAGAATAGATGGAAGGAGAACATAGCTGTTAGGGACTTAGGAAGTAAATTAAAGCTGCAAGTAAGGAGGTGTAAATAGTTACATTTTGCCAATGGATTATGCTTGTGCAAGCTATTTAAACATTAGAAGTAGAAATTATTTCTGGGACCTGAATGGAACAAAATGCATGAATGTGTTTAATCAAAGCCTTCTTAAGTTGTCCAAGATCCACATGTCCCCAGCCTCCTATGTTTCTGAAGAATGAAAGAGTCAGGTTGTACTATGCTGTGGCATAAATAGCAGAGACAATGGATCAAGTGGTTTTTAAATTAATCTAGAAACTTTTTGTTGACATGTAAAGGATCAGATGCAAAGAAAAAGGGAGTGACAACTACAAAAAACAAAAATTAGTTGTAAAAGCCCACAGCTAATAATATACTAATAACAAAGAAGTGCTTTTCAGTTTCTTGAGTTTGAACTATACAGATATTTTATAAGCAACTGTAAAATATGGATGATGACGATGTCAAAAGTAACTGTAAGTTATCTGGAATGGAGATAACTGTGTGAGACATGCAATAAAATCTCACTTGCAGCATTGTCAGTAATACTATTTGTCTATAGAAAGTTCCTTCTAGGTATGAAGACAAATAGATCAAATGTGGTGCTGTTTTATTCCTGTGACTCCATTCTGTGGGTAAACTGATTTTTCTTCTTCCCTTTAACATTCCCAGCACAGAGCATACACTAAGAAAACTCCCCTTGAGTCAGATTACTATTTTAAACAGAATTTCATTCACTCATTTACGCCACACAGGGCAATATATGTGTATATATATGTGAGCACACTAATGTATGAAGGAAAAAGAAAACCAGCAAATTCTACTTTTGAATTTAACTGTCTGGAGAAATACAGATATAACAAGACTGCCACTAGTTTATGCTGGATCATACTCATACTTAACATCTCTCTGAAATGTGGTGGAGCAAAGTGCGGTGTTAGAGCTTCCAGAGGGGGAAGCATTGTGTGAACAGGTTTATTAGCCTTTCTTGGTGCTGCTTGTCTCTGAGACTCCTCTCTCATTCTTGTCATTTCAGTATTGTAGGTTCAAGTTGTTTTTTTAAAACGAGTTATTTAAAAGTTCTGGTGATTGTCCATAAGCCCTCTGATTTAAATTGTAAAGAAAAAATTTGGTCTAGACTCTGGAATGATCAGACCATTCCCGCATATTCTCCACATTTTATTCTTTTCAAGTTTTAATCATCCTGCTCTCACCTTCAATTCTTACTGATTTTTTTTGAATGAAGATATTTTCTGGATGTCTTTTTGCCTAATCATAGAAAATACTGTCATTGCACTTTTCAACCTGTAGTCTGCAATTCATTCCAGCCTGTTCATCAGGTGTTCCTCTCTTGCTGGTCCCATTTCCTGGTTTTATGTATTTCAGTCAAACTTCCTCTCTTTAAAAGAAATACTTCATTTTTTTAACCTTGGCATAAACTGGCACATGGAGACAGACATGTGAAGCATGTCTAACCAGGCTTCACAAGCATGTTCAATGCTTGAGTGTCTAAAAATGGAAGAGAAAAAATGCACTAAAGTTACTTTGAATAAAATTATAATATTGTAGTGGAATGTGAGCAGCATATAAATAAAAAAAAAGCCTGAGGGGTTCGTGAGGAAATGCCATATTTTTAAAATTCATTTCTTGTTGGATAAATCCATAGGGGAGGTGGACAATGTTTATTTCTACAAAAATTAACTTTATGGTTTCTACTAGTTGTGGGTCAACTTATTATCGTAGGAAGAATCTTCTTCGTATTTGATTCAGATGGTCTCTCTTTTACATTTGGGTGGGAGCAAGTAGAGCTCAACTACAATGACAGGAGTGTCAGCAAAAATTGCTTTATCTTCCTGCATAGGTTTCTACAAGCTGCTATGGTAATTTACCAGTGAAATCTTTCATTTCCAGGCGGATCATTGCAATCCTTATCATATCGCCTAAATCCTTTAATTTGCCGTGCCTTCCAAGGCAGGCAAAAGGTCACGCTCCAGCACCCAAAATTTTTGCTTTCAGTTGAGGTAGGTGAGAATTTCCTGACAGGCAATTGCCAGCAATATATATGCAAATGCTCTGTACCTCTCTTAGATATCTACTTGCTGGAAAACAATGCAAATACATACTTTGCCCTGCAATGGTATTTCCTACAGGACAAAGTAAGATCAACATATATTATTGTCTTGGCATTTACTATAAATATCTCTTTTTATACAGTGTTTTAGAATCCTCAGTCTACTGACTAAATCCCAACATGGATATTAAATATATTTGTCTAAATGGTGAGAATTTTACTGGTTTTGTGATAATGATTTTTGTCTGCTTCTGCATATTTTTTCTCTCAGGAAATTTCAAATCTTGCTCATGTTGTTTAATGAGCTGGCTGGTCAAGCATCTGATGCCCCGGTGGTAACTTTCAAAGTCACTGAGCACATTTTTACTTAAATCTAGCTGACATTTCTGTCTGTTTGATTTAATGTATGATTTCCATATTTAGATCACCAATCAGATGGAGCATAGTACAATCATCCCTTTGCACTACAAGCACGCATGCATCCTGCATGGAAGAGGGCTCTTTTGCTGTTGGTCCACATGGCAAGAGTGCTTTTAGATCCTGCTGGCATTTGGGAAGACTTTATAAGTCAGTTCTAATTATAAATAAAATTTTGAATCTCTAATGAAAATACTAAGTGCAGAATTAGTCTTCAGTACATTATTCTCAGACCATTTCTGTTGCTATAATAATAATAAGCCTATTACAAATGATGAAGTGTTTATTTACTAGTTAAATGCTAAACTCTTTTTTTAAAAGTCTGATGTTATAAATATCTATACTGTTTTTACTTCATTTCATTTTATTCAAAAGTATTAAAATATTTGCTATTTGCATGCTTCAAATTCTTGCCATGAAGCATATATGTATTGATGATAGCACTTTTGAGCAATTTTTAATTAATTTGTTTAGTAAAAATCAAAACTTAAGTCGTTTTTGCTTCTCATGGAAGCTCAGCAGTCCTCCTGGTTTTGCACAGAATGCACCTCCCCATGCTGAGATTTAAAAAAAAAATAAAAATTGCACCACTGAAAAATATGTATTCTGAGTGTATTCTCAGTATTCTAAGTGTTCTCTTCATCCAATTTGTTTGTTTTGGGTGATAGTGCTGCAAGCCCAAAACTTTTTGGTGACAGTGCCTTCTCACTCCCCTGGTGTGTTTTTATTAGGCAGTAAGCAAGCTGATAAACATTTTCAAGAGGAGGAGACCATCTATGGATGTGTCTCAGGCTGGCAGCAGGGTTACCCCAAGCTGCCATACAGGGCTGTGCCCCATGTGCTCAGGTAAAGCAAAGTTGCCCCCTTGCAAACTGCACTAAGCTCTGCACTCACATGGGCCTGGGTAGCTGCACAGGGTGTGTATTTTAGACTCATGTACTTTATAACAGTTCCAACTTCCCTCCCCAAAATTAAATCAAGTCAGATTAATTCTGCTAGAAGGGAAGAGTGGCTCCTGGTCCTGTGATTGCCAAATGGCCTACATATGACCTCATCCCTAATTTCTGGCATATGTTGAGGATAAAGAATCTTGTTCTATTCTTTTCCAATATTAGACTGTTGAGGTGATAATATTTTCCTGCCGGAAGTGTCTGAAAAAGTAGCCTCTTCTGACTTAGTCTTGCTTTTCCTATAGTAAAATTTTAAAAAAGAAAAAACAAAGCAACAAACCAACTTGGAAGGGTGGAAGAGAAAAGTCATATGGCTTTCCTCCTTAAAAATAATATTTTCATGTTGTTTATTGCTTTTCTTGGGGAAAAAAAAAGCCTGAAAGCAGCAGAAAATGTGGTATACTTGTTACCCTTAAAAAAATTATATGGTAGGGAATAAAAACTTTTGGGTTAATCCCTTCCCCCCCTCTTTTTTTTTGTGTGGGCAAGGAATCTCTGGGATGTGGTGAGGTAGAGGGAGAATCCTGTAAAGTGATGTCTTAATCTCAGAGCTCTTGTTCATGAGAGACCTGAACTGACAGAGGGCATGTCTGCAATAATTTGGTTTCTGTGATGTTTTTCTGTACAGCATGTTGAAGTTAGCCAAAGACTGGGGGAGGAGGGAAGTAAGTTTTCAAGGATCTAATTATTGAATCCATTCAAATAGTAATAATAACAATAATAACACCTTAAAAAGAAACAATAAACCCGGGGTGGCTCTTCATGGCATAGTTTAATACCTTTGAGTAAGTGAAGCTGTCATCAGGATGCTCTCTGGGAGCTGTTTTGCACAGTTCCTTGCTGGCGAGCAGCCAGCGCCAGGAGCTGCAGCCCAGCTTGCTGTAGCTGCCAATGTTCTGTTGTGTAGGAAGGAGCCCAGAATAGCAGCCTTCTTACTACCTCCCTCAGGGTGCTTTAACAATTTCTCAAAGGTCAGTAGAAACTAGTTATCAATTAAAGGAGCTCTCTCCCTCTCTCTCTGCTTTTAATGTATCTTGCAGGTAGTGGAGAAAAAAGCTTTCAAATGCTTTCAAATCCTGCTACCTCTGTCCTTGGAATACTTTGTGAGGATGTGAGGATCCAAGGCCAGTTGATTTGTTGATACCATGGGGGTCAGCATCAAGGTAGTCCAGATGAGTAGGCTAAGAATGCTGACTTGGTCAGTTTGCTCTGGCAGAAGTATTGTAGCAAGTATTCATCCAGTAGCCTGTGATGAAATGAGCATGCCTGTGGAGTTAGAAATAGCCAGTCTGGCTCCCAGGCATTTGATCTGCTCCCAAGAACAGTCTCTCTTGAATAATCTGCTCAGTTTATAAATCACTCAAAAGACAGAATATCCTGATGGCCGGTAACAAACAAATTTGTGAGATGGTTCTGGAAAAAAAATGCCAAGTAGAGAATTTTGAGTTTTGTTTTCATTAAAAGATGAAGGAGAGTTTCTTTGGGAGGCTTAGTGACAACTTGATATTGTTTAGACAGTGATCTATCTGAAGAAAGATTAATGTTAATTAAAGTGGCGTTGGAGAAATTTAGCAGATGACAGCAGCCAAGCTGGCTACAAGCTATTTTTAGAAAATTTACTTCATTGCATTTGGTATGACTCATTTATTAAGTTAACAGATGAATCAATAGCTCAGCTTCTTATGGCAGTCCCTTAACATGGAACTGTATATAAAGATTGTGTTTGTACCTTTGGTCAGAATTCAAATTATAAAAGCTGACCCATATGGAGTCAGTCCAAGTGCACAGGTATCTTGCACAAAATGGAATAATATACCAGTATTACTGTGCAATAACACTCCAGTGAGACCATCCCAGCATGGATATATAGAGGGGCACAGGGGAAAATCAGCCAGAAGTCCAATTTGTGCTATCTGGGAAGAAACACAAATAGCAAACAGGTCAGCTTGTTAAAATAATGTAACAGAGTAAATTTATTAATGTAACAATGTAAATTTATTTCTCTTTTAGTTTTGTCATGAGTTTACTTTTTATTTGAGCTGTAGTTCATGGTTTCTTGTCTCCATTTGAGCACAATTCTTCCTGGTTTTCAACTTTCCTTAACTTGGATGTAGTTTTCTCTCTTCTCTGATGTTCAGCTTTAATTTGTGAAATAGTAAAGCATCCATCTGTTGCAATACAACTGTGTTGGCCTTGGTTCAGTTTATTTCCTATATTTTTCTAATTTCTTAGGTTGCTATAGAAACCTTGTTGTTCTCCTGAATCCTTTTTGTGAACTTTCACAAGCCCAGTCTGAAAAGATAAACCACTACATTTCTATTAGTTTTAAAACCTCTGTTAAAATAATTATATTTATTATTTCCTGATTATTTTTATGGAATTTCTATCTTATCTTTTCTGATCCTTGCCTCAGACACCTTCACCAGTTTAGCCCAGTATAAGATATGGTTTTTCATTATTATTGTGTCAGCTCTTATTTCTACATCTAGGAATACTTTCATTTCACTTTTGCAAAGAGATTGGAGAATTGGGCTCTCTGTATTACATTCAGGGTATGATACAGAGTTGATAGGATGTCTGTCAAAATTTGAATACAAATTCTGATATGTTTGAGGTTATCTCTCACACATACAAGTGAAACATTAAAGGTTACTAGTATTTAAAATAATCTCACTGTTAAATAGCATGTCTTGTTATAAGTGTGAAAATACTGCAGTTTGGGAGAGAAAGACTTTGCACATTAGGTTTCTCTGGGTGAAGTTTAGGACCATCTTTTCAGTGTACTGGAAGTAGCTGGTGGTGTATTTAGCTTTACTCTTGGTTGGGTGTATATCATCAGAGAGAAAATGCCATTTCTGTTGGAGGATGCTGGATGTTGAGTCGTTCAAACGGAGGGCAGTGTAATAAAATCTGTTAAAAAAGTAAAATATGTGAAAGATGAACAGTGACTCTGCACAAAATTTGCATTCCTATCTGAATTCAGATAGGGATCAGAATGTGATCTGAATTCTGGCCATTCTAATGTGTTCTTTGCTGCATTATATTTTAGCATCCAAAGTCCATTGTAGTTAATATATACTCAGGCTAGCTGATTCTTTGCTCTTCTGATCACAGTTACTTCTTGAAAATGTGATTAAGAATTAATTCTTACTTGTGATTAAGAATGGTACTCTAAAGTATTCTAAAAAAAAAAAAACCTGCAGAAGAAGGTTTTTCACAACAAAGTGAAAAAATATGCCATGTGCAAGCCCTCTATCATGGTCTCTGTATCATCCTATAGCTGAAATCTCCTGTTTATCGTTGTCTGGTCTCCTTTCAGATGTCAGTAATCAAATCAAGGAATTGCAAAATGACAAGCAAGCTTCCAGACAGGCCACAATTGATGGTTCCACTTAAATGTAATTCAGAGCAACACTTGAAATAGAAATTTTTTCCCAAGCTGGACATATCCATTATTGCATTGATTTTTGATTTACTTTGATTTTGCTGGTTTTTCTTAGCAATCATCACAATGTTTTTTATTTTCTGTTACTTGTGTGTGCAATGTTGTCCAGTCCCTTACACTTCAGACTTAACTGACTGCTGAAGATTTTTAATAGTAATGTGGCTGTGTTAGCTGCATCCTCCCAGTGTGTGAGATGCCTTTAAACTTCTGTGAAACTCACAGACAAACTTTATATACAAAGTGTAATGTCTTTTTTGTCTTCCACCAGTTAAATCTGGTACTGTAATCTGCTGTGGTGAATCTCTTCCAGAAGTTATAAGATTGACTGAAATCTAATCTTCGGAAATGAGGAAAGTATAGACTTCCTTCAAAGCTTCATTTCAAATCTGAGACATTGATAAAATTGTATATTAATGTTCTCTGATTCTTTTTCAGCCTCAAATTTGTTATTGTTTATGTTTGTAGACTGGATTTTTAAGGTAAAGATGCCAGTGTAGGATTGTAAATGGACAAGAGATGTGTGAGCTGGAGCTATCAGTGAGAGATTGTTTATTTAAACAGTAGCATAATTTTTAATATGTCTGTCTTTCAAAAATGTGGAATTGTGGTAGCTGACATTTTACTTTTTAAGAATGGTACCGTTTGAGTTGCAACTTGGCAGATTCAGAGTTTGTTAAACTCTTAACACGAAACTGTGCAGAACTATTTGCATAGTGATGCTAATTAATGGTGTGAGTCAGATGAGTTTACTGAGTCAATTTTTTTTTTCTGATACTCCAAGAAAGTTCTAAATAGTTTGCTGAGGGTGGCCAATAAAGGAATGTGCCAGGTGAAATTCCGTGTTGCTGGAGTGCTGGCAGTAGAGGTTCTGTATCCTCCTTCTGCTAGAAGGTAGAAAGTCAGTGATTTTTGGGGTACTCCAAAGTGCAGCCAGGAATGGATCTCAAAGAAGCACATAAAAGTTTCTTTCTTATGGACTTCATTCCAGTAGCTGTGGGACTGGTCAGGTACAATGTCACTGTGCCACCTGAGCCACTGCTTGTCATGGTTTGATGGAGCAATCCTTTGTTGTGATGCTAAAGCCAATTTATTGTAGCTATCCCTAGAAACACCAGTTGAACCAAAGTCATGAAAAATAAAAGTTCATGTTTGTACTTGCACTGGCAAAAAAAGTTTCAGTTTTATCCAACTTTAAGCTCACTTAATGGATGGCAGCAATGGAAGTGTCAGAGGAAATGGGAGAGAGCAATTGCTACACTCTTTGTCCATGATGAATTTGGATGTAGCCTTGCCTCTGCCTTGGAAATCACAGCTGATGTTACCTGGAGCAGTGATGGACTTCAGGCTTTTCCTATGCACAACAACATCCTCTGTGTAAAACCTTCAAACAGTTCGTTTACAGGAGAAGTATGGAAAGGCAGGACTTATGTGGAAAATCTTAATGTATTTTCTGTGTTAGTCTCTTCTTCTCTTTTTCACTTAACTAAACAATATTTATAATAATTTCAAGATATAAGAAAATACATCTGTGTAGAAATGCTGACAATTAGAAAGAAAAATTCCAATAATAGGGAGATAGTTCAAATGCACATTTGATAGGTGTCTACTGGTTTTGCAAAAAGTAGTTTCTTATGTAACTTCAATTTTTGTAGGATCCAGAAAATGAATGGTATTGCTGTGTAGAGCCAGCAGGAGGTCATTAGTGCACTTATATTTTTAGGTCTGAATTGTCACCACCGATGAGACTGCTCCATGAAATAAAAGAAGCCATGTCTGCATGTCTCTGGGCAAAATGTAATATTAACCACCATTTATAGTACATGCTATTCATACATCTTCAGTATGTGAACTGTTCTTTACCCGGATTTTTGCAGGATTTCAAAAAGTAATTTCAGTGAGTTCCATGTAGGACAAAACTCTAGTTTTTTCTGTTTCAATGCCACATAATACCCATCACCCACTTTTTATTACTAATCGTTAATAAAAACTGCAGAGATTTTTTCCAACATGAAGGCTGTAGAGTCTGTGTGATTTTTGATGTCTGTACATGCACATTTAATTTAAAAATTTGAATTTCCAGAATTGTATTTGGATGCATTTCAGACTGTGTAGTAGCATAGTGAAAGAGCACAAAGAGCGTCAGTCTTCAAACACTTAAATTCATCCATGTGCCTCAGACAATCAACAAGAAATCATAGAATATGATGATTGCCATTAATATCAAGAGTGCCATCCAGATGATTGTAATCTTGCTTGGCTGACTTAATTGTTAAGGTGATAGATACCTTGTTTCTAGTATTTATGTTGATCCCATGCAGATTTTTTTTTGTTGGATAAAGAAAGGGGGGGTTTTGCTTTTGATTTGGGACTTACTGGGTTTTACCTCTAAATTGGTAGAAGGAATATGATGTTTTGGATCAAGTCATAAGACTATTAACATACTATATTTTCTGTTATTGATTTTGAGAACTTTTTTTTTCCTGATTTCAGGTTGGGTGGGACTATATCTGCATACAAGATAGTGCCAGACGAAATAGAAGAAATCAAGGTACAGTATTACTGCTTTTCAACACTGATTTTTTTTTTCCTTGGAAAATTACAGAAATGCCACATTAAAAAGCCGTGTTATTCCTTGCTTTGATGTGTATCATAGGGAGAAAGGAAAGTGTCTTAGGTAAAATTATTAGATCCATATTTATGCATCTAAAATAGAATTTTAGTTATTTTTACAAATACAGTTTACCTTCAGCTTAAGCTGACTTCAACAGGATTTTTTTGATGCCAGAAACCTGTGTAATTCAACCTATTTCTGTTTTGCTACCTGAAGACAGATGGAGGACTATGATGAACACTGAGTTATAATTTCATAACAAAAAATATATTTAGTGTCCTTCTGCTTTTGAGATCTAAAGCACATTCATATTTTTCAATATGGTCTGTCTTATGAAGGGGATAGTATGAAGTCAGAAAATTGTTATAAGCTAAATAAATTGTTATCAACTCTGTTTTTGAGTAGGGATAACAATAAATACTGAAGTTTTCTTTCAAAGTAATGTGCATTGTAACAAAACTCACTTTAGCCAAGTCCACTCCTGAAACGTGCTTCAGCAGTTTGTGTCAGTTTTGTTTTTCAGTGGAATGAAAAATGGGTACTGGGGGGGATTTTGGCCTGGACCTGATAGGGCAGTTTGTGTAGCTGATTCCTCATTTGGTTGTTAGTAGGGCAATCTGGTATATTGCTTGCTCATTGTGATTGCTTAACCCGCTGTGCTGTTTCACATACTCATTTTCAGCTATGTAAAGAGAATTAAGAATAGTTGTAAAATCTTGTGAAGGGAAGTGACTGTAAAATATCTGATGTAGACATGACTTCGCAGTGTGCAAATGGTGAGAATTTATTCCTCTTCAATTAGTATCAAACACACTGCAAGCAACTCACTGCACAGTGACTGCCTGTTCTGCATCAAAGTTATCACACCATCATGATCAAAATTTATTTTTGTCATCTAAGATTCATGGACTTCTCTCTCCTAAATTTTATCAAGGGGAGCATGGTTTATTACTGGATAGATCCACTGTTCAAACTTTGGTCTTGGAATAAAAGAAAGGCTTTCAAAATTAAATAGTGGTATTTTCATCATGCTCAGAGAACTGCTCCAAAGCTATTTTAAAAATTATAAAAGCCCTAAACCACAATCTTTTTACTTTAATATAAGAAAAGCAATACCACTGATATTTTGTTAATGTTGAAGAAACCTGCTATTTCTGGCTTCATCGTACTAAACTGAGTTCAGTGAACAAAGAAAAATGGAATGTTGGGAGATGATAAGAAATACTTTTACTTTTAGGAACTTACTGCAAGATTAGTAGTCACAGGAATCTTCACCTGCTTAGGAGAACTGTTCTAAATTTTCAGCTTTTTCTTATTTAGCTGGTATTTAAGGGCTTGAGATCCTAAGAAGCATCAAAGGATGGGTTACTCATTAGTCTCAGTTGTGCCAGGATGTAAGTGTGGAAAAGGACTTCATTGTTCAAAGTCAGAGCTATTTAAAGTGCTGGGGAAGAATCCTTCCCTGTACTTGTTTCTGGTAGCTGTCCTGCCTTGTTCAGGTACTGGGGTTTTGAGGTTGTGTTGGAAGTCAGGCCATTTCCCACGCCTTAAATGGTTGAATTTCCCAAACTGCAATATATGTTATTTATATTTAACAATGCACTACTGGAAGATAACAAGACAGACAAATATATATTGGATATCAAAAACTATTATTTTGTCCATTTGTATTCTGAATAGCAGCTGGTAAACAGTGAGACGGAGTGTCCTTGCAGTAAGTGTAGGGGGTAGTTTTACCATCTGAAAGGCTCTCCTAGTTGATTTGAGTAGAAAAAGGAGAGAGGAGAAAATAGAAGGCAAATCAGCTTACTGGAATTTTGCTTCTAGAGAGAACACAATCTTCTTCCATGCACCTTAATTCAGTTATTTTGCCTTGCAACTATCTCTCCCCTATTTAAACATGAAATATTAAGGAAGTTAATTTGATGAAATATGCAAAAAACATAGCTTCACTTTTAAAATCTGATTTAACTTGATGGATTGTTGAATTATATTTATGTGAGTTCTATTTTCATGTTTTCTGATAGTCCATAAAAAGTAAACTGCTTTCTTAAATGGGAAAGGAGAAACTTCTTCAGACAGAGAGCAATAGTTATTTTGACAAATAAATAAGTCTCTTAGCATTTGCATGTGTTCTAGGTAAGGTGGTAGATTAACCTCTTTTGTAGCTCAGAATAACTTATGAGGAAAAGCAGTGTATTGATATTGTTAATTCATGTAATTCATCCTAGGTGAAACACTATTGCAGGCATATGAATGAGGAGTACTTATGGCAGAAGTGATAACATATACCCTAACTAATCTCATGTACCATACCAAGGTTAGGAAGGATTGTGTGGAACCAATCACCACTACAGTTCCACAACATCTGTATCAGGCTGAAACAAAGTGTCTTGAAGCCTACCTTCCCTAGATTTTTGTCACAGGTACTTAGGTTCCCAAAGTGAGAACACTCAACAGGTAACCTTACCTAGATACCATCTCAGGTTTCCCCCCTGAAGACTCTTCCAGAAGGTAGGTCTGTCCTCTATCATATGATCTTCTACTTCAATAAAAGAAGCTTTCAGAGAATGCATAAATGGATATACTACCATCTGCATTCCTGTCATTCTTCCACACCAGTTAAAGCAATGTCACTTCATTTTCTGTACCTGCTGGTTTTAAAATACTTCCAGAACTGATGAAGACAGTATATATAGAAACTGCAGCACATGAGAAAGCGTCATTGTTTCAACTTCCTCTAGTCTTCTATTCTCATCAGAATATTCATCCTGTAAGCAAGAAGCTTTTCAAACTATCAAAAAAAGGCATTGTCAGATTTCAGCCTTGTTCCTCACCCACTCTAATAGCATCTGCCTAAAGGAGAGGTCTTCCAAGCCAAATGATTTTGTGTACATGGGGCCTGGCAAGCCTATCAGGCAACACTGGTTTTGATGAACAACATGGAGACTGTCTCAAGAATAAAGAGCAGTTTATGACTATTACAGATTAGGGAAAGTTTATGTGATATGCCTATAGATTTATGTCAACAGTATAATCTTATGGTTTATAGTGAGATGTGGTCTTTTGATTTACACATTCTGCCATTATAAAGGTAATATATAATGCAGTGAAGAGGGGTTATTAAAGAGGAAGACTCTGAATGAGAAAACCACTCCTTAATAGATTCCTGAAGAAAAAATACTTGGTTTGCTAGTACTTGCAAGTCAAGAGCAGAAAGGAATTTAATTGTTTTGTGTTGAGTTTTTTTATGTGCTTTCGTGTATATTTTTCACATAGACATATTCATGCATCTCATCTCAAGACCAGAAATGGGTTTTGTAGCAGGTCCTTAATTCATGAAAGTAATATGCACAAGAAAGACATTGCCAGAACATTTCATTCCTGTAATATTTGTGGCATGAGACAGATATTCCAGTGTAGAGAATAAAGTTAAGTGGTTGCCTCCTGTGGTAGTTAGTTTTAAGAAATCTTGTTAGAAGTATTTTGTTAGTGCTGGTTATAAATTGTCAATTTAGATGTAAAGCAGTTCTGGAGCAAGATGGGAGAGTGGTTTTAATTCCATTAACCACCCTTTCACACAGAGACACACTTTATGCTACCCAAAGAACAGTCATAATTCTTCTATAGGTACTATTTTAATGAAAACATAAATGCATAAAGTATTAAAGGTTGCGTTTAGGACTACAGACATTCTCCCCTGAATAATGGTAGGATAGCTCTTTTTTTCTTTAGGAGTATGTGTTAACTTAATAGTTTAATATAAGAAAATTTTTATGCACAGCTGAAACACATTCTTCTCAGATTGTCTTCAGTCTTTGGCAAAGTTAGACTCCAGTGATAATGATCCAAGAGTAAAAAATTATAAAAACTATGAGGGAGGGTGAAGTAGCCAGAAAGGAAATGGTGAGTGCTGTGTCTTCTTGAGAGGTCAGTTGCCCTAAATGACTTAGGAATTCAAAAGATTTAACTTTTCCACACAGTCATTTTTAGGAACATCTTAGAAACAAAGGAAGTTGATTTCAGTGTCAGCGTGATGTATTTCACGCAAAGCTGTACCCCCTGCCATCAAAAATCAGCAGCTTTGATAGGATTACAATTAAAATCAGTCCATTCCAAGACTTTCTCAGAAATTTGGTTTGCCCACTTTTTGGTGTCATATACCTACATAATGCTGTATCCCAGAATCTGGATTTTTTGCTGATAAGAGTAGCTGATGAAACTCATACAAACTTTGTCTGTAGCCAAGAAATACTGGCCTTGATCGTTATCAAAGCATTTTCATAATTATCAACATGTGGCAAAAATAAGTTGCAATTTGTCAGTAAGTGCCAGTTTGTAGTCCCATATTTTAAAATAATCACTAAAGAAAGGTAGTTGTAACTTCTGTGTTGGATAGTCTACAAGAATGGGGGGGTTGTGCCTGAAAATATTTATGAAAATATGTCTCCATACTGGAGAGTGGTGCAAAACTTAAATATCTTTTGCATCTTCTGCAGAATCAGCCTTGCTTTACATGAACAAGGAGGTGTGCTGTCATCCCAGTTTTGCATAGGAGGTTAAGTCCTGGATCTGGTTTACTTCATCACTGTATGGATATTCACTTGCCAAGTGTATCAGCACTGGCCAAGTGCTTCACAAAAAGTTTCTTCAAAGTTTATGATGGGAGGAATCAGAATTTGATGATAATACTGAGATTATTGTTCCTTTATCTGTTTGGATCCAGCACAAACAAAAAGTTTTGCCCACTCAGAATAAATTTTTTGAAGAGGCTCAAGCTGTTTGAAGTGTGTGCTCCCACTAATCTTAAAGCACCGAGAAACTTTGCTATTTACCTTGCAGGAATGACAATTCTGGTTCTCAGTTTTTCTGCTCATGTTTTCCTTCTTCTGCATCTCAAATTATAATTACTAACTCACAGCACAAGAGCTCTTACTAAGCATAACATAAAAGGGTATTATCCATTGAATGTCTAGTGAGTATTAAGTAGCATCTCCGTAGACTCTAAAGCTTACAGATACAAGTTTAAAAAGATTTAAAGGGTATATGTGATGGTCATGTCACATGTCATTCCATTAGATTGCTAGGTATGTGTGTTGTCTAAAACTGAGGGCTTGTCTTCTACCTCTCTTAACACGCACTCAGAGTCTGACCATCCAGCAGACAGCTTAATTATACTCCTGCATCTAGGTAAAGTTTCCAAAACCTGTTGCAAATGTCCTAACCAGTAACAAAAAGTTGGCACTGAGATGTCAACTTAGTATATGAAATCCCTGATAAACTTGGAGATTAGGTTTTCCTACTTGCTCCTTGGATTTTCATGAAGGAGACTTTCTTATGGACGTGAATCTAACTAGGACAATTGAGAAGTGGGATGTGTTAAGCTAAAACAACTTTGTCTCATATTTCCCTGTAATCAAAGTTTACCTGATGAACACACAAATTTCTTCCTGAGTTAATTTCCAAATCCCGAATTAGCAGAGTGAACTACCGACTAGTGTTCTTTTTCAAGTACGTGTCATTGTTTAGATGACAAAAAACTGAGTTTTTACTTGATGTATTAATCCTTAATAATTAATCTGTTGTTACAGATGTTGTTTCCATGCCAGAGAGAACTAAAGTTTTGTTTGTGGGATTGTGTGACAAAATTGTCCAAAACTTTATATAAAACAAGAACTTACTTTCCTTTAATTTTTCATCCACGCGTACGCGTTTGTGCTGCAACCTGGAGATTTGCAACCCCTGCAGCATTAATAATGGCCATGCATTTGTGCTTCACTCTTGTAGTTCTAGTCCACAGCTGATTATTTATATTATATTGAATCATATTATATTGCTCCTAGACTGTGATCTCCTTATCTGTTGTATTATGTCATTTTTTCTTCTCATGAGTCCTTTGTTGATCTATGTTTTATTTCTTCTAAAACTGATTTTTCCCCTTTTTCTGAAAGTGCAGTCTGTATTACATTGGGTTCTGACTCTGCTTAGCGCCAAGCATGGCTGTGCAAGCCTGACTAGTCCAGACACAGTCTCACACCGGTGAAATATGAGTGTTTCCTAAGAATGCCTTTTCTCTTGTGGGATTTTTTTCCCACCTATGAAGCCATTAGTAGTTGTGAATATCAGTTTTGACTTTTGGATTGTTTCTGCTCTGATAGGTTTGAGACTGCTTTTGCTTGGAGGACGTGACTGTTCTCCATGCTGTAACTTTTGCTATCTCAAGTTTCTGTATAGAGACTCCCTAGGGAGTACTCACTGAAGGGGCTTTTCATCCGTTTCTCTCATCTTCTTTGGATGGTGGATACTCACTGCAATTACAGACTCTCAACCAAAAAAAACCACTTCTACAAAAAGAATGTAAAATGAGAGGTGGCTGAAGTGCCTATCAAACTCTGATCTAGGGCTGCTGAATGTGTCAAAAGCATTCCTCTGCTTTTCTGGCAAGGGCATCAAATGCCCAGACACTCTAGATGAAAGAGTATACTCACTAACTTTCCACATGAAAATAGGAATTGTCACTTTTTGTTTTCCTGCTGTCTTCCATCTTATGTTGCAGAGGCTTTGTGGCTTCACAGGCTTCATGCCTCTAGAAATGACAGATGAGACCACCTCACCAAGTTACCTTGCTCTTCCAGGCTGTCTTGATTATAGAAAATGCTAAAGCATTGTTATAAATTCCCAACCCCTAATGTGAGTATAATTTAAGTGAATGCATTTTGTATTGTATTGTGTGATTTAGTCTTATGAACATACAAAGTTCGTAAGTTCATAAGTTTAGCCTGTGATTTGCAGATCGTGCCACATGGGGAAGGGAAGGGCAGGAAGACTGTGCATCCATTGAAGTTGAAATGCAATGCTAACAAGACAAAATAATTTTAGAAATATTATTATTTACTTTCTAAAGCAAACAAAACAGTTCTGTATTTCTCCTGCAAAGAGAGAACAAAAATAGCTGTATTTAGTTTACAAGACAAACCTATTGTTCGTCCTTTAAGCATTTCTGGTTGCCCAGCGTTTAAGCTGTTGCCCTTAACAGGGGACATTAAGGTGTATCAGATTTTTCATTACCACAGACCTGTTTGTCTATTCCGTCTTTCTTAATTAAATATTTCAGAAACAGGAATTGAAATCTCTTGTTTTCCAGCGTAAAAAAAAATCTCTGCCTCTCTCTGTGGCTGTAGTAACCAATATTGTCTAAATTCCTCCTGGCTTTCTTTCATTTTTCATTTTTACAAAATACATATCTTTGTACCAGCCATCACCTGAAACCTAGTTGTCTCCTAGGGCATTTTCTGACCAGTTCTTGTACTTTTCATCTGACTCCTTATACTGGGCAATGTTTTCAGTGCCTTCTGTTCTCACTGGAAAAGTAATTTCTTAAATGGGATGTCAGTTAGCATGAATGAGAGGAGAAAACATGCTCAGCTTCATTAAGCAGCAAATAGCTTTTGGCAAGTGTTTAAGTAAATCAAGTTTATATAAAAGCCCTAATAATTTTCCACGTGACCTGTTACATTAAGTTTTGCTTGGTTTTATTTACCCTGTAAGAATGCATTCTGATGAATCTTATTTGAGGTCTATGAAGGAAACTTAATGTTATCCTATCAAAATAATGTCACATACAATAATGTCATAAGTAATTAAGGGCTTGACTGAGTTTGAGGGAGATCGATATTAGGTTCATTTCTTGTGGTAAATTTATTTCTGAAATTTATTCTTTTCATGATTGCCATAAGAAGTGAATGCTGGACCTATATATATATATATATAAAAGAAAAGGCCATCAGGATTGTTTTGGTTTGCTTTTTTTAAAGAAAACTCCAAACCTTCAGGTTCTCTATGCTGGTTCTTTGTAAATAGGTAAAAAAAGAGACCAGGAGTGTTGTTTGGTGTTTTTTGGTTTGGTGTTTGTATTTTTTTAATAACCTTCAGTTGTACAGCTATTTACAGGTTGTATCTTAGTGAATATGAAAATTATTATTTGTAGAGAAATGAAATATTACTGCAAATAAGGACATTAAAATACTGATTCGTTGCGTGACAAACCATCTGATAAAATTCAGCAGAGATCAATGTTAAATAATGTGTATAGGAGATGTGAAAAAAACCCCAATTCCAATTTGCATATAAAATAGAAGCCTCTAATTAGACTACTATGATCCAAGAGTGAGGGCTGAGCAGTGTGCTGAGGTGGTTTCTATTAGCTCAGTGTTCTGGGGCAACTGAAGGGGCAGAGGCATGGGAGCCATGGGGTGGACTGAGGAGAAGGGAACCAGAACTAAAACACTGAACTTTCTCTTGTGCATGAGCCTTTGGTGCCACACCATGTACAGTGGCACGTGAAGGGCTGTTCACTTAATCACAAAAATGGCACAGTAGCACTGAAAAATATTTAGAGTCAGATTATAAAAATAATCTAATTTATAGAAGCACTTTCATGTGAGGAACAGATAAAGAGACTGGGACAGAAATGTTCACAAGTGGCACATTTGGTTGCATTTCAGCAACATTCTTCCTTATTTATACTGCATGTTTAAAATTAACTCTCATTCTTAATTTATGCAAATTTTAAGACTGCCTGAAAGCAGGTGCCAAAGTTTTGATTATGTATTTTCTATTGGTTGATAATACACTGATTGTAAGGGGGGAAAAGAAGAACATGCACAGCACAGCAGAAACCAGTTTAATACACCCTGTTTTCCTGAAAAAGATTTGCAACTGACAGACTGCAAATAATTCTGCCAGGATAGTGTAGTTTATTTTGCTTTCATTGTATGTTTTCAGGTGATTGTTAAGGTTGTGTTTTAAGAAGTGATTGGAAAGCACAATAGGAAGACACCAAGAACTACACAAGCCTCCCTGTGACATGCAAGTTTCTAAACTGTATGAATAGAATGATGCTTAGTACGTCAGTGTGTGATTGCACCTCTTTCAACTTCTCTGATAATTAATTAGGGTTTTTGTGGTGTCCTATTAGTGACCCTGTCATATATAAGGTCTGCTGTCTAAAACAGAATATGAAACACGAAATGTTTTTAACAGTAAACCAAACAAAAACTTCCTTCAAGGAGATATCATAAGGGAATGGTATAAAAGTATTAACATGTTGAACTGTGGCTACAGGCATTTTATTTGCCCAAATACTTTCTTATATCAGTTGCACAAGATAGGTCTAGGTGAGATTTTGTGCTGATTAGCTGTGTCTGAGCACTGATGTAAAATGAAAAATTAGAAGTGGATTCTATGTTTTACTGAGTATGTTGGGTAAGTGGATCTTCTCATCTCTGATAGTGCACAGAGCTGGAATGTTGGATTAACTGATGTCCTAAAGGCTTCAAGAAATGGATGTCTTCCAGCAAAATAAAATCATAGCCAAGTGTGTGGAGACAAATTTAAAAATGCCTGCCTTAGCCCTAGCCACCCTGTCCTTGGTGCCAAGAACTGAACATCTCTCGAGTCATGTCTGTGTTACCAAGTCACGCAAACCATTAAAGCGCATCTATCTATAAAGTAAAACATGTGGTGCTGGAGATCCAGCATACATCATATGTTCTTTGATATGTCTTATTTCAAACTGCTTCTGGTATTATTCTGTGTGCCTGTTAACAGCTGGAGTGGATTACACATGCTGCTGAAGTCCATCTTCCAAATAAGTTTCATCTGAAAGGATTCCAGTTCATATGATCAAAGGCTACTCTGCAGTCTGAGCCAAAGTCTGTTAATCAGAGGTATTAAAAGGGCTGGTTTGTACTAATAGGCTGTGGTAGGCATGTCCTAAGCCTTCAGCCAGCACTTGTGTTCCCATAACACGACATGTCAGGTTGCAAATGTGGGATTCATAATACAGTACCCTTGTTACTAGTGAAAGTCTATTGTCTGAGCTAAGTACTTAGAGAGTGCCAGCCCTTCTGGCAGACTATTCAAAGAAAAAATCAAATTATTTTCTAGACCAATAGTCTCCAAATTGTTTGATCATCTACCTCTTCAGTAAAGAATTTTTGAACATTTAGCCTCCAATAATGTATATTCTAATATTTTCTCCCTGAACTACCGTGGATCATAGAATCATTTGTTTGGAAAAGACCTCAAAGATCATCCAGTTCAAACATCAACTCCAGCACTGCCAAGTCCTCTGCTAAACCCTGTCCCCAAGTGCCCCATGTATATGTCTTTTAAACACCTCCAGAGATAATGATTCCACTGCTTCTCTGGGCTGTCTGCTCCAATGCTTTATAACCAATCTAAACCTTCCCTGCTGCAACCTGATGCCTTTTTCTCTTGTCCTGTCACTTGTTACCTGACAGAAGAGACTTGTCCCCACCTTGCTATCCCCTTTCAGGCAGCTGTAGAGAGCAGTAAAATTCCACCTGAGACTCCTCTTGTCCAGGCTAAACAACCTCAGGTCCCTCAGATATTAGTCTGTATTGTAACAGTTTTAAGGAAGGGAGTCCAGCAGACATGTTATCAGGCTGAAAGAAATTCTTCTCCTGAAGTTTGCTTCTGTATCATGATAAAAAACTTTCCCAAGAACTTCCTCTGTTTTTTGTTGGGGTTTTTTCCAAGATAAAAGTTTTATTGTGTCTATTAATATTCATAACCACTATATTTTATCTGCTGTTTAGTTTTTGTGGTCAATAGTTTGTGGAACTATTTATTTTCATGGTTTTTACCTAAGGGAACTAATAAGCAATGCCACCATGTAAGAAAAGGACAGACACAAGAGCAGAGTGCATCTTGGGTGGAGGCATCAGACCCTTAAGGAAGTGGGATTGATATGGACAAATTATCTCACAGAGCTGTAGTTCTAACAAAAAACAATTAGTTTTGCCATGGTGTGTGTAGAAAATATTAAGTATTTGACTGGACAACAGTAGTATTTTATATTTGGCTGCAAAATTATGTGCTTTACCAAACAGAATGTTTTGATATTGCAAGACAAATTATGTAATTTGTTGTGTCTGAGGTCACAATATTTGCTCTTCTGGATTATCTGTGAGCACACTACTGAAGTGTCTCTTAGCATGCACCTATTTAGGCAAAGGAAACAATTCTTTTCAAATTAAGGACTCATGTAAGATTAAAGCTTGATGTTTTCGTTTTCATTTCCCCTATGGTTTTGATATGCTCATTTTCTGGATTCTGCCATGATAAAATAGGAAGCATTTTGATATTATTTATTGTAATAATGATTCTGTACTTTTCAATTATAGTAGGATTTTGGAAATTCTGTGACTCAATTGTCCTAAAGAAAAGGTATAAGGGAGGGAATGTCATAGAATCCTCAAAGTTCAATTAAAGGTGGAATGGTTTAAGAGTTTCACTTTTTAAAACATGTTCTTATTAAAAGACACAAAAATTTCTAGAATTGTTCTGGCAAAAATGATTGCGTTCAATTTCAGCTGCCTCATCATTAGGACAAGATTAGGTGGGATCCTAAGACTGCAAAGGTAACACATATACTTCTTTCACCATTTCTGCATAGAATGACATTTCTATTTTCTCTAATTATTTATCACCGGCTTTGTTATTGTTATGCTCTCTAAAATACCCTTGATTTTAAAATACAAATATGGTAACATTTTCTCTGAGTAACTTCAGTAGGATGATGACATAAACCTCTCTTTTAACAAATAGGCTGATCCCCTATGGAAATATGTACTGCTCAGTTCTGTCATTTTAAAGGGTTCTTCTGTGTTCTTGGTAGTTGAACGTAATTTAACATAAGTGAGCATTACCCAAGATGTATCACTCTGGAAAATGAAATTATGTATCTGAGGGTACCTTAGAAAGCTAAGAGCTTAACATCAAGATGTTTTAAAATTCTTGTCCTTGTTTAAAAAAGCAAAAAATAACCCTTTATTTATTTGGAGTGTCTTCTGTATCTTAAGAAGTATTTCTAAGAAATAATGCTACATAAAACAGGCAATGTGTAAAAATAAAGCTGCCTGTCATTTGGGACACTGAAGCTAACACTTGAGTTCTATGGAGTATCTTGAGGCTCTAAATGACAGCACACAATTATGGTCAGGCTGTTTTGAAGGAAAGATGACCAAGTTTAAAATCAGAGAGCTATAAAGAACTGCTTTACATACAAAAGCTCCAAAGGCCTTTAAGTAGTGTTGCAACTGCGAATGCCTGTTGGTGAGAAATCTAAAGGGATTGTTATTTTTTGAAAATGAAAATAAAAGAATATTTGTGAAGTAGCACGCTCTCAGTGTAATTAAAGCTTTTACAAACATTGTACCCACTACAGATTTGACTTCTGAGACAACCAGTGAAAGAACTAAGAAATCAAATCTCACAGATAATGAAAAATTCTGAGTTTTCTGGGGATTAAATATTTTCTGCAGGCCTGATTATTAAAAGTGCTTATTACAAACATTTTGACCATTTAGCCAATAGCTGATATGCGAGCATGAAGCTTTTTTCATAATGACACAGTTCCCTACATTTGCCATTTTGCTTTAATTAAAACAACTGAGCTAGACCTCGTGTATTTGGATACCCAGGCATTTTTACAGTGTGTTATTATATTTAAATGCTTGGTATGAAACATATAAAATTTTATAGAAATTTTAATATGTGTGTGCACATTCAGAATATTTTGAATTTCTGTGTTTTGTCATGCTATTTCAGTATCTTAAACTCTTTAAAATCAATCCTATATTTGGAGAAATAGTATTTTACCATAGTCCTAGTTTTGCAATAGGAAAAACAGCTGATGATGTTGCGGTTTATCTAACACCATGGCAATTTCGTAATGTACAAATTGAAAAAAAAAATAAAAAAGGCTTTTCTTCACTGGTAGAATAAATAGCTAATTTCAGAGCAGCTTTTTGTTGAAAAGCTTTTTTAATTCACTCTGCTGGATCTCTACCAATGAAAAGATTATTGGATGTGTTTGAGCACTTATATTGCCTTCTGAGAATGGCTAAATAATAGGTAAGGAAACCAAAGGCAATATTCTTAGTGTCCTTATAATTATGTATTTTGAATGTGTATGAAACATGAAATTAACATGTGATCAGCTATTTTCAAATATTATCCTTTTTAACATGTGATCAGCTATTTTCAAATATTATCCTTACTTGTGGTTTTAATTAAGAATTTGTTCTGTCATAGAATCATTTAGGTTGTAACAGACTTTTAAGATCATCAAGTCCAACTGTAAAACTTAACACTGTCAACTTCACCTTCAAGTCATATTCCCCAGTGCCCCATCTTGTATGTCTTTTAGATACCTCCAGAGAGAGTAACTACACCACTTCCATGAGTAGCCTGTTCCAATGCTTGGTAACCCTTTTGGTGAAGCCATTTTTTCGTAAGATGCAATCTAACCCCCCTGGCAAAACTTCAAATGGCTGCCATTCTTCTTATGTAATATTTTTTAATATTATATTACATAAATATGTAATTTATTTATTTATTCCTTATTACTTGTGAAAAGAGACAGAACACCACCTCTCTACAGCCTCTTTTCAGAGGAGAATGGTTGTAGAGAATGGTAAGGTCTCTCTGAACCTCCTTTTCTCCAGGCTAAACACCTCCTGCTCCCTCAGCAGCTCTTCATCAAAAACTTGTGCTCCAGATCCTTCACCAACTTCATTGCCTGTCTTTGGATACATCATCAGTAGTCACAACACAGTTCTTCAAATTAATACATGGGGCACAAGTTTTCTTCTGACTGCATATTTAATGTCATAATTAAATCACGTCAACATGTGGGTTTCAAGATCAGGAATAAGATGCAAGGCATCAAGCCCACTGACAAATAACAAGTTTCTTTTGCATATAGGGTGGATAATAGCTTAATAATGCAAATAAACAAAATAAATTTAAAATTGGAACTTTGGTAAAACAGTTAATTTTAAATGGTTTTCTAGATCAATGGTATTTCTCTCATGCAAAACTCTCCATTGAAGCCTAATTTTTAGCTCTTTGCCATTGTAGATTATCTGCAGGGAACTGAAGGAAACATCCAAAGTACAGAGTTTGCAAAAGAATTAAACATGTTCTTATCAGACCTCAGTCAGACACTGAAATCTGTCCAAAGAACAGAGATTACGAATGAAATTTTTTGTACAAGTAGGTCAATGAGAAATTTAAATCTCCCTACAAAAGCATAATTTTAATAAAAGGAGCCTAAAGGTGTGAAGTCTGTTTATTCTTTTAGCCTGCAATTATTTCCTGAGCAAAATAGTATTCTCTTGTCAGTACTGTAAATTAGGATGGCCAGATGTTAACTTGCTAGTTAAGATCTTCAACTGAGTATATTTAATTGAAGTGGTAGTCTGTTTTCCTGTGCCTCAGTTTTATCATGGGTTTTATTATCATGTTTGGTTTTTTTTTTTTCTTAAGGGTCAAAAAATACAGGAAATTCAAATTTCCCAAACTCAAAAAATTTGGTAGATTAGTTGCTGTCTGAAAAAAAAAAAGTCTTATCACTGTTAATTTTTAGTGTAGAAAGCTGTATGCTGTTCATTCAAATAAAATGTATATATACAGTTAGTGTAGTCAATAGTCCTACATTTTCTTGCTGATATTTTGAAATTTGGGTAACAGACAAAAATTGCTTTGAGTTTCCTGCTAAATATATCTGCTTTTGGGGTTAAACAGAAGTGAAAGCTAAAACAGGAGCTAAAGACTTAAGGGACTACTAAATGATCTGTGACATTCAGGAAGGAATGGCTATGGTGGCTTGAAAATTGGCTATTTTTTTTCAAGTTGATCAGTATAGATGGTTACAGCTGCAAAACCAACATACTGTGCTTAGGCTCATTGGTACAAATGTAAAGGCTCTTGGAAGATTGCTGCTATAGGATTATTGGATTCCTGATAGACCTGATATTTAACCACAGATTTATAAGTCTTAGCAGAAGAAAAAAAATCTTTTATTTCTTTTTAATGTTTTCAAATATCATAGTATTAGTGGGCCTGGAGAGAGAACTCTTAGAGGACAGAAAAGACTTGAATAATAATTGCAAGAAAAAAGCAAAGTCCTCTTCTTCTGTAGTTAGAAATGATGGGTCTTAAAATGAAAAGGGAGTTCTCTGTGTGTGTGTGTGTGTGTTTTCTGTACTGGGGCAGAGAGCAAGAGAGAGGGAAGTGCCAGGTTCTTTCTATATCTCAGTAAGAAAGGCCTGACAGCAAATAGCTGAATGAAATACCTGCTTTCATAAAGCAAAGGAAGATGAGGAATATAGGTAGCAAATAAATCTTACTCCCTTCAGATGCTGGGAACTGTGTGTTCATGCAGCATTAAGATGTGGATGGATTTCTCCACTTGTGAGAAGTTTCTGCTACTCCTTTAGATATAGGAAAGCCATGCTGGTGGTGTCATCACCAGAACTGAATTGGAGCTGCCTACAGGCTCCTCCATTACAATGAGGTGGATGAGTCTGTCCTTTGGCCAAAGAGGTTTGTGCAGCATGACACATTCCTGCAAACCATGCTGAACATAAAGCACAGGGCAGCCTTCTGTAGGAATTTCAAGGAAACTGTTATGTGGATTGCTAATTCCTTGATGTACAATGGCCTCCTGGTCAGGAGCACTACAATATAAGAAATGTTATCAACAGAACAGTGTGTGGTCCTTGATTTCCAGAGGGAGTTGCCCAGTTGTTGCTCATAGATTAAATTTATTGCCTGTCTCCCTCATCCACTAATGCCACCTACTCTCTCTTACTGAAAATACTATCTGTATGACTGTGCTGCCTGTGTAGGCTCTTCATCACTCTCTAGCACTAAAGTGGCAATTGTCTCTACAAGGGAAAGCAGTAGTCCAGAGATAACACATACTGCATGCATCATAATCCCCAAAGTAGGATGTGTGGGAGATGATACAACTCTTTGAAAGGGGCAATATGCTATTTTTAGCTAGGGCAATGAAACCTTTATTCTAAGTTGCAGTGAGCAGTTGACTGTAATGTGATTTGACCTTGTCCAGAAAGGTAGGTTTTCGAATTAAATAACCAAAAATCACTTATATAAACATTTTCATGTAACAGACCATATGTTAGAATAATGGTATATAAAGCAGGTGATGCACAGTTGAAAAGACTCATTATTTCTTATGCAACTCTTCTTTGAACTATATAAATAACTCTGGATTCTGGTAAAGGTTACCGTGTATGTCTTCTTAAATCTTTGAAATAACAAACAAGTACTTGTAGTCCGGAGGGCTTTCCGTGAGTTCTGGAAGTTACTTCTAGAAATTACTCATACTTTAGAAAGGAGGGTTCTCATCAGTGGCACAGGATCTGCTTGGAGGACTGTCACTAGTGGAGCCTTCCGAGGTTCAATATTGGTCTCAGTGGTCAATAATAACGTACTCATCAAATACTTGGATGAAGGGCAGATGCACTTTCAGCAGGTTCACTGAGCACACAAAGCTGGGAGCAACGGCCAATACCCCAGAGGGCTGTGCAGCCCTTCAGAAGGACCTCAGCAGGCTGGAGAGATGGGCAGAGAAGAACAGCCTGAGATTCAACAAAGGCAAGTGCAGGGTCCTGCACCTGGGCAGGAATAACCCCGTGGGCCAGCACAGACTGGGCTGAGCTGCTGGGAAGCAGCTCTGTGGAGAAGGACTGGAGGTCCTGGTGGACAACAAACTGTCCCTGAGCCAGCAGTGTGTCCTTGTGGCCAAGAAGGCCAATGGGATCCTGAGCTGCATTAGATAGACCATGGCCAGCAGGTTGAGGGAGGTGAACCTGCCCCTCTGTTCAGCCCTGGTGAGCCTCACCTGGAGTGCTGAGTCCAGTTCTGGGCTCCTCAGGACAAGAGAGAGATGGAGCTTCTGGAGCAGGTCCAGTGAAGGACTCTGAAGATGATGAGGGGACTGAAACATCCCTCTTATAAGAAAAGGCTGAGGGAGCTGGGCCTGTTCAGCCTCAAGAAAAGATGACTGAGAGGGGACCTCATCAGTATCTCTCAGTATCTGAAGAGAGGGTGTCTGAGGATGGAACCTTGTATGGGAATGGTGCCAAACATCTGGCACTCTTACCAAGATTAGAAGAGAATGTTAACCCTAAAGGCCCAGGTAATTTGTGTGTTTGCTGAGGATGCTGTGAATCTGGGAGGAAAACCACTGTATGGGTATGTCACTTATTGTGATTGAAAACAATCACGTGCATGGAATGCTTGAGACATGTTACAAAATTAGCAAGAGGCCCTAAGGATCAATTTGAAGGCAGTGGTTTATCTGTAAGGAAATCAAATAAAAGGAAGCTCATAGAGGAAAGAGAGTAAGAAGAGAAAAGCAACACCTGTGGAACTAAAAACCACTGCACTGCACCAGTGTTTTTTCTTCGCCAACATTTTGATACCAACAGTTTGATATTTTATGTTTAGATTTTTTATATTTAGATTATTTCTTACATTTAGATTTTTCTTTGCATTTGTTCCCATAACCAACAGTCAGGCTCTTCTTGGTGGTGCCAAACAACAGGACAAGAGGTAATGGGCAGAAACTGATGCACAGGAAGTTACACCAAAACATGAGGAAGAACTTCTTTACTGTGCAGGTGATCGGGCCCTGGAAGGGATTACCCAGAGGGGTGTTGGAGAACCCCCTCCTTTGCACAAGATTCTGTCCAGGTCATTCTTGAATACCTCTGCAGCAGTCAAGAGACACGATATGATTGCTGCAAGCATTTGTAAGGAGAAAGTATTCTATGCTTCTCTCATTCTGATACTAACGATTAGTATTCCTTTCATGATTTAATTAGTAAAGTTTGGCATATGTCTTCAGAAAAGCTAGAGATGACAAGTGATTCTGCTTAAAATCATCCTTTCCAACTCTTTTCATGTATTTCTTTAAACTTTCTTCATGTCTTAGTCAACCTTTGGGGCTTTGCTAACATTATGAGACCAGGTTGAGCTAGATCTGTTCTGTGAAGCATTTGCTTTATTAAGCTTCTGTTTGCTCCAGATGTAGCAGCTTTATCAAATTAGGAAGACTTCTTACAAACTTGTCTCGGGTTTAGTTGGCTGAGAAAAATATATGTTTTATTTTTATATATGTATAGTCTTTAATATATAACAGTGACAGCATATATTTCTTTAGAGCATAAAATAATTTCCAAGAATTTAAGACCTTAGAAACAATGAGGATTAGAATACCAAGAATTTTTTCAAAAGTGCTGTAAGTTGTTTGAAATTTTGTATATTATTTTGCCTGAGAGATTTCCTATACCATAAAGGCATGGTTGAACAACCTTAGTACTCTGGCAGATTTTAGTTTCATATATACCAGCTGCAGAAACAGTTCAAAGGTGATTTTGAAATCTCTTTAGTATTCTGAATGCTTTTATTGCCTCCTGATTCCAAGCAATTTTGTTGTTAGGATGTATCGAGAAAAAATGAGCATTTTTAACAATGTTTCAAAAGAGAAATGGCCTAAAAGTTTCAGCTTTTAAGGCAAGAAGTCTTTCTGATATTAATTGTTCTGCATTAGTTTTCTCTTGAGTATAAAAGTTGAAATCTTTGATTGCAGTGGGATTGGTTGATGCTAAGACACCTCTGCAAGCAGAAATGGAAGCAGATGATGGCTCATCAAATTCTATGGTAACAGCTTTCACCCAGTATTATGTAATTGCTATAATCCTTTGGGCCTATAAGAGAGATTCTGCATGGACTCAGTTCTGAAAATGTCTTTCCTTTGAAGAGAATGGCCTTTCCAGTTCAGTAATTCAGTCATTCAGTCTTTTAAGTGCAAAAAGGTTCTTTCTCTACATTTTACTCTTTGGATGCTTGCACTTACTTAGGAATAAGCAATAACCTAATCAGCAAGGCAGCCTATTACTAGTTCATTCTATTATTCTTTTATTGTGCTCTGTAGAAAAAAACAACCAGAGCACATTGGGAAAAATCTTTTTTTTTCTGTAATGATTGTTGTTACTCATTTTTCATTGCATTCAAGAGCTGTTAACATGTTTCTTTACATTAATAGCTGTCAATGAATTTCAATTGATTTTTATACTTTCCCTATAGCTTTTGAGAATAATTTTCAGGGTCTTCAGGATTACTCCCACTCAACAAAAATTGGCAAAGTGCAGGCAATCTAATCAGATCCAGAATACTTCAGTCTTCTTTCTTTAGTTGTGTATACCTTTTTCTTTCTTGTTTATGTGTCCCTATCACAAGAATATATCAGAGCAGGATGTCTATACCTTCCTTATATTTAGAGAACTAAAGGACATTGCTTTGTTTTGAACAAAGGGCCTTCTTTACTGGTGCTTTATTATTTTCTGGAAGCTAAATCTAGCACTGATTATTTGATGTTAGAGAATTAATATAGGTGATAGATGGTAATCTCTAAATCTCTCAGCTGGTAGCAGGATCTGCTACAAATATGTAGAGATGTCAGCTAGGCTGGCTTCTTTGTTGTGCAAGAGCAGCATTTTTAGGATATTCTATGATTCTAATAAAAGTTACCAGGAAATATCAGAATGCTGTTCTGGATCCATACACTGATGCGCCGAACAATGATTTTTTAGTGAATGGCACCATCATAGTGCACTGTAGCAGCAAGCATGGAGGTTCTGAATACATGCATTAAGTAATTACTCCATCTATGGAACTGTTGTGCTTGACATAAAATAATTGTTACAGATTTTCAGGATCTTCAAAATATGCTGGCACATCTTCTTAACAGCAATTTCTCTCCATATTTAAATAGGCAATTGTATTGACAACGTTATTCGCCAAGGACTAATTAATCTATCATAACATGCAGAAATTAAAATGTCTTCTCTAGAGGGCAAGAGATCTGAGTTGGTAGGGAGATATCTATTGATTTCCATGCATCTTAGATTGGTGCTTATCTACCAGTACCCTTAATTCTGTTGTGGTTAGGAAAAAGCAGTGTCTGTGTCACCATAGTCGCTCTATTCTGGCTTGAACAGTATCAGTACTTGGAATTCAGGAGCTTGTAACTATCTATTATAATCATACTGCCTTTTTTCCCCCCCACTGATCATTTGGGCTAATAGACTCAGGCATTATTGAAGCCTCATTTTTCATACAGTGAAGCATAACACTATATTTGACTATTTAAACATACGGAACATTTTGGGTAGGAAGGAGACCGTGACCTTTACATGTGCTACAAAATAGCAATGGTTTCACCTCAGGAGGAACCTATTATCTTAGGTTAGGGCCTTGTTTCTCAGTACACAAGAATGTTACAGTTTTGGCAATGCTGCCTTTGGTTGTACTAAAATATACTTATTGTTTTGGCATGTCATACAGATGCCTGGTTTAATGCAGCCATACAGCAATTTTATTTGGATTAGGCTTGTAAAATTATTTTCCTTTTGTGGTGCATTGATTGTAAGTTACCACAACTGGCAAACATAAAGAGAAATACTCAGTAAAGACAAAACAGTGGGGTTTTTGTTTTGTGATTTCACCATGTTCTGACAGTGGGCATAGTCATGAGCAGCTGTGTAAGAAACTTCTTTTGTAGTCTTTATAGACATCGTGTTTTAGCTCTTCAGTCTGTGGCAATCTGGGGACTCCCAATCCAAAACATTAATCAATCTCTAGGGCAGTCAGTTTTTGCTTCTCTCCAGAGTGATGATAGCTAGTAGCATGAAAGTATAATCTAGGCAAGCATGCTCTATGAGAAAATGATATTGTCTGTATGACATGTTTGTTGCTGCTTTGATCTCAGCTCTCTGAATATTTGTGATGTGTAGTTCCTTTGATTTCTCTCTGTATTTTGGTGAGGTTACCAGGTTGCTCTCTGTGATTGAGTACACTGATGTTCACACATTTCACAACTCACATTTTCCTAACAGATGATCAGGATGTATTGAATTGTTCATGATTGATGACAGTTTCCCACTGTTCATGCAGTGGAAAACCACTGTATTACAGTGGTTGTTTCTCCCCTTTTGAGCTCTTTAATTCTTACTTCTGCTTACTCCTTCTGCTTGTGTCTAGGAAAGTGGTACATTTGGAGACAGTTTTCTCAGCCAGCTAGTGAAGTATATTGGTCCTAATAGCTGCTATTTTACATACTACCTATATATGGGCAGAGTATCTGTTCTTCAGTCATCCAGGAGTCCTTCTTGAAGTGGTGCTGAAGATCCAGAGGAGCAAGAAAATTAGTCCTTCAATACTTATTTCCAGATCTTACGCTTCTTTGATTGAATTTTATACTTTATATTTTTGATTTCATAAGGCCTTTATAATTTCTCTTCAAAGATCCAAGTTTTCTAGTTTGCTTCTTTTCTTGTTGCACAGTGGGAATATCAAAAAGTTTGGCTGAAGTTTCACATAATAATTGTTTAGGTGCCTTTCTGTCTCTGAGTAGACTCAAGGAATTTCATGTGGCCCAACCAAAGTCTGTTAGATCTCTGGACGAACTTAGTATCTATATGGTATGGTATTTAGACATGTGCTGTAAGGTCACCTGGAGTTCTCTCTTTGCTTTCACCCAGCATTGTCTTAGTCTAATAGGATCCAGGGCTGTTTCAGCCTTCAGTGGAGTGATGCTGCAGTTCTTTGTGGGAGTCCTCAGGCCTTCTCCTGGATGGGAAAAGGCAAAGGTAACTGATCAGAGTGAGTCGTTGTGGGAATGTACATGCAGACTCAAAGAAGAAAGGTTACTCATCAGTAACTGGTGTTCTTTGAGAGGTATAGTCTGCATGTACATTAGTCTCCTACCTGCTTTTCCCCTCTTTCTGAATCTCTTTCAGGTTTGATTGTGCATTTAAGAGGAACTGCAGTGGTGGCAGTGTGTCAATGCATCAAGCAGGACGAGGGGAGGAGTGGGAGTGCCCCTCCCGGGACACTCCAGGGCAGGCCACAAGCCCACCCACTCTTAGAGTATATGTATGGACTAAGTGTCTCAAAGTACTGCAGCTGTTCATTGGTAGGTAAATTTTCTTTACTGTATTCTCACAGGTAAAGCAGTAGATTTTATTTTTTAAACCAATTTAATTCATTGACTCCATGGATGATATGCATGAACAATACACGGGGCGGGGGAGAAATTTATACCACAAACTGCATTACAATGAGTAGCTCCCTATCTCTCTCATGGTTTTATCTCTTGTCTTTCCCCCCATCCTAACCTTATTTAGATATTTAAATATCTTCATTCTATTCAATTTGTCATTTCCATTGAGAGCTACACGAAAACTTGAGATCATATAAGTTGTAACATAACTTAAAAAATAAAATAATGTTGTTCACAATTGTAGCTAAGTGTGTGAAGTAACATGTAAGATTGTATTTACTATTAGAAAATGAGGCTAGAAATAGAACTGGATTCTATAAGAATTAGTTTTATTTATACTGGTGTATTGATCTTTAAAACTTCTTAGTTGCAAGAAAGCCAACATTTGAGTTTAAACATTTTTTCCACATCTGACCTCATGTGTTTTTTTCTTTTTAATCACAGAAGCCTTGCAGTAATTTTCTAATTCACTGCACTTCCTGCCAATTAAACAAGTAGACATGGGGTATAACCTAGCTTAAACTGGAGATGTACTTGTCCCTGCATGCAAATATGCACATGCAAAATCTGCAAATGATTATTTTCAAGTGAGTTGAAGGGTGTTACAGAAATATGATTCTGAGGTGTTTGTACTGGGACTTCTCTGAGACCTGTCACCTTTCCAAATATGGTGGGTGTGTTTTTACCAGTTCCTTAAGGTTGTAGCAATTAATGTTGCCTTGGCAGCTAAAAGAAATTTACACTTGGTTTTCTGTCACTTTGCCTTTTTGGTAAGATTAAGGCGTTATTTGTCTGGGCTTAGTTACAGCCTGCAAACTTTGCTGAAGCTTCTAATCTGTGGTACATGAGATATATGTGCTGTAGATATAGATATACATGCATAAAATATTATGAAGAGCTCTAGTTTTAAAAAGTGTCTGACTTGTGTGTAATATTAAGCTGCCTTTGCACATTCTGAGAAGAAACCCCATAGTATAGTTTTCTAAACAACCTTAGATGAACACTATACGTATGCAAAGGGGAAGAAAATGTGGGAAAAACCATCTTGTTGTGCCCAATAATCTGAAGTTTATGGCTCCAAAACATAAAAAGTTTATTTATTCTTGTGATAACAGATCTTTGAAGTGCTGTTTTAATTTAAGAACTTTTTAAAAATGAAAAGAGAAAATTTCAGTCTGTTGTTAGTAAATAGTATTGGATTCATTTACTTGATTTTATGCTTTTTCATTCCAGTTGCTATTTAGCTTCTACTGTTGTTAGCTTGTATAATCAAAAAAAAAAAATAGATCTCAAGATTCTCACTAGGAAAAGTGATACTGGCAAGGAGGCATTATGTCTTTTCTTAAGTTTTAATTGTTTTCAATTCTTAAGAAAACCAGAATTTTTATAAGTCTGTAATATTTTTTTAGTGAGTAAATATTGTATTTTAGAGAGATGCCTTTTATGCATGGCAGAAATGAGACACATTGAACTTTGGTGCTTTTGCTAATATATTTTTATTAGATTAAAATGAGCACATGTGTGCATAGGCCTACACTTATGTATATACCTGCCAAATCCACATTCAACAGACACATTTGGAAAGTATCTAATTCTAAGTTCCATCTCTTCCTCCAAGCATCTGTAGAAAGCTATTATGCCAAGTGCCCAGTCCTTTTCTGTGAGTTACCTTAGCCTGGCTCTAGAAGGATACCAGTGGCACCAGCATTAGATGGGAGCAGATTTTTGTACAGAAGGAAAAAGGTCTTTGTGCCTTTGTGTGCATGTAGGTGCATGCTTTGTTCTCACCTAAATCTACTTGTAGTTTTTAATGCAATTTATTAAATCATACAACAGCTCACTATTTTTCTTAATTATAGTATAGCCATACTTAGTATAGACTAGTATGTCAAGGTAGGTAGCTTGAAATAAGAATCTTTCCTTTGTTTTTCCGAGAGGAAATCAACCTTGTACATGGCCTCAACTGTCTTTACCTCTCGCCATCAAAATAATGAGAAATTCTTTTGCCAGTCTCAGCTCTTAAAAGTGTTGGCTCTTCCAGTCATGATGGTTTGACCAGACACTTCAGTGTTTGCACATCTCTCTGCTAGACTTCCCTTGCTTGTTTGCATTGATGAACTCTGTTGATGATTGCACTTCAGAACCTACTTTTTTTTCCCCTCTGTTTTAGGGCTAATTACCTTGAATAGTAGGTTTTAGAAGACATGAAATACTTTTTTAAAAAAGTCTATGTTACAGACTGCATTGGTATGTTGAACCTTGAAATACTTGATAGCTGCAATGTACTTTAAATGGAAAATGCCTGTAATTAAATTTCCATATAAAAAGTAAGCCATTTATAGAGTACATTTTTATTCCATTCCTCCTTTAGTTTTGCCTTTCAATAAAATAGTTACATTTTTATGACGTCTTTTAATACATTAGCTTAGTATTAAAAAAAAACAACCGCAACATAACTGGGATGCTGAAAACTGGAAATTTACCTGTAGAATCTTTGAAAGATGACTTACTGTGTTCTGTAAAACCTCAAAATTTGAAAAGCTGTATTTAGACAGAGTGAGATACATAATTGCATTTCATCCAAGTCTCTTGACTACAGTGATCACACTGAACATATTCCTAACATTTCTCTTACTTTCTTGCCTTCTGCTGGTGAGGAAAGGATAAAAGGAATGGAGGTAATAGAAAACAACACACATGTTTTTATGTTGCTTTCATGTTTAATTTTATGAAATTTTTAAATAAATTTGAAATTTATTTCTTGGAAAGTTGTTGCTCCACACATGAGTATGTTCAGGCCTCCACAATTCATGGAAGCTTTTGAACAATAAGTAAAGGATTGTTAGCATAAGAAATAAAACCCTCACAAGAAGTAGGGCGAAAATATATGAAATTAATTCCAAGAATACGCTAACATTTCGAAAACCATCCTTGCTTTTCAAACTTAATGCTGTACTCCACTCTTTGCTTCATTGCCTTTCTTTATGGGTATTTGTGTTCTTGCATAGTCCCCAGTCTATATTTTAAAATAATGTACAAGCCATGATCCACAGAATAGAGAAGATTCAAATTCCTGAATAATACAAGGAGGAACAAATGGGTTACTTTAACTTTTCATTCTTCTTTTCTCCTGCTTTGTGTGCTGTGACATGAATTTCTGACTCATGTATGATCTTTCCTGTCATAGAATCAGGCTTAAATTTAGTGAGCTGGGCTCTGGAGTAGTCCAAGCTACATGACTAAGTAAAGATTGTAATGAGATCTTAATGTGCTAATTCTTAGATTCCTGGAACTCAGTGCTTGAAACTGCATCCAGTTTTCCTAGCAAATCTGTGTCTATGCAGAATTTCTCTTCTTTGATCTGTCTTGTCATATTGTCATTCATTATAGTTTCTTCATTGTGATGATGTTAAATCATCATACATGAAATTTATCTTGTACATTCTTCAAGCTTGAGCCCAAAAAGTGTGAAAGAAAAAGAGATTGGTATTTATTATGGCTTTTATATGTGAATACTTTTTAAATTTAACTTGTTTTGCTAAAGAAAGTTATCACTATTCATTTAAAAACATACTGTCTATGTTTCTCCTTGCATTTAAAAATGTATTTTCCCAAAGTAAACAGGATTTGCTTGCAAATACAGAATTTACATAATTTTACAAAGCTTGTAATTTTGAGATCTGCTTTGGAGAACACAGACTTCTGCATCTCTGAAGACTATCAGTAGTTTTTCCTGGGAGCCACAGTGATCTTTTAAGTCACATGAAGTTGTTTTGAGAATACTTCTGGATAGTATGCATGTCTGTAAATCAGCTTATACTGACTTACCTATGTTTCAAAGTCCAATGTAAATAAATGTATATTTTTTCCATAATTAAGTTTCATATTTAACACTTATATTTGTTCAGCAATTTCAATTTTTATGTATTTTACTTACTGTGGGATTAGTGATGCATATTAGGTGAAATAACTTCACAATTGCACTGTGCTGGAAAAATCTAGCATGGGCCAAAATGCCAAACATCTTTGTTAACTATGGAATTAAGAATTGTTTAACTAGTTTCAGTACTGAATATAAAATGAAGGAATTCTGTATGGATTCATGGGATTCGTTATGAAATCCTGCCCTGTTTATACTGTTTTTAGCATTTCCCTGTTCTTTCTGGATGTTTTAAGTTATAACAGTGTACATGTTGTGTTCTAGTGGCTATGGTATATGAAAATATGTATGTGCATTGAGAATTATTTTTACAAACCTTGTATTATGAAGTAAATTATGTATTGATCAGAAAAACGTATACGTGTTTATCTAAATGGTAAGCACCAGAATATTGACTTGAAGGAAGATATTCTAGTAATTTTGGAAGCATAAACATGTGGGAGTGTTACCGCACTTGCATAGCAGTGATGGCAAAAATAGGACAATAAAAAAAAGGCAAGACATGCCATAGACTGTAGTATCATAGAAAAGGAAGAGTCATCAGGACTTCAGCTTTCTGTGTAGGCATTTAATCTGATACACGATGACCATTTTCATGTGCTTTGTAGTGCTTCTGCTCCCGTTAAGGCTCGTAGTCTCAATGTGTGGAAAACCACCAGACAGTAGTGCTAGGAGGACTGGAGGAGACTAGCAGCCTATCTCAAGTTTAAATTTCTGGATAAGATTAGTAATCCACAAACCTTAGTTATCTTTAAAGATCAGGGCATTGTTTCTCTCGTTCCAGAAAGGAATCCCTATTTGTTTTTCCAGTTCACTTATGCAGAGATTAAAGGATGGAGGTATGAAATAGCCCACTTCCCTATCTATTGTAATAGTGAATCCTGTGATTTGGTTTCTTGTGTATCATGGAGGGGCATTATCCCACAGAAATTATTAGTGCAGAGTTACTAGAAATACAATACCTAATGATAATCATGAAGAGTTCCTGGACAACCCTACCAAATTAAAGCACGATGTATTTTCTCTCTCTTGAACCCTATTGATCAAGGCAGGGTGGTGTAGGGAAGAGCCTGAACCCTGGACTAGCTTTAAATACAAAAGGAAATTACCAAAATTTTGTGGCTTGCTCATTGAAGCTTAGACTAATGGCAGGTTTGCATCTTGGACATGGAGATGCTTAAGTTACCTCCACAGAAGGAAATACGTCAGTGAGTGTTCAAGCTGTTCCCTGACTGAAGTGTCAGGCAGCACTAGCTTAGGTGTGATGCCACCAAAATGCATCTGTACAGCTTTAGGATGGCATATCCTGATGTGGTGGTGCCTTTATGAATTTGCAAGCATGTACCTGCCAAATACATAGGGTCTCTGCACTGAGCCACACCTGTAGGCATTTTTTCCATGAGGTAATGATCTTTATTGGTCTTTAAATGAATAAATGTGCATGTGAAAGACTAAGAGAAAAAATGAGGCAAGATTTTTCTGCACTGGTAAAATTAACACTGGTCATGAGAAAATTCAAGCATCATAAACAAAGTTTTTGTTGAGTAGTGTTATAACTGAAGTAGTTTCAGTACTGGGCAGTGCATAGGCAGTCCAATGAATAGTTCCAGGTTGTGGGAGAGAGGGAGGTGACAGAAGCAAGAGCTCTTTGGAGCAAGAGGTGGAAAGAGGTTGTTTGTTATACCTAAGGATTTCTTACTCATTTGAATGAGGAAAATTTAAATGTATTTGAGAGAGAAAATATGAGAAATCAGGTAAAGAGGACAGGGAACTAGATCTAATCTAAAGCTTAAGGAGACAACTGGCCTGACATTTTACTTCTGTGCATCAGAAAGACATAATTAATATAATTATTTTAGGACTTCAGTGAAATCTGAAATGGTTGCGTACTTTTGAAATAAAATTATTTGTGGAGGAACTGTCTGTAATGACTTCATTTCTGTTACACCTTGACCCTGGAAAATAATTGATAAAGCCTAATTTAGGATACTAATTGTTAAAAGTATTAAGCTATTTATTGATTGGGGGTTTTCCCCCCTCGAGTTGTGTAGCTTTGTTCTGGCTTTTAAAAACTTGGTGGTAATTTTACTGGACTGTTTTCAGAGCCAGCTACTGTATTTTGTATCCATCAGCATCATTCCATTGGCTTGAATGAAATAATAGTGTTTTACATAATCAGTTGACCTAGCCATTTTCTCTCGAAAGCTTATCATCAGTGAAACAATAGAAGAGGAGAAATATGCATAAAAAACATTAAATGAAATTTTCTTTGGTTGAAATGTTATATAATAATTTTGCTTGTATAGCATCAGTAAAGCCAAATATCAGGTCACTTGCCTAGAGAAATCTTCATTTGAAGACAGAGAAAATTCATTTCCCTGCAAAGCCAGTACAGAATCTACCTGTTCTGAGTCTACAATTTGTTCATAATTGATGAGCATGGGGCTTCCTTTTTTAGATACTTATACAGCAATGAGAATATTTCATGGGACACAGTTTTTTTGGGTTAGAAAGAAAATAAATAAGCTGAATATAAGCCTGGGGTATTTTTCCATGGTTTTAAAATATCTAAGTGATGAATTTGCACTTCTAAAGTACAATGAAACCCAAACTCACTGCCTTGTAGTTAGAGGTCTTCTACTTGAAAGCTTGAAAGTTTCTTTACTATAACTAGAACTTGATGGAGAAGTCTATCTAGGAGTCTGCCTAAGTACACTGATGCAGTTGCAGGAATAGGCACTTAATTATTGCTTGATTTAATTGAAGAGTTAGGGTATTAATTTCTTTAGTTTTTTGTAGGATATTACATGACTTTTTCTCCCCTCATTAATGGAAGTATTACTGAACTGTAGCAAAATGAGAACAGAGGAAGGATCTATTTTGTTAAAAGAAATCTGGTAGGTTTTATTTTATCCAAAGCTAAATTATGCTTTAAAAAAAAAACAAACCAAACCCTGAAAATCTATCCATCCTGTTTTCTATAGGAAGATATTTCCCTGACCATATTAATTTTTAAAATAAATGCGATATTAAGGTCTAATTTTGCCAAAAACTGAGCTTCTCCAAACTGGTCTCTGAAATGTGTACCAGTTTAAGTCAAGAGAAATATGTTTCTAGATGATAGAGATGCCACCTATTTGAAAGAAATTTCCTAATGTGTAACTGTGTCATTGAAGCAAAGAATTTTAAGACCTAAAATCCTTTTACTACCATAATTCACATTTTTTTCAAAATGTAACACAAGGGCTGTAGTTACTAGTTCATTTATTTATGCACAACTTTGAGGCATTATCCTTGTTCCTTTCCCAAGCTTATTTGAAATGTTCATATAACAAACTTCTGATTTGTTCACTTACAACCCAGTGAGTTAGAGAGTTATTCTCCAAAGGGGTAGAGTAAAAAGATGAATGTGATTTTAATAAAGACAAGAAAGAATACAAAAGAGGAAGTGGAAGTAATGAGTAAAGAAAGGAGAAATAAAGACAGAACCATTGGTTTTGCCACTTCTTCAAGTAATCTTTGGATGTATTGGTGTGGTGGGCCTTGCAGTTGGACATAGGTTTATTCTAGCTGTAATTTTTAAGTGTATGTGATCCTTCTGTTGAATGGGAGTTGCATAGCAGTACTAGGCCTGCAAAAATACAGCTGAGGATTCCATAAATTGGTTGTACTTTTTCAATTGCTCCAGACATTCTATTTTAAGCTTTTTTAAACCAGTATATTTCTCAGAGCTAATTTTGTGATAAATAATAAGCTTTAAGCCAACAATCTCCAAAACTATTCCTTCCTTCCCAATATAATACTCCCAAAACTTAAATTTGCCCTTAACATTTTCAAATAATGTTGTTTCTTTGCTAAAGTATGGATAACTGTCTCAATAATTGATATGATCTGTGTAGATGATACTTTACTGTGTAATGAATGTACGTAAGGTAACACAGTGAATTTGCACTCTGGGCAGACATGCTCCTGCTGTGCTGGCCCACAGTCAAGTATGAAGGATAAGTGAGATAATCACATTGAGATTAAATAAGTCTTCTGCTTATGTCAAATTTTTGTCATAGTTTGAAAACTAGTTCAAAAAGTCATTTTTTGAAATGAATATATCAAATCAAATTAAACACATCTCTAGTATCATGAGTTTTCCAGAATTGTAAGTCATTGAATTTAAATGAAAGATTTCTCAGTCCAGCTTTGGAATGGGTATACACACTCCTGTTGAGTTATTAGGGGAATGTAGGAAAGATGATTATAAATCATCACCTGCTGCATCAAGCACATTATTGCATTATCTTTTGGTAGTTAGGCTTACAGGTACGTGGTTCTTGGTTTTTTCAGGCTATCAAAAAGTGCAGCATGGAAACCAAAGTTACTGTTACAAGAATCACTTATGTAATCCAAATTAAATTTACATACTCTATTAATGTGTATCAAAGAATATTATATTTATATATCAAAATAAACAATGGTAGAAATTAATAACTGTGAATTCTTGTTTTCCAATTCTGGTCAAGAGATAGAGAACTGAATTTCAGTTTCCATATGCAAAATAATATTATGTAGATGCTTGCATTATTCGGTCTTATCTTGGTTATAAATAGTCGTTTAAAATCTTTGTATAAAAAGCCATGAGTGGTTTATGACTCCCCATATTGTGTGTGTCTCTGATTTAATACATTTCAAGTCTTCAGGTATTATCTGATATAACCATTTCTTGCTGGATCTGACAGGATTCGTGTTCTCTTTCAGGAGACGCTGATAGATTGGTGTGATGAAAAGGAACTTAATTTGATTTTAACAACGGGAGGAACAGGGTTTGCACCACGAGATGTCACTCCAGAGGTGAGATAGTCCTGGAATAGAAAAATCTGCCCTTTGGTGCAAAAATGCATGAGTCTGGAGGAGGGGAGGGTGATTTATTTTTTTAAAATTTTCTCTGTAACTTTACTTTGCAGTATCTGTGGATGGGTCAAGTGCCACACAACTTGGAATCAGAAAAAAGTAATAGAAAATATAGCACAAGAAAATTACTCTGACCTTGGGTTCTGACCCAAAACAATTTTCAAACTAAAATGTGGTACAGTTTAAAGGTTTTCCAGTCCCTTCACAAAACAAAATTCTAATGGCTTTGTGGCGTCATTTTCCTCAGCACTGCAGTACAACACTGCTAAGCAAAATTTTGTGTGGCTTTTGTTGTGTCTTGTGCAAGGAAGAGTGGGATAAGAGAGAGGGATCTGCTCGTCAGAAAAATCTGAACAGGCACAGAGGTGGAGCTAATGCACCAGTGAATGTTGCTCAGGAAATTTGCCTACATTACACTTAAATGAAGCTAAAGTAAGGGGGGGAAAATGAGAAGATTAACCTAATGACCTCATGGCCATGAGTTGTTATGTGAAATGACTGTGTGATTGTTTTTGAAGTATTTTGTTATTTATGGTTCCAAATTAGATTAACATGAACTTTTAAAATCACATTTTTCATTTGGTGTGATTACATTCACTAAAGGGCAGAACTAAGATTGAGTTGTGTTTATTTGCACAATTAAACATACCCAGATTTCTCTTAAGTACTCATGTATGTTTTCAATTCCTTAGACTCTCCAGCTGATTTGAGTTCTTTATAGCATATCTACAATGCTTTTTGCTTACAAATGTGTTTTGTCACATGCCTGAAGTTCAAAATTTGTTTTTCGTTAGGAATCTAAAAAACATTTTTTAATTTATTGTATAACATTTGTGTAACTAGAGAAACATGTAAACTAAGTGCTCCTGTTCATGACTTCTGATGGAAATAGAAACCTTGAGCAACTAAAACCTGGGGGGGCAGTCTGTGTATCACGAAATGGGAACAATGTTAAGATGAACACAGTGTGGTACCTGTGAAACTGAGTTTGCAGATTATTCCCTTTGCTAAAACCACCACAAGTGAAAAGTGAGTTGGTTAAATTTGTCTCTTGCTTGCAAACTAACGTAATACTTTTGAAGGTTGTGTAACCAGGATTGTGTAGAAGGAAGGATGAATTTCTGCTTCAGTTTTCCTTTGTGTGGGGTCAAGCCTAGGCAGCAGTGTCAGACAAAGCATTGGAGCCAGCGCAAAAAATTAGCTACAGATTCTCAAGCAGCATTTGGGACAAAAAATAAACAAATGAGAACTCTATGCCCAAACACCTAGTATTTTCTTTACTCTGCATTGCTGTTACTCATACTAATTAACACAGGTAGGGATGATTTTTTTCATCAGTTTTGTTGAGTAAGCCATTCTGTTAGTTATCTGAGTTGTTACTGTCTCTGTATAATAAAAACACATTGATATAAAAATCATTAATAACTTGTACTGAAGAAAAACTGTGTTGTTTTTCACTTAGTTAAGTTGGATTAACTTTAATCACAGTGGAAATATAGAATCCCAGGTTTATTACAAAGTGGTGATGACAAGCATTTTTCCCATGATAGGATTTATTACATCATTCAGTCAAACAAATGATTTTAAGGGAAGAAAATCAGTTTGCCAGTATGTGTCATATCAAAAACATACTAAGAAGCCTTGTCCCCATATTTTATGTCTTTTGGGTCAATGAGAAAACCCAAAATGGAAAATTCATTATCTCAACATGAAATAATAAGCCTTTAGGAAGACTTGCATTTATGTAGAAATTGGTTTTCACCCCTTGTGTGTATGGTGTTGGTTCATCACACTCATCACTGAGCTGACAATGAAAGAATGTGATCATGGTATTATGCTATAGAGATGTCATCTTTAAGATGTTAATTTAAAACTTTTAAGAATTGAATTTGATACTGGAAAATGTTTTACTATTTTTCCTTAGAATATAGACAGCAGTCTGTTGAATCATACTTGTGCTGGTATGTTTCAGTCCTGCTTCTCCTTAATTCCCCTGTACTTTGGATTAGAAAGCAGGTTTCTCTGTTTCTTTTCTATAGATATATAATTGTACATAAACAATAAAGGTAGTTCCCAAGAATAATTGCAACCCAAAGACTTAATGTTAATTGACTTTTGTAATTATGGATAAAAATGAAACTAAGTGCCTAGCATAATGTAGCTAAAAATGGCTTCTTGCTATCTCAGAAGTATGTAATTAAGCATCCCAAAAAATTGGTAGTTTCCCCACTCACTTTGCCTTTGAACACTGTATCAGAACCATTCCAGGTTATGGCAGTTGTTTCAGTGTTGTTTAGTAACGTTTTTTTCTTGTCATGGAATAGAAGATTTCAGGAATACTCACAATATCTGATTTTCCTTGCCAGTCTCTGATCCATAAATTTATAGCCTCAGTCTAGTTGGTGTGTGGAGAGGAGCTTTTGAATTCATTCCTACGATTCACATTTTGAGGGGTGAAGGTCACTTTGCTTAAGCAGTGTGAATATCTTTCATTTTCTTGTCTACACAACTAGAAGTGATGAAATGCATGTGGGTATTTAAAAAACCAAATTCACTCAATGGACGGCTGAATCTGAAAGTAAGTGGTTATAGGCATTACTAGTGAATGCTGGAATTCTTAACTGTTACAGCAGTTGGTGGTAGTTTGCATTTGTACTAAGGCTGAAGTTTTGTAAGTTTTTTAAGCCTAATTTTGTAGATGCACTTTTTTTTTCACAAGGTAATTTTGCATATAATTTATGGGAATAGTCGTTAAGTCTCTGCTGGAATTTGCTCATTCAGTCTGCTTGTTGATTTTAAAAGTGTTTGTACTGGACAGAGATCCAAGTATAGCCCAAGTTTATTTAGGGAACTTTCATTTTGTATTTCCATATGCAAACATTTATTTCTTGGAACTACAATACTTCAGTGGTAGTTCTTACAGAATGTTGATAACAGTATACATTAACTTTTGTGAAAAAAATTAAGTAATGTTCAGCATTTTTATCAATCGCTAGGAACCCTTCTGCAATATTAATGTATTTTCTCTTTGCTATTGCTCAGTACAAAGGGAAAGAAAAAAAATCTCATCTATATGGGTGCTCTGCTCAGTTTTCTGTCTTCTGTATTTTTACATTTATTCTTTATTTCATTCAAAATATTCACTTCTCTGTCTGCTAACAGTCTTCTAGCTGTTTTCTTATCCTTTGTCTCTAGTATGATTCTGTGCAAGTCTTGTTTGCCTATCTATGAGACTGATTTTATGTACTTAGATAATAGCAGTGGAAATCAATGTATTGTCCTCAGCTGATGACAGACATTCTTGAACTGTGTCACAATGTGTATTCACAAGTAGTTCATCCACGCTGCAGGTAATTTTGAGCCCTAAGATTTTAAGATAATATTTTATAAAAAACACAGAAGAGCTGTTTTCCAGCACGTTACACCAGACAGATGTTTCCTTACAGTCATTTTGAGTGTTCTGGAAAATTTGTGAATCTTCTTTCAGTTCTTGCTGTTTATACTCTTCAATATTTATGGACTGGTTTAAAATGTACTTAGACACATACTTGTTTTCATTTAGTCTGAAAATATATGCATACTTATTTATTCTTTCATCAGAGTTCTGTAAGAACTCATGCAAAGAAATCATTGTTGTCTGGAACTCCCTTCTATTTGTCAATGTTTCTGAAAAATCCTGCTCAGGATGAACAAATACTCCAAATATAACACACAGAAGCCATGTTTGGATAGAAGAAAGTCTCAATTCTTTTGTAGTATGTCTTTTTGTATTCAGTTCAAAATTGCACCAGCATTTTTATAATTATTGCCAAGTGCAAATTTTCTATCCTTTGACTCTTCCCCATTATCTAAGGTATCTCTCATGGATTTTTTCTTCAAATTACATTTAATTTCTGCAGACTATTTTAATATCTATATTCTTCCATTCCTCTGTCTCAAGTAATGTTAGAAACCCTCTTGATCTCTATTATTTTCAGTCTTTATGTGGTTTTTTCCTGTTTGTTCTCTTCCACTTTGTTAATGAAATGAGATGCTTATGACACAATGGGAGAGTCATGTATCCATACTCTCACAGCAATACATTCCATCTAAGTAACCCAAATCCACTGAGACTTAAACTTTTCAAATAACAATTTCCATTCAATAAGCAGCAACTTAACTAGAAATAATATATAGTTTTTGTTCTCCCTGTTTCAAATACTGCCCTTCCTGAGCAGCAGGATTTCTAGTATTGTTTATTGTGGATATAGGACTACTTCTGTTCTTCCTCAGCAATATTTTATTACTGGCACTGGACAAAAAGAAAATAATTTCTATTTTACAAACTGTTGCTTCAGGATGGCTCCATAGTGTGGAGGAATGAAGCCTTCATCTCACATGGGACATAACTAATTTTATGGTAGGAATAATATGAAATTGTACAACCTCTAATAACCCAGGCTAATGTTTCAGTTTTTCACCCTTCAGTATTCCAGGTACCCTCCAATTTTATAGTGATTTAAAGAAAATATTTCTGTAGTCTCCTTTAAAACTGTAGCTTTTCATATCTCCTAATAGAGGTCTTGCTCTGAGTTAAGTTTGATTTCTGTGGTGAGCTATTGTATAACAACATGTGCTGTGTATGGATGACATCTGACCTTCTGAGGCCTTCATAGTTCTTAGGAAATTGTTTCCAGCCCAGCTTGCTCCTGGAGAGTCAGCATTACAAAACCTTGCTACGTGCATCTTATCAAACAAAGGTGCTTAAATGGAGCAGATTGCTCTGTGACAGACCCTTCCAAATTCTCTGCTACTCTTTTGGAAGTTTATCAGCAACTCTGTAAGGTACCATTCCCTTTTTCTTAGTCCTCCAGGCAGTTCCTAGCTTAAATGATTAGTTCGTTTCTAGTCTGCTTTTATTGTTCAATAAAATGTATTATTTGATACGTTGTATTTGGTGTTATAAAATTCAAATACATTTATGTGCCATAATGCTTCAATTTAAAATTATATGTTTAGATTTTTAATCTTTCTTGGAAGGCATGCTATTATAGCAGAATTTATATGTTTAGCTGCAGAACAGTTTTGACTTATCCTCTATTACCAATTTCTTTGAGAAGCAGCAGTATAAAAATGATTTGCAACACACAGCACACTGTCAGTTTACAGAAGTACCTGTGTCTTTTTTTAGCTGACTTACAAAGGGCTGAAGAGTGCCTTTCTCTTCTCTTGTTTGAGTTTCTCAGGGAAACTTGGTAGCACACCCTCATCACTGAAGGGCTTGGTTGTGCTATCATCAACTGCAGTCTTTGCATGGAAACACCTGTGAGCTGCTCAGACTCCTTTAGTGAGAAATGTGAGGGGCAAGAAAGGAAGATCCCATTTCAGCTCCATTACTCAACTACCAGAGGTCATCAAAAAAACAGATAATACTTGTCTGTATATGGGATTGATGTGTCTAAAATGCAAAGCTGCATATTTTTATTGACATTCCTTTTAAAAAGTTTCAACTGCCACCCTGGATATAGAAAAAGGTAAAAAAAATATGATGGTAGAAATATGAAGGTAAAAAGAGAGATGCTTTCTGTGAGAGTTACACAACTCGGTCTGTTTAGTTTATCATGAACAACACTGATAAATAACTTTGGTTTTGCCTGTACTTTCGTGGGGAAATAGTGTATAATACTAAAGGCTTTGCAAGGTACCAAAGGCTTTCTTTACCTATTAAAGAGAATTGTAAAAATAGCTGATAATAGAAAGCTTGAGCCAGGAAAATCTAAAAAAAATCCTCATAATGAAAGGCTTTATGTGTTTGGGTTAGGGTTTGTTGGTTTAAGAGATTAATCACACAAGCAAATTCCTAAAGAGCTGTATTCTTCATTTTAATTCTGTCAAATCAAAAGAGTTGGCTAGTGGGAGAAATGTCTTATAAAACTCAAGTTGTCTTGTACTTCTTGTAGAAATCATGGATGATGTTAAATGAATCATTCTGCACTTACGGCCTTATGTTCTGTATATGTTAGATGAGAAGATAGTTTGAATCAAATGGATCCTGAAATTAATAATGAAACTATTTTATTTCCTGAATTCAAAAGGAATTAATGAATTGCTTTTGTCTCTTTTTTGGAAAAGTGAAACCCTGATAATATTGGCTGAAAATGCTAGGGCAAATATCTTTTTAATTACTTAACTAATGTATTAACCTTCTGTATAAAGTTGTCTGACTGTCAAATGATAAAGGTAATGCTAATAGAATTCCATTAAGCCTTTGGTTATTTTTGCTCACTTGAGGATCAGCTTTTATTTGCCTTTTTTAAGGTGTCCTTAATATTTTTGAATAGCAAATAGAGACTGTGGTTTTTGACTTTCAAACATGCAGGAAATATTTGCAAGCTCTGCTGAAAAGACCAGTAAAACAGTAATAAGGAATTTGAATGTTTCATAAAATGAGAAACAAAGCCACAGTAATGAGCCTGGAAATCTCAACTTTTTTTTTTTAATTTTGAAATTTAAGGGTTTTTTCCAAGGTAATTTAGAAATGGCAGTTGGAAGAAGGCTGGCATGTCCTGAGAGTGGGGAAATGGTTCCTGCATGAGCGAACCCAGTACTTCCAAAAGTACACCCAGATGAACAATATGATTATGGTCTGCTTTTTGAATGGGGTAAAGAGAAGGGTTTTCCTCCTCTTGGTTTTACTGATGCCTTTTAGCTGTGTTTTCACTGTAGAGCCCACAGCTCACATGGACATTTTTCTGTTAGTTTAAATAAACTGGCTTGTCTCCTATTAGCAGTGTAGCCACAACAGTGAATGTATCTTGCAGTCCTCTCTGTAACTGGGGAAGAAAAATAGGCCTTCTGCATAATGAAATTTTCAAATTGGAACTTTTGGAATTTTTTTTCTTCTTAGGCATTTTTAAAAATAGTTTCCATTAAAGCATGACTTTGGAGAAGATAATAGGAAACTGAATAAAATTAAACATCAAGTTCAAGCAAAATAATCCTAAAAATAGTGTCAGGCCTGAAATTTTTGTCCTTAATGTGTGATTTTTTTTCTGGTCATGGTCTGTTGAAAAGAGTTGAGTTAAAGCTAAATACAGGGAAAATTAACAAAAAATAATGTGGACAGGTTAGGAAGACTTCCCTGTGAAGGCAGCCTAAAGACATAATAACTAGATGGCAAATACTAGTTTGGATTTAAGATGTATGAAAAATTGAGTGAGTTAGTCCTTTTGACATTAGCATACCAGAATAGCAAAATGACTCATTATTAAAATAGTTGATCATTAAAACTAATACTTATTAAAGAATAGAGAATTTCTCATTTACTTCTTCCCTGCTGTGTAGGAGCTTTTCCAACCACTAAGTGGAAAGAAACTAGAAGAGTCTTGGAAAGCAGCTGCCTTCAGGAGTTATTCTTAGGATTATAACTAGTTCTTCTCCTGCTTTTGCTAATTGCTACCACATGGAGCAGTGAAGCTTTAGCAAAATGTTGACTCAGTATAAGTACCAAAATAGAAAACCAAAATGACTATTGTCACGCTTAGGCATGAAAGTCTTATCAGTTATGGACAAGAAAATAATTACTTTCTAACTTTTATTTAGACTATATTTTAGTTTCTTGTCCCTTCATGCATGTATTCTTTTCCTAGTTACTCTTTCATCAGAATACCTAAATAGTGAGGTGCATAACCTACTGTTATTTATTGTTGACATTTAAACTGTCACTGGATTTTTAAAGTCCGTATTTTCCTCCACAAATAAGCATTTTCTCATGGTACGCTGAGATCAGTTTGTTATAGTTCATTTTCATTAAGCTTGAAAGATCTCCCTTCAGAGAGAAGGTGATAGCAATTTTGTTCTTGATGTGATGCAGCTAATTGTAGTTCCTGCTGGCCACAAAATCACAGGATTTTATAAAACTGCCAATGTGTGCCCTTGCCTTGTACTCTGGTATCTCTGGTTCAGGCAGTGTTTGCAGTTCCTGGCTGGTTTATGCCATTACTAATCATATGATGGAAGTCTCTTGGTCTTCTCTGCCTAAATTATTTGCCATTTTGTTCTAAGTCCAAATAGTAGTGTTCAATATGGGAAAGTTTGGGTATGGAAAAAATTCCTATTCTATGATCCAAATTTCTAAATTTGAAGTTCTATTAACCTCTGTTATTCTTGGGCCTTGCTCTGCTAGGAGAAGAATGAGTGGTTGATACCCAGAGATCAGTCTAAATAAATTTCCATCAGCTTAGCCTACCACTACTGTATTCTTTAAAAACTTTGTTGCATATGAGTGCATGGCAAGTTCATATAGATTCTCTCTGCAGCCTTTCCAAATCCTGATTCAGCAATGGCACAAAAAAGCTCATGATTCCTTGATATTAGATAAGGTCCTCTACAGTTTGAAGAGGGAAGAGTTGGCTTCTTGTTTCATATTACTGCCTTGTCAAAGTGAAGTGCAGGTTTTCAGTGCTGGCAATAAAAAGTTAATGTGCAGGTAGATAAATGTACACAAAATGTGGACTTCTAAGGAGATAGAAATAGTGAAGTTTATTCTTGGTTGATTCTTTTAGTTTCTAGGTAGAATACTGAATAAAAAGTCTCATGATTTAAATGACAGGTGAGTTAAGTTATTGAACTTTATTAGTGCTGGGATTTTCTCGGTTCTTACATTTCAGAGTTCATTGCACGTATTTGAAATAAAGCAGCAGCTAAGATTTCTGAAACAGTTTCATTTGTTTAAAAAAACAATTATGTTAAATAGCAAAATGCTTAAGTTAAAGACAAGAGAATATTCAAGGTAACAAATAGATGCTGATAAGTTTGATTCTTAGGAGAGGGTTGCCCCACAAGATTCATAAGACTAATTAGAGACACATAAGGGTGTCCAAGCCAAATTCAAACACCGACCTGCACTAATAATGAGTAACAGTTAATGATGACTTCCGTTTATCTCACAAATGGCCAGCAGTGGCTCATGGGTACTCCTGTGCAACTTCACAAGCCATTTTGCAGTGGATGTGGGAATGAGCTCACAAGACCAACCCCTTTCCCCTCTTATACTAGAGGTGCTAGAGGTAAGTGTGGTTCTGGGGAACAAGGGTGGGAGGTCATGAGATGAAAGTGATGTGGGCTTCTTAAATTTTTCACAAACCTCCATAAAGGCACGTATCTGGGGATGGGCAAAGATTCAGATGAATTCTTATTTTTTGCCCAAAGAGATTACCCAGTCCTAAACTGACATGCTTTCCTTGAACTGGGAGTCAGAAATCCCTTTTCTCTTCTGTTTTTCTGCTGCAGAAATTCCCAACATTCCCATTATGTGGGCTCCAGAGAGGGGTAAGCAACATCTTCAATCCCACCCAATCATTTCCAAACTAATTCTTTGCTAGTATTTTTTTGCTTTTTTAATCATCATCAGAAACAGTTTTTAGACACATTTTTCCCATTCGTTTGATTTTCTTGTGGATTCTCATATTTTTGTTTTATAGGAAGGTCCCATGGCCTCCCCAAGTGCTAGGGTCAGACTCATTTGCTGTTTCCATTTGTGTGCTATTCTCCTGTGGATTTTCATGGTTCACTCTGATTAATGATATTACCAAAGGGTGAGCATCTAGACTCTTGGGACTGTTTCACTCATGGTATCCTGAGTTGCTGAAAAAGCACTGCCACCCTACTGCCCTGTCAGTCATTTGGCAGGCTTATGTTTCGCTCTTGCCAACAGTTGCATCTGATTGTTGGTGGGCTTTGGTCTTTTCCTGCCTTGTCTGAGGACTGCCTGGCATTCGCTGCTGTCTTATATTCTCTCGACCTGCTGGCTGTGTGGCATTGTCCTGCAGAAATCTTGGCCCTTTGCCTGACTGTCTAGCATTGCCTCTTGAGCAGCTAATTGCTTGACAGTGACTACCTACTGCCCTGTCCATCTGTTGGCTGGCACGTGTCGCCTCCTTACTGTCCTTTCAGTCGGATTGTACACGGGCATTGGCCTCCTGCTGCCCTGTCTCCTGCTCCAAGTGCCTGGCATTGCCTTCCTGCTGAGTGCATCTGCTGACTTTGTGGAATTGCTCTTCTGCTGCTTGGCACCTGCTGAATGTTTGGTACTGCTTTAGCAACTTGCTGAATGTTTGGCATTTTCCTCATGCCTTTTCCCCTGATCCTTGAATATAGTGCCCCTTGCTGCTCTTTGAGTCTGCTTACTCACTGATACTTGCTCTTTTACTGTCCTGTCCACTTGCTTTATGCCTGGCATTTCTATCATATTGTCCTATCCATCTGCCTAGATTTTATTTCTAAATATGCACCAGTCTGAAAAGGTTAAGAAGAATTGTAAGGAATGGGGAAAAACTATTGTCTGGCTCCTTCATGGTCTGATTCAGTTTAACACACCAGCCAAAAACTGATCTCAGTACCAGCATTCAGCTTTTTCATAGAACTACTCAAAAACCCTTTCCCATCTTATGAAAAAAGGAACCAAACCAAACTGATATGTATTTAGTCTTTGCTTCCATCACTTTATTTGAGAGGTGTATGACTAAGTTGTACTGTATTAAATTCAATAGTAATTAAGCACTATCACCCTAATATTACCTAAGGTACCTCAGAATCCATGGAAGGTAGGTAATAACAGGAGGGAAAAATAATCTGTTGCTCAGGGTCAGAAAGATTAAGGTTTGAATGTAGAGCTGTGTTCACTAAACACAGTGGATCAAAGAAGCTAAATAAATTTTACAGGTCCCTTTATTTCAAACAGAGGGCTGCAGCTAATCTAAATAAACCACTGGATCAGTACAGTGTTACCAAACCAAAATGTGTCCTAATTGCTGCTTCCTACTCTTTCCGTACTGGGAGAATTGTCCGTTGCTAGTCTACAGAAACCTTAAGAGCAAGGACTTGACTACATCTGTAAGGTCCATAGTAAGGGAATAAATCATTGACACATCTTAGAAAAAGAAGCAGGATTTCCTGCTCTTCTTTTGGTTCAACTCATTTGACCTCTTTTCTTAGCTCTTCCACAGTTTTTAGCTTATTACAGGTGGTTTTGGGTTTGTGGTTTTGGAACCAGTAGCAACTAGGAGCTGGAGAAAATATTTTGTCAGTATGAATCCTGTAATAATTTCATAGTAAATTCTTACTATATTCAAATAAATTGTATGTAATGTTCTTTTAACCTTAGCTTTTAATCTCTTCAGATATATTATTACTGCTTTTGCTATCTTCAAACGTACCTTAAATATGTGAAATTATGTCTAAGTGATGCCTTGTGAAGGCTGACGTAGACCAGAGGCTAGACAGAGAATAAAGTAGAGATTTATTAAAAGGCTTCAATGGATACACCTTGGGCAGCACAAGAGCCCAGCCAGGGCTACACCCAAGATGAACCAAAATGGTCCCAAAATGGACAGCCTGTCACGAGGTCTCTCACTTTTATAAGTTCTGGTCCATTTGCATATTAGAGCTAATTGTCCAATTACAGGTTTAGGTTATGAAGTCCCATCCTTCTTGTTTTTCTCTCTCCAGTCCACTGTTTATACTCTTGGGCCTGAGATTTGGATCATGTGTCCTTGGTCCCCAGCTAGAGAAGGAATTGTTTTGTCTACCTACTCTGTAAAGAGAGCTTACTATTCCTTAATATGAAGCTCAGAACTACACACTAAAGCAGCACAGAATCCAAAAAATATAAAAGCTAAAACCTGAGGCATCATAAGCATAGAGGCAGGGTGGCATCCCTTGAATCAGTAGCGGCTTTCCCCAGTGTGGGACCAGCTGTGGAATCAGATAAAGACACTGTGAGAGAGCACCTTGTTCCCCTGTCCCCAGCGCCAGCTTGCTGCTGTGGAGGATGGCTCCCAGGACAGTTGGGAATGCTCAGAGGAAGAGCGAGTAGGACCCTTCTCCCAGTTTTCACATTAATGCCTAGAAACCAGTTAACTTGTGTTCTGCTCCAAGGAGCTGGAGGATGTGAATGTCCACCTATATTTTAGTCCTTTGCTGTCTGCTAGGCTCTCCTGTTCTCTCTCATCTCAGCCTTTCCAATCCTCCCTTGCTTTTCTAAGCATATTTTTTTCACAACTTCATAAACTCTTAAAGATGGTAGGCTGTCAGTCTCTCACTTCCCACCAGCTTCATGTTGTTGAAGGGTGTGGTGACAAGAACAGGTCTCAATGACAAATCTCTTTCTCCAAACTTTAACTCCCGGTATTACTTTGATGCTTCCTCAGGCTGTTGTTTGCGAAGCATAGCAGGGGCTGGAAGGGAGGAGGAATATTCACTCTAGCACTGTGGGGCTGCAAGATACTACTAGAATTCACTTCTTATCCCAAGAAACCTAAGTAATTTGTTAGTGTATCATTTCAGGTATTTTTAATATAGGGGTTTTTTAATTAATATTACCTCAAATATGCAGGGATTTTTTTTAATAATATTTGAGTTACATGAATTTTAAAGGCAGAAAAGCAGCAGAAGCTGGAGGAAAATAAGCACTAAGATTTTTCTTGAATGCATGGAATTTGGTTCACTGAAAATTATACTACAGCAGAACTGATGCAGTGCTGTCTTAGGCAGCTTCACTATAACATATCAAGTTTAATCAGTTTTCTACCTGGTACAAATATTCAAATTAGTTCTAAAAGAATCTGTGGTAAGTTGAAAGAATAAATTTTAGATTTTGTCTTACAAACGAGTCAACATTTGGTTAAAGAAAAGTTTGTACACAAAGCCCTGGGAGTAACATTTTCACTGTTAAATCCCTGTAATATTGATATACAACATTATTTTCTCTCTGTTTTTTTTTTTTAATAGGGATTTTGGGGAGGGTTTTTTAGTTATTTGTCCGTCTTATTTTCAGTGGGGTGAGGGGGTTGAAGGTATTCTTTAACCTGTCCTGTGCTGATTTTCTACCAAAAATTAGCTTCTAAAACAGTTGTGAGCAGTACGAGTCTTTCCAGCTCACAGAGTTTTCCTTTCCAGAATAATTAAATTTCCTATTATCAGCCCAATTTTATCTCTGTTGTATTCTTCTTTTTTCAGACTCTTTTCCTTCCTTATTATCTCTGATAAAACCCCTGTTACAGTTCTCGTAGTCATTTCCTGAACTAAAATATCTAAATCCTGCAAATCATTTATCGGGAGAGTGTTTGTTGTATATTCTTTTTACTTCAATGCACTTTTTAATTGCCATTTATTTTTTTACAGTTTGCTTTCTTTATTCTTCTCTATTTTTTAAAGATGATATCAACATTGCAGTCTCTAAGCAACTAATTTCTTCAGTTGTTTCTGAGAAGAAAACAAATTCCTAACTAACACAGGTCTTTTGCACTCAAAAAGAGAGAGATATATGATTATTTTTCTGCCTTGGGATTTCCAGAAGGTGTTTCACTCCCTTGATCCATTTAATCACTGCCTTCACTTTCAGTTGATGTTTTCCACTCTTAAAAATAATGTGTCTGACAGTGACTTGTATCATCTTGGAGTTCAGATTTTATAATGTGTGTATGTTGCTTCAGGATTCAGATTGAAAAGTGTATTTGGTTAACTTTGGACAAGAATGCTTTGAATGATACGTGTTGTGCTAAAGAACATACATGCCTTTTCCTTCAAGCTTGTCCTCACTGACAAAGGCTTTTGCTGTTGCAATTGATACAAAGTTCCAGTGTCTTTCTGATGTTACCTCTTAACTTAGTTGGCCAATAGCTTTTGTTGGAAAAATGAGGAGATGATGTTGCATTTAGAGTATAAAAATTTGTCAGCAGATCAATCCCTTGTTTCCCTGCTAGAGATCAAGAGGGTGTAGGTGCAGTCAGCTCACTCTCTGACTGCAGCCAATTTGGCACCTTAAGTCTGGTCACATTCTGTAAGAGCTTTCATGAGCACAGATTCACAGATAGTGTAGCTCATTAAAGCAGCATGTTATACATTCTTGTTAGATGGACTATTATAAATGCACCAGATCTACAAAATGTAAGCATACAGTGCTATGTACAACTCTTCACATGTAATGTCCAAGCCAGGCAGAGGCACAAATCTCGCAGAGGCACCCCAGCTCTGGCAAGGAAGAGAGGAGCAAGCCTGTTGACTTGTCTGCAAAATGGGATCATGTTCTCATCCTTTGCCTCTGAAAGAGGATTTCAAATGCAAAACTGATACTCTGGGGAGAAGTGGAGGTATCCTGTTGCTGCTTTCATCAATGGTGAGGGGCAGCTGTTTGTATATAAAGGCAGGGTTTTGCACCGCTAGCAGCAGGCCATCATGCCCACATCAATTCCCTCACCACACATCTCACAGCATCTCTCCTGGCTTTAGGCCTTTTCCCTACAGATGCATGTGCAAAGTAATGAGTCAGTGACTGTTGCAGATTGTTCCCCCCATACATTTAGTTGCTCTTCTGCTCAGACAGGTTTTAGCTTCAGCCTGGAGAAGAGAAGGCTTCAGGGAGGCCCTATGGCATTCTTTCAGGACATAAAGGGGGACTATAAAAGATGGGACCAAACTTTTTAGCAGGGCCTCATGTGATAGGACAAGGAGAAATTATTTTAAACTGAAGGAGGGTGGATTTAGATATTGGGAAGAAATTCCTTACTGTGGGGGTGATGAGGCACTAGCACAGCTTGCACAGAGGTGTATGGATCCCCATCCCTGGAAGTGTTCAAGGTCAGGTTTAATGGGGCTGTGAACAGCTTGATCTAGTTGAAGATATCCTTGCTTATTTCAGGGCAGATTGGACTTAAATGGCCTTTAAAATACCCCTCCCAACTCAGACTATTCTATGACTTGCTGGAGCTTCTTTCACTTCATTTGGGAATTTAATGAAGTCAGATTTATATAATTGTTTGGAAATTTTATCTGAGACTGCACCAAAGCTTTCGTTTGATTCAGCCTTTGCTGCTCTCATGGAACATCATAGTGAAAGTAATCAATCTTTTTCACTTTCATTGGTTGCTTTCAATAAATATTTGTACACCTTTATTAGGCTTTTTTCTTGCAGCCTTTCTGCAGATAGACTGAGTGAGTAGTAAATAAGCTTTGTTTTGGGTAATGTTGCAGTCACATACATCATTCATTCCAGTGAACTAACCATCATCATGTTCACGTGGGACATTTTGTAGCTTTCAAAGCTGAATGAAACCTACATGTTGCACCTTTAATTTTGGCTGAATTTTAGGCCTACACCTCCCTTTTTGAGAGTGAAAAATTGTTGGTTTATTGTTACTTTCTACTATAAGCTGGCCAGTTCTTCCTTTGAGACCAAGTAATGCTTAGGTATCCAGTGCTAAACAGAATTATTCCATGAACAGCAAGGCTTAACGCTATGGTGTCTTTCAAACTCTTTTACAATTCATCCATATTTTACTGATTTCTCCTGGTCAGCATTGGGCATTCCTGGAAAAAGAACAGAGAGGGGCATGAAATTCTTTTAGATGTGTTTGTCTCCTAGGGATCTAATTTCCTGCAGAATCTTACCAAGAAGCTGCTGTTAAATCACCATCATTCTTCGCAGGAGAGAGAGAGTAGAATTTTCTTTTGACTTTAAGGTTAGCAAAGATGGATTTTTCCAGGCTAGCTAGAACTGTGAGATTTTCTCAATAGCTTTTACATTGTTTAGACAGTCTAATATTTTCCCTAGAAATATTTTGTGTCTTTCTTTATTGTCATTTTTATCTTTTCTTTTAAAGAAAGATGATTATTTAAGATGTAATTTGTTTCATCAGATATAAAGTGTTGAGCAGCTAACCTTGGGTGCATTTGATTTCTGTGTTATTCTGAATTATGGTCTTGCATCACCCATATAATTTATACAGGAATACTGTCTGATTTTTCACTTGAGTTAGTCTGCCTAGAGGTGTGTTGTGAGAAGTTGCTGTACACTTAGTATGAGCACATTTGCTGTGGTAGTGAGATGCTTAACATTCAGCGCAGGAGTCCTGGGTACATTTTGAGTAACAGAGCAAGAACTAACTTGTTCACTGAACAAGAATCTCTTTTGCCTTGTCGTTTCTTAAAAGCTACTGCCTTTTCTCAGTGATCTACTCACACTGCTAGTGTAAAAATCAGTGTGCTGAACAAGTTTGGACACGGGGAATTTTATTAAAAAGCAAAAAGATTTTTCTGCACAATATGGTCTGCTGCTTCAAGCACAGCAGAAAAGTATGTGAGGGGAGGTGCTTATATACCTCTGTTGCTATCTCTATATTAATGGAAAAGTGTGTATGGTATAGGAATCCTGAGGGTTTCAAAACTGAGTCCTGCACCTGGGAAGTAAACTGGCAGAATTTGTCTATGCAGTGCAAAGTTGTAATAATGTGAAAGCAGCGCTCTGTCTCAGCTGAGTAGTGTCAATAAATGATTCAACTGGTTTTACCTAGTGCATGAAAGATGTTTTAACATCTTCTAAAACTGAAAAAAACTGGTGTTTTGGAAAAGTGCATAGTAAACAACTTAGGGACAGTGCAACAGTGCTATTCTACACTGGGGGTTTTATATATATATATATATATTGTTACCTATTACTATAAACTAATGTAAGCCATTAATTAAATAATAAAATTCCAGAGGAAAAAGTAAACTTGATATATTTAATATTCCTCACTCAATATAGATTAGGAATTCTACTGTCTTCCACTTTAGTGCTCTGTGCTACAGCAGTCTCAACAAAGCTATTTGAGAAACTACAATTGTTTCAATTGTTTCCATGAGAATCTTCGAGGTAAAAAATGTGACTTGTGCCAGAAGTTAAAATAGTCCGATATAGGAAATCATTTGACAGAATGCACAGTAGGTTACTTTGGCTTTCAGAATGTTTGCTTGTTCAGTTCTAATGAAAGTGTCATTTGCTTGTGCCAAAACTGACAACTGCTCAGACTTTGAACACATGAATTGCATCACTGGATGTCACAAAAAAATAATTTCTATGAATTTTTAAATTATGGGAAAAGTTCTTTAAAGTTGCTGTTATTAGAGATGCTTTATCATTTACTTGGGGAGTAAAGATACAGTGTAAGAGAATCTTAAGAGAAAGTATTCTTTTGTAGTTCTTCTGTTGCTATGGTGTATTCCTGAAAAGTTATCACTCATTAGTCTGCCCTTTGTAGTGCAGAAGATGTTTTTGGGAAGGGTTGTTTTTATTAAATCTTCAGCGTTGAAGATTTGAGATCTCAAAGTGTTTGGAGGAGCTACTTAACCTGTGGAAGAATTTGACTGAAGTTTCAGAAGTGCAAGTGTTTTGAATGCCATATTTGTTCTTGGCAAGAGGTAGCAAATGTTAGGAAACATCAGACGAGATCCTCGAAAGAGAAGAGTTTCACATTTCAGTTTCAGTAACTAGTATGCTAGAGCTAAAACATTGTAAAATTATTTATTTATAGAAGTGCAATTGCAAGTTATAACTTCTGGTTCTTACTTCTTTTCTGGTTAATTGCTGAGTATATTTCCCCAAACCACAAATACACCCACTCTTCCCATATAGAAGTATCTAAGTTTGGCACTGGTTTTGAAATGAAGCTGGCTATAGCCTGACTCCACTTTGATATAGATATATAGTCTAGAAGATAATACACATAACCAGAAACACTGTCTAGGGTATATTTTTATGAGACAGTGCTCCCTAGCTGTTATTCCATTAGTTAAAGCTCATTATGTTGTCACTTAGTCATGTAGAATTCTTATTGGTGTAGTCTAGATACCCATGCTTATTTCTCTCATTTGTGCTGCATGAGTTTGTTTTCCAGAAAAAAAAAAATCTTTGAGTTCTCGTGTTTTGTTCCTTTTCTTCAAATTTTAGAGATTTATTTAAAGGTTGGGCTGGATTTCTTATTTTATGTTAATACAAAGCAGTTTGAAATAACGGAGGGAAAACTTAAAATAATAGTAATTATTAACAGATAACATTTTAACAGTGTTTTTGTAATAGCAGAATGGTTTTATTGTTAATACCAGGATGTCTTCAACTATACTACTTTTGCTGGACAGAAAGGGATTTGTTCTTGCACAAAGTGGAGTTGCAGTGGGAAGCACAGCGGTTTGCACATAGAAAGAAGGCTGAAAGGGGAAGCAGACACCTGGCCCTTCTTTGTACAAAGGGCAGGGCTTTTTTCCAGCTGTTGTTTTACCAAGCTCCTCCTGACCTCCCCGCCATTGCAAATACTCTACCTTTTGGCACTGGCCTAACACACCCCTTTGGACAGCTGCAATATACTGCATGTGGTGGGCTGCGTCCAACTCTGTACAGCCAAAATGCATTCCTTACACTGCAGAAAAGCATTTAGTGTCTTGTTTGTTTAGCAGCTACTACAAATGATTGTTCTAGTGGGTTTATGACAATGTATAGGGATAGGTAGAATCATAAAATTAAGATCAGTTTTGATGGTGTAAATATTTTATACACATTTCAGATCTTAAAACTTCGTTTAGCAATCAGGAATAAAAAAGTATTATTGCCACAATATATATTGGAAATGATATTTAGAAAACGTGCATGGTTGGATGCATCAATTTCATTAACACTTCAATCACACAAATGGGGCAAGCAAATCACTGACCTATGAAATTTATATAAATCATATGCAATCAGGTTTAGCTAAAAATTTAGATCTAGATCTGCAGAAGTGGGAGAATAATTTACAAATTCCACAAGGTTGTTTTTTCTAGTATATTAATTTAAATTTTCAGCTTCTCTGTAGTGTATAAAAGGTGAAGCATCTTCTCCCAAATGTTTTGCAAGCTATAAGTAAAAAAGAAACTGAGTGTTATCAAGTAAATATTTTAATGAGTTTCATTTCAATTGAAGAAAGCAACGACTTTTAAGGAAAGCTACAATGAAGGCTAAGATTTTTATTAATTAATATACCCTTTATTTGATGATAATGATAATAATAATAATTTGTTTATTAAAGTAATTATCATTGGAATCCAGCTATTGGGAATTAAATATATTCATGGCTTGGTCATACATAAATTGTTGAGCAAACCTCTATTTGCTACTTGCTTTTTCTGGTCATCTCCACAGTGGAAGTGTTCTGACAGACTTATTCCCTGATACCAGTTTATAAAGAAGGCAGACCCTGAATTAGCTTCTGGCACTTGGGTCTCCTGCCACAGGCATTGGGCTGCAATAAATGGTATGGTGGGTCCCAGTGGATGGAGTGAGAGAATTGAGGAGGCAGTTTGCGGGCAGAGGGAGTCATGGATATGACTGGGAGAAATAGAGAAAATGGAGTCTGTATTTAATCTAACAGTAGTTACTGCTGTGACATTTTTGTTCCTCGCACCGATAAATTTTGTAGGGTCGTTCTGTGGTGTTTAGGTTCTGGGTGGCAGCAGAATCACTGCAGATGTGTTGAGAAGGCAAGCAGCATTCTTGTGCTGCAGACTTATTGTCAGTGGAAATGTGTTATTAGTGTGTGTAGATACACCAGTTTGTAGAGTTCAGTTTTAGCGGGCTACATTAATGAGGATCCATTCAACTTTGGATGTTTGTAGATTTGAGAAGAAAAGGTAAAAGAAAAAGGAATCGGGTCAGTTAGCAGAGAAGTATGTATCAAGCTTACCACTGGTAAGAGGGAAAGGCACTAGGGTAAGCATGTCTAATAGGATTAGACATGTTTTGTTTTCTTTTATGTAAAAAAAAATCATCTTCAAAAGTCTGAGAGTGCTCTTAGTATGTGTCTATAGACACATGTGTGTAGTCATAGCTGCATTTAACATCAAAAATTCCCAGCAAGAACTTACCAGTCTCAGTATGAGTTTCTTTAACTCATAGGAAAGTAAAATTGGCAAAGCTGGCACGGCTCACTGCATGAGGAGGAGCAAACACATGCATCAGGGTCAGCACTGGCCCCATGTCTGCCTAGTCACCACCAGTCATCCTGTGAGCCCAAACACAGCAACCACTTTAGCCTTACCTTAGCATTATATTTTTATAAACCTACTTGATTTTGGTTGTTTTTCAGCACTAGCATATGTGATTAGTTTCATCCATTTGTCAAGGTAACTGAGCAATTGGCCAAAGAAATTTAATTTTGGAAAACATCAAAGACTGTGAATCCTGTGATGTCTTATCCATAAAACAAAGACACTGAATATCACCATACAGGTTATTGGTGGCAAAGAACAGGAAGAATTCAAGGAAAGACAGCATAATGGTCAAACTGAGATGAGTTAAAATTCTTATCCAAAAAAACTTTCCAATGTATTGAAAGAAACCAACTGCTGAAACCTGTATTTCTTATTGTTCATGGAGAAGAAATAGATTCGTGGTTTTTTTGTGAGAAGCTCTGATCAGTCTAGCTCCATGTAAGCTCTGTTTTCTTCCTGCCAAATAAGAGTAGCAAAGTAGACAATAAGCTGAAATAGCTGATTTGTGAATAAAAATTACTGGTACATGCGTTGTCTCCAGCAGAGGAATTCTGAATAACTTTGAAGAAGGCATCTCATCTCCAGGCTAAGAGATGCAATTTTTATTCCTAAAGTGCACAGTTCTTAAACAACTGGTTGACAGACATGACCGACCCTTTTGTTGCATATTTGACTGATCTATCTCTCTAGTTTTTCTTAGCTCTTCTGTGGTCTGTGAGCTCTGTTGCAGAGTTTATATAGGTATTTCTTTGGTAAAGCCCTTCCAAGATTTCAGCTTTCAGTGGAAAGCTCAAATAGGTAATTAAATCCTATTGATGCTAATGCTGTAGTCTGTTAAATATAAATTATCCACAAATTTATCCATTAATTTTCATTTATAGCTCTATTATATACTATGCAGAGTCATAGATTTTCACTTGTTCAACAGAAATATTATTTTCCACAGGGGCAGTCTCTGTCATCTTGATTTTATTGAATTTATTATGATTTCTGAGTCTCATATTTGCATTTTAGTTGAAGAAGTAAAACTATATTACTGCCTAAAAACAGCTGCAGTGTATATGAAATGTCTCAGATCATTGCTTACTATTGAGGTCAACTTTTGCTATGCTTATCCATAAGATAAGCATAAAAAACAAAGATAAGGAGTTTCTGAACATTTCCAGAAGAGTAGTCCTAGGTCTGTTAATTAAATCAGTCTGCATCAGGTATATCCTCCAATAACTGCCCTGAAGGGTTTCCACAGGTTAGAAGCTGAACTAACAATTTATGTGGAGGCAAAGAAAGGCAGTGAAGCAGCAGAGAACTCTGTGAAACCAATTGGCAGTGAGCCATCTGTTAAGCAACCGCAACTACGTCAAAGATATCTAAAAATATACCAGTTGGTTTGGGAACATAATGCCCTAACTCCAATAAAAAGGCACTTTGTAAACAATCAAAAATGTCCTTTAAAATCGATTGCATTTATTCATATAGCAATGAAATATAAGAAGTACTGCTCTCATAGATGTTCTTAGTAAATCCTAAATAATTAAATTGCTTGTCCCTACTTCTCCTTTTTGGAGTGGAAACGAGCATTTTATTTCAATCTCATTGTCTCTCTCCATGGCTCCCCCACGTCCTGACACTTCTGTCATGTCTTGTCTTCCCATTTTACTTCTCCTGACTTTCTCCCTCATCTATTTTCTGTCAAAGCTGCCTTGGGCAGTCTTTCTTTGTAGAACCATAGAATGGTTTGGGTTTGAAGGAAACTTAAAAATCCTGTTTCCAACCTCTTTGCTGTTCTCCATCCCATTCACTTCATTCACTTGCCTTCACGCTATTCTCATATCTCCCCTTCTGAGAATCCTACTGCTTGGATTTCCTGCAATTCTGCCTTTCCACTTTAGATTCCTTCTTCCAACATTCCCTTGTCCTATCTAAACTACAAACCTTGCCTTTCTTTGCAACCTCCAAGCTGGACTTCCTGCATTTGTCTTTCTCCTGAACTCTGGCTTTTACTTTCAAGTACTTTTGTTTCTGTGGAACGCCTCTCTTTCACATCCCTCCTATGTGGACCTGTTTTCTTTGCACTATCAACTTGTCCATCAGAAACTGGGGACACTTTTTGTTGTCATTTTAGTGTTTTATGCAGTTTTGCTCCAGTATTTTCCACCCACCTGAGTCACCAGCCTCAGGTTCAAGAAGCAATGTAAAGCTTCAGTCCTGATTAAGACATCAGTGTGACAGCTCTGAATGAAACATCATCATTTTTTCCTGCATCTGCCCAACAGTGTCATCACTGAGTGTTGTAAGAGAGCCGAGGGCAACAGCCTTGATTTGTGATTCATCCTGTGCCAGCACTATGGCCCCCTGCAGCGTGCAACAGCTGGCTGATGGTGAGACCACCAACAAAAAAATTGCCCATGAAACAAGGTAGAACAGTCTTAATTCAGCCTTGCTAGAGTACTGGTAAAATGTGGCAGTGCTGAGTCACTAATTCCTTAATAGTTTCCATGGAGGCAGGTGTTGGTACCCAGCAGTTAACTCCTGAACTGGACACAAATGAAAATCTAGATTTGACATCTCTCTTCCACCCTTCCTTCAAGCAAAAAATACTGAAAAAAGTATGAGAAAACCTGGCCACCAGCACTTTGGTACCTTGTTAGGTGAAACAAAAAGTTGCTACAGATTACAGCATTGCTGATTTCATTCATATACATACAGCAAATTTAGAGTCTGCTTCTCAGTGTGATGGTGATTTCAGCTCCTGTTCAGGGCACATGTTAAGTCATGTTATTTAAGGATATCCCAGAAGTGGACTATACAGTGGCTTATTTCAAGAGCAGATATCACTGTAACAGTGGTTTACTTAGCAGCAGCTTTTTTTGGTTACATCCATCCAGTCCAAGCCAGCCTGTAAACATGAAAACAGGAAACATTTTCTTGTTCGTAGAGGTCCATCTGCAGTAGTAAACATAAGCATATATATTTTGAAACAACTATTTTTAGAAACTTGTGTTGAGGATTGTACTGCTGCTTGGACTTTATGCCCTTTCAGATTTTGTTGCTTAGTCTATACATTTTTAATAATCACATTGCCTGCTAGCAGTGACATTTTGTGAAGGTCATTTTTCTTGTGAAGTTGGAGAATGGACTTGAATTTCATTGAAGGAATCCCTGAGCTGCAGGATCGTTGTTCATGGACTGTCTTGCATCTTGTACTACCTTTGAAGCCTGCTTAGAATTTTAACTAATGATATCTTCAAAGTGTCACTGTGCTCAAGGGCAGAAAATAAATCTCAAAATGCACTTCATATTTAAAAACAGTTTTGAACGGCTTTGAAGCATGGTATTAACTGAAATGAAAGGCATAGATACAGACTTGCTATGTATGCACACTCAGAGAATTCCATATTTCACTAACCTTTTTCATGGTCAGCAAAGTGTCTCTTCACCATTGCAATGCCTTTATCTTCTATATTATAAAAATCATCAGGTCTATGGATGTCTTAAGAATTTTTAATGTAATTAATGATTTCATACCTCAGCAGGTATGAAATCTTAAGGTATCATAAGGTAATCTCTCTCCTCGAAGGAGTTTTATTTTTGTCTACATCATTCCAAGCTCACTTCTTATTTTCCCTGTGTAAAGTCACTGGGTTGTATTTATATTACTTTTCTCTTTCTGCGTAGAGGATGGCAGATCCAAAAACCAGCATGCTATGCTTGAAATACAGGAGACTGAGGTGTCAGCTACTAAATTAAAATGGGTTGGTTTTTATAAGCCAAAGTTCCAGCTTCCCATAACTAAGCACATTACAAGTTTGTTTATTAATAAAGTACTCAAAGGTTTACTTGGTAGCACTGTGTGATGTCTTCTAATACTGATATTAATTTCTAATTAATTAATATTCTGATATTCCTTTAAGAATGTCAAAAGCTAGTGAACATGTCTGAGAATATGGCCATTTGAATGTCTGTACTCTTGATGGATTTTTTTTTCTGTTTTATTTATTGTTTCATGTTAGAACCCTTACATGTAAACATCCTCCTTTAAGGGATGCTGTTCGGTTAATTCTGTCATTTTCCTTCCCTAGTGCTTTAGTTTTCTATTTCAAAACTAAGAGCTTACTAAAGCACCAGTATGTGATTTATAATTGAATCTTTCCCACAAAATAATTTGCCTGGGTTTTTTCTATATCAAACTGCAAAGAAAATTCAGCTTATTCAGGGTGTCCTTACACTTAAGGTGGTCTTTTCTGTTTCTGTTTTGATAGCTGTACCATCAAAGCATTGTAGTTTGACTGTATGTTCTACCATGGATTTCACAGTTTTATCACTATTGCTATCAATTTAGTTGTGCTGAATAAGTTAGAATCTTGTTTCAGAGCATGAAGCAATGTGATCCACTGAACAGCAGCTACTGTGGGGGAAATGAAGAGAGGATAGGGCTGTAACCTGTCTTTAAGATGTTGTGTCCTAAGTTAGATGTTGGGAGACTGAACAGATTCTGTATTTGAGAAAATTTCTGTTAGGAAGTAAGGACAGAAGGTTGTGCATGATTTTACATCTGATTCCCTGTTTGGGAAAAGGATAAAAAGACAAGAATTTTCAGACTGCTTCCAGACTTTTCAATGCTCACTGTGTATGGACTGCTTATGAATAAAAGCCACCAGCCTGTTTGGAACTGCTGTTTTGCTGACATGATCAAAAGGGAAGGCCTCAGCCTCTGGCCATTATCATTACCATTTGACTATTTTCCTGCCTGCCTGCTACATGGGCTTCCCTTTGCAAATTTTTTTTCTATCTTCTGCGCAGACTGATTCATCCTTCTCATGCCTGGGAAAATCTCAACAGGAAAATGCACAAGATTGATGAGGAAGAGAAGGCAGTTACATTCTTTGCTTATTCTCAAAGAGTTTTGCCTTTCTGTTGGAGGCTGTTGTTATTTCTGTGGTGTTGATTAACACTTTTTATATTTATAGGGTCCTGACTTTTCATAACTTTCTGTAGGAATCTTCACAGTACTGCTAACAGTTCTTCATCCCAACCCCTTGCTTTTACACAACCAAAAGAAAACTCTATAGCATGTTTCAGTTGAGAATTTAGCAACAACATTTCTTGGCAGGAAAAAAATGAGGAGATGTTCCTACTTAATTTTTAGCTGGTTTCATTTTTGCCTTATCCATCCACTTGTTCACTCAGTTTGCTATTTAATCTTTGATTGCAGGCCACTAAAGAAGTAATAGAGCGAGAAGCCCCGGGGATGGCCCTGGCAATGCTGATGGGATCACTAAATGTTACACCTCTGGGCATGCTCTCTAGGTAAGGCTGCTTCCTTCAAAATATGAGGAGGTGAACTCTTTCCACAGAATTACTTATTGTTATCCAATGGCTGAGCACAAATCATTGAAGGCTATCATTGTTATCAAGACCAGAAATCCTAACCTCAGAGAAGGGGCCAAATTCAAATAATGCTAATTCCACTGTTTCATTAAATTCCCTTTGTTGTCTGTATTAGAGACTGTATCCTCCTGTATTTTCTGTGCCAGGTTATTTGTAATATTGATGCACGCTCTTAAATAGCTGCCTTTTCATTCTAGAACTGTTGTATTTTGAGGTGAGTGAAGAATTTTTCTGTGTGTTGTTCATCAAGTATTAAAATGCCTTTTTTTGGCAAAAAAAATCCCTTTAATATAAAAGACAAATGTTTTGTACTACTCTAGCTCTGGAGGAATACTGTTAATTTATCTCTCACAGTCCCTGCAAGGCATGCACAATCTGTGTGGTTTTCTTGAAAGCACATGCAATACTTTTGCCAGCAATGCAGTTCCTAAGCACTTTTACTTACTTTTACATGCTCTCTTGCAAATTTTTGACAGCTCCGTTTCTCTCTTGAGTCACTAGGTCTGATTATTGGCAGCTGAAATTTGAGTTTCAGGCTGATGGTTTATTTCTTTTTTGATTATTGGTTGGTTGTACTGGACATTTAGCTTATATTGCTCAAAAAATTATTTAAAGCAGAGTAGAAGAGCCAAGAAGATGACTACTAAAGGAGCTGTCTGCCAAACACAATTCCATTATTCCATTTTTATCCCTCTGTGGACAGTTCTTATTTCCTTTGTTTTAAGTCTGCCATAAACTGTAACCCACGTATGGGATTTGCTGGATTGAGTTTGTACTCTGTAAGCTTGACTGCTGCAACAGGAGTAAATGAACACATTTCTTTAATTCAGGCTCATCTCTGCTGCAGTAGAGATTCCTCAGCTTGGAATTCTTTCTAAGCTGGGGGTACATTGTGTGAAAGAAGGCAATATGGGAAAAGAGAGGCTAGGAGTCAGGCAATACTCAAACTGCCTCTTGAAAACAACACTTCAGGCTGGCTTGAGTGTGATATCAAAAGTTCATTTAGTGGCACAGAGATGATCTCTGTGCTATTTACTTGTGCCAGCTGTCATGGAAATACTTGTTACCCTGCTAAAAAATGCCATGCAACCAATAAATGACATTAATCACTGAGAATTACTTGTATAAGAAGAAATCCAAGGAACTTGGCTACCCAACATGCCATGTCCTTTAGCTCAAAATTTTTGGTAATGCCATACCTGGAAATTATTCTAATTTCTGTTCTGTCTTCACTTATATTACAGGTTTTAATTCAATAAAGAGAATGTCCTACAGTTTCTCTAAACTGTAACTTCCATATCTTCATGGTTTAGTTTTGTCCTTTTGCATTTTTCTTATCCTTATATCCCAGCCCTGGGATTTTCACCTTGGCTTTTGTAAGCCACTCTTTACAACCGCAACACAAAATCCTGTGATTTCGTTTCTTTCTTTTTTTTTTTTTTCATATTTAGCTAAAATGTGGCATAGTCAAACTCTAGCCAACAGAAAACATTCAGCACCTGAGTGTTTAGCCTTACATCAATATGAAAGGGATTTCTAAAAGACAAAAAAAAAAACAGCTTCTGTATTTGATGGTTAGTTTTGTCTTTTCTTGAGGGAGAGGGGAAACTATTAGGAAGAATAATATATTAATTGCATAGACACAATTTTCACCTGAGAGTAACTTCCTTCTCTGCTTTTCTTATGTTTAATCTTTAAATAGAAAGAACCTCTTTGAATTAATGCAACAGGTACAACTTAGTATTTTTACCTGGCCAGGGACATAATGTTTGACACAGTCAATTACACTGCAAAGGAACCATGTGTATGACCAAATGGGGACTCTATCAAATAATGTATTGACACAAGTAAGCAGTAGAATTAAGGGAGCTACACAGATCTCAAAAAGATGGAAATCTAGATAGTGTTTATACTATCAAATTAAGGTTAGACCCTGTCAGTCTTGTTTTATGCTTTTTCACCTCAGCTTCTCCCAAGTTCTTTAATGAGAACATAATCAGGAAATATATTGGAAATTAGGTTTACAAAATCTGATAAATCATAGAATTTATCTTAAATGCTTTCCTTTTGTTTTGATAGTGGTGATAGTTGCATGCAAGAATTTCAGTCTGTGTTTCTTTCATTTCAGGCCTGTGTGTGGAATCAGAGGGAAAACTCTCATAATTAATCTTCCAGGTAGCAAGAAAGGGTCACAGGTAAGAAACATTCTTACTGATCTGCTAGGAAGGAACTATGATGAGCTCTTCTCCTTGTTTCAAGTGGTAGAAAGTGCCCACTGTAACAAATTTTACAGAAGTGAATTGAAATGCATGTTCATGTAAAGTTACCACACCATCGCTCTTAGCCAAGCACCATCCCGCTCCAATCTGATTGAGGGTGCTGTGTGACCAGGACAACTTTACATGTAGTGCAAGAGAGCACTCACCTGAGCAGGCAGTGAAGAGTCTGATGATCTCTTACACTTTCCTTTTCTTCTCTGATTAGCTGTACCTTGTCTCTGGGTTGTCTCCAGCTTCCAAGAGATCATTCTCTTTTATACAGAAGAGGAATGCATAGTGTATGGTAGAACTTGCTGGAGCATTTGTGGTTTTGATCAGCAAGAGGGAAGAAAGGGAAATAATTTTTAAGAGTTTGAGAATATTTTTTAATCTTCTCTATATGGGTATCTCCAACTTTTTGCCCTTTATAAAGTTGGGTTTTTTCCTGCATTTTGCTCTGTTTGGATGGAGAACTTAGAATTTTTGTCTTTATCCATGCTTTCTGTCTGACTCTATAGCTGAGAGGAAGAGAAATAAACTCCAGCAGGGATTTGTGTGTGTTAGTAAGGATAGATCTTTCAGTAATTTCTTTGTAGTTGGCTGCTAGAAAAGCAATCTTCTCCACAGAAATACTGCTAAGCTGAATAGTGATCTGTACAACCTGATACAAGACTGCTGAGGAAGGTCCCCCATCAGTCACAAGAATCTATTTCTTCCAGGCTCAGACTACATCTGGCCTTGTTAATAAATGTCTTTACCTCTGGCCTCTAAGAAATGTGTTCCTGGTACACGTCTGATGAACCTGTAGTACCCAGGCACAGAGCAGAGAGTACTGATGTGTTTAGCAGCAGCTCTGAAGTCCCTGTTTCTGAGATTTCTGTCTGGAGATACAAAAACACCATTTATATGGGCTGACACCTGGAAGTTGAAGAGGAGATGTTTTGAATACTATGGTCTTAAGCAGCCACCATGGGTTTTCAGATGCACTGTTGATGTGTTTCAGTTCAAGGACTCAGTGTGAGCCCTCCTATGATTCTACCATTCCTTACAGCATTTCTGTAAATCTAGTGAGACTGTGATTTAAAGGAAATTTAAAAGCTTTCAAAACACACAAGAGGCATTGGAGGATGGTGAGGGGGGAGTACACCTTCCTGAAATTCTTCCAGTTACACATGGAAAATCATATGTATGTACATGTATTTAACATAGCAATGCCCCCCCATTTTTAAGTGATGTACCAGTAAGAAGGTTATTTCACAAGTAAATACTTCTTTTGCTGAATTAGGAGAGAGATGAAATAACCTACAATCTCTAATAGTTTTTATTGTGTTCAGAAGCACTCCTAACCCACAGAAGCAGTTGTCATTGTCCTGAGGCAATCAGACTTTAAAGATAGGTAAATTGCAGAAAGTGAATGAAGAAAAGAAATGAAAAGAGCATTAATAAGTATTTTAAAAGTAGTTTGATATAGGATTAAGTCATAAAAAAGGTAATTCTGCTGGAAAAGAAAAAGTCCTATGATTGCATCATATAAGCAAGCTTCTAATAAACTGATTTTTATTTGTTCCTGTCATGATGATAATCTGTACTGTCTTTTTAGTATGAGATTTCTTTTAGTATGAGACATCCGTAAAGTCTCAGATTTCAGCAAAGGCTTTTCAGATGAAGAGTGGAGAAGATTGGCCCATAAAAGGCTGAATCTCAAGAACCAAAAAGGACAGATTGTCACCAGGAATTTCCCTCATTTTTCTCTTTTACTACTTGCTAATTTCCTTTCCATTGTATAAATGTGATCATATGAGAAGCTTATATAAAGCTATGAATTTGCAGCAGTATATATATTTCTGTAATAAAATATTAATGGAAAATGACAGCAGTGTAAATGCTTCACCTCAAAAATGGACTGCATGCAAAACATGTTTTCACCAGAGAACTTTTGTGCGGCATGTACTGTTGAATCCACATCTGCAGAAATCTTCCATTTTTGTGGGGGTTTTTTGGCTGTTTTTTAGCCTTGCAAAATATAGTTAATGTTATGGAAGGGGGCAAAGTGTGAAATGACCAGATGTTTATTAAGTCTTTGACATTTTATAATTGTAGTAACAGTTGCCTAAAACAATGAGTTTCATGTGTAACATGAGCTTTTGGAGGACTTACTGGGAATCTAGGCATGAACACTGAAGGCAGCAAGGCTTTATTTCAGTGCTGGAGGTGGGAACGTGCTTCTCTGAGTAGTCAGTTTTTACAGTTCAGTTCAGAGATTGTTGCTCTTTTTTCTCACTTACTTGAGATCTACTTCTTTGCTAAAGTAATGATGGTTGTATGCTTCATTATTTTAAGCCATTTTAAAAGCAATACTGTAAAGGCACAATAACTCTACAGTTTGCAGTTACATTATAAGTCATCTTTATTATCTTTATAAATATGTTTTAATATACATTCATTATATACAGCATTTGTACTCATCTGGTTTACTCCAGCTGTTTGCACTACCAACTTGAATGTTTAAAGAATTTATAAATCTGTGAGGTAGTCTGACTTGTTTTTCATTACTCATAAAGAAGCAACTGAAAGATGTGCTCTTATTTAGAAGCTTTGAAGAAATGCAATACTTGTGAGTCATGTTTTACTAACAAAGTGGGATATATAAACTCCAGTAATTTCTGATGGATTCTTTGCTTATTGTTTTGTTTATGTTTTTATTTTTATTTATTGAAAATATTTATTTCATCATCGATTTGTGAACTTATTATTATTACTTATTTTCTGGATAATCTAAAATATCCGAATACATTTTAAAAATTTTCCTATGCTTGAAACAAAACTGAAGGGCAACAAAAGGAGTACTGCCAGCTTTTTCTGTAAACCTGTGTGCTCCTGACTTCATTGCCATGGCAATTATTTCTTGTGACCCTGCCATCTTTTTCCAATATTTAAATGTTTGTTTGCAGTCTCCTCAAATGACATAAGAAAATTTTCATGCGGTGCCTGGCAGGGGAATGAGAGACAATAGTCACAAATTGAATGAGGTAGCTTCCAGATGAAAAAGAAAAGAAATGGAAAACCAAAACGAAACTGAAAAAAACCCCAAACACTTTGAGGGTAATTAAGCATTAAAGCATGTTGTCAACAAGGGTTGTGGAGTCTCTGTTTTTGAATTGTTTTTCAAGACTTTACTGAATAAGCCTCTAAGAAGCCTGAGTTTCATCCTGACCCTGATCAGAGCAGGCAGCTGCAGCACATTCTGTCCTGAGCTTCTGCTTTGATCTGATGAAGCACCAGGGTATTTTAGCAGCACAGGTAGCCGTACATGGTACTTATATGTATGCCCATTATGGAGCAAGAGCAATTGCACAGCACCTGCAGTTTTGCTTTCTCCAGCCATATAAAATAAACTTTCTATTTGTTTGTAAGATTATAGAACAAGGAGAGGTTTTAAAAATAGCTTGTTTATGAGTTTTTGTTTTTTCTTAGTTACATGGCATTACAATGACATCAGTGTAGTTTGTCATTCTTCCAGTATGTAAAATAGGTCCATGAATAAAAAAGGATATAATTATATAAAAATATAATTATGAAAACCCTTATGAATTGTTCTCTAATTGTGAGGGAGCATAATAGGAAGGATTTGAAGGTAATATTCCTGCAGGGATATAGTTAATGTTTTTCTTCTGTATTTTTGTAGCATTCTGCCAGTTACTGTGAACTGTTTTCTGTACTGCATATTCATAGAAATGTAACTCTTGTTTTCAGTATTAGCTCATTGAAATAGCCCTGTTGTGCAATTTACAGTATTTGCGTGACAAAAAGCAAAAATTTATAGAATAGTCACCAGATCTGTTTCTGAGTTCATTTATCTTTTAAGAGCTGTTGCATAGGGACATGGTAGGTTTTATTTCTGATCATGTGAAAAGATGCATTTAAATCCCAAATATACTGAAAGAGTAAACTCCTATTTGCAAGTGCAGGTAGCTTTTCATGGTGGTTTCTCTTCTGATTCTGCACAGGAATGCTTTCAGTTCATACTGCCAGCCCTACCTCACGCCATTGATCTTTTGCGGGATGCCATTGTAAAAGTAAAGGAGGTACACGATGAGCTTGAAGATCTACCTTCACCACCACCTCCTCTTTCTCCTCCTCCAACCACCAGCCCTCACAAACAGACAGAAGACAAAGGAGTGCAGTGTGAGGAAGAGGAGGAAGAGAAGAAGGATAGCGGAGTTGCCTCAACAGAGGACAGTTCTTCTTCACATATAACAGCAGCAGCCATTGCAGCTAAGGTGAGTGTGGCTTCTTTCCTTAAGAGACCCTTCAGTTTCTGTCTCAGGCACTTCCCACCAATGTTCATTTGCATGTTATGACTCTACATTGATGTCTTCGTCTCAAACAGATTTATTTCAGGTACATTTTGTAGAAGTAGAGCTTCATAAAAATATATGAATTCTGTTTCGGTAGGTGATTTCAAATTCCAGTGGGAGAAATATCATTTATTATCTTGGAGTTAACATATGTTTTATGATACCATTCTGATGTGACAGACTGGTTTTAGTGGCTTTTTATAATTCAAAGTATTCACACGCCTGAACATGCAAAGTCCAGTAGGCGGCATGTTAAGGAATCACAACAAAACTTTGCAAGCCATAATATCTAATTTGAAATTAAAATTTTAGTTTCTGAAAACTGGTAAAAGTATGACAGACAGGTAAAAATTTAAGTAGTAAACTATCCTCATTACTGTATTCCAATGTGCATGTCTGCATAAAAGATGTGAAATTCTGCCAACAAACTAAATATCATAAAGTCTTTATAGCCTTGCTTTAACCAGTAATCATAGATCAGCATTACTCAAACTAAAATAAATTGGAGACTGCAAAAAAAAAGAAAAAGAGGTAACACTTGTAAATAATTTTAATTCAAATTTTAAATATCTCCCCAAGAATTTTTGTAGTATTTGAAACAATTTATAAATATTTACCTCAGTTTTATGGGTTCAGTTTTTGAATGGAAAGATAATGTATCCCTTTGTGTTTGGAAACAGTTTTTTCCAAACTGCTTTATTCCATATCTACTCCAAAAGTTGTGGGTTTAATTCCTATTACGAGAATTGAAAGTCTAAGTAATTCAAAATTATATTAAACAATTTCTAAACCAAAGCAGCAACATTCTAACTCCAGAAATGTGAATTCAGGTCTGAGACATCTTGACATTTCTAAGACAGCTGCAGCTGGAGATCATCTCCCAATATACAGAAAATCCTGATTACATATGTCTTTGCAGGGAGGAATTAAGGTAATTATCATTTGCAAGTATCAGTTTTTATTATGCAAATTTTAAATTGTTTAATTTCTTTTGATGCAGGCAAAGATAAATAATATGTGCCATTTTTAAAGGCAGGAAATAACCTGAGATTTCAACTGGCTGTGTTCATATGAGCTTGGCATTTTGGTATCACAGTTGTTTTCACCTCATTCATTTTTGGTCATTTGCTTGTACAGTTTCATGCTTTCCTGTCACTGTATTCATGGCTGTTATGTGTTGTGCATTAGAAGCATCCATCCTATACCAGTCCAGCTGTTATCATGGCTAAAGGTCAACAGCCCATCCCCGGTCTCATCAGTTATTGCCATCACACAGCAGGCAGTGCAGGAGAACTGGTAAGAGACACTTCCAAGAGGCTTTTGCACTAACACTAACTAAAAATGCTCTGCCTGCCTCCTAGTCTATGTATGCACAGACAATGTTATTTGTTTCTTCTAACAAAGACACATCAGTGCTATCTTTGCGAGCCCATGTTACAGAAAATATCTGTTTAAGATAAAGGGCTCAACAAGGTAAAGGTCATGTGTGTTGTCACTTTGAATCATTTATCTGCTGAGATGTAATAATTGCTATAAAGCCTATGTTTCTCATTAGTCACTGGTTTTATCATCTAATATACTCAATAATTGAATATAATAAAGTAATCTCCTAAAATTACTGCTTTAGAGCTATGAAATGATACCTTTTTCCTCTTTGTCTTGTTTTGCTGCTTTTCTCTCAGTTTTTTTCTCAACATAATACAGCATTTGCTGTATTTGGGTGTTCATAGTTTGCTTTCATGACTTGCAGTTTCTACCTCATTTTCATTTACTGTGTAGAAGTAGAATTTCTCAAAAACAGAAGACTCTGGGAGTCAGGAAGCAACGGACTTGCTATAAGTTACTGGGTTTTGGTGAATAGTAGAAAACTGTTTCAATGAATAGTAAAAAAGGACCTGTTTCCTTCAGCAAATAGTAATTTAAAGCATCAATCAAATAGCCTAACACCTCTGTATTTAAAACATGATACTGTGTCTCTTGAAAAGTCACTTAGGAAATGTAAAGACTAAGTTCACTCACCTGATGATAAAGCTATATAGTACATATACATGATTGGGTGGTTTTTTGTTGTTGTTGCTGGTTTTTTTGGGTTTGGTTTTTTTTTGGGTTTTTTTTTTTTTTTTGAGTTGAGGTCACTAAACCAGAATTTGCACCAAATTCCTCAATACCAGTAGAACAGTTAATTTAGCCTCTAGGAAGAACACTGTTAAACTGTCATACATGTTTCTGTGTTCTTTTGCAGATGACTCTTGAGCTATTGTTTTATGCATTATATAATCCAAATCAGATCTTCAAACTCAGAGTAGAAAATGGTTTGGTTTTTGGCAGGCTATCAGGGGTTTTAAGCTGTCCTTTCTGTATGTTTTTAAGGCATTTTTTTCTCTTGTATAAAAGTCATAGTAATTGCCATCTACAGAATGTTTTCTTACCTCACCATCACTGTCAATCTTTGTTTCAGTTCTGAGCAAAAGAGAATAAAGAACTCATATCTTTTCCTTTTTCTTATCAATGATCTTGTCAAAGTTCTCTAATATGAAAACACAAATATTTAAACCAAAATAAAAGTACACCAGAGAAAGGCCAGGTCAGATAAAAGTTGTAGAAGCCATGACTGATGGATATGGTGAATATCTTTCTCCATCACTTTCATCCATTTCTCTTTACTTTCTGCCTTTGTCAGTATGTTGCAACAGGTTTTCCACTCCAGCTAGTGCAAACAGAAGCTATTTTCACTAAGAACTAAGAATTTCATTGTACCCCATTTAAAGGCATGAGATATCTGCTCTGTATTCAATTCATTTGAAACTGAAAAATTGATAAAAATATTAGGGAGACAAATCATAAATGCTCAGTGTGACTTAGTGAAAGTTAAAAGAACAATCTATCCAAAATGCAGTAACATTCCTGCCCTTCTTTATTCCAGGTTTCTGTGCTCCAGGACACACAGAAATTTCTCATGGGTTTATTAACCTCTTTAACAGAGTTAACAAGAAGCTGACTTGATTAGAGGATTATATTGCTTAAAGTTAATTTTTTAATATTAAAATTCAAAAACTCTCTAAATGTAAGTGAGAAAAATGAGGAATTCCCCATATCACATTATATTTTTTATATGTTTCTGTTAATGGAATAGACATACTAGTAGATTCACAAAATTCAGCAGGTTGTAGTGGTTCAAAGAAAATATTAGTGCTTATTTATTTAGCAATACAGCACATTCCATTTTCATATTAGAAAAAGAGCAAAATTTGTAACTGTGACCTAACTTTATGCTCTCAGTGAGAAATTTTTCTCTACAATCTAGATAGGTTTATATATTAATTATTTTCTGGTAAATACATTTTATGTAAAGGTAGTGATTTGGAAATAATTCTTACTGAAATTAAGTGCCTGTGATCTTTTCCCTTTATCTTCATCTTCCCTTTATCTTCAGCTTCCTTTTCTGATTAATATCATGGCTGAAATTTTACTTAAATTTTAATTTTCTCACAGGCAAAAATTAGTACTACACATGCAGTTCAGGGGAAACTGGGACTGTATCACTTTATTGCAGAGAGAGGTTTTTATTACAAAAAGGTGATATCAGATAAAATTGTAGAAGTAATGATTGCTCGACATGGTGGGAAATAAAAATGTTTCTTGCCTAAAGGGTAGGAGACAGTATGAAGTATCTGGTACTCTGGAGTACCCAGAGTAAACCTAGGGAAAACTGAATCATGTATCATTTCCAAAAGCAATATTGTTATTCATGTTGTGGGCTCTAGGAGTACATAAAAGGGGTAATGGAGCCATACACAATCATATCAAGATGCATGCACCTTTTTATCAGAGGAAAGTAGTTAAAAGGTATCTTATTTGAAGACTTGAAGCTATTCTTTCTTTTATTTTGTCTTTTTATATTTTATGCCCTTTTGAAGGTATATTTTTTGCTTTATTTTCCTTAGCCATGGACATTAAAAAGAAACATTGAAAATTGTAGGGAGTTGTAGGAAATTTCTAGCAAATGGTTTTCTTTTCGGAGCATTGCACCCTACTTAGTGAATGGAAAGTCTGCCTCCCTTCATGCCATGGTAGAAATCATTATTGGTCATTGTTGGGTTTGAAACAAAGATTTAGGAGGAAACAATTTTTTTCTTATTCTTTCCTTTTGTAGTTTGTTTGATTCATAGTTTTTCTCAGAACAACTAGTATGTTCTGTGCTGCTTCAATTAGAATGTGACCATACATATTTGTTAGGCATTTGTTACTGAAATTAGGAGAGTATGCATTAACCACTTCCAAGCACTGAGTATGAGGACGTGTGCAAACTGAGGAGTGGGGTATTCCTGTGTTTTTGAGGTAAGGTTTTGAGTAAGTTTCACATACAGTATATTTTTTGCTATTAATTCCATCTCTCTTCTTTTTAAGATTCCAGATTCCATCATCTCTCGTGGTGTTCAGGTTCTCCCACGTGATACAGCCTCCCTCAGTACCACTCCTTCAGAATCTCCTCGTGCCCAAGCCACCTCTCGCCTCTCCACTGCATCCTGCCCAACACCAAAAGTAAGTAATTTATGCCTTGCAAGCTCCATGCTCAGCCCTGTAATCTATCAGATTAATGTCTTGCCTCTGCTGAACAAGGTTGGTTCGCATGCAAGGGTTGTGTCATTCTATATAACAGATAAATGCAGGACAGTGTAGCTCGTTCCGCGTGCACTGGTGCACAGTTTAACCTGTGGGTCCACCAACACCTTATGGTTACTGAAGTTTCACGTTATCTCTTGCAATACCCGTCATGAATATGAAATGTTAGCACCTTGAATGTATTTAGTGTCCTTCAGTATCCCCAGGAACATAGATAATCCTGCCACTGAGTAACAACATTAAACAAGTATTTTATCAGAAAAATATATGTGCAAATTTCTAGCCTGGGCTGGGGCAGATCTGTGCCCCACTTTATTATTGTTCAGTTTAAGACTTTCAAGCCAACTGGCTTTGCTCAAACTTAGATATTGCTGCCTGACATTTGGAAACAAAAACCAGCCAAAATTTAATAGAAAGAAAGTTTTAATGCCAACCTTGTGGGATTATTATTCAGTTCTTAGTGATTAGACTATACTATTTAATCACTGAGGTGAACTCTATATGTTTACTTTTTATCAGGCTTTAAATAACATACATCAAAAGTTAAGCAAATTGACCAGTGGCAAGGCCTGTAATGTTTACCTTCAGCAGAATTCCTTTCAGCAGAAGAAAACTGTCTAAATTTGCTTTGTGTGTTCACATCACAGAAATCTTTCTGTGGCACCAGATGCTGACATAATAATAAACCAGTAGCAGATGGCAAATAATAACATTCTTCCTTATCTAACTCATGATCCTTGAAGATTATTCTGCTTGCTAAAATGATTGCCAGCATCTGCTAGTTCTTCTCTCCTACTGTCTCATTCTTTTCTGTCAGCAAACAAGATTTATGGGCAACCACCCATAGAAATATTTTGGTTTAATCTATGGGATTGTTTTATGCAGTACTTACCTTCACTGTAATAGAATCAAAATTATTCTGATGGACAGCAAACTTGAGCTTCATTATATAGTCTGCTTTTCTTAGAGATTGTTCAGCAAATTCTATCTGTAAGCATCTCCTTCACTTTTTTCCTAAAATATTGTATCTTGTCTGATAGCTAAAAAATAAAAACATGAAGCTTTTTGCATTACAATGCTCAGAGCAGAAGAGCAAGAGAAAACAGAGAAACTGCACTGAGCCTTATGCCCGTTGATAAAACAAAATTGTCTAAATAAAACCAAAGGTGACCAAGTAACAGTCATAAGTAAGAGACAGCTCTGCTGAAAATAGCTCTAGATGATACCTATATATTTTCAGGAAGTTTGTCACAACGAGAAGGAGTAAAGGCTATCTGTTATGAAGCAGAATGCAGTCCTCTAAACTCTCTTGATAGATTCAGAGATTATAGAAGGAATGTATGCGAAGTTTGAAACAGATTGAAAATCTGAAACTGTGTTTGGGCAATTAGTGGAGGTGAGCTCATTTCATAATTAGATCACGCTTTGGTATTTCATGTTGAGACCTGCTTTTCACATATGACTTTTCACATATGACTGCAAAATCAGGTTTTGTTCAAAATGTGTGAGACCACACCACTTTTATAACAGGAATTGCCATGCAATAGCTAGCTAGATGAGATTTTCTGTGGTGTATTTGATGGTGGTTTGTTACAAGCCGATATAGGGGAAAATTTAAAAAACATACTGGAAAATAAACTTGACAAGAGATGGCATCTGTTGCTATTACTTAGAGGTTGGATTTTGCACATAAGCTTCTTTACCACTTAGACAGTTCTTGGTTCATTTTATATATTACTTTCAAAAAAACAAAAAAACTACCCATTATATTTTTGTTCAGTCATTTACAGTATCCTCAAGTTTCCAAACTTCATCTGACTTTATCAAGAAATGTGGTTCATTCAGATTCTTCAAGATTTTCATTGTGTCTAAATGTCTTTAGTTGCTCTGTTTTTCCTTTTGGATCCTGGCTTTCTAATAATGCAATATGAATTAAATTTATACTGGCCTCTTCCCCACACAGTAATGAGAATAAAAATAAATAGAATTCAGCATCCAGGTGATGTTCTGAGGTTATTTATTTTGTTTCTTTAATCTGCAAGTGTGTATCTTTTCAATATGCTGATTTGCTGGTTTAGGAACTCATTTCAGGGCTCCAAAACATGCATATATGACATGAAACAAAGAAAAGGAATTGTCAGGGGGAAAAAAAAATATTTCTTTGATTATACTTCTTTTTGGAGTGGTGGTCTAGCCACAGAGCAAGTGGCACTATATTTCTTTGTCAACTGCATATTCCAGTTTATTTTGTTGTACCGTTTTCTTGTTGCATTTTTTGTCCTAAGTGTACATGAACCCTTACATCTCTCTTACTGAATTTGCTGAATAACACAAAGCTCTGTGTGTCTCAGGAAAAAAAAAAAAAATCAAGCTTCTGCAATGACGGGAGCACGTCTGTTAAATGAATGTAAGTAGCAGGTTACTAATGCATGAGGATATTGGAGAAAAGGTATGGGAGAACAGGTTAATAATGCTCCTGATTACTAATGCACCTTTTCATTATAATATTTTGGAACACCTAATGCTGTTTATGTATACAACCAGATCATGTAGACAAAATACAACATTTAATTGCAAATTTGCTTTACTGTTTAAAACTTATCATCCATGTTTTCTGAAAATCTCTGTTTCAAACAAAGTACTAAATGATAAATATAGAGTTGGAGCCTGGATATTTCAATCAGTTTTCATAAATGTAATTTCCTGTTAAAAGAAGTCATATTTCTTGGTAGATAGGAACTTTTTAAGACAAATTACCATTGGGACTACTCTATGTCAGTGATTAGGTACATCCCCAGGACTAAGCAAACCAGCTTTTGTTAGCTTTTAATAAATCTCCATAGAACACCTTTCCTGTTCTCTATAATTGTATTTGAGTTTCAAAGAAGATCGACCACTGCACAAAGAGCATTTAAACCATATTTGTAGTAGATGGATTCACATATAGAGGCAATCAAGTTTTACTCAGAGGAAAACTGCACTATCAGTCCTCCCTTTTCAATCATTCAACCATAAAGTTTATAGTGATTGTGACATATTTTTATCTTGTTCAATATAGTTTTGATTGTTTAAAAGTTTCACGGCTTTCTTAACATGATTAGATGAATTTGCTGGATACTCACAGAAGCTTAGGATGACACAGTGTGGCTTACAAGCTTTTCTTGTCATTCCAGAAGCTGCTCAGATTCTAAGATCTCACTATGTTTTTGTCTGTGTTTGGGGTTGGCATTTTCATGAAGTAAAATGCAATGTTCTTTTCAGACACAAAAGCAGTAGGGGTACCTAGGGTAAAATACTTTTAGAAATACAGAGATTTTTTTTTAATGTTTGCATTAATGTTGATTCTTGGGGTTTTTTTAAGCTTACAGTATAAAACCTTTGATCTATAAATTCAGATAACTCAAAAGAATATAACCAGAACAAACGACTGAGTCATTATTTCAAACTTTGAATTTTGTTCTACTCCTAGGGGGTTCATATGAGCATAAAAGAAAATTGCAGTTTTCAAGTTGAAGTCTTCACTTCTCCCATACACATATGATGTAATCAGTACTTAACTTTTGGCAATGTTGCATGTCAAAGTCAAAGGAAATAGATTTATAAGACCAAGGACAGGTTTTTAATTATCACCAGGAATTCATTTCAGTGACAAGAGATGTTCAAAGTATTTCACTTTGCAAGATCATCAGTCTCACCGATGTTCAGTTCTTTCACTTCAATGTGCAAAGTTTCTTCCAGTGTTATCTTTGATCATGAAGGATCCTAAGGAACTTGTTATAGTACTTCTAAGATGCGAGTGTGGGGTGTTTTCCATCTTGCTGCTTCATTCCCTTCATTCCTTACATTTTGCTTAAGAGAAAGTCTCTCTCTACTTTACTTGCTTGTTTTCTGTCCCCTCCCTAGCTATCCTATTGTTTAGTTACACTGAACCAGAGAAAACCCTCAGTATTAAGTTAGATCCTTACATATTTGTGGTTGAAATAGATAATTTTTGGTTCCTGCGTAATAAAAGTCTGTAGACTCTATCTTACAGCTAAAATGAGCAAGCAAGGCTACTTTTCAGAATTTTTTCAAGTCTAGCAAAACAGTCACCTCACCTATCCACTGCTCCATCCATTAACACCTTCTTTGTAACAGTACATTTAGTTCTGCTAGTTGGACACTTTCTGTTACTCTGTCTCTTATGAAAAGCTATTGTCTTTAGCATTCAGCAGTAGATATTCACCTAAAAACCTAATATTCCCAATGTAGAAAGAATGACACATATAATTTATGTAAATGTTCAGTTGCAGAGAATTTCTGAAATGAAATAGCCTAGAAAAATACTTTAAACATTTTGGGGAAAAAAATGCTGATGAAAGTTGTTTCTGGGACAAAAAAAAAAAAAAAAAACCTGATTTCAGTAATTTCTTATGCTTACTGCTGACAAAAAATGATCTGTCATGATCCACTACTTTAATGTGAAATTTGTACATTGACATCCACACAATCAAATAAGTCACAAATTAATGCTAAATCTAATTAATATTTATGTTTTCAGTCTATTGCTTTTTCAATATAGAATTGCTATGTGAAGTAAGCACATTAGCAGAATGGAGCAGGTGGAGTTGGCAAGGAGTTTTTGTCAATTTTTGTTGTTACAAATTTTTCAGTAGATATGTTCAACATTGATCAGTAAAAGAAAAATCAGGTTCCTTACCAGAAATTTTTAGCTAATGATAAGATGCTGGTGGAAGTGTGTTTTAGTAAGCTGTATTGGTATCCACATTGTAGGTATTCTGTGTTCATTTGAGTGCATAATATTTTTTCTTCTTGAAACTTACTGTTTCTCCTTAAGGTGGTCATCAAAGTGAAATATGGCAAGTATGTGAATGTATTTTAAAGTTTGAATGCATACACTAAATTTCCAGGTGAATTTTGTTTTGTTTTATTTTTGAAGTTTGCATAGCTGAAGTTTATTCTACCTAGGAACTTGTTTGAGTAAGTACCAAGTGCTTTGGTGTGGCTGTTTAGCTGTGATTAGGTTGAAGAGCATTGAAAAGTGCAAAGAATGTTTCAGATTGTTAGGATGATCTACGTAGGTGAGATCACGCTCCAAGCACTGTTAGGGTTTCCTGCTTTTTCTTTTAAAAATACACACAGATGTAGTTAGATACTTGTTCCTGCTAAAACTTCCAATGTTTTCATTGTTATTTCTGGGTTTAATTTCCTCTTAGTTTTTTTCAATGTACATTCCAGGATTACAGAAAATTATGTTTAGTAAAAAGAGATTCTATCAGAATCTATTTGAGTAGAAAGTGGCCCTAGTTGCCTTAGTATGAAACCTGGTTCCTGAGGCACATCAATCTACGGTATCCTCCTGGGTTCTTCTCAGCACAATGCAGCAGTGGTTTTCAGATCAATTACTAATTAAGATACCAGAATATTTTCATATATTCATTACCTTTTACCCTCATTGTTTAAAGTGTACAGTCTTGGCAAAACATGTGGCTAATGCAGACCTAGCATGTCTTATTTTTAGTTTACATTTCAGTTACAAGTGGTGGTAGTTAACATGCTGCAGCTTCAAGAGTGAGACTTTTTAACTAAGGAAGATGCAACCTGGTTGCTTAGGATATTAAAAATCCCTCAAATACATCATAATTACTAAAATCCTTTCAAAAATGGAAGATACACTTTGTAGGAAGGCCAAAAACTTCAGGGATAGTTTTTTGGGCATTTTTATTAGTACCAAAAGAGACCCATCAACAAGTCAACTCTGGAGAAGACAGGCTGAGGTAAAGTGCAGGCTGAACATTGGCTTTCAGTAGAATTACCTATGTGTCTTAGATATCTTTATTGAATATGTGTGCTTCAAGTAGTACTTTATTTATTCATACCTAGAGTCGGTATTAAATAGTATAGCAGCACCAAAATATAGTTCTCTTCCCTTAGTCATGCTGAAGAACTGTTTATTTTAGAGTAGCTGGGAATTAGCTTCAGATCCAGAACATCCAGAACAAATCTTGCAGTCACAGAATCAGCTACTTTTCAGACCTGTTATAGATTGAATCATGCAAAGGAGCTCTAATGTGCAAAATTTCTCTACATTTGTATGTCTTAATTACTAGTTGATGTTTATTAAGCTACAGAATTTCATTCTTTTCCTGAGTCCAGTGAAAAATTTCAAACAGGTCAGAAAAGGTTACTCAGTCTTTCCCTAGAAATACTTTTTCTTCTCAAATTGTAACTCTTCTGTATGTGCATTCCTTCAGAAGAGAACAATCTTTCAGTACATCCTGGCTCACACATGCATTGCATGAGTTCTAGTCTCTGTATGCTAGCACTGCATCAGATTGTCAGTTCCTCCTTAAAATGTTCTTTTCAATTAACTTTGGGAGCAAGAGTTTTCATTTCTTACTATGCTGTCTTCCAAAGCCAAGTGTTATTTTCAAGTTCTGGTAACTTCAATTTGTCATTTCTTTAAGATAGGGAGAAGATGTGCATTCTTCTCACATTAGAAGCCTTAATGAGATCTTTTCAGTTCCTATCCAAAACAAATCTCTGGTCTGAATTCTCATGTAACACAAGATGAGGCTTTCAGGGTTTGTTTAAGGTTTGGGTTTCTTTGACCAACAGCTGTGTAGGTAGTTACGTTTGATTTTATCCAGCGTCTTCAGTTAGAAATTACTGTGAATGCACCTCTACAGAATTGTTTTCCAGCTACATTTTCAATATATCTAGTTCTGGTTTTGTCACTGATGCTTATTAAGTTTGTTGGCACCTGATGATCATTTTTATGTCTTGCTGAAAATGGCATCAGAAAAATACTGGCTTCCCTTTTCCATTCAGTCTTTTTTCTTTGGGGCTCCTATTACATATGTCAACTGACTAAATCTTATTTCTTCATGAAAAATGGGTTCAACAGGAAAACTGTGCATCCTATAGGCTGAATTTTCATATACTCTTATGTCTGTAGGAATTTGGTTTTCTTTTGTTCCTCTTCTTTAGTGTCCTAGTCCATTCATACATTCATCTCATTTAAGTAACAGCTCAGCTTCTGTTCGTTCACTGACTCTTGACGTAATAAATAATCCACATCATTTATTGCTGTGTTCTTTTCTGATGAAATAACTAGCAGTTTTAAAAATGTATCTGTAAGGATAAACAGCAATCTTCTTGTTGGTCCTTTTTTATTAAACAATTTAATGATGGTGTGGCAAAGTTCAGTGCCAGATGTTATAGGAAAGATAGGTGATGCTATTTTAGAACAAAAAGTGTTTCATTCGCCCTTTCATATCTATGTATTCAAAGGCACAAAGATACATGCATTCAGTAGTCTGTTCAGAATCCATATGTGTGTACCCAGCTGTCTGGTCAGGATAGCTTGAAATGATGGAGAGGATGTGGAGCACCAGCTATGACCTTCTCTACAACTTCTCTAGCATTCTTCTTATGCCAGTATCCTTTAAGTCAGTGTTGGATGCAACTTTTATACTCTATAGAACCTAACAGTAAAGGAGATATTTGTCTCCATCTTGTTCCACCTCTTGAATATGTTAGATTTTCTTGCTGTACTGTGTTCTCCTTATGTAAATGTGCTCTTTATCATTCTGATTTCATCTCAACAGCTCAACTCTGTTTTGGTCTGTAAATTATTTTACATTGTCTGATTTTACTGCTTGGGTATCCCCAGAAGCTACATGAAGTGCTGTGAACTAAATGAACTACCAATCTGCGTGCCATCAACATTATGTTCCCTCCACTATGCTTTCTGATGCTTCCCCATCCATACATGTTCTTCCTTTTCTCTGCCACCCTTAATATATCTGTTAGAAATTCAAGGAGGGTTCTTATGCTGGTCTATATTACCTTGCTCTTGAAGCAAGCATGTCACAGTTTGATATTGTATCATCTTTCTACAGTTTTGCATCATCATCATCATCATCATCATCATCTGCATTTCATGCACATGTGCTGGGTTTTGGCTGGGGCAGAGCTGGTTTGAGGCTACACAACACTACAGCAAGCAGCAAAAGCGAAAAGCAGCCACTAAGGAGCACTAGGCTAATACACAGTCAGGCAAGTGAGCCCCATGACAATCACAGGAGCCTGCTGATTATTAGTTGAACAGAAATAACAGCTATAAATGCAATCTAGCACATGTCAATCAAATCTGTCATTTTCTCAAATGCTTTGAGCCCCATGTAGTGCCAAAAAGACTTGCAGTTTAACCCCAGCTGGCAACCAAGCCCCCTGCAGCTGTTCACTCTCTCCCCAACCAGTGGGATGGGGGAGAGAATCAGAAGAGTAAAAGAGAGAAAAGTTGTCAGTTGAGACAAAGACAGTTTAATAGGGAAAGCAAAAGAACACACAAGCAAAGCAGCACAAGGAACTAATTCACTGCTTGCCATGGGCAGGCAGGTGTTCAGCCATCCCCATGGGAGCAGGCCCCATCACTTGTCATAGTTATTTAGGAAGACAAATACCATCATTCCAAATGTCCCCACCTTCCTTCTTCCCTCAGGCTTACATGCTGAGCATGACCCCATATGGGGTGGGATATCCCTCTGGTTGGGGTCAGTTGTTCCAGCTGTGTCCCATCCCCAGTTTTTGTGCATCCCCAGCCCACTTGCTGGTGGGGAAGAACAGAAGAAGCTTTGATGATGTTGCAAGAACTGCACAGCAGTAGAAAAAGCATCCCTGTATTGTTGACTGTGTTTCCAGCACAAATCCAAAGCACAGACCTGTGCCAGCCAAAGCCAGCACAACAGGCAACTGAAGGTAGCCTAGCAGCAGGCACTTATGTGTTCCCAGGAGCCAAAACTGATATTTAGGCTAATAAAGCTCTTTCAAGGCATGCATACTCCAGTGATTAATGTATCATCTGCAGTAAAGGTTTGCTGGTTTCATCACAGGAGTTACATCTATCTGATGCAAGATTTTAGAGGGAAGCAAGAATCCAAAGCACAGATATTGCTTTTCTCATGATGAAAATATGCAATTCCCTTAAAGTGGTAGGCTCTTTAGAAAGTGCATTAATAGTTTCTGAAGCCCATTTGCACCTTTGGAAAGGGTTTTAGGAAATAGAGGATTTGAAAGTAAATGGTACCTACTGGTTCTATGATCTTAACTATTATTCTGAGCAATATCTAATATTATTTAACATTATGTGATGCCATCAAAGATCAGCAAACTAAAAATAGTTTTTCCCTTCTGCACAGTTGTCTCAGGCCTTGTTTTATAATCTCACTATCTCATTGGTCAGTCTGCCAATTCAGTTGCCTTTTTGCCTTTTAACTTAAATAGGACAATCCTTGCTTGTATTCTTTCCTCAGCCAGACAAAAGGGACATGTAAAAATTTTCAGATTTTATTTTCATTAATTAACTAAGTCAAGTTCCCTCATTTCTGTCCTTTAAAACAAACTCATTCTAAAATCTTACATGCTGAAATTCATTGCCGTTAATTTGCTCACCAATTTAGTTTTATTTTAAAAGGCAAAACATATATTATCTCTTTATAAGGGGCATTTATGAGTAGGGTAGAATTTGATTTCTTCAATTAGTTTTCAACAGTATGTTTACTTCTTTGAAAGGAAAGGAAGTGATTTTTTCTATTTCTGATTGCTTCCACGCTATCATTGCACATTATTGGATATGAGTTTCTGTAGGCATTTATTGATATTTACATTTACTGAAACCTTCATACAATTCAGTATGTAGCTTTTTATTTAAACTAGCAATAGTAAAGTCTATATGGGAAAAGTCTATGAGAAAACAGGAATCCTTAAGGTGAGACACTCAAAGCACTTACAGCTGTAACACATTTCTCCCTAATGCCTGTGTTGGAAACAGGGCCTCCCATTTGATTACCTCACAGTAGATTTATGGAAGTAATTCTGTAAGAAACAGTAACAGGTTTGGCAAGATTTCAAACCAGTTGCTGGTGTTTTTTCAAATCTGCACCACTCATTGCAGTTTATTTCTTACTACTCCTCTTTTTTCTTTTATATATAGTTTTTCAAAATGTGAGGAGCATCTTTGAGCAAGGAGTTCTTAGGTGTTTGCATGGCAGTCCTTTGCAACATGGTGTTTGCTTTATGAAGTTTGCAGACAGCCTCATTGGACAATGGTTTCACTCAGCAGCTCTGTTAGTGTGGACAAAGATTGACCTTGGCCGTTTACCAGGTTATTGTTAGTACTTGGCCACTTAAAGGTCAGATTGTTTTAAGCTTCTGCAAAGTGAATTGCACACCAGATCTTTCCACCTTAACTTAATCTTCTGATACTGTTCTTTCACTGCTTTAATTGTTTCCTGTGGCTTTAGTGGGTACACCCTTTTCCAATATCCTTGCCAACCCTTACGCTCCTCTTTGATTATCGAACTCCTCAGGATGTATAAATGTGAGGAAATACATGTGACAAGATGTGTTTACACACAGTCCTGTCCAGTCAAAAGGATAAAATGCAGCCTGTTACAGATATTTGAAAAGAAACCTTAGTGGTGCTTGTCCTCTTCCCTTTAAAGTCCCATTGCTCCATCTGTTTTCAGAAAGGTTCCTTGTTACACCGAGCCCCAATGCAAACATCTCTCCCTTAATTTTGGTGCTAGAAGTGGTCAAAGAGAGCAGATATTTGCTTTATAACCCTACCAGAGAGCTGGTTTGCTTTACCTGTCCCATCATCAGGTCATTTCTAAGTGATTTCATTGGTGCAACAGTTTTCTCTGTGACCATGAAGATATCTTTGATAGGAGCTAGCTTAGTGTATAAAAGTGTTTAAAGGACAACGTCCACCACTGTATGAGCTATAACCCTCTATCTGCTGCAGCTTTTAAAACTTAAGTTCAGCTCAGGACAGCAAGGCAAAATAGCACATTCAGAAGTGAATTGTCAGTTTGGAAAAGGTGTATAAAAAGAATACAGAACTTCACCACTCAGGACTAGAATGTTTTTATTTTTGCCTTAAATATGACCTTTCCTTCTTGCCAAGACAGATTTCTGATATAAGGAATAGGTTTGAAAAACTCTACCGGAGCATGAGGTGTGAATTTTGCTTTCTTTTGTAGAGAAGCTAGAGAATCACTGAGGCTGAAGGTATAGGTGAGGAGCAAAATGTGTCAGCAGACAGTAAAAAAAATGATAAAATGGGTCTGAAATGAGAAGACTGAAAATATTGAGGAGAAATTGGATGTAAAGGTTGAATGGTAAAGGTCTAATATAGACCAAAGCAGTATTTGTGACTTTTTAGTGATGAGACTGCAGGACTGAGAGTGTTTGAAGAAGAGTAGGAAGTAGCTTGGATGCAGCAATAGCATTATGAGAAAAGGAAGGGCTGTGGTCAGGAAGAGGTGTCTGAAAAGCAGCCTTGAGCTGGTAGAAGGATTTGCAAAACTTAGCCGTGTGACAGGAGAGTTGTCCAACTGTTCACTTTATAGTGACGGTAAGGACCAAGCTCTCATATGCCCAGATTTCTAGTTTGAATGAGATTTAGGACTTCAAGTCACTACAAATAGAGGTACACTATGTATATCTGATTACACAAACCTGTAGAGCCAAAGAATATTTATATTTATTGTGGTCTGTCTTGCCCTGGCTGTGCATTTACCTATCAAATTTTAGATTTTATTTCTGAACATTAAATTTCACTGAAGTCAATAGATATTTTTAAAGAATTGACAAATGTTGTTGTAAAATTATCAGTGTACAAAGTCTCTTGTGTAAGGACATGGTTACATTACCTTTGCCATTATGCGTGTTAACAGAGCATTTGATCTAGTGATGATAGAGTTTGAAAACAGTAAGAAAATTGCCGTACTTTTTACCACTGCTTGTTCCACCTGCACTGTGTTTAATACTACATCTGCACATGGAACAGTGTGAGTAGTGGTGCCCATTTGAAAAAAAAAATTGCAGGTAGTGTGAACGTAATTTTGAGGTGGTATGATCAATGATGTTTTATTGGTGTCCATTAGAATTCACATACATTACACTTTTGTTTAACATTAGGGTTTAATCAAGAAGTGCAGCAACCTTAATAAAACTTTTATGCCAAACTGTGCTATAATGCACAGACATGGCTATGTTTATTGGTTGAGAATGTATGTCATTCTTATAGCAGCCTGTATTCACTTTGTTTGAAAGATTCCCCATTTAAGAAGCCCCCTCTAATAGGTGTTTGTCTGCCATAAAACCACAGAAGTAAAAATACTTTCAAGTGCAAATCTATTTTTTATGCATGGATGTAAAAGTTATACATAATGCATTTTTAAACTTAAATTGATTTGCTGCTGTATTAAAAATGTATTAAGCTCTTTGTTAGCAGTAGAAACTGCTCACTTGATGTAGAACATGATTCTTATCAGTGAAGAGAATTCAAGTTGAAGTTTGGATTTCTGTCAGAATTTTCCACTCTTGATTGGGCAAGTAAGGGTTGTAAATCATGCCACCTAGATCAGTATTGTATTATATAATATTTGGAAGTTGACAGTCACTGTCCCCACCATCAAAGTTGTTCAGAAGTAGTAGGTAATTACTTCACTAATTAAAATTGCTTCTTGCTAGGCATGAAATATTTACAATTTCTTTCTTTTTCTTCTTACTTGGATGTCACTGCCCTTCACTTCTTTTCAGTTTGTTGCATATCTTGAACTCAATTAACATTCTTTAGGGTCAGAAAATGCATTTTCCATCTTCCTAAGTTTTAATCTCCTTTGTATTCACCTCCCTTATGTGATCTGGCCAATACATGAGATATTTTGTTCCTGGCCAACTGATGTGAAATCATTGCCAGTTGAGTTACTTTTGAGATATGTTTCTCTGTTAATATGAACTGCATGAGAACTTGTGTGAGAGACTTCAAGAACATTTATTTGGAACATAATGGTGTAATAATATGCATAGCGTAGCTTTTGTAGTTTCTCTTCATCAGCTGGACCACCTCCTCTTGTTGAATGCACTTTATCAGCTGGAGAAATCTCCAAGCTTTTGATAATAAATTCCTGAGAGGCTCTAAAAATCCCTGTTCTTTATATGTTGTATTCTTTCAGAACTCCTTTATGTGGGGGCTGTTTGAATATATGCTGACTCATATTTAATTTCTCTTCTGGTATGGTTTAATGTTTTTATCTTCTTAATGCATTTATCTTTAGAATCAATTTCATATTTTTTTATACATCCACCTACCTTTTCACTGAATCACAAAACACCTCTTTAAGCTGGACTGGAGCTTATCCTATTGTTTTTCTTCTATATTTTCCTTGATTAGTTGAATGGCCCTTGGGGGTAAAAAAAAATAAAAGCAATTTCAGGGCATATTGTGAAATTCTGCTGAAGGAAGTGAACCAAAGTAGGAGCATTACATGTGCAATTTTGTTCTGGATTTCCAAAACTGATCATCCTTTTCTCAGCAGGATGCCCTGCCCTTCAAGATAAAACAGTAACTGGAAGCAAATAGTGGCAGGTAAAACTGAAAAAAAAACCAAGGAAGGTCTTATTTTCTCATGGAATGTACAACTTCATAAAATATTTCATAACAGCACGTGGACTCACATTGACAAATATGATGCAAGCAAGTTTCATGATGTGGCGTTCAGTAGAGGATATTCACTCCGTTGCACCGCACATTCCCTAAGGCAGCTAGGTTAGAAGCACAAGGGAACTTCCAGCTAAATGAAGTCAGAGGCAATGGCTAGAAACTGACAGGGACTGTGTTTGTGGAAGGAAACAGAAAATGCTTGTCATCACAAGTTGTCAGGGATATGTGGTATAACATACCTGCCAAAACATCTCTTTGCAGACCCCCTGATGTTCCACAAGTAATAATAATGCTTTTCTTTATTCACCATTCATTTTGGATCTCTGCAGCAGTAATCAAGTGGGAGAACAGTTACGTTTTTCTTATGTGTTCAGCAAATAATCTGAACTTGATTTGGATGTTGTGTAGTATAATCTCTTATTTTTGATTTTCATAATTCCACCATTGCGTGCCTAGATCATTGAATAAGATACTTGACATCTTTTTAAACTATTCCTGTAAAAAATTTCTATTGTGAGTTTTGCATTTGTTCAATTTCAGAATTAAGTAATTGAATCATATCAAAAAGATGATGTCATTATGAACAATTCATATGTTGATTTTGGAAAAAAGTCTGACAGAGGTTTGCCTTTTTGGTGAATGTGGATGGGAAAACACTTTTCTGAAAGACTTGGGTCCTGCAAAATTCCAGTTTCTTTGTTGGAATGTAAGCAGGGAAACTTTAGGGCAGCACAAATGGAATATATTATCAGAAAGGAGAAGGAGTCCAAGATGGATAGTGTTAAATGTTTGAGGCTATTTCTCGTGTTGTGGAACTCTTCCTTTCAATAAATCCAGCAAAGGCAGAGTCTCAGATTAGGTAATTTTTCAGAGCTGTTCTTCCTTTATGACAAGTATAAGTGATAGATTAGATACATTAGATATGTATTTAAGGTTAGGTCTTCTAAATTCTTTTTTCTGGAGTAAATCAAGGATGAAGATAACAGGTTAATTTCTCACGTGCTCTACTAAGTAGAAGGTAGTGGAATAACACTGAAACCATATGAGACTTCTGCTTAGAAAACATTTTCTGTTCTCCCATCTTCTAACAAATCCACTAACCATATTTGAGCATTTCTCTTTTCTCACTCTTTGGTTCTGGTTTCCTTGCTTCCAAAGTTTTCTGCCACTGGCTTCCTATCTCATTCTGCTCCAACTGTAACTTCACCTTGTTCTTCAGAGATAAAGATAGGGATAGCTGTAGCTAATTTTTCACTATTAACTCCTGCTGCTATTCCATTGTGAACAAGAAAGGGATGTAAATATAATGCATTTTTGAGCTGTCAGTGCATTATACTCTCCCAGTCTCCTAGAATGTTCCCCACACAGCACCCTTCTTCCTTCTTTACATTAAGTATCTTCATTTGTCACCTTCAGACCCTTCAAAACTTTTGTCACCTTCAACCCTTTAGAATTTTTGGGTAACATTTTTCCCATAACTACTTGGTGTTGCTCCTGCCTCATCTTTTAAGCCACTTATTTAGTTTGTGTTGTGGTATAGATACTTTTGATTTAAATCACTTACACACATTTTTCATCATAATCTTTTCTATTTACCAGTGTTCATCCATCATGGGGTTCTTGTGTTAGCAGAGTTGCTGAAAAACAAAGAAGATATAATCCATGCCATTTTCTGAATTACAACTTCTAGATCTTCCTACAATTGACCATAGAGAGATAAGGATACACCTGAATTCCTTTTTGTGGTATTCACCATGAAAAAGATATGGGTGTTTATTCCTGCTGTCCCTTGCCTTCTTGGTAATACCCTATTTAACTCCCAGAACAGATGTGGTATTGTTTGTGCAATACTCATGTAATTCTCATTCATCCCTTGAGAAGCATTCAAGTTGCACTCTGCAATGTTCCTGTAAAAAACATGCTGTCATGTATATTAACTGTGCTATGGATGTAAAGCAAGACTTAGACTGTCTCCTTGTAATTTATATATGCAAGGATTTAGAACTTCATTGCTCACAGTGTTCACATTGTGTATTTCTACATATATTTTGAAGAAAGGCCAAATAATATTAGATATATGCACCTGTAATCCAGTCTCATTTCTAACTGAATCTTAAACCTTCAGAACAACTTGAACAGCTACAATTGGTGAGTAATGCAAGAAAAACTTTTTCCCTTAAGGGCAGTGCATATTGCTGTCACAACTTTTCCTCAAGTTTCTGTGTTGTGTATTACTTTTCTTAATGCCCTAGTTCCGTGTCATTATGTGAGATTATAAGCATTTATTTTTTCCTATTTCTCATTTTCCAAACAAACCTAAATTTATTATTCATTTAAAAGTTTCCAATTGATAAAATGAATTGCAGTTCTTTTAGATTGTCTTATTATTGGGATGGTAGTACCTAACCAGGATGTTGGGGAAAGCATCTTTGCTCTAACTCACAATGTTTTTTGTTCAGATAAGGATCTTTTTCCAAATTGAGGTGCTCTTTTTTTTCCTCAATTAGGAAATACAAAGCTAATATGTAGTAACTCAGTTACAACTGCATATATTTTAATTGAATGTGTCCTCTAAAGGAGACATAGTTTATTTAAGAATGGCTGTTTCTTCTTGGTCTGTACACTAGTATTGATTGGAGATTTTCTTGGAGTCCCATGATAGCAGAAGTGACAGTGTTTCACTTGAGAGTTCAAACTGGATGCTATTTTAATGCCATAAGACCAGGGAAGGAAAGCAAAAATTAACATAAATGTTTCCAGTGTATTTTGCTAATGGACATGCTATCAGAATTAGGTACTTAAATTATTAAGATATTGTTTGCTTGAGAATCAAATACAAGTAGAAAAAACAAAACACTCAGTTGACAGTTTTTTGAAGAGGAATTTCTCTGTTTTGCGTGAGTCAGGCAAAACCAAACAGGACAATTTAACTTGTCCCTTGCTAGTGTGCTCCAGAGAGCAAAAAGCACAGTTGAATTTCCACGGTTCATTCAATCTTCAGTTTCCTTGCTGAGATTTCTTCAAGCCAGTTACTGCGATTTGAAAAGGTTCACCTCAGTTGTGTGGGATTTTGTTTTAGTTAAGATAATAAGAACTTTCAGTTCAGTCTTGGCTCAGACTAGTAGGTTGTCATGAAAGTAATTTTTATTGTCTTCTTCCTCTCTGCTTCAAATGACACATGTTCACTTTAGTGGTAAAAGAGGTATATTTACCAGATTAAGAAATTCTGAAAATAACTTTCGCTGTAAATGAATGTTTTATTTTGCATGCTTCTAAAAATATGAAGCCTTTTGAGCAGCTACCTCATTTGTTTCTTCCATCCTCTGCATCATCTAGGAAGAACCATATATAATAAAGGAAAAGTAATCAGACAGGAGATGTTGGGGGTCATATACACAGATATTTAAATATTTTTTTAAAAAATCTAATATTGGTCTGGCATTAAAATTTTCTGGTTGGGCAGCATAATTTTTAACTGGGAATCATGATAGCAGTGGCTAAAATCTCTAGGCCTGGGTCAATAGGAATCTGTATTGCATTCTGTCAGGTATCAGTCATGATACTTGCAGGCTCCCAGCTATAGCATACTCTGCTAATATAATTTATAGAAGGTATAGGGGTTTTTTTTCTTCAGTTAGAGTTGTAGAATTTCATAATTCTTAATATCCAAATCAGATAAGTAACATGTATTCTTTCAAAAAGGTTAGTGAATTCAGCATGTAACAAATGTGCCAGATTGGTAATATACTGAGAAAGAAGTGATCAACAAAGCAAGTTTAAAATGCCATGATAAAGCATCATTTATTCCAGAAATAAGAGTCTGTGTCTTTGTCCTCTAGAGGTGTCTCAGAGAGTCAAATTGATGTCTTGCATGTACTGCTAACTGATTGTGTGGAAATTTTTTTAAGTTCACTTTTTCTTTATTCTTCTGTCTTTTTTACCCATCTTCCCCCATTGTAGCAAATTAGACGGCCGGATGAAAGCAAAGGAGTTGCTAGTAGAGTTGGATCCCTCAAAGTAAATATGTTTCTAACATTTATTTTGCAAGTTTTCTTCTATAGCCTACACTTTTCCTTTTGAAGGGGGAGGTGTGGGGAGGGAGGGAAGGGGCTTTTCCATTTCTCACCATCACATCATTTTTATTTCAGTATTCTTATTGCTGTTGGGTCACATTTTGTTTGTTTCTGTGCTACACATAGAACAACCTATTGAAGGCAGGCTGCCAGTTAGGTAGCTTTGGGTGTCTCTAGAAGTGAAAAATAGTAACAACCTTTTTAAAGTGCCTGTAATTTGGTGATCATGATTAAACCACTTCTCTGATCTGCCTGTTACATAGAGAAGTGATTTACTCATCTTCAAACTACTGCTTCCCATCTTGAAACATAATTAAACTTTTATAGTCTTCACACTTTTTGCATTTAATACTGCAAAAGACCATTTCAAGAGAGTTGAATATTTCAAATATATATAGCCTTTAAATTAGAAAAAAAAATCAAAGTAGATAAAGATCAAATGAAAGATAGTCACAGGAGACTAATAAGAATGGAGCCACTGTTTTGCTGATAGTATCTTCTGCCTTTTAATGTTTGTATAAACATACAGAAATATTTAGATTGCTTAACAGAACAGGCAGATATATAAACCACTGCCCACCATACCCAGTGTTACACCCTGATAAATGGTTTTGAACCAAGAGGCTGACCATATACAGTCTAACCCATTTTGATCTCGAATTGCCTCTATTTCAGTTATCCTGTTTTTCACTTTTTTCCTACTTTGTTTCCTTTTAGCACTTTCTCAACCACTAATTATTTCTTTTTTCTTCTGTATTCTCCTTGCCTTTCCTGTCTTCTTGGTTTATGATCTTTTGGTTTTGGTTTTGTATGTAAGTGTATTGCATTTGTTCCAGGACAAGCCATCCTCTCTGTTCTCTAACACTGTTCTACAGCTGCTCTTTGTGAAAATGTTATTTCACTGAGCACAAAGAAGGGGAGGGAAAGGATTAATTATGCACCTCTTTCCGGTAATGCCTCCATTTAAATTGATCTTAGCATAGAAAAAGAAGCCAGTTATTACTTGTTTATACAAGTTCTAGCTAGAGGCATCTGTAGCATTCCTCACTGTCTGTGAGGCTTTATCTTTTCATCTTGTGTTTTGGGAAGATGTTTTAATTACAGTGTAGACGAGAAGTGCAGTGTACATGAATGAGGCTCTGTTTCAGGACCACTGAATTCACATGGATAAAAATACAAGACAGCCACAGTTTCTGTGCTGTTTTTGAAAATTCTGTTCATGATTGCAGTGACCATGCATTTTGAGGCATCAGTCATCACATACAGATCTAGATGCATAATGCATGCACATATGCAGAAGATGTAGCTTACTTAGATGGTGGGTTTCAGCTGCTATAATGAAGACCCACTGATAGCTCATTTTGGATTAATATTTCTTTGTGATTTAATGCCATGACCTAAAAAATATATGTAGACAGAAAATCTTCCCTATAGAAAATGGGAAATCCTAATTGAGGATCCCAAACATGAAAATAATCATTTTACAGAAATAAAAATTTAAAATATTATATTTTAATAAAATGTATTTTATTAAATAAAATATTTTCCATTAAAATTCTTTTATGTAAATAAATTCTAGAACACAGCCTTACTAATAAATAAGCAAAAAAAAAAAAAAAACCCTAACAATGTAGCAGAGATTCAGTAGCTTTATAGTTCCCTTGATTTTTCTTTTTTTTTGCCTGTAGTGAAAAAGAGCCATGTTAAGCAAAGGTATCTTGCTTCCAGATACCAAGTTGACTTGTATGTCTGTGTTGTTCAAAGCACTTTGATATCTTGAAATGTTTTGGCAGAGGCAGTGAGAAATGCATTATGCTATGGTTTATTAAAAACAAAAGAAAACAAAACACAAAAACAAAGAGCAAAAGAAAAATGAAGTAAAAACAATTGTGACAAGAGAGCAGGTTGCTTTTTCAATTCATTTTCTGATGTTTACATGTAGCTCCATCGAAAGCTGGAGGAGCTCAGAGATCACCCAGAAGGCAATGTCAAAGGATGCTCTCTCCGAGTAAATGCACGATTTCACTCGGTGATCTCATTTTTTTAAAAAACCTCTGCTGGCTGGTAACACCAAATCTGATTGGTTTGTCCTCTCATCCTCATCTTTTTCCTTTCTCTCTCTATTTCTTCCTTTGTGTTTTCTTTCTTTTCTAGCTGGGGTTTCAATTTAATGTATGTGAGAAACCTGACCTGATTGACAGAGTTTGTTGTTAAGAATATCCTACTGCATTTTAATGAGTGCTAATCAAACTGTTTGACTTTACAGAAACTAAAAAAAAAATCCCTTTCCAAAATCGAAGTTGCACATCTAAAAGTTTCCTGAATATTAAACTTAGCAAGGAATAAAACAAATAGTCTTAATTTAAAGAATGAAAATACTTTCTGCCAGTGATAGTCTAACCTGAACCAAAAACTGTGGCTGATACAAGGTAACCCAAAAGCATATAGGTTCACATGTACCTCTGTCTTTGCCATTAATCTTTTTGGGTCCCTGTTTTATCTCACAAAATAGGTCAATATTTGGTTGAATGACAGCTATGCAAATTTTTTTGCTTGTTTTTTTTAGCAGAATAATGCAAAAAATACAGCAGCATGTTTCTTCTGTGTCACATTTGTTCTTCAATGAAAAAAAGTTGTGAAAAAAGAATTAGGATCTAGTATATCAGTAATGACACCCTATAAAAGTCACCCAGTTCTCACAGAAATATTTAATAAAGCAAGTCAAAGCCAATATAATAACAAAGACAGCAGTGCCTCTTGTTTAGTAGCTCCCCTCATAAATTAAGAATAGCTTTTCAGCAATTCTATATAGAAGTGTCTTTAAGCCATGTATTTTGCATAAAATGAAAATTAGGAAAAAGTTTGTAGCAGAGTAAATGTGAAAGTTAATAACACTTTATCCCTTTGCACATCCGTCCACTGAAGGATCTCTCAGTAATTTCTTTAGATTCATGTCCTCTGTGTCTTCCATACACTATGATTGTTTCATCCTCAGAACTATCATTCTAATGCATAATCCACTAAGGTTATACTGTGCAAGATAATTTTTGTAATGAAAATTATTTGATAATTTTTGCCCCTTTTGGATGCTTTTGCATATACAGCTTTGTATCTGACATACAGTTGATTGCTGCTTATTGTCAAGTAGAAATTCTTGAGTTTATAATCTTTTGCAGGTCAAATACAAGGAAATTGAGCTGCTAATATTTTGCAGTTTCCTGTAAAATAAAGTTAATTAAAGGACATCTTTATCCTTTATGTGATATCTTTATCCTGGCAAATCTTTTAGGAATCAAGTATTGGGAGGAAACTGTCATATTTTAGACTTGGTGATAACTCACAATTAAGGCAAAGCAAGTTATTTTAAGCTACTTATTATTAAACTCCTCATTTAGTACTTAAAAATAAATGTAAAGCCAGAAAAAAAAAATGCCATGAAACATAGTACTACCAAAAATATGCTCTAATCATGCATTATTTCACAGAATGTCACATGGGGAAAGATTTCAAACTAAAAGCTGTGACTACATTAGCCATGGCAGTATGACAACATGAGTTGTCATGAAATTGTCCTGTTCCTCTGTGCCACTTCATCTGTTATTTCATTACCATATTCTCCATGATGGAAGTCAGTCAATTAGTAAGGAATGTAAGTAAGTAAATAAAGAAATATTCCATATATTCTGCATGTGCCTCTAAGTTTCCTAAAACAAGCAGAACACATTGCTAAAATTTGCTGCTTTGTCACTGCTCCTCTGATTCATGCAGGAATAATGGATGTTCTAGATAAGAGCATTTTAAAAGACAATGTACAAATGACTGATCAAAGAGAAGAAATAGTGAACAATTGGAGGAAAAAAAAAAAAGAGGGATCAGTTAATAGTTAATTTTAAAAATAATTTTCATTTTTTCCATACCGCTTTTGGAAAGGGTTTTAGATGTAGGTTTTTGATACTTCTACAAAGTGGCAAAAGTATTGAATGGTATGGGAGGGGGAGCATGTAGTATCTGATGGCCAGCCCCAGAAGTGAAAACAAAATGCTATTGTAAAATACCATTAAGGTGGAACCTTTATTCCAGAATGAATTGCAAAGACATTCTTTCCAGATTGAGTTCAAAGGCCATTGAAAATTTGTGGAGTGGAGTTCCAAAGCTTCTGATCATTGTTGTTTCTGTGTATCTAGTTGCTGATATGTAAAAGCCCCATGCTGTGATGATTCTTGCTAATCATGCATTCTTTGGATCCTCACCTGCAAAACCGAGGCCAGTGGTTTTTTCCATGCTGTTGAAAGGCAAACCATGGGAACAATGGCTGGACATTATTTATGAAAATTTGATTAGAGCCTCATTCAAAAGTCTTGGTCATTAGACTGCACCCCTGTTCTGAGCAAAAGCACACCTTACCTTTCTTAGAAAGATTTTAAAGCTGTATTTCTAGAAACATTTTTTGCTGTGTCAGAAGATCTTTCTTTTTTCTTGTTTTTCTATAATTATAAAATAGACTGTTTAAGAATAACAGTTGATTTCTTAAAACTGTGTTTTTCAGTCTTGCTGTTTGGTCAAGGAATTTTCTATTTTTGTCTTAATCCTTCTGCAACTCATCTCAGTTTAAGAAAACATTTTATCAGTTGAAGAAAATTCTGAGTGTGTGGGACTCAAATTTCCTTAGCAATGTTATCTAGAAGAGCAAATGCAATACAGAATGCCAGAAAGGAGCAAAAATATTATTGGAGTATTAAAACTTTTTGAGGAAGAAAAAAATGTTGTATATTTATTGGAGACACAAATTAGCAGAGACCAATGTGACTGTAGAAGTTTCCAAGAAGTGACATTTTCTATTTCAATGAAAAAATATGAATACACATTTGAAACTGAAAAATATTCTTGAGAAACTTCTATAAATACTATGTCCTCTGCTCAGTCCATCGGATACCTAAGTCAGCAAGTGGTCACTAATAACCTGTGTGGAAATCCTTGCTGGATTCATCTTTACCACAAATGTATTCAAACTGCTGTACAGATTGTTAAGTCTAAGGAAGTTTAGCTAACACTTCTGATAATTCTTTTTTTTATCCCTAGAAAAAAAATCAAGACATGATTTTTAGTACATTTATTTTTACATTTTGTTTATTAGGCTGCTTTTATTCCTACTTCAGACAGTGAAACAGGAAACATTTTCACCTAAAGAAAGGATTTTTCTATAAATTACTGGCAAGTCTTTTATTAATACTTGAGTTCTGTTTGAGTGATTAATAGTTTGGAATAATGGCTATCATGTAGAAACAAAATGTGTCTTAAGCAATCAATAAAACTATAGGTTACCAATTAACTTGTGTTAACTTGCACTGAAAACTCTTGACAGTGGACAGAGTCCCTCAAGAATCACAAGCATGACATTGCTTAGGGGCCTAATTTGCAGATTTCTACTGACCTATATCTGGCCATTAGTCATTGAACTTTGCGAGTTATTCTGGTTTTTAGAGCAGTGAGATTGAAGAAAAACCTCCTTGTCAAAATGCTGGTTCTTGGTATGTCAACACATAAAGATATTCACAGCCTCTTATGGGTTTTCACCCATAAAATTGTTTCCTTTGTAGAGTTAGAATAAGACTAATACTTTTAAATGAAATAGTTCAGTAAAGTTTTGTCCTAGAATACCTTATTGTCCTAAAGATAGTGTTGTCAGATGTCTAGAGGACGAAGAATTTATATTTGTCTTCAGATACATCTTTAGTTTTAATTATTTGCAAATAGAGTACTTTTTTCCCCCTTTTAAAGAAGCTTCCACCTTAAAAGGCATAAATTTGAAGTTTCTAAAATAGCTGGTCATGGAAACTTTATGAACCCCCTGCCACTATCTCAGTGCTGGAACCACCTATACAGAAAACCTTCTGAGACCCTTACTGTGCCACCATTTCTTTTTTAACAATGTTTTCTTTTCCCCACTGCACAACCAGGCTCGACTCCCTTCGTGCTCATCCACCTATAGTGTTTCTGAGGTATACTTTGCACGTGTTCTCTCACACAGTCGACCTGCTCACCCATCACACTTTTTTGATTTTATTTACTTTTTTCTTTTTTTTTGCATTGCACTGTGCACAAGTGGGGAAAAATCAGCTGGGGGGGCAGATTTTGCATGATCGATCTGCAACCATGTTCAGCGTGGTTTTAAAATCACTGTACCAGTCTGAGACCACCATGATGTATAGTCCAGTAGCTAGGCAACTACTACATAGCATAAGAGCATAAATGATTTTATAAAAACGTCCTTAGTTATCTCTTGCATTAAGTAAAAACAACAAATTTAGAGATGCCAAGGCTGCAACATGCTTCACTTGTTAGTCTGACCCATTTTTGGACAGTGAAACTGGAAGGACTCTGTAAAGATGGCCATCAGGTTATGATTGCTAATTACCTGAATAGATATAGGTGGGTTTATGATACCAGAAATTCATTATTAATTTACAATGCTCTGGCTCAAGTCACTACCTGACAAAATGCATGTACCATTTTAAATACTTTTGTATCAGCTTCACGATGGTCTTCTGTAATGAGGTATAGTACCATCTCAACAAGAATCAAAAATGAAAATGCTTTCAGTTGTAATTAGAATGGGAATGAAAGAAGAAATACCTTAAGATAAACTAGAATTCACAATATCATGGGATAAAACAAAGTCTATAAAATACTGTAAAATTAATTTCATGGCCTGCTGTTTAAAGATTAGGTTTCAGCATATTATTATAGTTGATAAATGGATGAGTATCAAAAAGATGGACTTAAGGTTTCCTGCTACAGTGAATCAGTCTTGAGCACGTATAGTTACTTATTCTGTATTTTAAAAGAATCCTTTAAAGGTGAGAAGATCCCATAAGAAATTAACAGTTTGCTCTACCTCACACTGTGGGCCAGGTTCGAGACCTGATCTGGATGTTATATTCGTGAGCAATATAAAAAATGCAAACATAAAGAGCTCACCTACTCAATCACTTTGTCCCTAAGCAGTAAGACCCCTACCTTGCTGATTTTGTGTGTAATTTGTTCTCAAAAGTTTCAGCTTCTCAAGTAATCATTCCTTGCACTTCCTTATCCTTAGTACTAAAAGGTTTTCATAGTTTCAGTCTATGAATAGGCAAAAGATGTAATAGAACAGTTCTTAAGAAAGATGCTTACCCGTTCTTCTGTCAAATCTGTCTGGCTCTACTGGGAGATGAGTAGCTTTAAAAATAATCAAGTACATGTTCTTAAAAGCACCTAATATGTATTCTGCAGTTCATTGTGCCTCATCACTGTATTATATGAAGGCCTTACTGTTCTTATCATGATTATCATCAAAACACCAATATGGAATAAATAAGTTATATTAGACTCATGTGCAAACAAAGCCACTTTTTTCTAAGCTAACACCGGAACAAGCAATTAAGTTTAGTGCTTATGGGTGCAAGACAGAAGCCATCCTCACTCCGTTTTTCTGACTATCTAAATGAAATTAAGAAAAAGGAGTGGATCAACAGGCATTTCATCGTTCATGTCAGCAAAAGTGATGAACACGCTCTTACACATGATGAAGTCAGTAAGTCACTTTGTCCTGTGGTGACTTTATGATGCTGAACTGTATCCCCATTCATCTGTTTAGCCCAGAAGTAAGTGTTGCACCTTTAAGGCTGGTTCCTAGGGTGAAGTGAGGGGAGAAGAAGAGCACAGTTTTTTCTCCCAAATGCATGAGGGGGAGGGCTGCTGAATTTTGCCCTTTAGGAGACATCCCTTTGGAAGTTCCTTTCCAAATTTGTCCCAAACCAGGACATACTTTTAGGGAAATTACAGTCTTCTTGCTTTGCCTGCAACTTCAGCCATTTGTCCGTTACTTTATGGAGGGATCACTGTCTTCGGGAGAAGTACAAACTAACATATTGCAGCTGGTGACTGGTCAGCATGTATGGATCTCCTGCTCGATCAGATTCCAAAAACTTTTTTGCCTTCTCCAAAACTAGCACTGCCTTGCAATTTGTTCTCAAGAATCTGCTATCTGGAGCATCAAAGTGGCACTGCAAGACTGTGCAAGCAATTCATCCTTTATACTCTGTCCAAAGGCAAGATCTTCATATCTAAACTACAGATAGCCTGGCTGTCTGCTGAACCAGATCTTGTGATGCAGTAGCTGATCGGAATTTCATGCTCACAAAACACACAGTACAAGATAAAAAAACCACAAGGTATAAAAAATATGGATACATTATTCTCTGGTGGCAGACTACCACCCTGTGTGTTTTTCAGCAGAACATTCAAACCACGACAGATCCAAAGCTATAAACTAATTGAAGCTAAAGATGTCTGTGGCAGTTGTAATTATTTGAAGAGGCAGGAAGGGATTGGAGGTTCTCTGGGGTCCATAAAGGATTTGAAGTCTAGTTTCTATTTTTAAGAGGCTCTTCATTCAAAAATGCAGCTTCATATCAGGATGCATGTCAATGTTCAACATCATCCTCTATTATTTTGGAAAATAGGAAAGGATGCTATGAGTAAACATCTTGACTTCTAAATTATAAAATAGAAAATCTCCCAAACTGAAGTATTGTTAAATCAACTCCTGAAGCCTGTCAGTAATTTTGATCATGGGATGAAAATTAGTAATGGTGTATTACATGATGTCTCATAACCTGGGGGAAAAAAGAACCACACTTCTGATAGGATCTCAAGGGGGTTTTTTGTGTCCACACATATTTCTGTGGTTCTTATTAAAAAAATATATTTTTATTAATTTAATTCTTAAAGCACCAAGTTAAGAGGTTCTTAATTTTCTGCATCTGAGTCATCATCAGATAGCTTTGGACCTTCAGAGGATACCTGGAACAAAATGGCAAGAGAAATGGAATCAGTGCTGAGATTTCAGGTGAACCTGCCTTCTGACAAAGGTACAATGAAAGATGAAAGAGATAACCTCATATAAATGATTTCTGAAATCTCATTTTAGGAAATAGATGTGTTAGATTAATTGTAAAATTTCATCACGATTTTAATTGTTGAGAAAAGGTCTGGAATTGGTTTAACTGGCACTTGTAGAGCTCAGATTGTAAAAAAGGAAAGTCAATCTACTATCAATGATTTCCTGTCGCATAGAAGGTCCTTGAATGAAGAAATAAAAGATCTTCCAGCAGAAGCCAAACAGGACCTGTGTGTTCTGCATTGTGAAGTATTTGAAGTAGAATTTGCTGCCTGTATTGTTCATAGAAAACATCCTTGTAGAGGCTATTTTGCATCTCAGAGTCCAATAATTAGAAAAAGCTTCTTTTCATCTGTTCTTTTTTATTGTCACCAATAGCATGAGTGGAACTCCAAACGTGGTCAGCTGATGCCTATTTGAGAGTAATGGGCAGAAAGATTTTAGGGACTTCTACTTATTTTTATGTACAGAGAGGTTTGTAGAGTTGCAGGTGTTATGGTATAGGAGTATGATACACGCTCTTAGCCTCAGTCAGCCCCTTTACAATTCCACATGCCTGTAATGATGTCTGGTTTTGGTACAATTCAGTGAAATTGAAGTGAGTTTTTTTAAAAAGAGATTTCCTTCTGTCAAGAGAAGTAAATCTTTAATTCTGTAAAATGGTATGATGATAAAATACAAGTTTATATTCTGTTTAAATTTCACAGTGTGTAATGAAATTTTTCATCCCTGATGAAAACCAGTTAGCTTCATGCCTGTAATTTTTGTGGACGTTAGCAGGACTACTTAATGCTTTATCTAAGAGTAAAATTATTAATTAGGACTTATGATGACTTAACAGATGTGCAGTATGGTATGTGTAGTATAGATACATAATTTTCTTATTCATTTGTCACAAAACATAGTTTATTTTTAAATAGTAGTAGTTCACTTAAGATATTAAATCAAATCAGCTTCACTTAAATTCTTAGAACTACTCTGACATCAGCATGAATCTCAAAAATATTCACCATGTAAATTGGACAGATTATTCAATAAAGGCCCATAGTCTCCTAATTTATACAACTACATTTAGTTAATGTTATGCAGTGGCACCATTTTTTATTCTCATTTGTATCTCAAACTTTCTATTAGCAGCATCAGTTTCTCTCTCCCTCTCTCTCCCTGTCCTCTGGCTTTTGCATGCGCTGTGTGTTTGGCTAAAAGCGTAATGAAGGAAACCTCTTGATCTGCTTGGTGGAAGGATAGTGGCAACAGAATGTTTATTGCAGTGCTACTCCCTTCTTTACAAATAATAAAGGTTTTCAAAGATGATGACACTCAGGCCCACAGCTTCTCATGTATTTTGTTTAGCCTCATTGAGTGCTTAGAACATACTGTCTTTTATTGTGAAAGATCTGCAAAATACTGTGTTAGCTCTCTCTTCCTCAAAGAATATTATTTCTATAAAGATAGGTTTGAAAAATGTGTTGGCTGCATACTGATTGAGGGGATTTAATTGTATAATTATCATTGTTAATTACACAGCAGAGACCTGTATTAATCTCATTGACGGTCACCAGTACAGGGAATTAAGGAGCAGCATTCAGAGAACAAGAGGAAATACTATTTTCTGCAATAGGTAGTTGACTTCAGAAGACCATTCCGAGTCCACCTGAAGATCTTTAAGTGCTGTAAATTAAAGTATTTTATATAAGGCACATTGCAAAATGTTATAAATAACTGAATCTTGTTTTTCAGAATTAAAGCCAGGTAAGGAACTGGTTCTCCTTCTGCTTAGACTAGTTTGACTAGAAGGCAGTTCTGAATGACCAGGAGGTCATTTAGGAGGAGATGTTTACCACCAGCATAGAACCTGAATTCAGTTTTAGGTATAGGATGCTAAGTTCCCTGTTGATATCGGTTGTAAATTTGTTCTACATAGCCCAAATTGAGTAAATGTAAGCAGGTCCCCTGTTCTTTTCTCTGATTTTATGTAGAAGTTCAGCAGATAGAGAACTTGGTTCATTACTTTTGACATACAAAAATATACTGAGCCATTGAACAGAAATTTCTGCATTAAATTCAGATTCCCTATCTTGTTGCCTTAGGAAATGCCATATACTTTATAGAGATGCTCTTTCAAATTTGAAATAATGTTTTTCCAAGAAATAAATGAACACAATAGAGCCAATAACAATCCCATAATCATTTGGGGGTTTTCCAAATATGTTGGCACTATCTCCTTCTGGTTTTCTGTGGTTTTGATTTTTTTTTTTTTAGCTGCAAATAGAACAATGAGTTTTTAAGTAAAATTAGAATTTATAAGTATTTCTCTTTTGAACATGAGCAAGAACTCAGAGCTTTCTATTTGGCAATTGCCATTTAAAGGATTGCACTTCTATTTGCTAGCAGTACCACCTTATTCTGTGCTTAAGAAAAATTAATTAATTCAAATTCTTACTTTTAGAGAAACACAGTTTCCTCAGTGCACATTAAAATGCAAAAGTATATGCAAAAGGTGATTTTCCTTATTCATAGAAAATAGTTTTGCTAGTGCTGTCTTCATGATATTAGGATTAGTTTAGGATTAAGATTACGAACATCTTCTCCAGTGTTCTCTTTATCATATAAGAATAGAGTATGGCAAAATTTCAAAGTTACATCAGGAAAGACAGCGTGTTATTGCAATAATCTGATCAAAGGATACATTAATAACTTTGATTAATGACATCGGGATTTTTTTTAATTCTTTAACCAATGTTGCTATATTTGTGCTTTAAATACTCTTTATCTTTACTCAGCCATTGCTGAATCTCAAATTAGATCCACTATTAGTTCATACATTCAAAATACAAGCAAAATGTTACTTAAGTCTACACCTTCTCTGTGCATGGTACTTAGCTTTTGACTTCTGCCAAATAAAGTTATCCCTTCATATTAACATTTTGCACTTTCATTCAGTACTAATAAATTCAGTTCAAGCACTAAGTTAATTTACAAAAAAAACTATTTAACATTTGGGAGAGTGGTAAAAGAAGGGGTTTTGAACAGCATCTCATTTGACATTGCAGATTTTGACTTAAACCTTATCTATTCAACCTAACAAAGTTGTAATACTTTTTGTTGGTTTTTGTTATGGTGAAATGCTTTCCAGAGCTGCATTTATCAGCTCTAACAGAAAAAAGGCAAATAAATAATTTCTCTTCTTCCCCATCTGGAATTTAAAATTCCCTATATTTTGTTTCGAGACCAATCTTCACATTTCAATTTTTAATTCTTATTCTCCCTTGTTTCTTGTACCACAAACAGGAAGACATTTCACCTTGCCTTATGGTAGAGATATGCTATCCTTTATGAAACAAATTAGAGCAAGCCAAAGAGCTATCAATGTCATTTTCATTTTGTTTGATTATAGCATAGGCTCCTTTGCATTTTCCGAAGGTAGTCTTGCCATTGTTTCACTGTAAATATGTCAATTTAAGCAAAGGGGTTTTTATCCAATTTCTTATGCTGTACCATGCCTTTGACTGTATAGCAATAAAATTGGCTTGATAACTGTGAAGGTTTTTTTCTAGAGAACCACTGTTTTCTTTTTAAATCAGTATTGTGCTGCTCACCAGCATACAGTGTTTAGAATTTATTTGCTTACTACTTCAATCAACTTGTTTGAGAAGCCAGACGTTATTTTGCATTGTGTTTCACTGGCAATAACACTTAGTGCAACGGTTCTTTAGCTCCATCTCCCAAAGCAATCTAACTCTGAAGAGTCAGCTTCAGTAATAGAATCTTTAAAAAATTAGTCTGAAGTCTGAAATAGCAATGAATTAAAGTAGAGGAAAGCTTCTACTGCTGTTAAAGTTTTTGGAGAAATCACTGATGTAAAATGCCACGCCTGTGATTTAATTTACATCTTTCTCTAGTGGGCAGTCTGTTTAAATACATGGAAATCATGTTAGATATCCACAGCAGTGTCAGTATCAGTAATGCACAGCTCAAATGTCAGTGGGTTCCTATGAGCGCTCCCTAAATTATCTTCCTGTTTTTCCTGTTTTTCAAATTCTGCTTTTAATGTGGAAACAACTTTTTTTGCTAAGCATTCTTGCCATAAAGTTGGGATTTTTTTTAAGAACTGGAGGGCAGAATGAATGTCCTTATTCACAGTGTTTTCTATTTCCCTTTCTCATCTTTGAGTTTCCAAAATTCAGTGCTGCTACAAGCCCAGCCCAATTATTATTGTGTTCTCAGGTGCATATCTGCTGTGGAGAGCCTAATTGCTGTTGCGCTGGACCTTGCAATCCAGACTGCCAAATTCAAGACAACACTAAAGGAATCTTATCCTGTTGAGCCTTTGAGGCTCAAACCAAAATCAGAAATGCAAATCCCCTTTCTTCTTTTGCATTTCTGGTTACTTTCAAAAATAATTTCTGTCTTGGGTTTAACAATAGTTTTTAGTGCAACATTTGTTCAGTTCTAGCCTCTCTTTTCTGTAGTTTATGAATACTCTGAATTCTTCATGTTACTCATCCATGACTATTCTGATTTCACTTTAAGGATTCTCCTCAGAGGAATATAGTCTGTATTTCTGTCTCAGCTCAAAGGCAAAAATCTACCTCTTCATACAGCAAGTTCCCTGTCTGATATTTACTATTCAGATGGATTCATGAAATGAAGATTTATTTTTCATACAGCTGTTGTTCCCTAGTTTGAATCTTAAACTTTAAAGAGCTTTATTTATTTTTATACTTTAAAGTGTACAAGTCTGAGGTTTTGACTGAATATTGTATACATGAGAGATTATAATATACACTAGATATAAGATTATTGTTACCCTGGGTTTACTAGTTTTGGTTCTTGTCCTTGAAGGCCTTCAAATTTAATCTTCCTAGCTCAAATAAAAATATTAACTAAAATCAGCTTCTTTGAAGTGATGCTAGTACAGAAGTTATGATTATACTACCAGAGGAAACATGTTTTGTTCCTGCTCATATAGTTAAAAAAGTAGTTCAACCATTCACTTTAGAATGATAATAACTATAAAAATCTCCAACCAAAATTTCTGGTAAACACCAACAAGAAAAAGGTGAAAATTAACTTTAAAGATGCTTTAAAAATATAAGAAATTGGGTGGTGGCTTTTGCTGACTCTTTGGGCACTGCTCATTTGATTGGTGGCTTTTGAAGCCACAGTCACAGAACAGAGTTTATAAGTTTTGATTGCTTTGTTCCTGTTTACACGTGTTCATGTTCCTTTAACATAGGAATAGAAGGAATGTTACCAGCGTGGTCAGCCTCCAGGAAGACCAGATTGTAAGCATGAAATGGGTATTGTAACCTTTGTTAGCCTACAAGTTTGAGTCACACTTCAGTGGGGAGATGCTTTTTTGTTCCACAGACTTGGATCAAAGGAATGGAGGCCATAGGCCTAGAAGCAGATAGAAGAAGAAGCAGTAATGCTAAAAATTCCAAACATGCTTCTGCCAATTCCTCACCAACATTCATTCAGGTATTGACAATAACTAGATATTAAGAAAATGGAATTGTATTTCCCAGCAGTAGCAGATGTGGTGAATGGAGACTCCATCTCTGCTCCTTCTGGAGCAGGAAGGTCTGAAAGGGTGCCAAGGAAGGATCTGTCACACTTTCTGTCTCCACATTAGTGCTGACTTAATTTTTCTTGCTGGAAAAACATCTTGCAGCACTTTCAGGAGTATTCATTTTTTGTGTGTCCTTCTTGAGACAAATATTATTTGATTTTCATGTCATGCCACACTGGCAGTCTGCACTCCCAGCGCAGAAAGCCAATTGTATCCTGGGCTGCATCCAAGGAATTGTGGACAGCAGGGTGAGGAAGGGGATTCTGTACCTCTGCTCTGCTCTGGTGGGATCCCATGTGCTCTGAGATCCCAGCACAGGAAGGATATGGACCTGTTGGAGTGAGTCCAGAGGAGGGCCATGAGGTGATTCCATGGTTGGAGCATCTGTCCTGTGAAGACAGGCTTAAAGAGTTGGGGCTGTTCAGCCTGGAGAGCAGAAGGCTCCAGAAAGACCTTTGTAGCCTTTCAGTACCTAAGGGGACCAACCACAAGAGAACTGAAAAGAGATTTTTTTACAATGGTATGTAGTGATACAATGAGGGAAAATGGCTTTAGGCTGAAAGAGGGCAGGTTCACATGAGATGTTAAGGGTAGTGAGGCACTGGAACAGGTTGTCCAGAGAAGTTGTGGTTGCCCCATCCCTGGAAGTGTGCAAAGTGGGACAGGGTTCTGGGCAACCTGGTCTACTGCCCCATGGCAGGGGTTGGAACTGGACCTTTGAGGTCCTTTCCAATGCAAACCATTCTGTGATTCTATACTGGACGTTCCAAATTCAGTTGAAATAAATGACAACTGAGGATCTAATCTCTGCAGTTCTACTGTAGGCATGTTAGGTTAAATTTACTCTAGATGTCTTTGGGTCTCAGTTTCCCATTTCCAAAATCAACTCATCCCTCTGCTTCACAAAGATTTTGCAAAAATAAATTCCTTCATGCGTATTATAAGGTTTTGTTTAGTAGAACCAAGCCAGAGAAATCTATACAGAATTAAATAATTACCTATTTAGCAGACAGTTTGAATAATGTTTAGTAAGTAAAACATGAAACTAATCTTTGAGCAGGGAGATTAAAATGAAGTAGCCTTGTCTTATGCAGAAACCCTGCTGAAAATAATTATGATGAAATTACGATGCCTTCCTGTCAAAGGAAAAATTAGTTGCCCACATAACATTGATCTGCCTTAAATGTTATTTCACTTAAGCTTGCCAATTTTACTTTACTACATTTGAATAAAGAATTTGTTTTAAAATTTTATTTTAAGGTTCATGCAATTCAATAAAAGTAGTTCCCTTTTTTCAGTAATGTTGATATTTCAGTATTTAATGCTGCATTGAAATTGGCTGTTGCTGGGTAAATAAATAAAAATGTGAAAATAATTGAAATTTCATTGAAAAGCAAAATACTTGTAATAGAAACAAAGCTTTTTTAAATGTCAACCATACTAGTCAAGGGTGAGAGAGTAATTTATGGTGTGCTTGAAGAAAAGAATTTCTATATATCACTCATGTATCTGATTGGAAACAGTTTAAAAAATTGGTTAATCTGGGACAAGGAGTTCAAGCTGGTCAGATAGAATGTAACTCAGACATCCAATGTATACTCATAAGGCTAAGTTGTTTGTCAGTCAAATTCCCAGGGTGTGAAATTATATGAGAATAGGCAAGTAAATACCATTTCTATGGCAAACAACAAGGATAACAGGATTTTTTTTGCCCTTGAACTTCTTAGGAAATACATCTTATTCTCTTTGCCTTTGTTTACACTATCTACTTCTCAAACTGGAGACTATTTCCAGGGCATTTGGAGAGTGTTCAAGATTTTAATCAAAAAAAAATAAAAGATTTTGTTCACAGTTAGTAACACAAGTAGTAGAATGTTTCATTTTTTCAAGTGCAACATTTCTAGAGATTTTTTTGTGTCTTACAAATCCCACCTGCATTTTGATGGCACAGGTTAGAAATAGATGGTGGAGTTTGTGAACAAATTTGGCAATGTTTATGACTTGAATTAATATGGGCTTTAGCTTTCACAAGATACCTGATCTCTTCATATTTAGGTATTATAATTAATGCAGCTTCTCTGAACAAAAAGCAATGTGATCTTGAACAAGCTCTGAACCACCCCTAAAATCCTAAAATATCACTGAAATGTGCCATCTTTCCGGTGTTACTCATACAGCATTATCTGTATGCTGTCCCCCCTGCTAAGAACACAAAATGCAGCTCTTTTTTTTTTTTCATACTAAGGTAAACATTTCATTAAAACTGCTCTGAAGAAATCCCTCTTTGCTTCTTTTAATTCTCAGCTATGAAGCCTATACTGTCAATTTGTAGCAGCCAGTTGGCTTTCCTGTTAGCTTACTGTGGTTTGCTATTTTGTCTCCTTTTTTTGCTGTATATATCACAGTTCTTTCTGTCTTCTCATTGTGAGGTGTTCAGCTTGCAATTTTAGTTGGCATAGAAGATTTCTCTGATCTTCTTCTAGGATAAATAAATGTGTTGATTTTGCCTCTCCAGGACAATGTCAATTTCTGTTGAGAGGTGACTAATCTAAGAAAACTGCTCTTTGCCTTTTCAATCTATATTGTTTGAAATATTGGATAATACCTTTTTTTTTGAATACTGCTCCTGTAAAAGGAACCACTTCAGCCCTTATGTTTCTACAGTGTATTTATCCATCCCCTTCCACTGTCCTGTTTGAATAGTAGTTAGGATGAGCCCTAATCTGACCATAGAATTCCATATGTGTGCTCATAGTCTACTGGGAAACAATCAAAATTCAATAAATCTGCATGTAAAGTGTAGGTGATTAGAAAAAAGCTCAGAAAAGAGAACTCAGTAATGTATGGATGAAGACAGTGACATATTCAAGATTTAAAATTGACTTTTGTTCAGTGTTCATCTACCAAGCATAACACTTAATAAGTTGAAAAAATCTGCTCCTAAAATTATTTTGGCTTAAAATAATTTTCTGTTTATTTCTTCACACTCCAAATGAGTGATTTCTTGTGTGAAATACCACATTATTTAATATTCATATTTAAGTTTTGGTGAACTGAATCCCACCATCAGTAATACTTGTTTTAAAAATTATGTTAATGAGTAATGTCTGCTGCTATCAAATTCCTTGTGCTCATTTTTCTTTCCATTTCAGAAGTAGTCTCAGAAGATTATTCTGTTGTTTTGAACTGAGTTTAGTTCTAATTCAGATGGCCATAAAGCATTGTCTTAAGACCTTGTGTGTTCAGTTCAGTGTAAAAGCATGGTTTGAATAAGAATTGATTCCTGAAATTGGAAGATTGCATGTTGTAATATGATTTTTTAAACCTCACATACTTTATTGAATGTTTTGTGAAGTGCACAATTCCAGATGCACTTTTTTTGGAACTAGACGATCTTTAAGATCCCTTCCAACCCAAGGCATTCATGTGAATGTTTTTTTTGCAACTTCATTTTTATACTCCGTATTAATTCAATCAAAGCTATTCTCTCTGTTCTTCAGAGAACAGAGATAATAATTAATAATAATTAATAGATTAATCCTGTTAAATCAGGGTAGATTTAACACAGTTTTTTTAGTGAAATCAAAAATGTATTTCATTGTTTTTTTTTATTTTCTCTTAGTTTAACCTTATGGATATTGCTTAGAATAACATGCCAAAATCAGTTTGTCTAAGTATTATAAGAGCAGCTTCAGACATTGTTATTCATGGTTTAGTTTTCTCTTTTCTGTTTATTTTGAGACATATTTGAATAATGTATGTTGCACTCTTAGAGGACAGAAGGTATTTTAGGCAGAAGCCACTGTGCAAGCCCCTACAGTTACAAATCAGATCACGTGTGATTTGAAATCTGTTTAAAGTAGGCAAATATTTCAGAGACCATCAAATGGCACGTGCACAGTGTATATGGTACAGAACTTGGGTCATGAAATAATAAACCACATGCAGAACAAAAGCAGTAGCAGCATACTTTCCCACATCCCAGCAGATACATTATCTTCATATGCTGAAGTTTTAAGGAAAGGCTGCATGAGTTACGCACTTTCTCACCAGCAGAAAGTGCAGGAGGTGCAATACCTCATGAACAGGCCTGCCTGGTGTTTGGGAGAGTGAGAATGCAGTTCTGAAATTGTAAACAGCTGCTGTGCTTTGCTTACCCTGCTTCCTTCATTACAGCTTGGCAAACTCATTCCTGCTGCTGTACCTTAGTCCTCTGTGTCTGCCTATGTCTGGGTTTCTGCTGGTGGTTCCACATTCTGCATGCTTTCCTCAGAGTGGAGCAATGTGCTTCCCCATAAGTGCTAAAGGTTATGGGCCAGCTCCTACAGGCTCTGTATTCCTGAGAAATGGGCTCTTGCTGTTGGTGGTAACTCACGTTTTGATGTCCTTGTTCTGAATTGTTCTTCATGTTGTAGTATTGAGTTCAAATGTACTCCCGTAAGAGTTAGCTTTTCATATTGGGCTGGAAACTCTTCACCTTTGTCTAGCAATTTGTTTTATTATAACCAATGGCTTTTAATTGTACCTCCCATAATGAAGAGCTGACTTAATACTCTGTGCTAATCTTGTTATGACTTTAAAAAGGTAAGTAATTTCTCTAACAATTCCTAACAGTCATGGTGTAGAGTGTTAAAGGGTTTCTCAGTTTTCTTTTTTCATTATTTTTCACATTAATTTTTCACTCATAGCATGACCTTTTCTTTGTGTCTTTTTCTATTTTTCTTGGAAAAAAGATTTTTAGACTGATTTTTATTTGCAGCAAAACATATTATGTAAATTTAAATTAATCCAATTTGGTACAGTCACTGTTTTGGTTTTTCTCAGACCAATCATGACCAATAGATAACAATTGTCAGCAGGACTCTTTATTTTTACCATTCCCTTTATTTATTTTTGAGTACTGTATTTCACATTCTATTTACTACTTCAGCTTATGGGAGAAAGCTTACTCTACATTCCAGCATGATGAAGTTACATTTTCAAGAACATAAAATCCAATTTGTTTAAAATACAGAGTAATGTGAACTGAATGCTTTGGGTTTGGTTACATTCTGTCTGAACTATGCAAGGGAATGGTACTGGCTGGTAGCCCAATGTATCTTCTGCTAAGATAGATTGTGAGCCAAGAGGCTGTAGAATGGACAAACAATAAGTCTATACTTTCCCTGTGAAAGAAAAGACAGCCATAGGTTGTTATTTCTGTAACTACCTGTGAATAAGAAGAATTACAGTAAATTCTCCTAATAATAGTTCTCCCTAGTCAGTCATGGTATTATATGCAATGTAGCATGGATTCCTCAGTTAACAATAGCTGTGAAAAGAATACAGTTTTTTTGTAAACGTCACAAATAACAAAGTAGTAAAACATACAAATAATTAATATTTTAAAAGGCACTTAAAGCACATGACCCCATTTATAAAAAGCTCCATTGCTGCCAAAACTGTATGTGTTAGGGAACTGGTGGGTTTTATTAAAAATCATTTTACTGGCGTTTTGATTAAAAATAACATTTAGGATAAGAATGTGCAATTCTTATTAAACAGAAGTATTATGTAATAACTAATTTTGATGTCAGTTATGTTAAAACATGGTTTGTATTCTGCAGCTGTGAGCATAGGTTGGGAAACGATCAAGTCTAGCTGATCAAGCCTTTTATTTTATTATCATGGATTCCTCTTCCACAGCTGCTTTTAAAATTTGTGGGAAGCAAATTATTTCTCATACTGCATATGTTGCCCATCAGGTGAGTGATAACATGGAAACTTTAGGCTGGGTGTAAGAAATCAAAAAGTAAATATGAAGTCCTCTGTGTGCACAGAATTAAAAAAATGACCTGTGAGAGGCTGTATGTGAAGCCAGCTGTCTTTTGTTACCATTGTCATTTGGACATTTTAAGAGCAAAACTTTGTCAGCACGTTTTTTATATTAGAAGATTTGATCTGCAAATCTCAGCTGCTCTGTTCATTATAAATCTCTTGTTTTTGTCCATACACTAGCTCCACTATAGGTTGGAAGGGCTTAAAGATGAACTGAGGAGGAATAGAGGCTACAACTCGAGAGTAACTATTACTGCTCAAAGGAGCTGTTTTCCATTCGCAAACATTGCTTTGCGCTATGGGTTTGGGCTCCTTCTGTTCCTCCACTTTGTTGAAAGACTCTCTCTTGACTTCCATTTTACTTCTTTAGCACTGTCTTTGTCTGCTAACATTTTTCCTTCTTCTCTAGTAGCTTTTATCTGTGTCCTTTGGATCACATATTTTACTTAGTTCGTTTTAGTAGATTGTTTCAAATGTTTGTGTTTTGTATTTTTGGTTTTTTGCCTTTTTCTTTAGGACTGTGTTATCTCACTGAATTTCATTCCACAGTTGCTGAATCGCTTGGTTATTTTGCAGCAGGTCCATTCCTCATTTTCTCTTTTCATGTTTTTCAGTGAGAAATAAGAGAGCCTCTTCCATTTTTAACAGTAGTCTTACACACATAGGCCCATGTCTCCTTTTGCATACACCATCTTCTGCCTTGCCACATCCATCCTGCTTCTCTCTCCCTCTCAAACTGTGCTTCTCTTTCTTTTGTGTTTTCTTTCCTGCCATTATACCACCTTTTTGGTCCAGAATTGTCCTTTGGTAAATTATAGGTAAATATTTACTTCTTCCAAAGAGAATTCATTTTATGACTTTGAAATCTGGTAAAACAACTCTGGGCCAAATTTGGGCATCATTACTATTTTGTTTGCAGTTTTCTTGTATAGTATTTTTGGTGGGAAGTGGGGAGGGTGTGGGATTTTTCTGTTTGTTTTTGTTAAACAAAAGTTTTTTTCAGGGAAGGACTCCATAAACCACTCTAAGTTGCAACATTACTTTCCATAAGTTATTCCATTACAATAAGTAGATTGTGTTGCGCTGTAGAATCCAATTTTTTTATGTGACTATCTATCTGGGGCAAGCTGCTGTGGAACAGAAGAAAGAGGTTTAGAAGCTGGGGCACCATTTGTTTCAGACTTAAATGGTCGTTCCTTTCTGAAGACAGCTTTTGAGGGGTTGGGGGTTTATTATTCTTCATCAATTGTTAGATAATACATATTCACTTTCTAGGCAATTTTTCTGTGACTGCAAGTCCAGAGTGAGGTCTGAAAGATAATCTGGATTCACTCCTTTGCTTCTGCAGCAGAGACAGATGTTCTGCTGGGAAATTACACCCTCAGCATCACCTGTGCTATTCCACTTCTTTCACTACATGTACACACTTTTACTTTAGGAGTATTCTCCTTGAAATTTAAAAGACCTTTGTCAATAAAGTAAAAAAGAGAAGGATTCAGTTCTTACTATCTCAGAGGTTTGTCTTCCTGTGAAGTTTACTTTAGCTGGGGTTTTGTCCATACAAAATGCTTTCTATTCAAGTGCTGCCAGTTCAGTCATCTGGCCTGACAGTAGTCCATCTGAAAACTTGTAACATCAGGGTTATTATACATGGTGCTGTCTTTCCGAACCTGAGAAGAATTAAAAGTTTCAACTGTGTGGTGTTTACAGGGCTGATACTCTTTTAAAAAAATCTTTTTTAAATCTGCATAGTAAACAGAATTGTAAATATCCAGTGTTACTAGAATATTAGACCCATGTGAATTGCCCAGTTTCCCTGTAGTCAGACTAATCTATCTGGAATAGCACAGTGGTAGCTAAGCATCAAGGAAGGCGTTGTTGAGAAACCATGTCATTTTCACACAGTTACTTTTTAAAGTGGAATTCCACTACAAAATTCGAAATTAACATAGCATTTCTTTTAACCAAATAGGAACATCAGAGTAAATTTATCAGCTCCATCTAGGAGCCATTTGGACAGTTGTGTGTTGCTTATACAATTGTGAAGATCTCTTACTAAACATTTTCAGAATCAACATAATTGAAACTAAGTATTTTAAACTCTTAGTACCTGAAAATATTAGCAATAGAATTTTAAATTGGGTCATATACTTTTGTTAGTATTCCATCTAATCATCAAACGGGACCTTGATTCAGAGCTACTGTAATTACAGCTGTATAAGAAAATGTGGATTTTTTTGTTGAAAACTAATGCTTAGCACATAATTTTAAGCACTGTTCTTTGATTTTTCTCACTTACTGTCCTTAGGTCATCTTGTTTCTTATGGGAGGGGTGTGGAATCAAATTGCTTGTATCAGATTCTGACCATCAGCTTAAATATACCCTTCTGCTTAAATATACTTATCTCATGCAAAATATTTTAAAATGTTGCTGAAAATATATATAGCCTCTGTCTTAGATCCCAGGAGCTTGCCCATTTTATCTCTGTATTTTGCATTCTTGTTAACTTCTGTAGCTCATAGAGTCTGTGCTCTCTCTGCAGGTCCAGTCTAGGTGCAGCAGCAAGGAGAACATCCTCAGAGCAAGTAAGTGCAGAAACCTCTTAGCTCTATTTAGAAACTAGGACCGCTCAGAACACAGTAAATTATAGTCAGATCAGAGGTGGGACTAAGTGGCTTGGCAGCAGAAATTTAGTAGCTTAAGACAGAGAAATCCAATCCAAAGGTAGAACTGTAAATAGCTCACAGTGTTCATGTATTAATGGAGAGTCACCTTTTATGTTATTCTTCCAAGCTGAATTTCTAATGACATGGAGGTCTGTGTTGTTTGTGATGTTTTGCTGTAAATGATCATGCATGTGCAGGTTTTATGAGCAAGAATTAACACTCAAAGACAATGAAAATGGAGATTCTCAACTTGAATGCACAACATGAATTTGAATGTTGGATTACATAGAACCAAACCAAAAACCGCAAACGTTAAGAGTTTTTTACATTTGATCCAGATGATGTCTAGTTTAATTTGCACAATTCCTTTTCTTTGTGTTGTGGGAATCTTTTCTAGTCTAAAATTTGATCCACCATATGTGCGTGTATATGTATAATGACAGGGCTAGGAAGTTGTTTTGGTGGTGAAAGAGCAGGCTGTCAAGAATTTTCTACCTTATGCAACCAATTGAATTAGCTGCTTCAAAGCTAGAGGATTATTTTGTTGTACAAAGTGCAGCTTAATGTAAGTAGTTATTTTTAGAGCTATCTGACATTTCACATTAGTGAAAGATAACTTGGTGAAGTCTGAGGAGTTGTTTAATGTCATTTGCTTGAAATTAAAGTGCCATTTAGTAGTTTTACAATTTAAAAAAATCATTTGTTTGTCTTTGGGTCCATTTAAATCTGTGATACCTCTAATAGAAGTGTTAGCATTTGTTTGTAGGAAGAAATGGGAGAGAGAAAGCTTAGTAGTTACACCAGCACCTATCTTCCTTCTTTCATAAAGGCTATTCATGCTAGTGTTTAAACCTAAAGGGGTTCTTTTTTCTTGACTTTTCTTGCAGAAATAATGGGTGTTACTTTTGGTGTTGGAAAAAAGATGTCAGAGGTTAGGGAATTTTAACTATTTCCAAAAAGTCTATGTTGGAGAATGCATTTCTCAGAAGATTTTAACAGAACCTTTGACTTAAGCAAATGACATGCATTAGCGACAGACTTGCAAATCTGAAGGTTGTTCTCTGGGGACCAGTCAAAGCATTCAAAACCTGTGAATTCTATCACTTTTTAAGGTTTAAAGAGGTGAAATGTCAGTTTCTGAAGTAGCTAACAGTGAGTTTTAAGTAGCAGTGAAATTACTGCTAGAAGCAGTAAAAGCATCTAGTGGCAATAGAATAAAGGTTGTTCACTGCCACACAATTCCCTCAGCTTGCATTGCTGTGACATGTTTTTTCTTAGCATTTTCCTTCATATTTCCCAACTTAAAACATCAGGAAAATGTTTTCAGCATGTATTGTGTGGAATCTGCTGGACCTTCAGGAATTACAGTGCTGTTAAAGCAGGGTTTCTTTCTCTATGCAGAGGCATGTGTGGGAAGTTTAACTGTGTTTCACAAATGCTTTCATCTTCTTCTCTAATGATGTTGTCAACAAAAAACAGACATGATAACTTGGAAGTGTAAGCTTGTGAGAGAGATCCCCATTGTTAAAACCAGGGATGCAGTTTTTCCATGCTACACTTTTACCTTACAATAGTTTAATTTGGATCATTTGTCCCTAGTTTTCTTATGTGAAAGTTAGGTTTGAGTTTGCAAAGTCTTAATATAGTAAGAAAATGTCTCATCAGTTGTTTCTCTCTTCTTCGGAATGCCAACTGCTATCTTAAGGAAAAGAATTAAATCAATTAAAAATTATTTGTGCTTGACAAATTCACAGTGCCTGCTTTTTTCATCATGTTATCTTCTAAATACGTACAAAGAGATTGTTCAAAGAATTTCTTCCAGAATCATTCCTGGAAGAATTAGGTGGGCAGTTTTACTTGTCTCTACTTCTTCCTCTGAAAGGTAGTTACTCTGTTAATAGCAAAAAATAATTAGTGAACAATGTCTCACATGAAAAGGTAAGCATGTGTTAGTGCTGAACAAGTATTGTATATGTAGATTAATTAAGAAACCTCCTCTTCTGAAGGAAGGACTTAGACTGCATGATTGTTGTGCTATTTTTTACTTGCTTTTTATTAGAGGACTACCCTTGAAGCAATAATCTTTTTTTTTTCAGAATCTGAAAGCATGTGCAGCAACAAATGCGATATTTATGTAGTGACCACAAAGCAAAGTCATGTCATTAAAAATTAGTTTCTATTATCTAATGCTTTCTGTACTGTAGTTTATGTTACTTAGGAATATCATTACATATCACGTATAGAACATCATCCACTTTGGCTCTCATAAATACCTTCTTGTTCTAGGTAAATCCTTTCAAGACACTGTGCAATTGTAATTGTCTGAATCTTTCAGTTTATATCTGTTGCTCTTGTTTATGTATTCCTGCAGTAGTTCTCTCTTCAGTTGCTCATCTTCACTTCCAAAATCCTTCAAAGCTTGCTGTCCCCTTGTTTAATCTCTCAGTAAGTATCATGAAATCAAACCCACTGTTGGTTTCATTTTCAAACAACTTCTGTCATATTTTCTCCCTACCTGTCCCTCACACCCAGGAAAAGCAAGCTTTCTTAGTTTGTCCTACTGCCTTCACTCCAATCATACATTTAAACAACGCTTTGCTATGGTGACAACTAAATCTTGACAATGGGTAGGATGTCCACTAGCTGCAGACACTGTCTGCTGCCTTGATTGTCCAGTGATTTCATTGTTCTCTCTCTATCTTCCTTTCAAACCTTTGGAGTCCCATCTCTCTCTTGGATTGTAGGCTCACTGGCACAGTGTCCATTGTTGTGCTTTATCAGAGCGTGTTGAGATGCGTTTGCGCAGAACAGAATGGAGTGAATTGTCCTGAGTTCCTAGAACTGAATTAGTCTCAGATTATCATTCTCAGTGTAAAATACTGCATGACCTGGAAAGGCTTCTGTTATACATTAACCAATCTTTTCATGCTCATCGAGACTTCTGGTATGTTCTTCACCACAGATAAGGATATACGCTCTCTTGATTCTAGTTGGATACAGTGTCTTCCCAGGGTCAGACATGAATTTCAATGGTGATAACTAACTCATTTAATTTGCTCCAAAGTGCTGATTAGTTTCAGTAAATGGTTTAAATGGACATCACTACATGACTCTGCTCACTGTAGCCCACATGAATTTGTTCTTTCTCATTGCAGGTCACAGTGCTGTTGACATTACCAAGGTAGCAAGAAGACATCGCATGTCTCCATTCCCATTGACATCTATGGACAAGGCCTTCATCACAGTTCTGGAGATGACCCCAGTGCTTGGAACAGAAATCATCAATTACAGAGGTATATTAAATTGGATTCTTTGTGAGCCTGAGGGTGATTTCTTCCCTATTTGGCAACCTTCCTTCTCTTTTATTAAAGTTGTGAGGTGTCTGAAACAGTGCTTTTTCCAGGAGAAACTGCCTTAGGAAGTACCTGTAATAGGGGAAACCTTTCAAAGTTAGGAGAATGTCAGTTGAACTCAGTGGTGCTCCCTGAAGGAGTCTGTAATGGAACACTAATAAAATACATGAATTAATTTTCTTCCTGTTTGTATTATATGCAGGAAACATATATACTCAACCTGAACATGCCTCAGTGGACTCTTGGAGGTGCCAAGTAGCTGAAAGCTTTACTGTGATTGGTTCCCTCTGTTGTCTCACTGTGGAAGATTCTCACTAAGTCCCTTTCCCATCCAAGATTAATGATCAAGGCAAAGTGATCATTGATTCCAGATCAATTTTTTCCATGTCTTTATCTTTAACAGTTCATCTCAGTCTCTTTTTCCAGTTTCTAGTTTGCCTGCTAGTCATTCCAGAATTTTCCTCTTCTTCTCATAAATACAATTCCTTTTCTAATCTAACACTACATGATCATTTTCTGAAATTACTTCCTTTTAATGTTTGATCTGTCAAAACTTTGTAATTAAAAGAGTAACTGGTTTTGATTTATACAGTGAGATCGTCTTCAAAAGCACCAAACAGCAAGCAAAATATCAGACTTTGTGACTTTGTGACTGTATCTATACTCATGAATAAGTAGGGATAGATGAAGTGATTTTCTGACCCTAAAAGGAATTAGCAAGGCATCTCTCATGTTTATTCAGCTAAACTATCTCCCTTCCTGAAATACTGTATTCATAATGTCTATTGAGTACCTCTCTAAGCTTTGTTCTTTGCCAGATCTTTGTGCTACCAGAAGCCTTCAAGATGTCTTCATATTGACATCCTGATTTAGCAGACTGTATGCAATATCACACCTGAGCATTTAGTGACTCCAAGCAGAGTTCAGTGCTCCTCTATGCCTTGGCAGCAGGATTTCTGAGAAAATGCTCCATACCCTGCATTCAGAACAGCACCAATACTGGATCAACAAGGAATATGCATAATGCATCCTGCACTTTCATAATGGCATGCAGATTAAAAGGCACTAGGGCATAAATGCCTGAACATAACTATTTGGGCCTTTTTGGGTAGCTGTCAGTCAAATCTCTTTTATAAGACAGCCCTTTGTGAACAATGTGATGAGCTGCAGTCTTGGGTACATTTAGTCCAAATAAATGCATATGCAACCCTGAACTCCTGAAATAAAGGATGAAAGACTGGCATCTGCCTCCCTGACAAGCACATCATATATTTATTTTGGTATGTCAGATACAGTTAAGGTACTGTAGTATTATTATTCTTCTTTGAATAAAAGAAGTTTTGATTCTCCATCCAGAATGGATGTATTGTTATTCCTGGCACTCTTATTCTTTCAAAAGTAACTGAGTCTGCTGAGTCACTTTAGTTTTGACCCTCTTCCCTCTCACCCAAAAGACAAGCCTGAGATTGATGGTACCATGAGCAGGTTCAGAGACAGATTCTTGATTTAATGATCACATGATTATACCAACAATTCCTTCATATTTTTGCATTGTAGAGCAAGATTTTATCTTGCAATTTATTTTTAATGTAGTATACACTTATTTTAGCACTGTATGTTTTCCAAATATATAGTATGAAATTTCAGGATTGAGCCTATAGGAGACAGCCTGAAGGACATGTCTGTGTCTGTGATACTGCAAATGCAATTCTCTTAATCTGCATTGTAGATTTCTAATTTGTATCTACAAATCCCAAGACGGAAATGCATTTTCAGAAGTTCCTAAAGGATCACCATAATGTTATACAGACAAATTAGTAACGGGTTCTTTTTTTTTTTCTTTTTTTTTAATATACGTCAAATTTCAGAAAATGGTATCAGTTTAGTTCTGGAGGTCTGAAACTGTATTTAGAAAAGCCCTATTGTGCTGTGTTTGTTTTCTTTGGGATTTTGTGTCTTGAATTACAACTGAGCTTCTGAAAACTATCTTTCAGGAGCACAGTTTCTCTCCAAGGAAAGTGAAATGTGCAAATTTCTAGGAGTCTTAATTGCCTAATTAATTTAACCTGATTTAGTTAAAACTTAACATATTTCACAGTATTCATCCTCGTAAATAAAGCAGCTGAATGTTATTCTGTACAAGTACCCAGTGCAGTCCTGATTTTATTCTTGATTAAGTCAAAGTAGGCTGTAGTCTCACAGATCTATCTATTCTCTCCTAACATAAGGGAGAGGATTATTAAAGTTATCTTTTGAAGCATGACTTTCATCCTGGTGTGTTGCTCAGTGACCATATAGATCATTTAACCACTTTCATATTTTAAAAAAATGGACTGTCCTAAAGCATTTTAAGGAAGTGTCATAAACCCAAGGCATCTGAAGCACATTCCTCACCTGCCATCGTCGAGATCTGGTATGAAGCCCCCAATTAGGCTTTTATTCCAAATAAATGCAGTTAACCGAGTATAGCTCTGTGGGCACATAAGGGTAAGTTTTTAGGCAACATGATTATGATTATTCTTCTGAAAGTAAGAAGATGCAGAAGTTTAATTGATAATAAGATTATAATGCAGAAGCAATCTACATTTTGTGAGCTTAAGCCAGAGAACAGCACATTTATTCTATTAAACTATTTACACTATTCTTGTCTAGTCCAAGAGCCTGACTGATTGGTTTAGTAGCATTGACTTTTCATATCACATTGAAGTGCTACCAGGGCAGTATTTACAAAATCCATCACTTCCTAGTACAAGATGTCTTATTGCTGTGCCCCAGAGAAATCAAAGTTCTTCATGGAACTGTACCAGATTCACCACCTATGCTTAGCAAATACCCACATTTGAAAAGTGAGTTTAATGTAATTCTCCATTTTGTGTCAGAAAGCTATGACCATCACAAGGGGCAGTTTGATGGCATTAAAATAATTCAGAACATCTTTCTGAATTACAATTAATCAAAATAGGATCAAACTGTATTTTTAGAATATTTTCTTAAAAGAGATTGCAGAGGTAGTTAAGATTGTCCTCTAGTTGCTGACTTGCTTCATTTTAAATGCCTAAGGCTGCTTCAGCAAATAATTCTTACATTTTTCTTGTAATGAAATTCATTCCCATTACTGGCTAGCCATTTATTCCTTTCAAATATTGCATGGCAGTATGCCATGAACATACTGTTCAACTTTGCTCTAATTGGTGTGATTTTGCATGCAGACAAGAAGCAAAATGAAGGCACAACATGGCTGCTAAAATTGGAAGTACCACTTTTGTATGAGATTTCGTGCATCTATGAACAAAGGGTGTTTTTACTAGGCCTTTGATAGCTGCCTTTTCTGTGCTATAATTTAAATGTCTGAGCCTGATTCTTTTACTCAGTATAAGTGTACGAGCTTCTGTGAGCTTTCTAATAACTTCTGTATTGTGTATCACAGGCACTGTTATGCAGGTTTGCACAGGTGAATTAATGGCCACTACAAAAGTGCTTTTCTAGTTGCTTTAACAGGTTTCAGCAGCATTTTCATGGCAATACTTATTTCAGCAATGCAGCATGAACAGTAACTTCAGGCTGAAAGTTGATACATACAGATGTGAGCACAATGTTGTTATCATTACAATAATTAATTGCTAACTAAATCACTTTGTGTTAATAAGTAAAATACAATCTTCATTATAATACCACTTCACTGGAGCTGAACGTTTTCAAATCAAGTAGGTGAACTTTTTTACAAAATCTGCCCATTTCGTGTGCAGCACTAGCTCTTCTGTAAAATAAGAATCACACTTTATGCACTTCTCTTTTTTGGCATGTCTCAAAGACTATAATCTCTAAAGCACGTATCCATGCAAATTCTCCTGGCAGAAATAATCATGCATTCTCTCACTCCATCATACTTTCAGCAGGATATTGTCTTCCAGTGCCACAATGCACACTAGGAGCAGGCCCCTACTATGAGCAAGGCTTCCCTTCTTTACTTAGACCTACTGGAATCAAGCCAATCTCAGTAGTTCTGACCCATGTGTCCCTTCCCAGTACATCTAATCACACATGTAATAAATCTGCTTTCTCTCTCACAGTATATCAAGGGCTAAGTTACCTATTTTCCACTCTCTTCCATGTCATACTGAAAAATAAAGCTCTTGCTGATGCCATAAAAGTACCAGCCACTTGACTGAGAGTGAAATAATTCATATAAGTCTCTACAAGGAGGCTGAGCCAAATTACAGCTCATCAGCCATAGTTGCTAAGTGAAGAGAAAGAGTATGTTTGAAACAGCTATTAAAATATTTAGAACTATAACACTGTAAATTTATATAAATAATTTGACACTTACATGCACTCACCCTCCATTAAGCAGAAATGCTCTCAGCAATTAGGTGAAGCTAATCTATTGCCAAACTTCTTTGTCAATTTATGAAAACTGGTCCATTGTTAATGTTCTCAATTCATTACCTCTCACCTTCTGTGCACAGGATTCACTTTTGAAATGTCATTTTACAAGCTTTAAAAAAAAAATTAATAGAAGTTCAAACAAAGGAAAATAAAGAAAATTCATATATTCAAGAAGAAAAATTTGTCCTGAAGAAACAAATGCTTGTTTTTCTGTCTGGTCCTTAATCGGAGCTATCACCTTTGGGTTTGGATACTTGGCATTCAAATCTACTGTCAGCAATTTCACCATAACCAGGAGCACAGACTTAAACAAATCCTTTATCATTACTTGCAGACTCTAGTCTTTTTTCCTGTATGTAGGGTCAAAAATCTAAAGCCTGAGAGATCTATCTGTCCCATACACATACATTTCACTTATTGGAGGGCACAGCTGTTAATTTCATTTCCCCCTTTCCCTCACTGTAATGACACAGAGCATGGTCTTTTCTCTTTTTTCCAGATGGAATGGGGCGAGTCCTTGCTCAAGATGTATATGCAAAAGATAATCTGCCACCATTTCCAGCATCAGTAAAAGATGGTTACGCTGTCAGAGGTAAACGCTCACTTTCTGGACATGTAGTATAGTGCTTCATAACATGTTAATTCACCTGTTTTGGATACAGCAGGGGTTATTTTGGTTCAGATTTGATACAGATCATTGCTGGGGTCACAGTTATATAAAATGCACTCTCTTGAAGGAAGGCCACAATGCTGAGTTCAGATCTTTTAGGTAGATACAGGTGTACACGGGAAATGTACATCCCTGTGTGCTCCTAGATGTTCACCTCTGTTGCTTGTGCATTTCTTGGAAACATTTAAAATTCTGGACAATAACAGAACATCTCTTTCTGAATTACGGGTTCATCTTCTATTCCTCTGCTATAGATTTAATGAGGATTTTTTAATATGTATTTTACTTTGTTGAACTGTTACAGATACTGATAACATCAGAGAATTTTCGAAGAACTTACCATAATATTCTCTTATGGAGACACCTCAAAAGGAGAGGTTCTTACTTTAAAAATACTCCAGCTGCCATATGTAAATAAAAATAGTTTTATTACTGTATTCATTTCAAGCAGCAAATATGATTTCCCAGAAGACCTGAATTCACACTCTGTTTTGCCACTAGGTGCCACATCACTTTGAGCCAGTTGCTTCTCTGTGCATCAGTTTTTCCCTTTGTAAAGTAAGAATAACGATGCTCACCTCATATGCCTATGAAGGAAATTTAAAATATACAGAATCAAACATTATACTAGTAGCGATTTAATTGTGCAGTTGAGTCACCATGTTGAAATTTGTGCACAATAGCCAACTTTCTTCTAGGGGCATTAAACTATCTTTTTTGTTGCTGGCATTTGAAACCATGGAAAGCAACTGCCCGTGAAAGAGACTGCCTACAGACCCAGGCAATGGATGCAATCCAGTAGCTTCCCCATACATTCGATATAAAAATAAAATTTCAGGTCCACAAGATGAGTGTGTGAGAGAGACAGGCAGACCAAAATGACTAGTAATTTGGTCTAGGGAGTGCATATGTAGCCAGAGAAATACAGGTAATGTAACACTGAGAACAGCTAAGAGAGTGAGCTCTGAGTAGAATGCTGAGTGACAAGGGCCTTGGGATCAAGGCAATGCTGTCTTGCAACCTGATTGCTGCAGGGTAAGGCAAAGCACGAGTACAATCTCAGTAAACATGCAGAATGCACAGAGTGATCATTAAGGTCATTTTCAGCAACTTCTGACAGAACCAACCCACAAAACCTAATTTTGGTGGTGAATTCAAGCCGAGTAACACTGAGATATTTGAATGCATTCAGAGAACAGCACTAAAGCTGGTGAAAGGGCTGGAAGGAATGTCCTGTGAGGAGCAGCTGAGGACTTTGGGTTTGTCTTGTTTGAGGAAAAGTATGTTGAAAGGTGACCTCATGACTCCCTTTAGCTCCCTTTGGAGGGGAAGGGCACAGTGTGTCGAGTGACATTATGTGTGGGAATGGTTGAAACCTGTGCCAGGGAAGGTTTAGCTTTGACATCAGGAAATATTGCTTTACCAAGAGGGTGGGCAGACGCTGGAACAGACTTCCTAGAGAGTGGGTTGATGCCCCAAGCCTATCTCTGTGTCAAAGGCATTTGGACAGTGCCCTTAATAATTTGCTTTACATTTTGGTTAGCCCTGAATTGATCAGGCAGTTCTATTCTATTCTATACTGTTTTGTTCTATTCTTATTATTCTTGTGAACCTGTTATCTTTGGATATGGGGGAAAAAAAAGCTTTTAGGCAGAGATAATACTGACTACATTAATGGATGCTTCTTACAAAAATATAAGGATTAGCTCTCAGTGGCATAACATGTCTGCCCAAACCCCTGTCCTTTTCTTATTTTATATTAGTTGTGTATCATCTATAAACTTTGTCTCCGTATTATTATTATTGGGGGAATAAAATCTAAATCAGTAGCATTTTATAAGGTTTAAAATAATTTAGCTATTAGGGATTTCTTTCTCTTCTTTTACTGGATCATACAAGCACTTTTTTTTTTCAGTGCAAGCCTAACAACTGTTTTCAGTAGTATTACATGCATTATTCAAGACTATCTAGTTGAAGTGGTTTTTTCTACTTTTTTGAGTTCATTCTAAAGCTCACAGATTAGTCTGTTTGATAAGCTTTTAAAGCTAAGTTAATTATTAGTCTTCAAACATGGGTAAGTACCATAGATAATGATCTGCAAAGCTGTAGCCAGTGCATGAGTACAAATGCGATAAATCATAGACCGAATGGACATCCTTCCTTAAAGTAGCTCTTCTTGATACAAGGTTACCTAGGTGTACATTCAGGGCTCCTGAAGTTAAAGTTATTAAGATAAAGGTTGTCACTGGTTAGACTTTATCTCTAGGAAATCAACTTTTGACAGCTACAGATTTAAAATTAGTAATAATGCAGATTTAAATGTGATCTTTCCAGCCTAGTTTGTTTGAGTACTCTTGGCAACATGACTGCTGTGCTTGGAAAGGCAGAGCTGCTTGTGCTTCACACATGCTTTACACCATGGTAAAGTCTATCATACCACTAATGCAACTTGCTGAAAGACCTTTGAGGCAGGCAGGAGTTTAAATGTCATTAGTAATTGTGTCTTCGTTGTCCTTGTAAAAATGCAGATTTGCTAAATTGGAAGTCCTGAAGACTTGTTAAATCAGTGATCTCAGACTCCTAATTTTCAGTATTGCAATAGTGTCATGAACACCCTTAAATCTTTGTTATTAATGTAATTCCTCCCAGTCTTCATTTACATGACCTCATACTGCCTAGAAATTTTCAGTTAAAAATACTCTGTTTTCTAGAACCTGTGTTTTTCAAAATAATAAACACGCCTCAAGTGGACCTAAAAGGTAAAATGCTTACAGAACTTCTATAACCTTAGTCATGAAGAACTGAAGTCACTGAAGAACTGAACATTATATCATCTTTGCTCTTCTCCTGTTCTTAATTTATAATGCCATCATTTGTTTTAGTTCAATGTTTACCATTATTTTGTCCCTCTTAACAGCTGCTGATGGCCCAGGAGATCGATTCATCATAGGGGAATCCCAGGCTGGTGAGCAGGTGAGCACAATTTCTTTTCTCTTTTTTTAATGTATTTTTCTTCTGTAAGATTTTGCTTTGTATTTTTACAAGCCTTGCTAGTGCTCCAAAATTCAATAGTCTTGGATGTGGTGTGAAGTAGGACACAGCTGTACTGACCCTCCTGCTATGTGCCTTGGGACATGATTTCAGAAAGTGAGGTAGTACAGTTACATAAGGAGCTAACAAGGATATCCCAAAATACTTCAGAGCATTGTGCTGACATGTCTGATAGGAATGCATACAGTAACGTTCTGCCCTGGTCCAGTGTTTGAGGACATGAGATTTCTAGTGGCACAACAATTCATAAGCAGAGAAAAGAGTGATTTAACCCCCTCTTGCTGACAGATTTTTTAAGGATGTCAGCCCAATAACTGTTTTCATAAGATGCTTCCATTTTTCACACTGATAGCTGCAAAATGAAGTGCATAAATTTTTTATTAAGCTTTTCTAGATAGGTAAGGATCAGAACAATCTTGAGGAAGCCTGGCAGCAGCCTGGTTTGAGGCTGGTTTGTGAGAAGAGTGTTTGTGCACCTTAGCTGATACATGGATTGATTTTTAAAGCAAGTTGAGGCATGACCTGTTTGTGACCTGCTGTGCTCTATAAATATTCATTAATAGATTCATTTTGTGATTTGTTCTCAAATTCAAGAGCATATTTCATTAAATTTCTGTACTCATACTGGGGTAATGGGAAAAAAACGAATCAGTTATGTTCAACTACTGTTAGTCTGTCCATTTAATCATACCTGGCAGCTGTGTTCAGGAAAACGTGAGTTAGTCCAAAATGTTTCTCCAGCTATTTCAAGTCCTGATTTATAATTCTGTGTATTGTATATGAAATTATGGAAAAAGGGATAAGTAACAGGCAAAACAAGGAATTAATCAATTTTAATAAGGATTTTATAATATGTCCATTTTGACTGCTACACAAAAAAGTCCAAGTAAAATAAACATATTTCAAAAGTTGTATCAGGTTTTAGAAGTATTACCAAGTTGCAGGATGATTTAATTTTTTTTAATGTACTTGAACTGTCTCTAAATGTGTAATAGACATTTAATTTGGCTAATCATGACAGGAAGAGCTGTAAAAATTATTTTTGCTTTAGGTCCCATCCATCATCATGAATTATACTTTGGTATAATAGACATCTTCTCAGTAGTGATATTCATGTGAACTTAGATTAATTAATCAGTTGCACAAAATATGTAAAATTACTTTCAATTCTAAAAAAACAAAGGCAAGTTAATTCAGCAGTTTTTTAACCTGCCTTATATTTTTAGCCCTCCTGACTGCATTTTCAAGCATTGGTCCAGAATCCAGAAGATTCAAAGACAACTATTTTTACAACCCTTTTTATGATCACTATAAAATAGCAAGAACCAGCAGAGCAACCCGCTGAATTTTCACTCCTATCACTATTCCCCTGACATCAATATTATCATTTTGCTAGTTAAATATCACAGCACAGTGTTGCTTAAAAGCAGTACTGCTGAAGTTGTCTCTAATGGGGACTACTTCCCATTAGAGGTCTGAAGTGTTTCAGTGTCCTAATCAGTTCAGCAGGTTTGTACAAAAGATAAAAGGGCAAATGGAAGCTGCTTCCCTCCAACAAAGTTCAAGAGCTCACAAATGTCTCTCTACAGGGACAGTCTGTCCTCCCAGATTACGGGGAATAGGAAGGCTCTCTGGCAAGGAGCAAAAATTGGGTGGGAAGCAGGCATGCAGAGAGAGGCTATTTCTGAAAATACCAGTGGCAAGTTAGAAAAACAAGGCTGTTGACCTCAGAATAATTGGTCAAAGTTTTTTTCTGGAGCAAACACATCTTCAGGTTCATCTCCTTCCCAAGAAATTATTTATAGCCTTGGAAGGCTCCTCAGTCTCATTTCACCCTTCAGTCACTCTCAGCAGCAACATTCTGCTTTTCATGTTACAGACCAATTAACAGAATGATTCACAGCAGGGAGTTCAAAATAGATTTAGATTTGGCTCCTCCTGTAGGGAAAAAGGTTACATAAATGCTAGTAGCAAGGAAGAAGATGGGACTGAGAATTGCAGGGAGGCCATATAGCCAAGTTGGACATTCCTGTATCAATTTTTAGTTTGTGCATTTTCTGATTTTCATCTCCAGATGGCCATGTTTATGTTGACCTTTTTTTTTGTATATCAGGGAAAGCTTTCAGGCATCACCCTGCTTTGGGAAGGTTAGGGCACACTTGAGATTACTGGTCACGAGCCATCCACAATGGCCTGTGTGTAGAACACTCAGCACAGGAAAATGGTTTTCCATCTGTAGACTCACACAGACCACAGCATTTCCTGCAAGACTTCCTAAAGGTGTTTGTAAGAGGCACTACAACTAACCAGTTACAATGCTAGAATGAAAAGCAGGCATTTTCCACTATTCCATTAACTTGTGCCTTTTCACAGAAAGAAGCATGGATCATTCTAAATGAGACAGGAGAGGTGTAATCGTGTGCAGGAGAAATTGCCTGAGATAGGGGTTGTGCTCAGTAAATTATTTCTGGGTTGTATTCAGTGACTAAAATTGAGTAGGTTATCAGTAATGAAGGTAAAGGACAGAAACCAGTATTGCCCCATTGCAGGTAAAAGTGAGATCTCAAAGGCCTTTAGAAGAGCTTCTGTGAAATTTTTGCACATTAATATGTTTTCTGAGAAGCAATAATTTATTTATCTCCAAAAAATCTATCATAGAGGAACACAGCCCTGGAGATTCACAAATAAATCTAATGGTTGACTTTTGTTCATAAAGTTAATCTGATCAAATTCTCAGCAGACAAAAATGAAATTAAATTTATGAGCAACATGACCAGTTCTAAAAGCAATTGTATCATGAATTTGTTTAAATGTACCGCATCATTGCATCTCAAAAATTAACTCATCTAACAATAAACTCCAAAAATATGGTTAGTTACATCACATTTTATCACCATAGGCTGTGATTTGTGGCAGTAGTAGACATTTTGTATTCTTTGTGATGCATTTTAATAGGCAGAATTTTTTATGCAATGCATTCCTCTGAAATTTAAGCCAGCAATACTTAGTAAGTTCAAAACAATATTACCTATTTGTAATGTATCTTTAGATTATATCTACAATGGTATGCAAAATACATAATCCAAGGCGTAAGCTTTGCCTTTTGTAACATTTATTTTCATAAAAATCAAAATTACACACTAGATAACATTATTTTCCCTTTTAAGCAGCTTTAGTATAAATGGCAGTGTTTCAGCTATCCATCCACAACTCCTTGTATAGTCTGGGGTAAAGAATAAATGCCATTTTCTTAAAAGTGTTTTTTTTTAATGTCATCTGGTTTAGATACTTACATGATAGCATGAATCTTGCCCTAAAAATACACTAACTGTGACATATGGCAAGTGGGGGTTTATTTATTTTCTTCTCCAAGGATATTAGATTTCCATTACCTGTAGAAAAGGGTTAAGATTCAGTCAGTTCTAGGCTCAGTTGTTTCTTAGAATACAAAGGTCACTGTGATGCTGTGGTAAGCCAGATAAAAACCATCCCACCCTTTTCCTATGGCTTCTGTCCCAAATGTGTGAAATACACACAGTTAAAAGTAAAACTGACCTTTCAGAGGTTATGACAGTGCTGAAGTGGAGTAGAGGAATGGGCAAGGCAAGGAGCTTTATGCAGCTGAAGTGCCGACCACTGGTCTAGAGTTTGGTTGTGTCTCTCAGCCCCTGGCAAAAGTCATGGAGTAAATTCCTGCTGGGCAGGAGCAGGTAACAGTCCTGGGAGGTACTGCCTGCAGCCTGTGGGCTGCTGCCAAATGTGTGCTAATTACAGTTTGAGAAGTCCTGGATGAATTCCAGCACTGCCTATGGAGTTTAGAGTCAATGTGCACATGAGTTATACGTGTGACATGTACAGAATATTTACTCTGATCACAGCTGCACAGATCTCTGTGTAGCACATGTTCACTTATAACACTGAAACCTAGATAAGCCAGGCTTCTTGCAGTGTTGGGAGGAGCTAGCAATGAAATCTCAGTCATCATATCAGCTTCTTTTAATTTAATTTTTTAGGATTTTTTTTGTTATTTATTTATTAAATAGTTATGGCCAAATTACAGATTTACCCTTGATTTTGACAAATGTTTATTAAAATAGTCTGCCTGGTGAGAAGTGTTATTAAAATCATATTATTTGTTTTATCATGTTGTTCTGATATTTTTCTGTTCTTTGAACAGCTTCTGATGAAACTTTTTAATGTCCTGTGACTTTATAGAATTGTAGACTATTATCAATTTTAGGCAATTCTAAATTGACCCTCAATAGATATTCTCTGTGTACTAATATTGAGCTGTCTCAGTGTTAGGAAATCTGCCTAAAAATTAAGCAATTGGTTACATTACTATTATATGTTGGTTTTTCATAAATAGTGTGCTGGTAAAACAGAACAAAAATCCAACCAAAGCAATTTCAGCCCTGGCAGCCAGAGTGCTCTGCAAAAATATTTATGTGCTAGATTTTTTGTTCATGGAAGTTTCCATCTAACAGTTAAATTTTTAACCCAGTTATTTTCCTGTGCCAAATATTTTTCTGAGTATTAGAATATTCCTTCTTTTGAAAGTTGTTCATGTGATAGAAATATAAGGAGAAAAACCTGAAGCCACCTAATATGTGGCCATATAAATAAAGCCAGGTATGAATTGGAGTTTATTGTACCTGTTGATATCACTCAAAGTATATAAAGAGTCATGCTGCAAATAAGAATTCTGATCTTTCAGATAGATTACTTGCATAAAGTTCCAGTGGCTTGAATTTTTTTTTTTCCAAAAAGAGATTAATTTCTGGTTTTTTATTTTTCAGCCAACTCAGACTGTGATGCCTGGTCAGGTAATGCGAGTTACAACTGGTGCTCCAATTCCATGTGGTGCTGATGCAGTGGTGCAGGTGGAAGATACAGAGCTCATCAGGGAATCAGATGATGTGAGTCACAAGTTAAAAAACTTGTTTTTCTTTTGTGTGCAGCAGTAAATAGCACATGATACAATCCTGTAAATATGAAAGACAGTCATACAGAAAATCTCTTCAGTAATATGAGAAGGTTGAGGGGTTTTGCATCAGTTCCTAGTGGCAATTCTCACTTTTTCAGGCTGTGATAACAGTACCACAGACCTTCGTGTTCTGACTGATTTTTCAACAAAATTGTTGAGTGCTGACTCTAAAATGCTTGGGAGCATGATTTGAGTGAAAGGCAAATGCCTCTTGGAAATCCATGCCTACTGTCCAATTCAAATGCCTACTGTAATCACATTTTAAAACACAGGCTCGTGGAAATCTCACCAGATAAGAAGGGGATTTTTTTAAAAAAATTACATTATGATCTCAGAATAATACAGTGAATTACTGCTGATGTAATTAAAGTTGAATATGATTTTCTGCATTTCTGTTTTAACTGCTGAAAAATTCATGGGAGGACTTGGATTCCTTTAAACTGTGCTGAGGACAGATCTGTATTATCAGAGTTGGTCTTGTTTCAGCAAAGGAGAATTTGGTGGATTTTGGAGAATACTTCTTATACAAATGCCTTCCAGTGAATCTGTTTAGGAAAAGAGGTTTTGTTATGAAACAGGGGAAGTAAATGTTTTTTTAAACTACAACTAAGATTTTTAAAAGACATTTGTGCTCCTTTAAAATGAGAACATTACTGAATTTAAGACCTCTGAAAACCAAGAAATGGATAAGGTGCATATTCCTCCAGAATGTAGGCATAAACCTGTTTTTGAACAGATTTTCCAGCCTACCTTTAAATCATACTAGTGGACTACCTTACAGATGCTGCAAATAAGAACACAGAAAGAAAACACAGGGAAAAAAAACCACAGAAAATATATGAATACTGTAGTACTAATTCTGTATGCACAGTTGTCTCAACATATGAAATGTGCTTTTTATGAAGCAGAGGAGTTCTCTGTAGACAACTTTATTCCAAAGAGTCCATCTTAGACTTCCTTTGTGTTGCCATGTTTGCTTCTGAATCCCAGCAGTGATTTCAAGGCACTATGATCATGTTTGCTGTCATCTGAGAGACTTCAAGATGAGAAGATGTGTCTCTTATTGACACAACTTCCAATTCAGCTTTGGAATGAACCATGTGTATGGTTCTGTGCTCAGATCAGCCTTTGCTCTACTGCTGCTGTTCTGACAAGCCGTTCCACTTCACCACAGCTCAGTGTCAGCATTGTAATTGCAGCTGGGGTGTAAGCAGATGAATTCTAGTGTTCAAAACTGATAGTCTGCAAAAACTGAAACTCACTCTCAGGATCCTTTCTCATGCCTTATTAATCCTATTAAATGCATAGATTTTTACATCTAATGAACTCAGCAAGCTGTCTAGGGTGTCCTCCTTCCTAGCAGGGAAATTATTGAAATTATCAATTCTGTTTTGAGGTTACAAGTGTATATGTATAGATTATATCTTCCTGCAAAATACACCATTGCCTTCACTGCTTTTTAATCAATTCCATTAGCCTTACCGAGCAAGTTTTTTGTGGCCATTGCCCACCTCGTCTTGAGAGGACTACCACATTACAAATATAAGCACTACATCATAATGTAAAACCAGAATTTTTTCTAGTCTAAGTTTAGATTTAGTGGTACTGACAGGCTGGCACTATCTCAAAACTGAGTGTATATATCATCAACCCATTTGCAGGGCTTAAAATTAAATATTAATTATAGAGGTCGTGTTCCATTTATTGGCATTGAATGAATCACCAAACTATTGACATTCTGAACAAGGAAATGCATCGGACTCTTCAGGCCACTGTATCTTGTTCACAGTAAATAAACAAGATGAAAGATTTCTTTCTGATTCATACAAGGCTCTCAAGTAGGAGTATCCACTACAGGAATCTACATGAGAATCCTGAAACAGCTGCAGCACACAGCTTCTTTCCACCTCTCTGCTAATGTAATGTCTGCCAGACTAATGGTCTGTTTGAAGTGCCATCTTTGAAATCTTTTGACCAGATCAAGTTGGCTGAGAGGAGTAGAAAGAATCCACTCAGTATACCAGATCAACAGCGTAAACAGAAAGCTATATAAACACAGGTATCATTAAAAAAAAAAAAAGGGAAGCTAAAACTACATATTCAGTGCTGGTCCTCCCCTAGTGAGTTCATCATAAAGAGCATTTCTTAAAATGCTGTTCAGTTTTAGCACACATTGTGTTACAACCTTGACAAACAAATCAGGAGAACAATATGATGCTTAAGCCATAATGTCTCAGTGTAATGAGTGCTGTGGAGGCTTCTGAGAAATTAAACATTAATCTTCTTTGAATAGTTCAGCTGACCATACGTGATGTCCTTGTGTTTGTAGGGCACTGAAGAACTAGAAGTTCGAATCCTGGTGCAAGCTCGGCCAGGCCAAGATATCAGGTCTGTATTTATTAACATATCTCTGTTAGGAATTGAAGGCCTGATGACTTTCAAAGTAATTTTTTAATCATGAATGGAACTGACATTTTGACAGTCAGACTAAGGAGCATCTGTGGACATTCCGGGCCTGGAGCAGGACCAATGAAGGAAAGGCACTTTGGATCTCATCCTGTTTTTCTTTCATGTTGTTTTTCTGTCCTGATTTTCAGACCCATAGGACATGACATTAAAAGAGGTGAATGTGTGCTGGCTAAAGGAACCCACATGGGTCCGTCTGAGATTGGTCTCTTAGCAACTGTTGGAGTAACTGAAGTAGAAGTTAACAAGTTTCCAGTGGTTGCAGTAATGTCAACAGGGAATGAGGTAAGAAAAGTTTGTTTAGAATTATAGTCTGAAATACCTTCTTTTTTTTGAGGCAGTGTTTTGGATAGTGACTTCCACCCTACTCCCAAGCAGACTCACTTTTGACAGCAACCCATGCTGACATGAGCTATTTTTGTGAGGCATCAACCCATAATAATCTGCTTGTGTTTTCTCCCTTAGGGGCTTTTTCACAGGTCTCACACTCTCTTTGCCAAAATTTTGGTAATGTATCCAACCATGTGCCAGCTGTTTTCCTACTGCCAGCAAGGGAGAACCTGTGCAGTAGTTGGGGTTGTAATTCATGTTGCCAGTCATGACTGATGAGTAATTTCTTTTAAGCAACAGCCTCTATGTCTATAATGCAAATGGCAGACAAACTGACTTGGAAAACTCAATAGTTCTACCAAATACCTTGTTGCAGTATTGTGCCTCAATATTCTTTCTTATAGTAGCACATGTTGAAATCCAGACCAGTTCTACCAAATCCTGTTGGTAGAACTGCAGACCAGCTTTATAATTGCTTTAACTACATCAGAAAAATCAGGTTTAAGATTAACTTAATTTACTAACTTTACATATGTTGTGTGTTGACCCAGGCCAGCAACTGTGCCCTCTCACTTCTTCCAGCAGCAGGACAGAGACGGAATAGGAAGAGCAAAACCTAAAGAACATGTGGGTTGAGATATGTGGGTTAAGACAGCACAAAGTTTTGACTGTCCTTTAAGACAAATTTTTTTAAATCCAGCCTCAAATATTAACTCAGTAGCTGTATTATTATACAGCTTTAATATGTTCAATTTTGAAATATTTTGAAAACTTTTCATAAATTTAATTTTGTCATCTGGGGTACAGATTATTGCCAGATTTCATAGCATAAACAGGGTGTGGCATGCAGGAACCAAACCACTAACTGAGGAATAAATCCATAGAACTACAAGGATTACAGGTGGTGATTTTCTGGCTGGTAACTTCCATATGATTGAAGATTCTTGCATGTCATTAAAGGGTCCTTTACTGATGTAGACATTCTCTTTTGTAAAATGTTAAAACATCCTATGACAATCTTCACAGAAACAGAGCTACTAGCCAAAGCATAAAATTTACCCATGCTCCACTTTTCATTATTCTTACCTTACTACCTAATGCTGTGATTTTGATAGATACATTCTTATTAGATAGTAGATAACATTCTTATTAGAAGTAGTATTATTTACATCCTGTCAATAATGTATTGTCCTTTTGCGTCCTACATTAGAATTTCTGATATATATAAAACATACATTTACATATGTATGTTTTGTAGTTTAGCTTCCAGAATACATAACATGTGAGGTAATTGCCACAATAGACTATCTTAAGACAAAGTTTTTAATCCAAAACAGTAATTGATAGAAGCATAATGCTTCTGTCCATTAATCCAATGCAGACTGTTGTATTTAAAAGACATCTTTTAATGAAATTCAAAGTGTTCATTAATGCCTTTAAATTTGATTAACAACATCAATGAGGTTCCCTTAAAATCATTTAAAGAGGAACAATAACATGAAAACTTTAAAGTTTTTTGTTTGATTGCTAATGTCTGAGATTAAAAGCCATGTATTCATAAGGAGTAGGAATGCTTTGCAGACATGAACCAGTAGAAACAAACTGAACAACATGGAGGATTGGACCAAACGAGCACATTACATATCTTATTAATTTAAATTCACTAAATCACTTTCTGCATATGTTTCATTATATGTGTCTAAAAATATCCTGTCCAACCTGAAGAAATAATTCTCACTTGTGTAAAGCATGGTGTTCCAAGGAGACTGACTGAGAGTGGTTCTGGTTTTATAGCTGCTGAATCCTGAGGATGACCTCTTGCCAGGCAAGATTCGGGACAGTAACCGTTCAACTCTGCTAGCTACAATCCAAGAGCACGGCTATCCAACAATCAACCTGGGAATTGTGGGTGATAAGTAAGTACCACATGCTAGTAAAGATGTCACTTCATATTCATGTGATGCACTTTATGGCATCCAAGGGAAAAAGAAATACCAGAGAAAATGTCACTCATTACAAATGTCACAGTGTTGTGACAAGGCACATCTTGGAGAAAGTATTTCATCCTTTTCATTATAGCAAGAAATAAGGCTATTCTAATATTAGGACAAATCTTTTGAAAAAAAATATTATTTAATGGTCTTTATTTGTTTTGCATTCTGTTTGTTGAAATAGATAATCTATTTCCTGTTGCAAATTGAATTTATTGTTACAGTATCCTTCCAAGCACTATACTTAAAACACATAAGGGAGACAGTTCTACAGCAGCTACACATTTTTCTGGTCAAATAAAGGGAGAAGGAAAGTTTCTCTCAGAGTTTATTTTCCATGCCAAAATTGATTTAGAGTATACAATTTTGTCATATTCTGAGTAATTGTCTTTTGAGGAAGGACCCACTGCTGCGTATTGGTCATCATTTCCAGAAATATGTGGAAGAACTTTTTTTTTAAAACTTTAGTGGTCTTTACTTTGATTGCCCCAGAGTAGCACCCTACTGGTAGTCTTTCTGTTCCTCTGATAGTGATTGCTCCTTGTTTCCCAGTGGTAGTGAAGTGACATCTCTTGAGAGCTCTGGGATAAGTGATTGAAGTGTTCAGCTTTCTGTCCTTCCCAAGACTGGGCAGTGACTGCTATCCATGGCTTGAGTTTCTCAGCATAATATATTTCCTCAATGTATTAGCACCTGGAGGCTTTGAAAGGTCTTTCTTGCTTTTCAGTTGGGGTATCAAACCAACTGACAGACTTGGTTTGACAGGGAGTTGTTCAGGTCATCCCAGTGGGTAATTAAAAGTAAAAATAAAATTAAAAAAAAAAAACCAACCAAAAAAAAGTAGATAAGCAGATGACAAGGTCCTAGTCAGGGATTAAAAGGGAATCCAACCAGGTTACTATTACAGAGCAGGTAGTTTCAAACCCAGTCTTCCCTAAAGCAGTATTCAATACAAAACATGACTAGCTTGACAGAAAGTGTATGAATAGGCCAGCCACTGCATGGTTTTGCACCAATTAAACCAACCTGCATGGTGGCTGCAGGAAATGCAGTTGAATTTGAAGTACTCATACAGGGAATGTGACATCACAGTTGTGATGTCACAGGGAAGTCAAACCCTTCTGGATATTCTCACTGCATCCAGGTATGCTTTTTGCTTCTCTAGCCTAGCAAAACACCACTGCAGTTCCAAACAGCAAGAAATATCCAGCCCTCCTGCCCATGAATGCTTCCAGTTTCAGCTGGTGATGTCATAGAGAGTCTGAACTCATGAGGCTGTTCTTTCCAGGAGTGGTATCTAAATGAGATAGATAAATTACTCCTGGATCACTAAAGCTTTCTATATTATAAGGACCTTTTTAAACTGTAAACATAAGTAGAAAAGTTTTCAAATGAAACTATTGTATCCAGAGATCAGGTTCTAGATTTGTGTAGCTAAGAAAAAAGAAAACAGCCACAAAAATTCTCTTACCTCCTGGGAGTCATCTCTGTGTAAAGGGATTGTCAGGGGTTTTCTTCAGCAAAATACTGTAGGTGGAACTTTTTACCACCTGCAGGAGCAAAACAGCTACTGTTACCAACATTATTGTCAATGACAGCTTACATCCTGTGTTACCAATGGCTTTATCCAGTGGAAAAGGTGGTTTCCCTGGTAGTCCTCTCTGGAAATTAAGAGTGTAAAGCTTGTTTGTTCTTTATGGCTTTGTCCTAATTAAATAGGTACAGTCTCAACTTTGTTGTAAGGTCAACACTATCAAAATGAGAGTTTAATTTAAGGTCATTGTGCAAAACTGTAGCTATGTACTCCATTGCCTTCAGGAATTGTTTCTGTGACCTCCTAGGCATGGAGAGTCTGTGAAGATAAATAATTTTGAAAGCTCTCAGTAATAAATGGCAAATAACTTTAGAATCATAGAATCATTTAGGTTGGAAGAGACTAGGATCATGAAGTCCAACCAGCATTGCCAAGTCCACAACTAAACTATGTTCCCAGGTGCCACACCTACCTGTCTTTTAAATACCTCCAGGGATGGAAACTCCATCACTTCCCTGGACAGCCTGTTACAATGCTTGATTGTAACAGGCTGTCCAGGGAAGTGATGGAGTTTCAGAGAAGAAATTTTTCCTGATACCCAATCTAAATCTCTAAATCTCTGCTGCAACTTGAGGCCATTTCCTCTCATCCTATCACAAGTTACTTGAGAGAAGAGACCGATCCCCACCTGGCTAGACCCTCCTTTCAGGTGGCTGTAGAAAGTGATGAGGTCTCCCCTGCACCTCTTGTTCTCCAGACTGAACAATTCCAGGTCCCTCAGATTCTCCTCATCAGATGTGTGCCCCAGATCCTTCAACAGCTTAATTGCTCTTCTTTGGAATGTCTTTCTTGCAGTGGGTGAGATTTAAGGCCCAAGAGAAGTTTTTGCTTTTCTATATTTTTACAAATGTATTTTATGACCTTTTTTTACTTGTCAGATGCTAGCTGAACACTAGGGAGCGAACAAATATATCAGTCTAAGGAAGTGCCTGCAGCTTTGCTTTCAGTTATGTGAGAGGTGGATTCTTTTGAATCTTAGCTACTAAAATGATCTCTGAGTCTTGAGATAGCATTACCTTGGCAAAGGTAGTAACAGTTCTTTCTAAATGTTTGGTTTTCTGCTTTTTTATCTGTTTCATGCCAAGAAGCAGCTTCTGCAGAGGTAGTTACTTTAGCTCATAGAATAGAAATAATGAGCCTCCAATCACAGAGTGTACTTTGCAGTAAGTTTTGAAAGAATAATTCAGCACTGTTGACTTAGCTAAGAATCTTCTGCACCAGATACCAGGATTCAGTCATAGCAAGTCTTCTGCCATTCTTCTACACTCACATGCCCAATCCATATCTTTTCAGCAAAATGCACTAGCAGTTCTGTTTCACTCAAAAGGAAAATCTGATTGTGTAAATCAGTTAAGAAGTATGGTGTCATTTCATTACATGATAAAGCTAGCAGAGTGTTGCCCATACAAATATTTCAGTATATATTTTTGGACTAACATGACTGATTTGATGGAGTACTGTGGCACTTTAACAGATGCAGGAGACTTACCAGAAAGATGTTACAAAAGGTACAATTTTCACACTTTAGTTAACATGTCTGTAGAAAAGAGGAACAAGCCTTCAGTGTCTGTTTTATGGTTTACTGAAGTTAAACCATAGATTATGTGTGTTTGTGTGTGCTCATATATATGTGTATTTTATGTGTATAATATGTATCCAGACATTGAAAAACAGGAAGATTTTATATGCCTGCAATATCTACTGGTGTAGTAAAAATACTGGCAAACATATTTTCAGAAGGAAAAATTTAAAAGTTCTACTTTTTTTTTAATGTATTATGGTATATATTTCTTCCTTCCCATACTTTAGATTTAGATGGTTGTTTTCCTATTTCCTTTTTTCAATACAATTTTCATGGGGTAAATTTTCCTTCATTTTACTGGGAGTATCACTTCCTGTGCACCATAAGCACTAATGGAGTGGGAGACAGCAGATAATAGGGAGCACAGTTGAATATCACAATTGCTGTAATGGGTCACGGTTTCTAACCATGGAAATCCTCTTCAATCATATTTGCAGATCTAATATTCAAGCATAAAAAATTTTTAGAGTAGTATTTGCAAAGACAAACTTAGAGGTTATTCCTATATATAATTTCAGCATACAAATCACTCAGAGGTGTTTAGGTAAAAAAAAAGAACTTGTCCAGCTGCTTTAAAGCCCAGGATTGTGATACATGTAAACACAGAGAATGTGAAAAGATGGGGAAGCACACTGAATGTCTGGGTTTCTGAAGAGTAGTTAGAAGCATTTTTAAAATGCCTTTGCATATTAATCATACATGAAGTTACATTTTGAACTGACCACTCACGTCTGACTTAGGCTAAAGCTGTACTTTCATTTGAAACCAATATTATATTTCTTCTGGGAGCATTTTAATGATTTCTGAGATTGTCACCATCATTTCTATTCTCATAAATTGTATATATCACTCAATATTCAAAATAAAAAACAGCCATTCCAAAACCTATAGATAAAGTTTACAGTTGAAATCCTAGAAGAAAGCAATAGGAGAAAGAAACAGACCTGGGAATGTGATACAGCTGAAGTTAGGTCTGGCCAGAAGCCAAAATTTTCTCTATTTGTGTTCTTAGCATGTAAAAGCCAAGCTGTTTGAAAAGCACACATCTCTGAGTAGAAATGAAAGATAAATCCATTTCCAGAGCTACTGCAAACACAAGAAACAAATGCAAAACTAAGGAAAGGAAGAACCCTTCTGATATTGTTGTTACTGTTCTGTCTTACATTTCTTGTCTGAATCTCAGACGCACTTGCTAAAAAATTAAAAAAACAACTGGCCAGTTAAAGTTGGTATTCCAATGTACTTTTCAATGTTGCTTCCTTATAACAAGACCAAGTTTAAAAGGCTTTCATTGGCATTGCTTATAGTTTATGAATTTATTTGTTTTTTGGAAACCAATGATAAAAATAAGTTGCATTTCTGATCTGCTCTGTAGAAGTCTAATTGTCAGGATATTTTTGTGTCTGATTATTTCATTTGTGTTGTTCTTTGTATTCCATTGTTTAAAGTGTAAAGTTTAGCCCTAGCAAAATCTTCTGCATCATGGGCCTCTGTTTTACAAAGTCACCTTCCTTTTTGACAGCTTTTCTTCTATGAAAAACTTTCTTATTAAGCTTGCTAAGGAATTTTGATCACATATGTAATGAATTCAATTTCCTCTGCTTTTACCTTTGTTTACATGAGTGTATTTTCCCCTTCTCTGCATTCTTTTCCCTATTTTCTAATTCCCTTATCACTTTTCTCAGAGGCGTGTATAATATTTAGTTGCTTCCAACAGCATTTTCATTTATGAGTCTGTGATTTCACAGTGGAGAGAAAATCTCTCTCTTTAGGAGACAAATTCAGGAAATTCATATTGTTTCATCACTTGCTTGAAAGATTTATCTGAATAGTTATTAAATCAGCAGTTTATGAGAGCTTTTCTATATGGGAAGTGTTTAGTCTCTTATTTACCTTTACTTTTTGACATACTGTTGGACATAGAGCTCCTAAATGACAGGTAAACCTATTAAAAATCACCCTTGCTGTTGCAGCAGCATTACTCTATTGATATCCCTAAAATAAAATCTTTGATAGAGTCTCTTCATATTTAGAATGGATACTGAAATCTTACTGAAGGATTTAGTCAGCTTCAGTTTTAAGTTTGTCATCCCAAAAAAAAGGTTTAAATCTTTTGTATTTGTGAGGCTTGCATGTAATTACTGCTGTTAAAATATAGTGGAACATCTGGAGTGGAGGGAGGAGAGTGGAGAAACTGGTCCAACTCCAAAATTTCTCATGCAATATCAGCCTGATATATATCATCATATGAGTTAGAATATGAGTTATGGGCAGAATCCTGGTCTCTCCCTGCTCCAGCTTAATGCCAGCTTGGGTAAAAGCAAATATACTGTGAACAAAAGTAGTAGTTGTAGTAGTAGTATCATGTAACAAATGGCTGCAAGAAAATGCTTGTTAGAGAAAAGACAGTACATTAAATGTCACAATATTACATTTTGCTAAAGTGACTTCACTTCCGGTTCTACTCAAAAAACGATGGTGTTATAAATTTTGATCATAGCCTAATGAATGCAGGAACACAGAGTAATGGTTTGAAGGTGATTCAGATGTAGATGTCCTCTCCTTCCTTGTGCCCTGTCACAAATATTCTCCTTTTCAAGAAGAAATGTTTAATATCTGTCACAACAACTCTTGATAATCATTAGGGAAATCTTCAGATAAGCTGTCATATTGACAAGTCATCTCATCTAATGCACATCTTCCAAAAACCACAAAGGAATGTGTCAGCCAAAACAGAGATGAAAAAAGAACTTGTGAAATGGGACAGTGCAAGTCCCAGGGAGTCTTCTGTACCAGTAGGAAACTACAAAGTGTGACAGGTAATAAAATTTCATGCTGTAGAGGTGACCAGTGCAAAACTAACACACAGCAGTGTGTTATTTTCCTAACTGTGTTCAACACAAGCATGGGCTCCTTCCTGAATTAGCACATTTAGAATCACAGCTCAATAGTAGCACATGACAGAAAAGAGCAGATAATAAAGAAGACAGAATACTTTGAAAATCCTATCTTTGAAAACAGAGAGAATCTATTTGTTTGAGGAAAATAAAAATTATTATTTTTATAGTCTATTTTTGAGGCTTAAGTTAAGAATTTTAAAAGTCCTTGGAGAGATAAGTTTTGTTTTCAAGAAAATTTCAGCTTCTAGAAGCCAAAGTATCTTTCACTTAAATGAATTTCAACTTTCTAAATGCCTAGAGCATATACAGGAATTTGAGTTCCCAAGTCACTGAGAATTTTTTGAGGCTTGAAATTTTACTAATATCCTAGAAGAAAGTAATGAAAACTAATAAAGGCAGTAGATACAGAACAATCAAAGATGTGGTAAACACTGAAGATGGCTCACTGTTGTCACTGGTAGGAGTCACAAAACTAGATTAAGTAATATTTGGCTGTATATACAGCCAAATATGTATTGATATATAGAGGAGTAAAGAATATAAGTAAAATTTACAGGCTGGAGGTTTATATCCTAAGAAGTAAAGATTTAAGGAAAGATTTGTGAATGATCTAAATACAAGTTCTAGCACATATATATATAAAGAGCTAATTTCCTCTTGAATTAGAAGATGAAATTTGCCCTTACTTTTGTATTCCCAGGACAAGAACCATTAAATTTCTTAAGTGGTCAAAAGATGGACTGTGTACTAAAGTAATACCAGAACTCAGGCTGTTTAGTTCAGCAGATGTTCTTACAAGATTACTTGATTACCTTCCAGTAATAGTGAGCTGCATGGAGAACAAAATGAATAAGGTTTCTATTTCAGCAGCAATGCCTATGTATTCAAGTTAGAGTGATTCAGAGTGTAAGTAAAGCATAATTTTAACAGTGATAGTAATTAGTTATTAGGAAACTAAATCAAATGCTTTGATATTCATATCAAAGTGAGATTGAATATTTATTTACAATTCCAACAGAAGCAAGTTCAGGGAGGTTCTCGTGCTATTTTAAATACCAAATCATAAAAAAGATACTTATTTCTCCTGGTTGCAAATAATCTCTTAAGTATTATTTCAGAGAAGTAAATTAATTTTTATGTACAATAAAAATGGACAATACATAGTAGAAGCAAAAAGTCAGAAGACTAGTACCAGCAGAAATTACACAACAGAGCTTAGCATCATGCTGGAAAATATTTTGGATTGTTGAGATTGCTGTCTGTAGCATTGATGGTTAAACCAGAATCTGGGATCAATCATTAAATCCCTAAGTCTTTTATGTGTCACTTCATGACACAGGGACCCTGTTTTGAGAAATAGAGATTGACTTTTTTACTCTGGCAATGAATGGAAGAGAAAATGAGAGACTGAAGCCATTTTAGGAAATGGCTTTCTTGGGAAGCCTGTCAGAAAGAAATGGACATCTAAACTTTTAACCTGAATAATTTGAATATTTTTCCATCACTTCCTATCAACATTAGTATGCATTCAATCTGACAGACCCTCTTTATGAACAATGAGGAGAAATGTGGCGTGGATTTACGAGGTGATAGAAGAGGATTTTAGATTTTGTGTTAGCAGTGACTTTGGGCACGTGTAACAGTAGTATAGGGACATTGACCCAATCTTCTTCTCACATGCCCCAGTCAGACAGGACATGAGTGTCTGCAGCACAGAAATGATCTTTGAAATGCCAGACTGAAGCCGCCTTGTACAGGCTCAGCTGGCCATGGACTGGGGAGGAAGGTTGACTTTGTTGTTGTTAACTGTCCAGCCAGCTGATACGGAGAAATGGCTCAAGAGTCATACATTGATGACTGATATCATGGTCCATTTCAATCATGAATATCTGATTTCAGGGGTTTTTTTAAAGGTATATTTATAAATCTTCATGTCTAATTAAGATTTTTTAGCATTTAATTGCCCTGCATTTAAGAGCATAAAAACATCATTTCTATTGATTTCATATTCCTGTTACAAAGGACACTATCTAAAAATAGTTTCACAGCAAAACTGACTTGGAAGAAGTATATGTAAAAGGTAATGCTGCTTTCATAATTGGGAATTCATAACAAATCATTAATTGTTTTAAATAAGGTCTTGATAGGAGTAACTTTCAGAGTTTTGGACATTTTTTCTAATCCTGCCTCTTGCAGCAGGGTATGAAGCTTCTCATGAATGAAGTGGCATCTTTATTGACTATGGAGTTATAAAATTAGGATAATTACAGCTCTTTCCCCCTTGAAGTTAAGACGGTGACAGTTATTATGCCTTGAGACCTATTTCCTGAATAAGAAGCTAAAAGTGTGAGTAAAAATGTTTCAATGGGGCCCATCTCCAAATATTTTCCCATTATCTGTAATCCTCCTTCCAAAATGTCAAGTTGTTTAACACTTCATTTTGCTTTGTTTTGAAGTCAAGAGTAAAGTTCCTCCATAGACACTGCAAGGAAAGATGAACTGTACTTTGCTAGCATGTCCAGTTGAGCCTAAATCCTTCCATAACTTTACTCTTCATTCCCATCCAAACTGTAAGAGAAAGACGTTCCCGTGCACTCCCTTTCTCTCCCATTGGCTGGCCGTGCAAAGAGGAAGCATTTCCCATGGTGATTTTGAATATCTAGAGCCACCAAGGGGGACACAGCTGGGCACAGAGCTTCCCTTTGACCCCAGGAGACTCTCTCCTTCCCTGGCTCTTTATTATACCCCTTCTGCTTCCTTTACCCTCAGGAAGCCAGATGTTTTTAAAGAAGAAGGGACACAGAGCTTCCAGAACACTGCGGAGACAGGCCTACCAGATTGGTGAGCACTGTTTTTGAACCACTTGGGACGGTGAGGCACGTGCATGCTCACAGGCAGGCTCGGCCAGGTGTCTGTCAGGGCAGAGCTTGGAGCACAATTCCAACCAACATTTGCCTACAGGAGCAGATGGTCTGTTACTCTCTCCATTAAGTAGCACTGCCTTTTCAGTTAAATTCTTATGCACCAGTGCACTGTAGACATGGCTCCACAACATTGCTAAAATGAAAATGCTTACATTACTCATCAGTAGCAGCAAACATCTTTATCCATCAAGGCTTTTCCCTTTTAAAAACTGAGCCAATTAGGAAAAATCCTGATTGAAGGTAGTAGTGGAGTCCAGGGAAGTCACTGCTGTGATTCTTCAGTTGTAAGAGGAGTTGGACCTCAGTGATCCTCGTGGGTCCCTTCCAACTCAGGATGTTCTGTGAGTCTATAATACTGCATACTTGGTTTTCCACCACTGTGCTGGTCATCTCTAAAGCAGGCTAACTGCTTTAAACATTCAGGAAATCTCTAAACTATGCACTATGCATTTTTTTCCAAAACACACATGCAATTATGTACTATGTCTTACTTAGGGAGATGGTTTAATAATATAGATTAATTTTCAGAACTTGCCCTCTAACACGGACAGGCCTAAGGAGCAGGAGTGATGACAGAGGGAGAAGAAACCACCTGACATTTTCTCCATTAACAAACAAAAGCAATGAGTTTCTATAGTTTCATTCATGTAGGAAATAAAAATAGGTAGAAAAGGAATGAAAATCCTATTGAAGACTGTACCTGAAAACTTTACATGTGAGGATCCTCACTAGGGTAAATGGGCCCATTTTTGTAAGAAAAAGTTGGAGGATTGGGTTATAGCTTAATGTTTGCATACTGGAAAACAAAACAAATTGCTGTTCCCGGGACTGAGTCAATCTGCCATATCCCTGGCTTTCAAAAAACTGGTTCTTGTTTAGCAATTGGTTATTCATGCCGAAACCAGGTTGTTATAAATCTAGATTTTTATCGTGTAATGGACTAAACCTTTAGCTATACTACACATCCAAAAAAATGTACAAGAATCTGTTGTATTTAAAACATTTTAAATTAATGTGAAGAACGTGATACAGACTGTCTGCTTTATCTGAAATTACTTAAAAGCTGAAATCTACCAGCAGGTGATGGACTTGGAATTCCTCATACAAGTCAGTTCACAACTCATTGCTGCTGCATAAAACATTAAATGAGCCTTTAGTCTCTTCTAGGCAGTGTGAGGGAAAGCACCAACAAAAACCAGCCCGTAGAATAAGTCTTCCTACCCAAAGCATGAGCAATAAAAAATGCTTCTGCTTCCAGAGCAGGAGAAAAGGCAATGGGCATTTTGTTATGTTAAAATCATCTTTGTGCTTGAAGGAATATGGTCCAGTATTGTAGAGACAAATGAAGTTCTAGTTCCTTCCACTAACTAGCAGCTGTCAAAAAAATTAAGTTGCTGGTCTCAAACAGGATAAGTTTCTCAGTTCCTTCACTTATTTCTAACATTGTAGTTTACTCTTTATGGAGAATTTTAATTTTTTTTTTAGTAAACAAAAATCAATGCCATATTTCATTTGGTATTTTCTAAAAAATAACTATTTGTTTTAGGACACAGCTGATGACAGAGAATTTTTAAAGGTCTTTTTATATTGTCTCTAACCTGTGGCTTCCCAATCATTTTTGTTCTGAAGACAGACATTTTTCCAAGTGATTAAGTTATGATTCTGTAAGGGGTGGAGCTTCCTTCATTGTAACTGCTTCACTGTGAGGCATTGCTTTTAGGGACTGCCTTTCTACCTGTCCTAGAGACATCCCTACTATAGATCTATAGCAGTTACACCAATTTACAGGTGTAAACAGAATGAAATAATTTTAAATTCATTTTAAATTTATTTAAAATTTACTCTTGCAGTTGAAGCTAAAGTAAAATGAAAAGGTAAGAAATTCTGTGATTACAATGCCATTTTACTGTGTGTCAGATTTGGTGATATTATTTGCTAAATGTAAACAACTGGCACTAATTACATCCATCGTATATTTTACTTTCAGTTGTGTCAGTATAAGCCAATTGTCATTTCATGAGTGCTCTAAATGAAGTAATTGCAGAACCACAGTTGCCCTTCAGACTCACCAGTGCACTGAAAAAGTGAAAATTTTTCAGTGACTCCATATTGACTCACTTCCTTTGTAAGAAGGAAGATAAAATAAAAATCTTTACCTGTGTAATCCTGTCCAATTTCTTAGAAAAACTAATGGATTTCTGGTAAGTGTACTGTTAAGGTTCATTATCTTCAGCCAGCAAAAATAGCCAGGGATAGTTTTTTAATTAGTGGAAACCGGCAGTTCTTAGGCTGCTTCTTACACTCAAAGGACACACACTATTCTGGATTTAGAGTGAATTAAGCACTCAAGAGTCAGTACAATGGCAGAGCAACTGAAGACAGCTGTTATCAAAGCTTTGGTCTTGTTCTTTTAGCATTTATGGAAAAAATTACAATTCACACTGAAATGCTTGCAGCTGAATGTACACAAGCAGCAGATAAGGACGTGATTGAGGACCCTTCATGCAGGACTGTGCCCACAGTACATAAGCACCTGGCTTCTATGCATGAGACTTTTTTCTGTAGCACTCCCATGGCTCTCTGTTTTTCTGACCTCTCTGATGTTTTGTCATTCTGGCATATATATGAGTGGGAGTCTTCTGAAGCAGGTCAAGGAAACAGTGGAAGAAAATCTATTCTCATCCTGATATAGAAAAAAAACATCGACGGCATTAGACAGCTCTCATGGTTACTTCAGCAAAAAGTTGAAGACCTCTAATTGAAGGCCTCTAACCAAGATCCCTAAAAGTTCATAAATGTGACGTGAAAAAAAAATATTCTGCAAAGTAACATTTGCAGCAACAATTAAAGGAACGGCAAAAAGCACCAAAGTACCATTCTTTAATATTTCTGTCAAATAGAAAAAACTTACATAGTTATGTCGAACAAGCCAAAAGCTGCTATAATTATTCCAGCTTTCTTCACAAGCTGGCCTATTTTCCTAGGGAAAACATACAGCATCTGTTCAGAGTGATCCAGGGAAATACCACAGAAGGTAAAAGGAAGATACATTATGAGAACATGATGAAATACACTTAAGAATTTTGAAACAAATACAGTTTCAGAAGTGTGTCCATATGTTACTACATACACCATCAAAATTGGATTTTCTTCTGCTTTCAAAAACCATACAAGTCAAAACACAGAATTCCTATTACTGTTATTCGTTCACTGAATTGCATTCAGTGAAATGTATTCATCAATTTATATTCAATGTAAATTATGTTCTACAGAAGCTGGATTTTAGTTGGCTAAAAATAATGGCATCTATGCACCATTCTGCGACCTGCAAATTACTGATATACAAAGTACTCCTCTTGGCCATGAGGTGAGAAGTGGGTGACAGACTCTGTCTTTATGCCTCGCTGCATTCATCTATTCATTTTGAAATCTGTCACCTCAGCTGAATGAGCAGTTAAAAAATGAGAGTTAACCTTAAAGGATCAAATCCATATCCCATCTTTCCTCAAGAAGAAATGTCATTGAGCTTGATGAGATCTCTGAATACAACAAGTAGTCCATTGGTTATTTGATGAAAATTTTTATTTGGCAAATTCTTTGTTATTTTGGAGGTAGAACTAGAAGTTGACTGGGATCTTTGCATGCAATGGGAATTTCTAGCAGGTCTTTGTACCTCAGTTAAACCTGTTCTTCTGGAACATCTCTTTAGCAGGTAAGAGACTTCCTAAGTTGCAAAAGTAGTACAAACCACTGTTGCCAGTTTGTGGGAACATATCCAGAATGTGCTAGGCTCAGGGCACCTCTAGTTGAAGTTTACAGTCAACTGCTGTATTTTAGAGAGCAGCTGGACTACTTTGGTCTCTAGTGTGATTGTGTAGAATCACTGCTAAGCACTTCCATTTTCACTGTGTGTCCAGGAATCTGTAGCTCCTCAGAAGTTTTGAAGAATCATGTCTTTCACCATATAACTGAAACACTTGAGATACTTTCAAATAAAGTAAAACAGCAGGCAAGAAAGGTTGGCCAGCTCTGCTTTTGAACTCACAACAGACACTTGTGCATGCATCTGGTGCATTATGGTGCATGTGTATCTTTCTGTATCAGTGTCCAGGATCTCTGTAAAGCACACAGGTTCCAGGTGCTGACTGTGATGGTGCATGCACACATTTTGCAAGTAAAGGTTACCAGAAGACCTGGGTTCATAAAAGCCCAGGCTGCTGCATAGAGAAATGCAACAACCACGAGTGTTTCTGTTAGTCACCCAATAGTAGCAGCTGGATGTGGCTATGGGCAGCGAGGACAGGCAGTGACTGTCAGGTAATGAGGTTGCATTGAATGAAGGAGACTCCTGTGGCAAAGAACATGGTGGAAATGGTCCTGGAAATTAGTAATGAACTATGGGTTTTGTATACTGTGACAATGGCTTGATAAGTGAGTCCTAAAAGTTCTAGTCCCATTTTAACTGGGATCTCTCATTTTATTGCAGAGTGATAGGTGATTTTTTGAACATTTGCTGTTATTTGTTTTCTATATTAAATTATAAAACTGAGGGGTTTAATTGCATGTATCAAACTGCTGCTGTTAAGGGCTCACAGAAAAAGCTGACAGATTGATAATTAATGACAGTGAAGCACAACAATAGGATCAACAAGAGTGAATTAACATGTGTTGATTTCTGTGTGAAAGAGAAAATTACACTGTAATTTAGGGTACTTCAAACTGGCACTTAAGACACAGAGAATTCTTTGGTCTTGACTAAAATGTTGCTATTTCTTTTGAGAGTGGAAAGGAGAAAATTTACATTCCTGATGTCTATTTTAATGAGGTTTGCATCATTTTCTTCTTAAGCACTTAAGCTTTCTTGTATATCTTTTCAGTTCAAAGACAGTTCACTTGACAGCTCAAGTGTTGAATAAGTTTTCCACAAACTAACTTTGATAACCAGAATTTTTCATGAATCTAGAAGGTGTTCCTGCTGTACTGCCATCCTGCAAGTCCTCTCTTCAAATCAATGAAAGCAAGTGTCAGCTGCAGTGTCACACATCTGCTTACTGGATGTTTGCTGCTGCCATTGCACAATAGTTACCCTCCAACCAATTTCCAGATTGTACTGCTCATTCTGTTCCACAAAACTGAACAAGAAGGATCAGGAAACTGGGATAGTAGAGTAGACACTCTGTTTATCAGACTGACAAAATTGGCAGAGAATATAAAGATGTAGTTAAAAATACATGCACTCTTTATGCAAATTATGCAGCTTCAAAAATGTGTGTACAATACACATAATATTTATGCAGACACAATCTGGTCCAGGTGTTGAGAAAAAGTTTGGATTTGTTCCTTATTTATGTATATGAATAGTTTCATAAACTGTATGCAGTCCTTAAATAACAAATTTTCTTCAAGGTATTAACAAAAGATGATCAGATGTGATCTGAAACATACCTGAGTATAACTTTTTTAATAAGTTGCAGCATGTTAGAAAAGCACATCCCCTTTTTGTGCACAATGTCACTCTGACTTTGAAAATCACCAGATGAAATTGAGTAATTTTGCCATCTGGAAATTAGACTTCCCATCAAAATCTACTTTACATTGATTAAGGTATTCACTATTATATTTTAGCACCTGTTACAGTTCTGTCCATAAAGGAAAAAAATCCAAGAATAGCACTCTGACAAGATATTTTAAAGGATTTATTGTAGTAAATTAGACCATTAATCTAGCTAGTCCAGTATCCTGCCCTGCTTCAGAATATAGCTTCTGATTTGTACCTGCTCAGACAACAGTGAGTGTTATTTCTCAGCTTCATGGCAATTTGTCACCTGCCTTTTAAAACAATCTTGTCATGCTATACTCAAATGCCAAAGTCATCTATTCTTTCAGAATCTAATTGTTTTCATTATTTATTCCCTTTCCTTTTATATCCTTTTTCAATCTAAAGGAGCAGCTGCTCACTGTTACACAACAAATGAAACAAGAAGTAGTATCTTGTTATCTAATTGCATTAACTCAGTGTTAATATGCAATTTGAGTAATAACTCTCTGCATCAAATCCACTAAAGGCCAGGGAAATGTTCACAGTGTTGACTGGAGACTGCAACAGGGGACTCCTGCAAGGAGTGTTTGGTGCTAATTGCAGAGTCGTGGAACTACTAGCTTTAAGTACAACATAAAGTTAAGCAGACCTGACTGACAAAAAGTCTGTCAAAAATGTCCAAAAAAGAGAGATTTTTCTGCAACAGCAAGGGAGGGAATTCTGTGTCCTTTTTTCAAAATAAAAACCAAGCTAACATAATTATTCGGTTTATTGCAACAAAATTTCTATCCCATCTTTCCTTTTGAAATAATTAAATTCATTCTGTAACTATGTTAAAGATGATATGCAGTGCAATTGCCTGTATAAGTTTTAATGGTAGAATTTTTTAATGCCTTGCACTATTCAGATGGTAAAGAAAAGAATTTAAAAAGCTGAAGAAAAGTATATTATGTAGATCATTCTACTGGACGTTCTAAAAATGCACCAAGTCCAGTACCATACAGCTTTTTACATGACAAAATAAAAATACCTGATTGATTAACTAGTCCAGTGGTATGCTGTCCTCATAAGGAAAGACGTGAATTGTGTCCTCACCTGGTTTGAGTTTAGGCTTATTTGGAGGGGGAAGGGGATTTTTTTTTCCTTTGTTAAGTGATTCAATGTATATACAAATACATATATATATATATTCCATATGTAAGTAGTTGCCTTTCCATTCTGTTTAACTTTAACAACAATTAAATATATACTTTTTTGCTTTTTACTGTTCATTCCATTATTCTCAAACCACAACTGAAAGCAAGCCCACTTCATTATCCAGAATTAGCATGTCCCCAGACAGGTAGACTTGCTACCTATGAATAACTTTTAAATAATTAAACAAGATAAAATGAAACAGCCTGGAGCAAGTTCAAGATAAGGTCTTCAGCTTCATCACAGCCTAATGAGAAAAATGTACTGAAAGCAGTCTTAGGCTGGTGATCGTGGCATGTGTCTGACTGCCGTGCCTCAGGAATGCCAGTATCGACCTAGGTAATGAAATATGTATTCCTTGTTGCATTCCAAGCAGCCTCATTGGCAAGGATTAAGGAATGCTTAGATCTTGAGAGACTTTTCCTGTTACAAACTCCATCTTAAATAATATCTTGTTACATATAGATACTACTTAGAGGTATCAATACAAGACAATCGGTTTTGAAGAAGCGGCCAACATCAGACTTGCTCCTTTCTGCTTTCCTTCAATGACTAGTGAAGACTTGTGCTCGGTTTTGGAGAAAATGATCCCGAGATTTCAGAAGGGGCAGCTGATAAAATGTCTCAGTTTCCTAAAGAACAAAGAATATGGTTTTGCTTGAGCCCATTTATTTTTCTCCCAAAGAAAACAGTTTAGGCATTCTTTGTAGGCCATTAAGAGTATCCAAGATACCCAGTATCCTAAACAATAGTCATGATGGCATGCCACAGAACTGCAGCCACTATTTCCTCTTAAAAAGGGGTAATGTATAATTCTATCCTATTGATTGCATTCTACAGCAATCTGCCCTTCTTTCTGCTGTATCTTGTTGCCTACCTCTTACAAAGCAATATGACCCTAGAGAGGGGTGTAACTCAGCATAGATAATACAGTTGTGCAGGATGACTACACTGTGATGCCAAAGAACATGGTGCTTCAGTCACTGGACATTGTGGAGAAAGAGTCTTGAGTCTTTCTGCCTGTAAGGCATAACCAGGGTAGAGGACACTGGAGGGCTCTGGGGAGATGAGGCATGTGCAAGGTTGCATGCCCTGAGCCATTTACTCAGTAAGGGAGTGCACTCATTCTGGCATCCCATAAATTGTACTACACACAGCAGCACATCATGCTAACTGCTGCTTGTATTTCACTGAACCATGGGCAAAGGAAGGATGCTCAGAGGAAAGGATTTTTCTTTTTGAGGCATTTGGAAACACAGAGTTTCTGGTAGTCTCTGAAAGGTCGACTAGAACTTGCATAATATTCCTAATTTTTGTGTTTTCAGCTCAAACTCCAAAATTACTGCTGTAGCTCTACTTTTGGATGAAATAGAGCCCAAGCTGTCAAAGGGTAGCCCTCGTGCCATTTTCAGTCTGCATTCTTCACTCACAATGGCGTTTTGTAGTTGTAAAGTGGCTGTATTCCAGGTGAAGGCCTTCATACAGTCACTAGCCTTATTTTTGCCATTCTTTCTATTGCATTCTAAGTAGGAACAGCCTCCCATGAAAAACTTCCAGGATCACTGAACTGAAAACATACTGTTGAAGAAGCAATGCATACAGTCATAGCAACCGGTCAACTTCTGGTCAGTTCACAAATGTTAAATGCAAATATGAATTTAATATATTGGAAATTGGTTTTGATTCCTTTGGACCTGTGTGAGATGTATTACAGAGTTTCTCCACTGTGTGCCTTGAAGCTCTGTATTAGCAGCAGTACTGCTCTTAAATATCCAATGCTTGCTTCAACATTTCCAATTTAGATCTAAAATGGAAAGAAAAGAGCTAGGACACTAATTTCCTTCACAGTTATACTCTTTGTATGGAAGAATATCATAGCTCCCATTGCACTGTGTCTCATGAAGGTGAATAGACCTTTTAACAGCATGGATTGTGTTTTTTGTGAGTTTAAGTGGATATGTACAGGTGGCTTTGCTGCAGAACCCTCTAACAGAGAAGAGAAGCAAAGGATTTACTCCCACTCTTCAAAAGTTTGAAGTGGATCCTCATCCCCATTTTTGCACACATCAGATAAGCTAGACATGTAGTACTGCAGCCTGTTGGTGGTCAGTAATTTTCATGTGTCAGGTGCCTTTATATATCCCTGTCAGTTCATCTAAGTCACAATTTGTATTACTACCTATTGTGCCGATTGCATACTCTTAGACATTTATAATAGCATTCTACAGTCCCAGTCTAAAGTATCCTACTGTTCCTGTTGCAAACTTTGGACAGAAAGGTGCCAAACAGTGTGGTGTTCACTTAATGAGATTGCAGCTCTTGACTAGAACTGAACTGTGTGGAATCTTAAGAAGGAAAAGAGCTTGTATTATTCTCTTAAAACAAGTGTGTATATGCATCTGTATGTGTGCACACAGACTTATATTACAACTCATAATAATTCCATGCCACTAATCCGCTTGCCTGTTCTTTCCTGCAGCCCAGATGATTTACTGAATGCACTGAATGAGGGTATCAGCCGTGCTGATGTGATTATTACATCAGGAGGTGTATCTATGGGGGAAAAGGTATGCAAAATTTAAGTTTGACTTCCTACAATATATGTAAGAATTTCAAACCAGAGTCTGTCATCCAAGCTACTACTTTTGTATTAATGTTTATTAAAAATGGACCTTACTTTTATTGGAACACTTACATGTGAATTACTTAAGAAAATAATCTTCAAAGCTCATTCCATTCATTCTTGTTTCTGTACTATAGTTAACCCAGTACAACGGAGAAGTTTTTAATTCTTGATGTGAGGGTTTTATACATGTGTTTTTTATTTAAGGAATGATTTGTGTAGATGAGGAGGGTGCTGGGTTAATAGCACATGAAGACAATAGACTTTATTTTTAGAGCAGGTAAAATGTAGATAGAATTAAGGTACTTTGAAAGTACTGTGAAAAGCAACCTGAGTAAATAAATAGCTTTTTTTTTTTTACTCAGCACATCTGTTTCCTGAATGTGCCAAAGCTCTATCTGTTACAAAAATAGTTTTATCACATTTTGCACCTGATAGTCCTACAGAGAATACATATGAGACCCAGTGAGCTGATATATTTGCCTTTTGAATCATTAACAGAATTGTTGATTGAGTTCCTGTTGATTATCCCTGTGCCAAAACCATCAAAGAAAATAGGGATACACAGATGCTGGTGGGGCATAGATGAACCTGCAGGACATTTATTAATCATGACTTATGCGAAGGAAAACTCAAATTACTTTTTGATCCCAAGCTGAATCTGTGAGTTTGGCAGGTAAAATAAACATCTTTTATAACTAACAGATACTAAAGATGGTCATTAGGAGGTGGGAAACATGAGTGCTGGTTTTGTTTACTTTCTGAGTAGAAATCATATCATTGGATACGTACTGAAAATGGATAATTAATTAAACCAGTGCAAATAACTTTCAATTACTCCCATTGTCTCCAGTATGCCTAAAAAAATAATCAAGGACAAGTACTGGTCTTTAAATTGGGAACGTGGCAACATAGTGGAGACACAGTACCACTAAGAAGTGGCTGAACTGCTGATTGGTCTTACAGACATTCAGACTTTCAGCTCATTTCTCCCCAGTCTGAATTTGAAACAACAGCCTAAAGTCAATAGGCTCTAAATTCCACTGATGGTCTGCCCTCTGATGCTGAGCTTTCTACAGTTTTAATGAAATAGCTGTGAACATCCAAACAGTAAACAGAAAGTAAAGGAGGGGTTAATGCAATTAATAATTGAGAGTTAACACCTGGCTGAAATGAGTTGCTGCCTTCCAAGTACTTGAACACACACATGTACAAAAATAAAGGCTAACTGCCAGGGAGTTTCAGATTTACTGCTTTCGAAGTCTGTCTTCACAGATGACTGCTATGGCCCAAGTCTTTAGCCTAAACACAACAGATAGGGTACTACATCTTTAGGCACAGCAATTGTCAATAAAGATTAAATAAGTAATTCCATTCGTTTTAATAACCGGATCAGTCGTGTTTATGCAAAATCATTTAGCTTGAACTCATTCACAAACCACCCACATTACCACCATTACTTCTTTCTAAGTAATGTAAAACCAACTACTGTTAATTAGACCATTAGACCCATGAAATTACAATAATTATAGTATCCTGGAAAACTATGATTTCTACAGTACAGTATTGATCTCAAAAGTAGTAGGAGATCTCTAGACCTACAACTGATAGCTTCCATGGCAAAATTTAAATAACTTGATTATTTAAACTCTTAGCTTTGAATCGTAAAGGGTTTTTTCCATGTTTGACATGGAGAATGTTTTAGTAGTAGGTATTTGTGGGGTGCTCTAAGATTCTGATGCTGCAGATGAATTTAAAGGAAATATATGTTCTCCTGGAGTCAGGTTTGGCACCTAAATGAGTCTGGTTTTTACTTCTTCTTTTCCAAAACACTTTCTTTCAAATGCTGAAAATTCCCCACTGGGCTGTAGCACTTTCAGGATATGCAAATTTTCATCTTTACTTGATATTAATAATTGCTTTGAACGCTTAGATGATGTAAAGCCACTTTGATGTTACTTAATTATTTTTTTTTAATTAAACAGGACTATCTTAAACAGGTGCTGGATATTGATCTTCACGCACAGATTCACTTTGGCAGAGTTTTTATGAAACCTGGGTAAGAAATCTTTCTGCTTAGGCAGCCTAGATAGAGGCTACATTGGGCCAAATATCCTAGTGAAGTGCTTTAGTAGATTTCACTTTTCCAAATATACTATAAACCACAGAGTAGATATATGAGGGAAAAGCAGCAAAATCAGTGCTCTTCGGATTAGTCATCATCTTTATGGGTGAAATTAACTGGAACGGAGAGATTATTTTTTATCAGTAAGAGATATTTCTCTGATAACTGTTGCAAATCAGGCTTGGGGACTGGTGGGAAACCAGCATGGTATAAACATTGCCACAGCCTTCAGTGCGATCACAGAGCTCACATTGACATTTCCATGAAATAACCAGGAAATATAAAGATATTAAATGGACAATTTGCTTAAAGAGTATCTCATTTCACTTCAAAATTTGCATAATTAATATTCCTACAAGCAGTTCCTTGAGAGAGGTGGAATGACAGCTAATTTACAAAGCTTTGTCTAATTGGCATATTGAGCATAGTAATTTTAAAGTAAGCAGAGTCCTTTATGTGTTTAGTTTGCCCCAGAAAACTGTTTCACCATTGCTTTTCTATGCTGTGGCACTGCTCATCAGTGAGTCTGAAAGTGTGCTCTGCAGAGAGAATGAAAATCACACATGTTGAAAACAGAGATTTCCCATTTCTCCGCAGTGCAAGAGCAGAAAGATGTCTGCACCTCTGCCTCACTCCCTATGAGGGAGTTTGTTTGCAAGCTGGGTCAGAATGGTTCAGCTGCACAAGATCAAGCACAGCTTTGCAGAATGATTCCCTCTAGCCCAGAACTGTTGTCACAGAGCAGAGCTGCAAGTGGGTGTTTGCTGTGAAAACAGACAAATACTTTCACTGTCTCTGCGTACAGTCTGGTAAAGAACTGCGTGTGGGCTTGCTGCTTGTGCTGCTCCTACCACCACCTCCTTTCCACAAAAGGAATGAGTGAGGAAAAGCTTGTTTCTTCCCGTGGTGGATGTAGCACAGGCATGGAAATTTCTCACTGCTTCTCTCATACTGCTACAACTGATGTAGGGAAGTCCCAGAAGCAGGACCTGCACTCCAGTCTCTGCTGCTGATAAAAATGGATAACTCGATTTAGAGAATTCAGAGTATTAAATTCTGGTTCTGGCTTACTTGTAAGCAAACATAATTTTTTCTCCTGGTGACTCCTCTGTAGTCCTGCAGCAATGAACTTTAAATAACTAGCTGGAAAATCTTCAATGGGTTTTTTTCCCTTAAATGTCCCTTTTCAATTTATGCCACAAGAAAGGTATTTCTTATTGCTACCAAAACATTTGCTCATCAGTTCTTACTGAAAATGTAAGCACTCTCTTTTTCATTAACTTTCGTGCAATAGAAAATATTGTATCTTGGGTTTTATTAACTGCATCTTAAAAGATTGTAGATTGTGGTTACTACATTGGGAAAAAATCCCTTGAGCAAGTTCCAAGAGTGAAGTCAGAATTTTTTGTATGCCTGTATTTGATGTGCTTCATGAGTGCAGGTGGTGCTTGGGATTTACCATCCCCCCACTTGGTCTGAAAGTTGCTGAGCTCATGTAAGGTTATCTTGTCTAACTGCATTGACAGAAGGAAGTACTGGAAGATTCTACCAGTGATGGTAGCAATTCAATTTTTTGTCCATTGGTTTGTGCACTGGTTATAACAGTTGGAGGTCTGGCACATAGTTCCCCTCATGTTAGAGGCTTTTTAAAACAGGAACATCAAACACTAACTTCCCCTGGTAAACTAGGATATTGATGAGTCTTAAAAGATACAAAACTAGGTGATAATGATCAAAGTGCAGCGAATCTTCAAAGTTGTAAACTGTCATCTTCTGAATAGATGGAAGTGGTCAGCTCAAGACAAAGCCAAGGAAACCAGCCTTATTGTTGCTCCTAGTATAGTTTCTAATGTTTGAAAGGATTATACTAATATAAAATTCTTTTTTCATGGATGAGTCCCTTCTCTTTACCAGCCACATTCTTGAACTGTCACATTACTGCCCTATTTGTGTAACAGTAATAGCCCTCACAGCAAGTCACCAAAATCACAGAGCAGCTCTGAAAGGCAGAGAGAGCTCTTCATTGATAGACCTGGGAGTCCCCTGGCTTCAGCTCTGCCTGTCGTATCTGAATTTGTTCATCTGCAGACTAGCTGCTCAGAAATACTGCTTCCTTAGTACTGTTGTGGAGACTGGAGTAAGAGAATTAGAGTCACCAATGTTATAAAACATTGGGAACCCTTATATATAAAACAAACACAGCTCTGTAATTGCATAATTCCAGTATTACTTCATTGTTAATTGGGTTCTAGCATGAAGACAAGATTTAGATTTTTGATTTCTAGTTCATTTCCTTTTAGATATTTCCTCTCCAAATTTGTGTACTTAAAACTTCAGAGTTGAATATCAAGAAAAATTATTCTGTCTCCAGAAAGGGGGATCATACCTCCTGTACGGAATAACCAGCAGGTTCTAATGAACAGCTGGGAGAGAGATGTCCTGTTTTGTTTTATTTTCTTTTGCAAATGTTTTAAATAATACAATAATGTTCAGTCAAATTCTAATGCAGATATTAAATAACTTCCTTTTTCCATAGCCTGCCAACAACTTTCGCAACTCTGGATATTGACGGCGTAAGAAAAATAATCTTTGCACTTCCAGGTAAGATGTTTTGTGGATTACTTTTGTTGCTGTGCATAGATGTCAGACATGAAACAGAATAGTGACACTTCACAGCACCTGTGCCTGGTGTTGGCCCCTAAGGTACCTGTAAGATTTTCTCAGAAATTTACAGAAGATATGGACTTACAGGGATGTGCTAAGGAGTTCTTTTTTGTCTCTGTCCTCAGAATTTTCTGGTACAGGTCTTAGGATTTCTTCCATCCAACAATTTCCTTCTATTTTTCACAGGAGTGTTTTTTCCTACAGCTCCCTGCACCTTCACCATAAATATCCTGTGGGTGTAAGTCAGTGCATCCACTCTGACATACTGAAAATGGAGATAAAAATGAGGGAATGCCAAGGAACATGTCACAGAATATTTTTGTTTATCATGCTCATGCTGTGGAACCAAAAGAGGGCAGCACGGCTGCACCACTGCTGGCTGTGTGCCCTGGGAAAGCACTTGTTTAGAATAAAGATTTCCTTATGGATTTCTGTCCTTCTAAATGAGGAGGAATTTATTCTTATTGCTCTGGCTTTCCATGAATTTTGACTACACAAGCAATCCCTGACTGCTTGATAAGCTGGTGGTTTTCAGATGTATCTCTAGTGCTTCTACCCTCTCTTGCTCTAGTTGCTGCAGTACCTTTTCTTATGGGGGAGAGATCAGTGGAGCATCCATCTGATGATAGTATTTATTTTAAAACTGTTGTCTTGGGAAGTCCAGATATGTAAGACAATGGTGTTTGACAGGTGGTCATACACCTCTTTTGTGAGTCAACAGAAAACATATAAATCAGTAGAATTCTCCTCAGAATTTGTCCTAAAGCATTTTGCTACTCTGTTAGGGAACTGAAAGTTATTGTTCCCTTGGTGTCTGGGAACGATTACTCATTAATAAAGAGCCCTGTGAGGGTAGAGCCAATAGCTATGCACAATTAACTCTGCTACAGCCCCAGACAAATGTAGGCATAGGACAAAGGTAACAGAAGAACAGAGGCAAATGGTGGGGCCTGAGGAACTTGGGGCAGTTCTGGTCAGAGCAGGACCTCAGCACATATCATCCAGAATGTAGCTTTCAACAGGTGGACTTGCCACATGCCCCTTGCCACGCGCCTCTGCAGTCTGTACTGTATGCAGCACATTGCATGGAAAGCTCTGTAGAGTCCTTTAAAATGAAATTGCTATAAAACATAAGTTCACTTTCAGCACTTCAGAGTAAACCAAGAGGGCATCACCACCAACTGTTCTTTGTCCTACAGGCAATCCTGTGTCAGCTGTCGTCACCTGCAATCTCTTTGTTGTTCCTGCACTGAGGAAAATGCAGGGTATCCTGGATCCTCGGCCCACCATCATCAAAGCCAGGGTAAGAAGCTTGTCCTCTATTTAAAAATTCTCACAAGATGTTGAAGTACAGCTCTTTGGGCTCTGAAAGACTGTTGTGTTTGTGGAATCTGAGCCCTGGACTAGTTCTGGCAGTGGAAGGACGTTCACACAAAGAGAGGCACATTCTCAGTCTCTGTTAATGGTAATATTCAGTCCTGTAATGTTTTAGAGTTAGATTGCCATCTAATGGAGTGAGATATATAGATGCAGAGGCAGCCATTTGCCAATCAGGCAGCAAGGACAATCTCCTGTTTAAAAAAGACATTTGTTTTAGGCTATGGTAAAAAATGCAGAGTAATCTGCAAATATCTAGACCTGGATAGTTCTGTATTAGCAACAGAAAATACAAACTTTAAAGCCCTTTTGTTGAGTTATTTATATAAGAAACCACATGACCCCCACCCTAAGCAATATGAATTCCTTAAACTTTTCTCACTTTTCTAATAAATCATGGATAGTGAAACTCTATTTAATATAGATTTAAGGAATGTTATTATAATGTCTTCTTCTTCTGTTTTTGATTCAAATAAAGTACCAAGGCGTACATCAACTTTTGTAGTTTTCTAAGTGTTCTTGGCTATGCACTTTTCTCTTACAGCTTATCCCGTGTCTCTCTTTTGCCCTTCCTCAAACATCCAGATTTTATCTCACAGCTAAAATACTCTAAAAGAGAGAGCAATTTGCAGTGACCTTCACTTTTGCATGTATTTTCCATTATGAGCCATCGCCTGTATGTCTTTTCATTTCAAAGATTGGCCATTTTCCTTTTGTCAGAGCTAGGAGGATTTTGAATGCAAATACCATTTTTATCTTTCTGCAATGTAATCCAAAGAGACCAGGCTTTTTTCCTAGAGAAACACTATCTCTAAACTCTCAGTAAAGGAACAGTTTTGGAATATTCCACTTAATGCACAGAGACTCCTTCAGATACTTTGATACTGTAATATCACAGTTGTATTTCCTTAAATACTGCAGTCTCTGCCTTCTACAGCTTTTACTCTTGCACTAGAAACCATCTTACCTCAAAATGCAAGTTTTTGAAAAGACTGTTTTTAAGGAAAAACCAACTGAGCAGATTATTCCATTGTCTTAGACAGTGCAATGTGAATGCATGAGATGTTCATCCTTTGTTTTTTAATTCTACAGTTATCATGTGATGTAAAATTGGACCCCCGCCCAGAATATCATCGGTGCATTCTGACTTGGCATCACCAAGAACCACTACCTTGGGCACAGAGTACAGGTCAGTGCCAGTCACACAGACTGACAGACGCACACAGCCTCACCTTCCTAAAGATGTGCCTGGGAACAACCAAGAGTGTTCACAGGTTTTTTTCATAGACTTTATGAAAAGTCTACTTTATGCAGCCTGATTTACTCACACATTTGTGCACATGCATACACATACATTAGTACAAATTCAGTGCTGATATGGCTTGTCAATTTAACCATTAAAACATCCTTTATTTGAATAACCTGCCTTATACACATACACACTACATGTGTATGCTTAAATATGTGCATGCATTCCTTTTTTTAAGCATCCACTAGGCTTACTTGCAGTCAGGTACACTTGCTTCCTTTTGCTGCTGTGCATGTTGTACACAAGTTGGGGCAGAGGTAGGAGCAATACAAGTAAAAGAAGTGTGATTTTAGCTGAACTGGAAAAGTAGGAAAGATAGCAGAGGCTGTAGATGTTCTCTTAAAACAGACTAAGGATTTATTAGTCATGTTTGCCATCTAGGAATACTTCTGAATACTCAGCTGCAGTTAAAGTAAATACTAGATTTGAATACTGGTTCAGCTATGTACTGCTAGAAAGCTGACTGTGACACTTTTGCAAGAGGTTTAGGTCCTTAAACAACTGGTTTTTTGTACATCCAAATTGTTCAACAAAAAGCACCATATGTGAGGCTCCACAGGGAAAATATTAGTTCAGTTCTGGGCCCTCATTGAGGTGCTGGAGAATTTCCAGAGATAGGCAGTGAACCTGGTGAGGAGTTTGGAAAGCAAGTTCTGTGAGGAGTGGGTGAGGGAGCTGGAGGTGTTTAGCCTCCTTAGAAAGGAGAATCACAGGATATCTTATCAACAGGATATCTTATGACTCTCTACAACTACCTGAAAGGAAGTTGTAGCCAAGTTAGGGTGGCAACAAGTGACAGGACAAGAGGAAATGGCCTCAAGCTGCACTAGTGGGGGCTCAGGTTGGACATCTGGAAGAATTTCCTCTTGAAAGGGCTGTTGAACATTGGAACAGGCCGCCAAGGGAAGTGGTGGAGTCACCATCCCTGGAAGAGTTCAAGAAACAACTGGACGTGGCACTTAGTGCTGTGGTTTAGTTGAAATGGTGTTGTTCTGTCAAAGGTTGGACTTAATGATCTTGGAGGTTGTTTTCAGCCTAAATGATTCTATTCAGAGAGAATAGAGTTAATCAAATTTATTCTAGAACAGGATATTAAAAACATTCTAGACTGTGCTGATTTTAATGTTTGTATGACTGGAATAGGTGTACAAATTGAAAAATAAAGTAATTTCGATAGGATTAGCAATTTACTAGGACAAGATACATGGTACAGATAATGTGGAAGGCTGGATAGAAAAGCAATCAACAAAGAGAATGATGGTTTTGAGAGCCAGTGCAGTGACTAAATCTCCACAGAGTTCTCTGTTTCCATCCACCTTGGAACAGCAAGACCCAAGCTCCATGAATAAGTTAGCCACATAAACATTTTCATCATAACAGCTTTTGTTTGTTGTACCATGTTGCAGCATTTGGAACTAACTGAAGACTGCACTGAAATTGTTCTGCCTCTCTCCTGTAGGGAATCAGATGAGCAGTCGTCTGATGAGTATGCGCAGTGCCAATGGACTGTTGATGCTACCTCCAAAGACAGAGCAGTATGTGGAGCTTCACAAGGGGGAGGTGGTGGATGTCATGGTCATTGGAAGGCTATGATGTCACCAGCAAGAGCGAAGCTTTGATGCATGTCCACATATCATTGACTGTATCCTGTAATATGCAACGGCACAGCTAGTTTTTCCGATTTGGATAAAAGTTGATCAGTATAGTCAAGATCTTGAAATATATTTCAAATGGAATTTAAATAAATACCTTTTAAAAAAAAAAACTTTAAAACAAATCTTAACAAAGAAATTTATTCTGATTATATCAAAGCAACTTTTTCCTTTTCTTGCAATTGCTTTGTGTGTTCAATGCTAGTTCCAATAGCGGTAGCTTTTAGTAGACAGCAGTAGGTGCCTGCAGAACTTGTGTTTTTTCTCATCTTTAAGATACAACTACTTACGCTCTTAAAACAAGGCTGTCTGCTTATTTATACTAGCGTAGACAACACTTGGATTTCCCTTATTAGTATGCTTCATAACCGCTTCACAGAGAGCTTCTGCTTGTTCTTTATCTTGTATCTCGTGTTGATGTGCACAGTGCCAAAAGCAGAGTGGCTGCGCTGGGAACCCAATGAAGCCCCGAGGTTCTCCCACCTCGCCGCGCATTCAGGGATGTCTCTTGTCCCGGCAGCCACCCAGCTCAGTACTCTTGGGCAGTAACTGGATACCTTTTATTTCAACAAACAAAAAAAATTGCTTCCTTAAGTGCTGACAGCCTTTTTAACCAATACATTTAAAAATGTACAGAACTAAAAACTAAAAAAAATCAAAGACTGATCTTGTACAGATATTAGTGTTACCAGCATTCGTGTGGAAATTAAATGAGCAACGAAATAAAACTAATGTTAAACAACTCTGTACCATAACATTTTCTGTAATGATATTGAAACTTAAATGAATAAAAAAATCCTCAATCATTATTTAAAATTTCACCTGTTCAGCCTTGTTGTTTGAAACAAAAAAAAAGCAGTGATTTAAGAGGGTGTTTGGGGTGGGGGAAGAGTGTAGGGAGAAAGAAAAATAGTCTGTCCAGTCTAGGGCCTTCCCTCATGTACAGTGTCACGAGTGAACTGAAACTACAGAGTGAGCTCTCTCTCACACCTCCCAAGGGACAAAACAGAAGCAGCACTTGGAGGTTGGGTGGGGTTACAATCAGACTAATCAAAGCTGGAGAATACTTCTTTTCCCCATATAAATTGCATAGCATTTGCAAACAGCTCTTGTGCTGCACTGTCTGGAATTTGATAAAATGTTCTTTTTTCTTTTTCTCCATGAGATAAGGACTTTTCAGCTCCCACCAGATTGTGTGTTTTGGTAGCTTCACGTTTCATCTGGGATTAAGACCATAGCAGTGCCCTAAAACACCTTGTTGCTTGGACTTCATGGGTAAAATGCTATCCCACCAACTCCATTTGCGAAGCCAGAGCATTTACAGTATTTTTGGAAGACTTAGTCGGGGAGAACACAGAAAATTTAAATCCTGATTGCCACAGTGGACCAGAGCTGTAGTTCTATGATATCTGCAGAGGGCATCCCCCTAGGCTGGTTTTAAAACCAAACTCAATGGCCTCCCTGTGTGGGCCATTGCAAAAGTTGAAGGCAGGTAGGCATACACTTTGGAGGCAATCCAGGGATGGATTGTTCAGAGAAACAGTAACACAACTTGCTGATCATAGGTTTTTTGTTCTGGACTACCTGTCCACATTTGTCATCTCTCTATGTAGCAGCAGGGTGGTACCAAATTAAATTCATGGATGCCTGTTTTTACTGTACTAATATTTTAAACCACAGAAGGAAGTGGGTTAACTAATCTCTGAGAAATAATGCAGAACATTGCCCATTATAAGCCAAAGGATTATTATAATGTAGTTATGTGTTATTGTAGGCAGCATGTGTAATGAAAATGAGAAGTTTATATAAAGGGCATCAATAACATAAAGTCTCACTAGCAATCAAGTTCAATAGTTTTAAAGGCAGAGTCTACTCCTTGAGTGCATGCATTTGATACATTTGGATATAGAACTTTGACATTTTCACACTCTCCCACCTCTATTTCCTCAGAGGAAATACAAATGAGGAGTCAGAGCTCAAATGAGGCTACATTATCAAGCAAAAGTTGGAGCTGACAATGATTCTTATACTCTTACCTGACAGGAAACTAGGACTAACAGGAGATTAGATGTTGAAATGCTCAAGCACAAAATTTGCCAAAACCTTTATTTTGCCTTAGCTGGCAAATTGAAGTTAGTTTTTAGTATTGGGGGGAAAAAATAATGAAAATTGTCTATCATTTTTGCTGGCACTTTCCAAACATTTCTGATAGACTTTTATCCCAAATAAATTCAGGAATATATTCCCAAACTAACATTTCTTTTGTGAGGGTATTTTATACATTTCCCAAAATTACAGGTAAAAACCTCTTTGCTTGAATGCTTTGTATCTACAGTACCTTCTTTCTTGATTCTAAAGCCAGCTGGTGTTTCTCTCACATAAAAGGTGAAACCTAAGAACTACAGGTTAGACATGGAAGAGCATTCTGGCATGTACCAAAAAAAAGCAGAGACTCCTCTAGGAGAGGAGGACAATCAAAGTCACAGCTATTGATGACAAAGGGTTTGCATGGGCAGAACAGCTGGTGATCATTAAAGCAGTAGTCTACAGAACAAGGTTTAGCTTCCCATACCTGTATTCGGTCCGTAAGTTACAATTAAGTGCCTTACCCTCATGACAAAGAACATGATCTCTAGCAACTATAACCCTTCTCTTTCCTAGTGCCAGCTGTCTCGAGAGACAAAGCACAGCATTTTCAGCATGATACTATCAGCAGCTGGATTTCCATATTTACTCCAAGTGAAAAAAGCCACACTGGTGTTTTTTCTGTGTTTTCTTTTGGGGTTTTTTATTTGGTTGGTTTTTTCCAAACTTGACTGTTGTTTTCTAGTAAATCTATCCTAGCCTCCACTCAGAGAGATGAGTTGTCATGCTAGATTTAAAGTCAGCATTGAAATGCAGGCAAATCTTGGGTAATTTGTGGGGAGGAAAAGCCTGCACATTTTGCAAATGTTACAACCTCATGAGCTGCTGCTAGCTGCATGTTTTCGGGAAGGGCTCAGTGACTCATATTCAGCATTCAATTAAGACTTGCTCTGCATTTGTGCAATATCGCACACAAGCTGATAAAGTTCTTGGAATAGAAAGCCTTCAAAAGGTGATACACAGAGGCTCAGAAGGCTCTTCTGGCTCAGAAGACTTGCTCTATCCCAGCACCATACAGCAATACCAAGCATGCTCTGTCCTCATGCAAGGACTTCTGCATTTCCATGGACCCAATTTGTGTTTAAAAATATAAGAAACCAAGTAATTTTTGCAGAGTTAATTCACAAGTAAAACTGAAACATTATTGTACTCTACTAACTCTGCAGATTATCTGAGCATACCACGCAAGACAAAGATATTACCCTGACCTTGATAACCAGGGATTGAAAATAAAGTTACTTCAAGAAAAGTGTAAGATAAAATGAAAGGTAAGTGTATATATAAATATATATACACACATATATATATATTAGCACACAAGAAACTGCCCCACTGGACTGACAAGGAAGCATGCAAAGTGGTTTTTGTGGCATTCTCTTCATGCAGATATTACTGTGGCCCAAGACAATATAACACATTAATGTGTCTGACAAGAGCCTTTCCTATTTTGGTCTGTCTGTTATGGCAAAGTAACCAGTGACTTAGTAATTTTGAAATGTTGTGCTGGTCGGACCACTAAGGGGGACCCAATTTTGTGACCATGTCCAGACCAGACATTGGGCCAGGAAGCCAACATGGACATTTTCAAACACGCCTCGCTACGCTGGCAATGACTGGAATTAGCAGGAGAAGCTTCTGTGGGACTACTTAAGAAACTGCTGAGAAAGAAACAACGTAACACCAGAATCATCCTTGCACTGTGTGGCCTGTGCACTTTTAGTTTTTTGTATTTGGTGTGGCCCTCTGCAAAACACTGGCCAATAGTTCACACCTCCAGAGAAGTATAAATGCATGGCAAGGAGATAATTATCCAGCTTCTAAGTTCTACCCCCACCCAGTGTTTGTGGCAAAAACACCCACATTTTCACAGCATGAAGCGGCATCTCCTCTGTTTTATTCTGAATCTGCCGTGTCCTACTTCTGTTTGATGCTTCTTAGTTTTTGGGTTTTTTTGGAGCAGACAAAGAGAAGTCACCCTCGCTTTGCCAGCCATAATATTATAGATGGCTATCTTCTGAATTGAATGTCCTAATATATGTAGTCTGCCCTTTGTGGTCACAGACTATATGCAAGGGTCTGTAAATTGGATGATTTCTATCACAGATTCATGGAGACATCAAGGTTGGAAAGGACCTTCAAAATCATCAAGTCCAATCACCAATGCAGCATTGTCACTGTCATCCCTAAATCACATCACCCATCCCTGTTGCTCCTTTTTCACTCTCTTCAGGTTTACTATATTCTGTCAGAAACAAGAAGATCAGAATTGCATACATGTTAAAAGGCACCACTGTCTCATACTAACCACAACATGATGACTTGTGTTTGTTCTCTATTTCCTAATATTTTTCTTCTTCAGTACTTCTGACTGATATGTTTTTATGGATCTTAAAAATCTCATGCTTTATTGGTAATATTCTTAAAAGAGATGATTTTAAATTCTCATGCTTTATTGGTAGTATCCAACCTGGGAACAGTAATTATAACTACAGTTTAAGAAAATAATTTCCTCATACGAGTAACTTTACTTTTATCTGTGTTAAATTTCCTTAGCTGTTTTAACTCACTTCCACTCAATTTTGAGCAATCCCTGTGCAGTTCTTGCTCCTGGTAAATGGGTATCTTCCTGGAATTTAGCTGCCTTCAGTTCAACCTGATAATGGAGACTGCGGTGATTACCTCCACTGAGGATCAGTTCTATGTTTTGTGGAAAGACCTGCTTTGGTGGTTTGACAACTATGCTGTAATATTGATACTTTACCTTATTGTGCCTGATCTTTTCTTGTGGTTTCTTGCCAGCTAGACTTCCTGCTGCTGCTGACAGCCTCTTCAGCTATGCTCATTTCAGGATGTTGTTGCACTGCTTTGGAGAACTGCCAGACAGCCAAGACCATCCTCATGTATTCATGGAGATACTGCAGAGAAAAAAAAACTAATTTGGCTCAATATTTTCCCATAGCTTTCCTGTATTTGGATGAAGCTGCTGGAACAGGCTTGTTCATGGTCAAGGCGGGTGGTCAGTCTCCAGAGATATGGCTCTGCAGAGCTTTGTGGCTTGGGGCATGGGCTGCACTCAAGAGAATGAGCTCGGGGAGTTGTGTAGGCGAGTGAACTGGAGCCAGTGCTGATGACAGCAGGTTGGTTGTGGTGTACTGTGCTGCCTGCCAGGACTTTTGTGTCAGAGCTAGGTAGCTATTCATCACTAAAGATATTGAATAATGAAAATAAAAATGGCCTGAGAGCTATTTACCTGCCAGTCTTAGGAGGGGAGAGGCACACATGCAGATGCAGTGGTATTGAGCCCATCTCACAAAAAGATGGCTGACACCATACATCCATGACTGACTTTCTGTAATTTAGTCCTTAAAGGCCAAATCCAATAAATTTGCCCAATGTGCTATGAAAAGCCAGAGAACAGAGCAGAAGATAAGAATTAATGTGCTCTTGGCAGTCTGCATTGCAAAGGAGTCATGCTGCAGCTTTCTCCATTAACTGGATTTTTGCTAAGAGGTGGTGACTAGGGTTAGATTAAAACAAAAACTAAAAAACTAAAACCAAACAAACCAAACAAACAAAAAAACACACACAAAAAAAAAAAACCCACAAACCAAAGAAAAACCGAAAATGAAAAACAAACAAACAAAAACCCCCAACTAAAACAACAACAACAAAAAGCCAAGTTAACAGTCCTTTGTTAAGGACTGGGATAAAAAGCAGACACACTAATGATCACAAAGAGGATGGTGGGTGGGCAAGCCCAAATAACACCTGGCTCAGGTTCTCCAGGTCCATCACTAGCAGGCACAGTGGAGGACACAGGTACAGGGCAGTCAGATGCCCATTATGTATGACATTCAGAGACCTCTTAGCAAAGGAGAGTATGTTCTTTTCACTTCTACTCCCATCTTCAACAGCAAGTTTCTCCAGGTAAAAAGTCTTGAAATGAAAACATTTAGCATGCTAAAGATAAAACTAATTACAATTATTACAATTTTTCTTTTTCTCTCTCAGCTCAACAGGTACTCCTCCTTCAGTTATTCTCACTATCGCTTTTCTGTGTTTACTACACACATAGAGATATATTTCCCTTCTCCTATAGACTCACTCTGCTCACATTTTAAAGGCAATAGTTCAGAAACCCAGCAACAGCAATGCTGCAGATTAGAGAAGAACAAAGATTTATGTTTTCTTTTTCATTTGTGAGGCCCTACTCCTTCCTGTAGCAGCAGCTAGAACTGCTGTAGATAAAAAAATATGGTTCTGTGCTACCTCATTAAGGTTGTTAGCCACCAATGGCAGTTCAACCCAGTCAAAATCAAAACCAGCCCTTCCTGGGCAATCTCTCACCACTTGCAGATTCTCCTACCCTTGCAGTGTAACCACCCTCCCTGCCTGTAAACCAGCACTGGCCAAAGCCCTGCAGGACTCTGGCAACAGCCTACACTCCTACAATTCTGCATTCACAGTGTGTCTAAACTATGTGAATTCTATTTACATGCTGTACCTCAACAGTGTTTTTCACAGGATTTCACTCCCTCCCTTTGTGATAATTATGACATCCTTTGGTCTTACCTTGATTAATTAAATCTTGCATTGTTGATACACCTGCAGAATGTTAATGAGCTTTGAGTCTCCTTTTTCAGGGTACTTTATGATTTATTCCTGCTTTATTTATCAGACCTCATTTACTACAAAGAAGGCAGCTGCCCTAACCAATCAACCCAAGCAAATAGCTCCATTACCGATTCATTTACACTAATATAAAATTTAAAAGTAGCCTTTGATCTTTTTTACATACTGTGTCTCACATTTGGGAGGAGATTCTACTAGACATACAGAAATTTAAAGCACCGCCCTTCCTCAAATTCCTTCTTAGGACATTTTTTCTCTGATGCCTGTCAAAACCAAGCTCTGGCAATGGTACATAACATGTGATTTCATTATTAACTTAATCATATGGTTATACTTACCAACTTATTCTTCTTGTATTTTCTCATTTTTCTCTTTCTGTAATTTCATGTCTCACACTAAATTACCTGGGATATTTTTCCAGTCGGTTTTAGTACAGCATTTAGCATGATTGTGGTTCAAAACCATTAACATCACAGTAATGCTAGAAAGACAGTGAATCATCAGAACAGTGTCTCTTCCATCATGTTTATACTGGGAGAAATTATTGATAATAGTACTCAAGAGGTTTCTGACCACAGTAATCTGATATCCAGTGTTTTGAATTACACATGAAGAGTGATTTGCAATCATCCTTTATCCTTATTCACCTTCTTTCCCTTCTTTTCATTTATGCATACTCCTGTTTCATTATTCCACATTCTCCTCTCTCCTCACCAGCCCAGCAGATAAGCTCTAAGGCCACCAAGCCACTATGAAATCTATTGGTAGTGTGGTCTCTGATAGACCACATGGCAAATGTCAGCATCGATGGAACTTTTATTTTTTTTGTTCAGGTTAATCAAAAATAGAACCCATTTGTCCACAACTGACCCAACTGTGTGATCACTGATCCCTGTGCTGTCAATCCCTGCTCATCAATGCCTAATGTGATACTGCAGCACACCCATGTTCCCATAGGAAAGTATGAAAAACTTCTGGAAACTCTCACAGTGGCCATCCCACATGAAATATGTGGAACTTACCAGGTGAGTTAGCACCTAGAAGTGTTAAAAATTTCTTTGAAGATAAATTAAGAAATATGAATGTATTTCCCATTTCCATACACTGTTTTTCTTCTTTTAAGGGTGACTTTATTAACAGACCTTGTGACCCTGAGACGAAAGCCAGCTTCTACAGAGCTCATATTTGCACTGGCTCTTTGTCTTAGCACTAACACCAGAAAGTTAGGAGAAACAAATTTAAAACACACCTTTTGGCCCCACTCCAGTAATCATTTCAGGCCAATGCTATCCATATTCATATAGATAAAAAATCACTATTAATACATAATAAACCTTTCTCTAAATATATCAGAAGCTGACAGCTGGTAGCAAGATTGGGATATAGGACCCTTGGGAAATAAGACAGTAGAATAAAGGCATTGTAGAGACAAGAATGCAGAGAATGTGAGAAAGTAAGTAAGGGGGTTATAAAATTTCTTAGCTGATATTTTCCTGCTTCAACTATACCTACAGAGCCACCATTCTTCTCTTGTCAAAGACTGGATCCTTTACCAACTTCTGGACATAAGCTGACCTGACATGAATGTCAGCTCCTGTGTGTACAGCCATTGTCACTAGGGATTCAATGTAATAAAGTCAAGATCCAGAACTAGAATCTCTATTTTTCTTTACAGAATAGATGTCTTATTTTTTCCAGTCATACTTCCAGTAGAGCTTTAATAGCTTGAAGTGTTGGCTGTTGCTCACTATTGACTTCTCAACTTTAATGATCTTCCTTCATACACTTCTCCATTTTGCTAAGGCATGAAAGTATGCATGAGCCCTTGTTCAATCAACCTCCTTTTTTGTCCACATGCTCTTACTTTACTGTGTGGTCTTCTTTATTGCTGGGGTTTAAGTTTGGATTTTCTTTTGTATTATTACATCCTCCCTGTTCTCTTCCTGTTTAGACAGAAATCATTCTGCCCATGGGAGACTTACAGGTAACCCTACCTCAGCTGCTTGAAAGAAGACAGAAAGATTTTAGCAGGGATCAGTGTCAAAATCCAGATTGGCAGAGAGCAAAGATCTTATCTCTCTTATCTTTCCAAATAGGAGCAAAAACAGAAGAGCAAAAGCACAGAAAACATGAAAACTAGGTATGTATGTTTGGAAAATGAATCTAATATATTTAGTTTCTGCTGCTGACTTTGAAAAGTAAAATGTGTCATATTTTTGTCTTCAGAAAATATGCTATTGCAAAATATTTACAGGTTTACTGTAGAATACAGGTTGTAGTTTCCAGACTTTGGTTTTTCAGATAGATGTTCAGGGCTTTTGAAAGACCATTTCAGCAATAACCTTTTGAGTTCACAAAGATGGGCAGTCAAGCAAAAGTGCATGAATATTCAGTGACTGAAGTGCCAGTGGTCTCCTTGAATGCTGAAGGATCTGCCTACAGACAGCTTTGATTTAGACTCCCAGTATGTGAAGGAATCATATAGTGTGAGGCTCACTCAATGTTTCCTTTCTGCCCAAAATCAGCAGTATGTCCTGGCACCAGAAATCTGTCTTTTCTGTGTCTCCTGCACTGCCATATGCACCCTGGCTTGTGCAGAAAAGGAGCAGATTTTTTGTCGGTGGTGTTGCACAAACTAGGCAAGCAAAAGTTAGATGGCAGAAGGAAAAGAAAACTGTCTCTTATATAAGCCTCTGCACCACAGCAAAGAACAAGGCTTCTCCACAATCACTTCCCAAGCTACATCTACACATCAAGTGATGTGCTCAGATGTGTACTATGTTCAGACGTGTCAAATATAAGTGCAGTCCATAACATTCAAATATCTCAAGGGTGCCTGCACTTGAAAACAAGGCTTATTACATAATTTACCAATACATGTTTCTACTGCAGACAGAAAAGAGATTTAAATAGCACCTATTTCATACTCATCCTGGTAGATAATGACATTACTAGGGTAAGAATTATTTATTCCTGAGTTTGTTGGAAATGTATAATCCTTTTTCCTGCTTTTATTAGGTCAAATACAATGAAGAAAAAAGGTAGGAAAAAATATTAGACTTCAGGTATGACATTTTTTCTGATATTTATTCACTTCCCTATTGCTGTTCCTAATTAAATAATAGATGAGAGAAGCTGAAACTTCATGGGTTGCAAGTTCTTTAGAACAAATTTTCCTATGTACTCATTGCCAATAGATCAGCATTTGTTTGGCCATATTATTAGAAGATACCCTGTGCTCATTCCCTGCTTGAGAATATCCTTGAGAATATAAATTAACTTAATATTCTTTGAGGGCAGCTCATGTGTAATCAGATTCCAGTCCAGAACACAGTAAGGAGCTAGTGAGTGGCAAATTCAAATTCTTGATAGCACCCATACTGTGAAGAAGAGTGAAACAGCATTCAGTATAACTGGAAATGCCATTTTTTTCCCATGGGGGAAAAAAATTGTTCTAGATTCTGTTTATCAACAGTAGCACTTACTGACAAGGTGGTCCCAAAGAAAATGGTTGTAACAGCGTATTTTCTGCTCAAGGTACTTCTGCTCAAGTAAATACTTGGATGACACAAAATTCATGAAGTGCTGCTGTATAAATTTAAAATGCTGCAAAAATACAGATCAGTAACTGTATTTTCATACTCATCAATGCACAGACTGGGTGCAGATGCCTACCATCAGTCTTCACATAAACTTACACATTAGAAGTGAAGAAGATGAAAATTGTACAATGTTGGTAAATTCATTATACGGATTTTGAATACTCCTATATAGAGCAAAGCTGTTTATATTAATCAGAAATTATAATTTTGCTAACAGGGGTAATAGGTATGAATGATTTAATGCCAAGATATGCTGCACATAGTAACTAATATAATGCAATAAATTTAAGATTTACTTAGGAATACCTCCCTCATAAGCTAAATACCATGTCTGGAGGAGTATTGCACACCGCCTACAATAAAACATTTATTTGCATTCAAACAACCTGTCTGGATGCAAATAACAGGGCCATCAGAAATAACCTTATCTTTAGGAAAAATGTTAAATCCATCAAAATATGGGGATCAGACGCCAAGCAAGGAGTGATTGTTCTCATGAGAAATGACATTAATGAGATATACTCTTTCAAATTCTGAGAGCTGAATTGTTGTTAAGTAAATGTATTTGCCCCAGTTACAAGTATGTCATAACCCAAGATAAGCTGATGAGACAGGACTGAAGAATTAACTAAATACTTCCTCAAAGACTTTCTGCAGTGGTAAATGTGACAAAGATGACCATAAAGCTCATGACATTTGTCCTGAAGTCATTAATTTGGCAAAGCAAAACCAAAATAACTACTCTTGAGCATTGTGCTTCTCCTGACTGACTGAACAGGTAGATATGGTCCTTTAACAGCAGAAACCATGATCACTGAGAATATCCTGTACTGACTAAAACTGTCACTCTGACAGACCTAGAAGAGGCAAGGTGTGGCAAAGGATTGCAGCCCCATGCAAATGGAGCTGTTATTCAGCCTCAGTTTACTGGAATCCCATCTAAAATGCTCTCAGGCAATGCTGCAAAGAATCAACAACGTCAGAGTATTGTGCTTCCCGGACTACAACAGTGGGAAGAAGGACGTTGCCTGCATTGCAAATGTAGTAAAAAATACCTCTTAATTGCTGTGCCTGGAGCAAAGAAAAATAACTCAGCACGGGTGCCTGCTGGGTTACATAGCAAAACAGTCCTACACTGAGCTGGTTCAGTAGACTGGTATGCAGCGCTGGCTCATGGAGCCAATACAGTCTATCAGCTCCCGTGAAAGAAAAATTACTGCTGGGAGAATGACAGTCATTGAAGATCCTGCAAGCAGTAGAGCTACCAAGCATAATGGTTTTAACTATGCTTTTTAGGAAATATTGCAAAATTGAGCAGTATTCATGCAGCGTATTCCAAAGCAATTTTTGCAACTTTCTGGCAAGATGCAGCTTCATGAGAACGCTATGGAACTGGCACTGCTGTTTATAGATTTATCCAAGGGTAATGAAGAACATCCATATAGCTCCACACAGCTATGTGGAAAGGATTGTTCTGTTAGTATCAAAACAACATTTTCCTTCCTTAAAGGCAATTGTGTAGCTGCTACTGCTTTCTTAAAGGTATTAACTAGACCAGCTTTGTTTATGGCATATGAGACATATGCTGTAATGTATGACAAGAATATCATGGTGCTATCCCCCATAATTCACTATCACAAATCAAGCAGCTATGCCTCCATAGCTTGATGGGTAAATGAAATCTACTGGCACTTTATAAGGAAGACATTATATTGGGATCAGCATGGACTTCTACAAAGGGACTGGATGCCATACCTGAATTTCCTCTGTGCCATGAACTCCAGCTTTATAGCATGTGGTGAAATGAGATAAGAAGAATTTTTTATGAGCATGGTTCTCAAAGAAAAAAAAAAGGTTGATCTCAGTTTCAGAATATTTTCAATAAAACTTACAGAATTAGGGATCCAAATAAAGCAGGTTTTGAGCCACTATCTTAATGCTGGGGAACAATAGACATGCTGGCTGGCAGTTAATTGCCCCAGATGTTGTTTATAATCTGCTGAAAGAAAGCTGAAAAAAACAGAGGAATATTCAAGCAAAGGTTTTAAAAAGAACAATTTTGAAATTGATTCTGCCTCATGCTGTATTCAGACATCCATGTTGTTAAAGGTACAACACAGAGTAGCCAAAAATCTTCTTGTGTCAGTAATTAAGGGAGAGGAGAGCTATCATACTGGGATGCACACACTGAAAGTCTATACCAAAAAAGACTCATAAAGCATAGCATGCAAGATTATGTCAGTGAAAACTTAGAAAAAGGAAACAAGGGTAATTATGATGCTGTTTGTGTATGTCTTACAGTATCTGACATCTGTCCTACTGTATACCTAGTTTGCATTCAAGAGAAAAATTTATTGCATTTCAGGTTCATAGAATATGTGAACTGTAGTGTCATGCTTTATATATTTTGACAAATATATAAAGCTCCAGCTTTACACTGCAGCATGATCAGATAGGAAGGTCTTGTCTTTACCATAATTACCACTACTATGCTGCCTTTCAGGAAAGATGATTGTACCTGGGAAGAATCTAAAAACCACAAATATCTTATTTCAAGAGGATTTATCACCTATGTATTTTCCTTAGGTAGTATCAACTGCTGAAACTTTTTTTAGTTCCTTTTGTTGGTTCTTCCCCTATTTTCTCACAGATCCCTGAGGTATCTCAGAGGCTGTTATTTCTTCACAAACAGAGGAAAAACAAGAATCAGCAAACAGATACAAAGAGATAAGATAAGCACTAATTTGAGTACAACTTAGTGGGGGAAAACAGTGGAAGGAGGATAATTTTTATTGCCTGTTCTTTCTTTTCTGGATTAAAAATAGTGCCCCAAAGTGTTACACTAACATCCTCACTTCCAGTTTTTATTCGGGGCACCCATCTTCTGGGAACCATTCCTATTTCTGAGCTTAAAAACCCACACTGAGGGGTGGATAGTATTCCTAGATTTAAGATGTCTCTTATGGAGATTAACCTTTTTCTGCAGCTGAACTGCTGCTGGGTTTATGACCCTACTCATAAATATTATGACCTTACTTGCAGTTGTACAAATTTTTTATCTGAAGGATTTTAAGGAGTGGCAGAGGACACTAGAAACCAGAGAGGAAGATGTTCTGGCTACCCAGATGAAAGTGAATGCAGAATGAGGTTATCAAACAGGAAATAAGCAAAAATTCTAGATGCTGTCAAGGAGAAAAACATAACTGCATTTGAATCCTTGGTATTTGTTGTCCTGAACAATGAAAAATGTTGAAATAAAATTGGATTCCTGTATTGATTTCAAAATTTAGGGTTTCCATTGCTGAGTTATGGAGACCAAGAATTCTATTTTTTTTTTTTCTTGCTTAATGCAGAATTTGGCTTATGGACTTTGGTGTTTTTCACTCTTCTTCAAAACATTAGATACTGAATGCAACCAGCCCTACATGTGGACTAGTGCTGCTGTTAAATTCTTTCAGATGGCTGAGACATGTGTCTACTTAAGAGTTAAAACAATCATCAAATTTGTAGTCATATCAGATTGCTGTAAATCAGACTGGAAAGTTCACTGACAGATGCTGTCATTTCCCCGGCAACACAGGGAGAATATATAGACAAAGTCTAAGCAGGCAGGAGCTCACTTTCATTCATATTCAATTACAGGTGACATTTAAATGTGATTACCCAAGATATAAGCTATCAATATCTGAAGGCCAAGGGAAAAATCCCTGTGAAGTTCTCAGAGACAGGAAGAAAAAAGTCTATTTCAATAGATGTCAGACATGAAAGTAAAGAGATAAAAAGAAGAGAACACAATTTCTCAAAGCTGTGCAAGAATTAAAGATCAAGCAGAAAAGGGTAATCAAGATAATAAAAGAACTAACCAAACAAACAAACATCAGAAAGGTCAAGAAAGAGAATGGAATACAGAATCTGGCATCAGGCAGACAAGAATGCCTTAGGGATTGCATAAAAAAAGTATTTTGGCAAATAAAGAGGGATGACACCAATTTGGAAGGGATCCAATGTGGAGTTAGAAGACAAAGTACATTTGCTGTAGAATTGATGTTCTGTGAGTTTAGAGATAAAGAGTTTAGAGATAAGGGGAGGAGAGTTATGGGGCAGACAGATGGGGATTACTTCTCCAACCCACTGACATAAGCACTGGGGCCAGTGAGGCTCTTCTGACAGCACTGCTTTTTTGCAACTGTCTGTAGAACCATTCATAGACTGCAAAGCATAAATATAGTTTAACAGTGGCATAAAAAGGAATTTTTACCTGATCCCTTGGTGATTTTTCATTTCCCCTCCAGAGGGCAATGGTTTCAAAGAAAATATTTTGTTCTATGTCAGGCTGATTCCTCAGCTTGAGTCTGAATTTATTTGTTCTCTTTTCTATTGATTGCAATCAGCCAGATTTAGATTGATCACAATTATATCTGCACCCTGCTGGCAAACAGCGACACCAATTCATGTCAAATTCAATTCATCAAAGATGAACATTTTCTTTGTTAAAAAAATATTTATCTATGGAATGAATGCACCAATCTTAAAAATAAAGTTCTATAATAAATAAAGTTGCCTAAATACACTGATTCTGCAGCTGCAAGCAGGCTTAAATGTTTCCATAATCCCAGATAGTAAAAACATAGAAAAAATGTTGTCTAAAAATTAACATGTTCAAAGATCCAAGCTCACAAAAGGTATCACTTGGGTATTTCTTTTCAGTTCCTTTCTACTTAAAGATAATAACTAACACTTTGAACAAGAGATGGAACAGAAAGCTTTATAGTACTTTGGTAAATAGTTTTCTCATTTCCTTTAAAAGCTGTCTTTGTAGATCCTCATATGAAAGATTAATCAGCTAAGACAAAAGCAAAAGAAGATTAAAAGCTTTGATCTTCCCAATCATCATTCCACTGTCATTCCTCATCCTCCCATTCACTTTTTTTCTCTGTATATTTTCTTTTTAATTTGAAGATTTTGTTAAATTCAAGCTAAAATGTTTATTATTTCCTCAGAGCAATTTTTGTGTTCTCAACATACCACCAAACAGCACCCACAAGGCAAAATGAACCATAAGAACTGTCTGCCAAAGTGATTCAAAACAGAAAGGTTATCTGGGTCTTTACAAATAATGCTGCTGATCCTATGCTCTATTGTGAATCGTTTTCAGGTATGACAACTTCTTGGCCTGACAGAGTATTTCAATCTGTTGTAAAGAATTAGCCAAGCACATCTCATTCCAGCACCATTTGAATGGATTTGCCAGCTGGGCGCGGGCTAATATTAGGGTTTCTGTGATGCCTCGTGAAAGCCAGAGGGAGGAGATTGGTTTCCAAAGAAACAAACAGATCTTTAAGCAGATATATCCAAGAGATATCCCAAGCTCAGTCTTAACCTGGTCTGGTAACCCTTTCTGGCAAAAAAATTAAACTTCAGATACAAGACAGTAAAGGAGAGAAATGGAAATTCTAGAACTGATGAGAATCCTCCTTTATTTTATTACAAATTATACACCATATTGAAGAAAATTTCCTTATCCTGGTTTAAAAAATGGCTGCTGGACAGCATGCAAATAGGAGGCAGTGTGATTTTCTGTGGAAAGGAATGTACGAATGCTATCAGCTGAATGAAACTGTAAGCAGAATTTTTTGTCTCACCATCCCAGCCTTGGACATAGAAAAGAGAGTTCAATAGTGAACAGATAACTGATGAACCTACATACTTTTTGCAGTCATATTTTCTAGGAAAGTATCACATTTTGAAAATATCCTTTGGTTCTAAGATCCTTTGTCAAAGTGCTTTCTAAAAAAGGGTTCATGTGAACTTTCATGAACCATGTTCATATGAAGGTAAGAAGAAACCACCCTTGGTGATGCTCAGCCACAAATTACCAGTGTTGTGGTTTCCCTCTCTATTTTATTTCCAATTCAGTCCACTAACATCTGTATCTCCTGCAGTGCTCCAGTTGTGTTCACTTGATGCAAACCCCCTCATTACTGGTTAGAACAGAAATAGATGTTAATATGTTAATAGATGTTAATAGATGTTAAATGCACCTACAAGGCATTACTGCCCTGGGGAGTTTGAGCCACAATGTGAATAGGTAAAAGGCTTTCAGACTTTCCTCTGCAGGTAACTGGGCAGGACATACCTTAGTGTCTTAAGCCTTTTCACACAGTAAGAAAAACTGTAAAAATGCTATTTTGGGACTTGACTCTCAGTGTTCAGAACAGATCCAAAAGGAAACGTGATATAGAGTGTACCATTATAGAAATTGTGGATCTCACTGTGAAGAATGATAGCAAAAATGGCACAGATTTTTATATGGTTAAACAGAAGCAAGGAGAGATGGACTAAAGCAGGTTATCACTTTAGGACTTCTTAGTTATCTAAGAAAGCCTTTCTTTACTAGTGTAGTTACAGAAAACATTTCTTCCAATGCCTTGAGCAATGATCTAGGCAGGCTAGCCTGAAAAACCAGGGGAGTGCAGTTTGCAGCTCAAAGTCAAACTTAACTGTTGCACACTGCAAAGACGTTTGCCTGTTCCTGAAAAACATAGCCAAGAATATAAACAACCCGGTCAAACTACTTGTAACCTCCTGTTTTCTTCATTCTTCCAGACAGTGTGTTATGGGCACCTTCTGTGCCTCAGCCTCCCAGAGGCAGGCTGGACTCTCGATGAGATTAAATGCTTTCTCCCCCACAGAGGCTCCAGCCTGGCTGGGGCATTCAAGCTTGAGCTGAGGACGCGGCAGCAGCAGCAGCAGGCGAACGGGGGGATGCCAGGGAGGGTGGAGGACAAAGGGCTTGCAGTGGCCGGTGTGCGCAGGGCCCAGCGGAGCTGCAGCGGGCGGGGGGCAGTGGGCGAGCAGCAAGGAGCGAGTGGCCAGGCGGGCGAGCCGGGTCTGCTCGGGGCACGGGCTCCCGTGGTGGTCCCGCTCGGGGGCGCAGAGAAAGCCGCGGGAGAGAGATGGGAAATGACGGCGGGAAGGCACTGGACTGAAATGGGCTGCCCAGGGGGGCGGCGGAGTCACCGTCCCTGGAGTGTTTAAGGAAAGACTGGCCGTGGCACTCAGTGCCAGGGTCCAGCTGACAAGGTGGTGTTCGGTCATAGGTCGAACTCGACGATCTCGGAGGTCTTTTCCAACCTACTCGATTCAGTGATTCTGCGAGGAAGGAGACACAGAAGCAGCGCACGTATCACGTGTCCACTCCACCTGAGGGCAGCCCCAACCCGGCAGCCCCGACAGCCGCTGCGGCCTCCCGGCAGCGCCGCGCTCCCCGCCGGCCGAGGCGGCCGTGGGGCGGCCCCGCGCCTGCGCGGCGGGGCGGGGCGGTGGCGCTGGGGCGGGCACGGGGCCGGGCCGGGCCGGGCTGGGCGGCGGCTGCGCAGCGCTGCGGGGGCTGTGACCGGGCGGCTCCGCGGACTGGGCGCGGGGACGCCGCGGGACGCCGGAGACTCTGAGTTCCAGCCGGCGGCCGGGCCGGAGCGGAGCGTGTCAGCGGCGGAGAGAGACGGACGGTGAGCGGAGCGCCCGTGCCCGGCGTGCGAGCAACAGGTCTTGCCGCGGAGCCGCGAGTCTCGGCTGGCCGGAGCCTCCCCCGCGGCCACGGCGCCCGCGCAGGCCCCGGGGTCCGGCTGGGCCGAGGCCGGGCGGGACGGCGGGACATAGCCAGGCTCGGCGGCTCTCGGGGCTCGGCCCCGGTCCCCGCACCCCGCTGGCGGTGGCCCGGGCTGTACCCTGGCCGCGGGTCCCGGCCGGGCGGGGCGGCCCCGGCCGCGGCGGCTACAGGTGCCGGCGGCGCTGCCGGGAGCGCGGGGGGCCTCCCGAGAGCGACTCCTGCGGCTTCCCTGCCTCCCTTTCTTGGGGTACCTCCCGGGAGCTTAGGCCCAGGAGTTGTAAGAAAACCTCCCGCACTTGGCTGTGTGCTCTCTCTGCGGACTTGTAGTGGGTTGTGTACGTGTTTAAACAAGGGGGAGGGAGGAACTTTAGGCCCCCCTCCCGTGCACTTCTGATGCTCTGGCAGCTCTGTGGAAATTATTCCTCTGTGAAGTTTTTGCTTCGTATTGGTTTACGAAGCTTTGCGGAGCCAAGTTAAAGCAGGTTGAACGTGAGCGACCTGCCGTGTGTTGTGCAGTCAGCAGTCGGTAGCGCACATCCCGCTTGGAGCGGCTCCGTTTGCCCAGAGCTGTAGTGGAAACGCTTTTGCGGTGCTGCCGCTTTCCTAGGGGAGGCATCGAGCCTGTGTGGTGGGAGGGAAAGACACTACAGCCAGGCAACAAAGAACGCCGTGACTGTGAGCTTGGTGAGACAGACCGCACGAGAAAATTAAATTAACTTGTATTTTGACCTTACTGAGGGATATTTATATACAAACAAAGGCTGCCTAAAATAATATTGTTAGATGTCTCACATGGGACAGATCCACGAAGATAACTTCATGAGGAATATTAAAAGGGGTAAATAAGTGATATGAGGGTATTTTCTTTTAAAAATGAAGCCTCTCTTGAAATTATTTAGGCATACACTATATCCAGAGCTCACTGAATAGAGCAAAATACTTTTATTCTAGATACACAATGATATATAGCTGACTGCAGTCAGGCTTCTAACAAGTGACTGATGGTGATCTTCTATGTGTTTGCTGCTTCTTTTGCCTATGCCATAAACGGATCTCTCTGTCCTTTTTGAGGATTGAGGTGTTTTTCATAAATTTGTAAAAAGATAAGGTATCTTGGTATTGTCTTTAGACGTGAGTCTGCAAGCTTCTGGTTTGGACATGTCCAAATTTTCACAGTACGTTATTTTTTCTTATGATCGTATTAGAGCTGTTACTACACACCTGAATGCCAAACAGTTTGGAGTCTGGCTGGATGATACGCATGTAAACTCTTTTCCAACATGCTGTGCTTTAAAAAAAAATCCAGTATTTTACACTTTAAAAGCTAAAGTAATGGTTGGCAATGTAGACACTTTTAACAAGGCATCAAAAATAGCATTTTGAAGCAGTGTTGTAGGATGTTACATGTAATTATCATTATTGTTAATAAAGTAATAGAGATTTAAATGTTAGTCCATGGTCACAGAACTCTTTTTTAAATATTTTTTTCAGAGTTTACATTCTTCCAATATGTGTCATATTACCTTGCAATGTGTGGAGTAACAGGGGATGGTGATGTTTTTCTGTATAGAGTTAGCTGTTGGTAGAGACTGTAATTTTACTTAGTTTTTATTGAATTTCTTCTCAGAAGTTCTGGACTTAGAAGTGTGCATCAAAGTATTTATCAGTAGACTGATACATCTGGCTTAGGAATCTGCAGGAGTTACTTATGACCTTTGAGGGGTGACAGGCATCTTTCAGTACCACAGCCGTACGTGATAAAGAACCATGGAAAATGCAATGCAGAGGTTGGGATTCATACCAGGAGTCATGGATACAGAAAACTTAATGTAGTCTGAAGTTTATGTGCATCCATATATTGACCCTTGTTTATAATTACATTTGTTGTAATAGATAGATTAAATTTTCCTAATACTTCATTTGCTGCTTTAATTAGAATCTCCTGCTATACTTAAAAGTTGCAGGCTTTTAAAAAACTTACAGCATTTTTAGATGCAAATTCTATTATGTCTCTTCAAAGATTGGATCTTAACATCAGCAGTTAACTGTTTTAACTGTTTCAGCTATTGTTTTTTTTCTCAGTTTGTACTTTAAAGTGCATTCCTTTTACAGTGTTTGGCTTTTAGAAAGCTGAAGGCTAAAATTTCAAACAGTGTGCTACTTCCTAGATAGCAGGATTTGTGTTTGTATTCATGTGCCATGTTTAAAATTGTTAAATGTTTAGCATCTGACATTTTTAAAGCACTTTCTCAGTCACTGTTGCAGAAATGCTTGACATTACGGTATTTGGAAGACTAATTACTGCCTTGATCATGCAGTAACCTCAAGACTTTTTGTAAATATTAATTAAATACTGCTCTATTGTTTTCATTTTATTAATGGGCAAAGAGAGGCATTTGTGTATTTGAAAACGTTTGCAGTATGTCCATGATAGAAAACTCGGTGAAAACAATTTAAGTGGTGGTTTGAAATCAGGTCTGCTGGCAGAATTGCTTTTGTGGTGTGGTTACCTACCTTGGAGCTTTTTTCAAATACGGTGGTTCTGACAACAGGGGCACTTTATGTACACATCCTCTTTCCTTCACTCCCAATACCACTAGATAAGCTAGACAAAATGTCTTAGTGTAGTTCAAGCTAAAGTATGAAGCAGAAGAAAGAGGAAAATATAACTAATTAAATTTATATCTCAGACTATTTTAAAGTAAGCTTTTGTTTGTTTATTTTTAACAGGAGGTGATCAGCTGTATGTATCTGTTGGTAAAGACTTGTTTTATAATGCTGTCTAATTGCACACTAACACATAGCTGTGTGGGAAGAAAAAAATGCTGTAACTCTCAAAGGTTGCAGAAGTTAAATTCGAAAGCAAACACAGATACCATCAGTAATGCACACTTCTAAAAGGAATGCCCCAATTCTGTGAATACCTAATCTTGCACACTTCTCTTTTGGCAGAAAAGGATGCAATGTTGCATTTTCTTAAAGATGTGGAAATTATTTTGAGTACCTACCCAGCATATTGAGATTTGGATTCAAATCCTTCTACTCTTAGGGGAGCTGCCAATTCCCAAAAGGAATACCTTGACTGCCAGACCAGTGGGGGTTTGGTTTGATTCTTGAGGAGTACTAGTCACTTAGGAAGGGAGTGAATATGTAGCCCAGGGACTTGCTTGATTAAGTACAAAATAATGATATGAATTCAGGACTTCTTTCCTTCTTACATAGTATTGAAAGAGTAAAGGAAAGAGATTTTTCTTGGGGGTGTATTTTTTTCCCTAGCATGGTGTGAAATTTTGAAGATTTAAATCCCTGATCTTTATGTTTATTCTTATCTGACTCGGGCAGTTCCTACTCAAGTTGAATATTAAATATCTGAACAGTACCTGTAACACTTCCTTTTCATTTTAGAGGAGGTCTTGGTTGTTTATTTGTGGGTTGTGGAGTCTAGTAGGTGGCATGGCATTTATGTTCCCTTGTGGATCTAGTCCTGCTTTGTTCTAAGACGCCAAATAATTAGATATAGAAATGTAATTGTTTCAACATACCTGTGATTATTATCTGCTATAATAGGGCTGGTCAGTGACTTGTGTTTCCTTAAATTATTTGCCTGTTGCATCATGTATCTATTCTCGTTCTGGCAGTAATTGTTTTCTAAAAAAAAAATAATTAATAAGAAATAGCTAATAGGTTTTGTTTGAACATTTTTAATACTTGATTTTGCCTCCAGTGTTCTATTGTTAAAACACTAAAGCACTCCAATTCTATGGTTGGAGAAAAGGCTTGACTGTTGATACATGTGACAATACAGCTCATGGTCTTTAGAGTCTGAATTTGCTATAATTTATCAGCATAGACAGTAAACTCCTCATGTCCTGCAGAGGTCTAACAAAAGAATAGATGTTAAACAGAAAATCTGGGAAAATACAGCTTTTCTTAAGAAATAGAAGATAGAAACCAAACCACAATTTTCATTCTTGTACCAGGATGCATCTTCTGGGGAAGCTATTTTAGGTTATGTGTGGTTATTTGGCTGTAACAGATAATTCAGAAGACTCTCAAGTGTGGGAGTTTTTCTGGGGAAAAGCAGTTTAAAACCAGGAATGGTTTCTGGCAAGGATATATTAGCAGTGATAGGACAGTTAAGAGGTCCTTTACAAAAGGTATTAGGGGCACTGGAGTGTGGTAATAGTCAGTATGTTAGCATCTAAATCAGCCTGGGTACATGCATCAACTGAATAATCAGTGTGAATTGTCTTGTGTGAAGTTGTTCAATGGTTTAGTCAAGCTCTCTAGAAAGCTGAATTCAGTAAAACCATAAACCTTTGATAACTGGGAAGCGCCAGTGCAACCTCAGCATCTGCTCTTTGACCTGGTGATGGTGCTGGGAGGTGGCTGGTATGCATTCCAAGTCTTGTTTCCAAGGATAACTGTATATTTTTAAAGTCAGGAAGGAGAGGTTGGAAAGGTATTCATTTAGGTACCAGTAGTTTTGTGTGAAGTTCAGAGTACAAATGTGTGATCTCAAAGGAGGACAATGTATGCTAGTACCTAGCATACAAGGAATCAATTCTCATTTTAATAGTATATTGTGAAGAGTATGTGAGCTGTGTGATGTCATGGGAGTGATTTGTGTATATTAAAGAGGAATGAAACTTTAAAGAGCTTATCTGAAAGTAGATAAAATATAACTGACATGATGTCATGGTAAAAACACTATTGAGAGAAGTTACTTAGCTTTTGAGGTTTTCTGGAGCCAAATTTTGATCTTGATTTGGGTGGCAGAGAAATCAGCAGGGTCAGCTCTCTGAATATTCATGTAAAAACCTAAGTGTTTTCTTGGATCTCAAACCTGAATATTCAAGTGTAAACCCAAGTGTTTTCTTAACTGAGGCGATCTTTACAATCAAGGTCAGTGGAGATGGTATGTTTTGGTAATGCCTTGGCTGTTAGTCACTTATTTAGAAATCACTGGGTTTTAGTGTGGTAGAGGAGAAAACTAGGGAGGGGAAGCAAGTTGTCTGCATGGTGTTTGTGGTACTGAGTTAAATTCTTTACTGTCACAGATACCATGGCAACTTTTTCTTTTGAACGTGATGCCTTTGTGTATAAGCTAAGGCCTCACCTTAGTATCAGATCATGCAGTGTTCCTGCAATGTTGTGGTTGAGAGCTTGTGATTGCCCTTGTTTGTCTTGTTTTATCAAATTGCCATTTACTTGTCAGCTACTGTTAATTAAACTTGAGAGATTAATTATAGGTTAATTCAGAGTACCTTGGTTAAGATAATTAAATTTGCTTTTATAGAAAAACTGTGTTATAGATAACTGCGTTGTGCATTGTAGAAAACTGCAAGTCTTGTGTTGGCCAAGAGAGCATGTTGCTAATTCCTCTGGTATGTCTTGTTTTCTAAATGTTCTCTCATCTCTGAAAGCAAAGCTCAAGCCTTTGGGTTAAACATCGAGATTTGAAACAGGTGAGGGTTTGGGTTGCATAAGTTTGTATGATATTGATTGTACTTCTTATAAAGGTATATAATTGTTTTCAGAGAACTAATCTCTTCTTCCCAGTGTCTGAAAAAGGCCGTGTGATGTCAGCAGAGAAACTTAGTCCTCTCTTACTGGGACAGTGTAGCATTAAGGGACATCACGTGCTTTCGCAGAATCAGTTCCTGTAGGATCAAGTGGTGATGGAATTGCTTAGTGCCACTATGCAATGACATTTACATTTTATTTGAGTGGTATTAAAAGTCCTCAAATGCAAGAGAGAAGGAAATTGGTTTAAAATGGAACTGGGCACCTGTATTTAAAGGTGGTGATTGTTGTACAATAGTTAAAACCAACATAAAACAAACTCTTACCATTTAATTTTGTTTCAGTAATCAAGATAAGTTCTAAATTAGTAACCTAATTACTTACAGGCAGGAATTAGCAAAGTGTCTTAGTGTAAAGTGAGGTAAAAGCTGATCAGCTCAACATTGTCCTCTTGGGCTGACTGACTAAATTGACTTGCTAGCCTCACAGTATTGGTTTTGTTTTTGACAAGTGGAATAGTCTGTTTCATATTTATGTTTTTAAGAGTATAAACAGCACTAAAAATCCATTTGAGCCTAAGTTCTTGTTAGATTTGTAGACTCTTTCAATGGAATTATCAATTTAATTCTTTCCTGTTCAGAGAATATTAACTTAGTGTGTGTTGTGATATTCTCTCAAGATTTTAACTATTGTCATCAGCACTTCTGGTGGAGTCTGTTCCTTCAAGCTGATAAAATGAAGGCCAGCTAGAACTCTGAAGAGGCAAGTTGCTTGGCTTCAGTGGAAAGAGAGCAGCAGTTTGAGGGTTCTGCAGTCAGGTAGACTCTTTCTGCTTTTCAGCCTACTTAGATTTCTTCTTTCTTCATTAGCTCATCAAGCAAGATGTAAATAGCAAAGACTGAAAGTGTATCCCAAGAAAAGCTAAGAACTGAAAAACTAAATGTCACTTGTACTTCCTCCCAAAAGATAAAATACTGAGGATGATTTTAAGATAACAGGTGAAAAGCTATTCAGCTAAAGTCTGGTTATTGTTGTGTATTTTGTAGGTCATTTATTTCTTTAGGCTTTTGTTAATTTTGAAGTATGGGGAAGCCAAAATGATATGCAATGGAGAGCTATTTTTTCTTGACTGAAAAAAGGGAACCCAGCACCTAATAATATATTTTGAAGCAGCAGTGAAGAGTTGGTTTTGGCTTAAAGCTTATGAAGTAATTTTTAGGTTAAATGCTAATGTTCCGTGTCTATTTATTGAGACTTGTACACTTACTGCTATTAGGGATTAGTCTTGGAATCACTTTTGAAGAGTCATGATATATTGGTTTTCCATAGGTCTTCCCTGATTTAATGTGGACTTATATTTCTGACCATGCTTTTTTGGCTCCTTGTTCATCTTCTTTTATTCTTTCCTTCTGCAGACCTTCAAACATGAGTGTCTGTTCTCTCTGCTTAGGGAAGATGAGCAAAACTGGGAGGGAAGCAAAGGTTCTGTGTGTTGGATCGCACTACTTCTCTTTCTTTTGGGAAGAAGGACAAATGACGTTTACTTTGTCAATTCCTGAGTTTCCTTGGGAAGCGCTTAATGAAATTTGTCCTATAAAAATGTGGTAGGTTATCTCAGCTAGATGCTGTGCTGCACTGGGCTACAAGATCGTAAAGAGCTTGGTTTGGTTTCAGAAAGGGGGGACTGAAGCACTGGAACAACTGAACAATATTAACAAAACAATACTACAATATAATAATGTCAAAACTGTGGACTCCTTTCTGCTGAAATGTCATTGATGAGTCTGTTGATGGCTTAGCTTTGATCAGCAGTAGGGCCCTCTGTTATAAGGTCACCTGTATGATGCTGAACTTGGAATCAGCATGATGTACTTGTTTGAGAAAGCAGCGGTAGAATTTAAATACCTCAGTTAAAGTTGAGATGGGATGATCTTCAGAAATTAAGTTAGACCTGCTTATGATGTACCAACCTCTTTTTGAAGCCTTCTATAGTAGGAAAGTATTAAATATTTGCATATGTGTTCTTTAAAATGTAACAACTTGAGTTGCACACTTGAATTTATTTATACTTTATCCCCTAAGCCAGTTTTTGACCTCTGTTGGTGAGAACTTCATACAGGTTCTCCTTATGTCAATATTTTTGAAGCCTTTTCTATACAAATATTTAATGAATGCAGCTGCATACCTAAATGGTTGGGTAGTAAATGTAGACTGGTTTGTGTTCCCTCTTAAGTGCATACTCTTGTCAAGTCTTAGAAAGATATGTAATGCTGTTCATTTGATACCATGTGTGTTAGTGCTCCCTAAAACTTACATAGTTGGGACTTCCTGTGATAATTAAAATTCCATACAAATCTTTAGTTCTTGATTTCTTAAAGCTAATTTGAAATTGAATACTGCTTTTAAAGTACTTAACGTGATTAATCATTGCCCGTTAAACTTATTTACAAATTGTTCGGCAGTTCACATTGTGCTTCTGATACTTTCGGGTGAGATTGTGTTTTTTATTCTTGGATGGATTTGTGAGGATTGGCCCAGCTGATTCCTTCTACTTTAGAAGAAATTTAGATTGCAGCTACAGCTCTGGGGAATCCTAGATTTTGTGATGTCAGTTTTTGACCTTTTCCTGCTCAAGTCCTCTGCTCTAGTTCATTTGCAGAATTAACAAGTGCTTGTTCCTCAGTCATTATGGTTCATGGTGCGATATCTGAAGCAAACTGCCATGCCAGTCTTAGCAGTGAAGTGGCTGAGGTGGCAGCACACATTCCCTCCTGATAATTCTACTTTTGGGATCAGTGACTTCTGATGGCAGCAGCCTGCAGCTGAGGATAGTAACTTAATCTGCTACAACAAGATTTGCTAGAGCTTGTCTATCAGCATCTTTAATTTAAGCTTGCTGTTCTTTTAGTTCAGCCTCATATTAAGTCTTATTTTTTTTCTTTATTTGGAAGAAAAAAAAAACACAAAGAGAAATAATAATTGACCTTATTTTATGGTCACTTCACAACAAATTCCATGTTAAACTTGTGACTTCTACTTTGAGAAATCCATAAGTAGCATATTATTACTGTTTCAGGTATCATGGATTCATATGTTGTTATTTTAGTATATTCATGCAGGTATATTTCTGAACGTTTTGGTTTAGCAGGTAAACCATGCAGAAATGCACTGCATCAGTTTAATGTACAGAACCACAGGGTGTACAGAACTGAAAGCCAGATAATGACAGCAGTAAAAAGTATAAGACCTGTTACTCTTAAGACTGAAATGTTGTGCATGGGAACTGTGCTCTAAAGTTTAGAGGAATATGAAAGTGTTAAAAGTATGTTTAGGGGTTTAGCTTGCTAAAACTTGAAGATCTCTAATAAATACCCCTTATTTGTATTCAGAATTCCAGAACTTGGTCTTGAAAGAGCATAGGTGCATACTTAGAACGATTTGAGTTAGTGGAGCATGAAGGTATTCATAAATCTCACTGACCTCAAATAATAGATTCTGATTTCAGTACCTAATTTGTAACATTATTTTTTTCTCAAACTCAGCATATTTTTAATCTGTGAACGATAAATAAATATATGGAAATAATATTGTTTCCATGAATTCAGAATTCATCAAGAACAAAAAGATTGTGAATGCCAATTCTCTTGGAAGTTCTCTAGATAAATCTGACTAAAGAGTTTTTTAATATAAAATGTGAGCTGGCTTCAGGTAGAAAATACATCTTAGACAAGTATCTTCCAATGAATTGGTCAGTTGGAAAAAGACATGTGAAGCTTTTGCTTCAAGTTTCAAAACACCTGGAAGTGATAGACCACCTGTGGGATACATAAAACTTACCCAACCATGGGATACCCAAACCTTTCTAATTTTGCTTTATTATTTCTATTATTTCTGCTTTGCAAAAATAAATTTTGTTATGTCAAGCACTGTAGCCTTGGTAGTGGTGGAACAAAATTCTCTGCCTGCATTGCTGAGATGATTTGCAATTTCTGGGGACCAAAGAACTACAACTACACTCCAATATTTTAAGTGAGATATTATTAACAGAATATCTCTGCTAAACAGATATGTTCCTAAGAATGTAATAATTGATTTGATTTAAAAAGTTGTCAGTTTCTGCAGCTTTGAAGCAAAAATCACAGACTTGAAAAAAATTGAATTCATTGTTGTAAATATTGGGTGTCCTGTCTAATTAGTCTGTTTCCATTGATAATCATCAATGACTGCTGCATTGATTGTTTTGAAAATTTCAAATGGATTTATAGTCCATCCTAAACTTCATTGTAGTAAGTGTGAAAGTGACAGTTTGAAGTGACAGAACAGAAATAATGGATAACAGGTAATGTACATCCCAAAATTAGTTTGTTTCCTGAGTAGCCAAAGGTGAAAAGTAACAATAAAGTGTAGAAATTTCATCAAGACTCTGTGAAAATCACATTTATCTGCTCTGATTTGCCTCACTTATCCTGTTGGTTGATTCAGCACTAAGCATTAAACCCAGTGACCAGAATTGCTAGTTGGTTATTCTGGATTTAGAATCACAGAACGTGCTGAGTTGGAAAGGACCCACAGGGATCATTGAGTTCAGCTCCTGGCCTCTACAGGACACCCCAAGAGTCACACCCTGTGTCAAGAGCATTGTCCAAATGCTGCTTGAACTCTGTCAGGCTGGTGCTGTGACCACTTCCCTAGGGAACCTGTTCCAGTGCCCAGCCACCTTTGGGGCGAAGAACCTTTTCCTAAAATTCAGCCTAAACCTCCCCTGATGCAGCTTCATGCCATTTCCTTGGGTTCTTCATTGGTGACCAGAGAAGAGATCAGTACCTGCCCTTCTCTGTGAACAGTGCTGCAGTTCTTATTCAGGTAGTCAGTGTTTTTCCCATGTTATTTGAAAAAGTGGTTATTGCTCTACGTGCCCTGGTTCCAGACAGGATGGTAAAGTCACCATAGTGTTCCTGGCTTGTTCAGAAAAATTATCTGGGTGTTCTTGGTCTGTTCAGTTCTCCCACCTCTGAAAAATTTTCGGTATTAAATGCTTCCTTAGGGCAAGAACCTGTGTTCTCACTGTGCAAAACTATAAAGGGTATTCTTACAACCTTGCCTTTGTTTCCTATTATCACACAGCATGTATGTGACAAGTGTTCAGAAGGGGTGCTGAAAAAGAAAGTAATATGCAGAGCTGTTAGTGAATAACCTCTGTGTGTAAGGATTTAAGACAATATGGGAGGAGCTGCTTTCAAGTGAGGGACTGGACACAGTGTATCTGCTGGGTTAGAGGTTGGGCTAACCTATTGGACTTTTCAGACAGCTAATACTGCTTCTCATTTCTGCTAACCTCTCATGAGGAGCTCTAAGCCACAAAGATTTGCTTTTGTTCCTTCGGACAAATGGTACGAAACTAAGTGTATATCATTACTTCTGGCACTTTCTTACTATGACAAACTATTTCCCAAACTGATTTTACTTGCCTTGTATATGGCATTCCAAATCTCAGTTAAAATTCTTTGCTAGAAGTATTTTCAGTCTACCAGACTTTGCCTGAAAGACCATATTCAGTGGCTTCATAATTAGACTCTTTGGTGTCTCTAAAAACAACAGTCACATCTTCTAGTGGATAAAGAAGGAATTTAAGGTTTGTGCCCAGACAAAACCTGTCACCTGGCCAGGACCCTGCAGAGCCATACTGCCTGATGCACTGGTATGCCAGGGAGGGAGCAATCTGTTTTCTGAGAGCCCTGTTCTTTATACTTGTGATTAAAATGCAGGTGCCTGAGATAATAAGTTGTCAAGAACTTGGAGTGCCTAATTAGCACAGCAGAGACAGAAATTAAATTTATTACGGTTTATTAATTTTAGGCCACTGCTGTTTGTGCTGGACCTAAGAACTTTACCATGTCATTTGATTTTAGTCCTCTAAACTTGTATCTGCAGACTTTGCTGTTATGCAGTTTCCCAGTCTCTTACTGCTTAATGGGAGTATTGATAAAATATCTCTATTGCAATTTTTTTCCCAGACATTATACTGAGTGGTCCTTTGAAGATTTGCTAGAAGACTGTTTTTAACTGACCTGTGGTCATGGCAGTCCTCGTACTCTTGCCTCTGTGGTGAAAAAAAATTTATTGAGGTCCTGACATGTCTCCCCTTGACATGGGGGATGAAGGGAGCCAGCAACATTGTTCTCATAATGCTATTTAGCTGCTATAGCTGTGTGATAGCTTGACTAAAATCATGCTCTTGTATTTGCATGTCTTTTCCAGTTCATGCAACTATTTGGTTCATTTTGTGCACTGCCCTTCATTACTTTTGTAAGCAAACCACTTTTTTGGTCTTAACTTTTGTCAAATAGCCTTTTAATTAAAAATGAATTATTTAACTCCTGTAGGCTATTCCTTATCTGTACATCTCTTTGTGTATTTTTTTTGCTTCATGTGTAAATCATGTCGTGTCTCTCTAATTTACACTACTGGTCTTTAGACAGTACTGGTTCTTTTAAGATGAGCGAAACCTATTCTGGGTGTATGGTCTACTCTACAATTTAACTTCGAAAAATCTGTAATTCATCAAAAATTGCAGTCATTTTGGTGATGAAGAGAGATCACTGTTTTATATGCAGATGATTTCAGAGCTTTTTGCTTCTGAGAATGGTAGATACCTTTCTCTTTGGTTTGTTTTCTTCCACTTTATTCTTATATTACAAGAGCCACTTATTATAAGCTGGCTCTTGTGCATTGTGATATAAGGTAGACAATGACTCCATGTTGCAGAATCATATCTTAAGTTCAAGTGGGGAAACTGGTAGGAGGATGTAACTTGATTGCTCTGAAACACGGATATACATACTTGATGAGGGATGGGTGGTGCGTATTGCTGCACTTTGAAGTTTTTCAGCTGTGCTGCTCCAGTGCATTGTGGGAATTTACTGCTGTGAACTCCTGAAAAAAGTATGTTTAGGAAGCTGTAGTTTTCTGTTTTAGTTGGTCAAAGCTCTTCAAATTGCTAGGCAAGAGAAGGACCAAATATATGCAAACTTTACAGTGACAGATGTACTTAACAGTAGCAACTGGAGTGCTTACAGCCTGTCAGATGCCATGGTTAGGGTCAGGATAAACCTGCCTGTCTCTTAGGATGACTGCAGTGAAGGCCTAAGATTGGTCTGTGATGGATCTCGTGCTTCACAGTGATATTAGGTGTTCTGTCTTCTAATTTTGATGCTTTTTCCTGTTGCTCACAAGATATATGCACCAGACTGGGTGGTTATAATTTTTACATACATAACCCTTTCAGTTTACTTTTCATCACATTTTATATACCAGAATCAAAGAAAATATGCTTGCTTTCTATCTACTCTTCTGTCATAGAGAAAAAACACAGTTTATCTCTTCCAGCGGACCGTAACTTTCACTCTTTGCTGTTACCATTTGGCTGACCTCTTTGATCTGAAAAACTGTGTAAAGACAGTGGCAGCTTCCCAAGCAGCATACAGAAATGCTGATATTGGCCCTGAGCCCCATATCCAGTTAGTGTTCTTGCTGTCTATTCTGTCATCTTAGCCTTGCTCCTTGACAATGGATTCTGCTTTTTATACAAGCAGGGAATTTAGAGTACTTTGCTGTTGGTTTGATTATTGCTGGAATGGATAATTACTCTGGCTTCTCCTTATATCATTTAGTTCTAGACTCTCCCCTTTTTTTCTCCCAATTTTTGTCCTCTATGTTTTCATTCCTTTCTCTGGTTTTTCTCAGGAAAAAACAAGGTGGGTCCTCCTTAGCATTCATATTGTATACAGCTTCTGGTAGTAGTCTGGAGCAGTAATTGAAGCCAAGACACCTGGTTTTGCAATAGGCCAAGACTGACAATTTTGTGTCAAAAGTGCTGAGAATATTTCCAGGTGTTCTGACTTTTATTGATGGTGTAGGCAATGATTTATGGCATGTCTTTGTAATCAGTCTTTCTCAGGCTGACTTCATAATTCTAACAGTGTTTTCCAGGATGTTTCAGTATCATAGTGCCAATTGCAGTCTTGTACATTGACTGGTGTTAGGTTGCTGATTTGTCTCCACCTCTAGAGGAAGATGCCTGTCTGTGTGGTCTCAGCATGAGGGCAGTGTCCAGGATTCTCATTTTGCTTAAGGGTTTACAAAGTAATACTTTCACTCAAAAGTTGATGCTTTTACAGTTATGTAAACATGATTTTAAGAAAGTATGCCCAGAATATTACGGTTCTTTTTATTCAAAGTATTAGTACAGTAAAAGAATCAAAGACTAATTTACGGAAGACTTTATTCTTTACCCAAAGAAGAACTGCCAAATATGTTGCTAACACTCTCAGATTATCTTAATTAGGGAAATTTGGCTCAGAGTTCTGAATTTAATAGTAGTTTGTGTTCAGTTGGATGGCATTTGTGTTCTTATGAAGCTTCAACTTTCTAACAAGTGTGTTCCAAAGGAGTCTATGCTCTGGTGGTTCTGGAATGCTTAGTGAAGACACTGTTACTTCAAGTGGCTGTAAATGAGAGAGTTTACAGTTTATGTCTTTGGGATTATTTTCGGACACTGAGTTCTTACATTCTGATTCAGAAGTGCCTGATGGCCAAGCTATAAATATTGGGTAATAAAATGTTGTGATGCTTTCTTTAGAGAGATTTATCAGGTATGTTGGTGTAGTGCATATATATGTGTTTGCATCACTGGTATGTATAACTTGTACAAACTTAATCTTTAGGTATTTGTTTAAGGGGTTGGGTGTGTGATAGATTCTTCCAGGTATTGCTCAATAACTTTTTTGAATGTATTCTTAATGTTTACTGCCCTTTTGTAATGCAGAGATGTCCTGCATTCATCAGTTGAAAGCATTCTTACCTCTCTTCCCATTTTCTTGTTAAAAAATATCTCAGTTGCTGAGATCTGACATTAGCACCAGGAGGAAATCTTTCCTTAAGAGAAGTTTCCTTATCTTGCATCCATGTTTTATTTTAACTGAGCTTAAGTTTACTTTATTTTAATTTAACTTAATTTTTGTGCACACTCACTTCAGTTAAAGCGATGCCCTAATAACCTACCTCTCTTATACTTTTCTTTTGAGAAATAGAAACTTGTTTCAGGTGGCAAAGTAAAAATTTGTGAAAGATAAAGTGAGGACAAATCAGTGAATTTTGAATTTGCACATAAAACTTGGGAGACTGACTGGCTGTTGTATTGTGATTTCCCTTTTCTCTTGCTGTTGACATTTTCTTTAATATTGTTAATGTTAACATTTGCTTTTCTGCAGTGGGTCGTAGTAGGTAATATGAGTTTATGGAACCAGTTTTAGTTGTCAGACACTTCTGAACATTCTAACTATGTGGCAAAGTGTATGTTTAGTTTAGGTTTTTGGGGGGTTGGTTTGTTGGGTTTTTTTAAATAAGTAATTGTGTATATGTTATTATAAGCAAGTGTAAAGTACAGGTTAACATACATTTCACTGTCTGTTTCACTGGCAGAGAATACTAAGTATGACTGGGAATTTTTTTATGTGTGAAAACCAAAGTTCATTATTCAGCTTCATTATTCAACTCATGAGTTGGGTGGGGGAAATGGCTTTAAAGATGCTACCAAAGAAAGAAAACATTTTAAACCAAGTTTATAACACTATTGTTTGAAGAGTCATCTTCAGTTTGATTAGTATAACAGTTGAGAAGACATACTTCCTTAAGTTCAAATGATGTGTTGGAAGTTCATTATGCTAAAAGATTCACTCCATCATCCTAGGCAAAGAAAGGTTTCTGCTGATTCCACTTTCCTAAGTCTTCAAATTTTGTTCCTTACCATGATTTGAGAGTTCTGAGGGGGGAGTTACATCACTTACCTTGCCAACGTTTTTCCCTGGCTTCCACAGTCATGTTTAATATCTTGGTTCAACAGTTCAAGTGATGACACAGTTTTCTGGACAGGATTATTGCACCATTAGATACTAAAAAAGTTTGCTTGGCTTCATGTAGAAGGAGTCTTAAATTCCTGTGAATTTATCCCAAATTTCTAATGTTTTCTTAATAAAAAGAACAGGTGCTTTAACAAAGTTTCTGAAACTGAAATGGTCATTCTTTGATTTAGGAAAAGCTCTGCAGTCAGTTAGGTACTTGGATTCACTTTGCAGAAGTGCGTTTGTTCCTGTCAGGATTTTATTTTGATTTGTGTAACAGATTGCTAACATTAGGCCCAAGAGTCCACTTAGATCTTGTAGGAAAGAGAGACACTGTTTTTTTAAGGTACAGAAGGTCTCTAATGTTATGTCTTTTTAGCCTTGTGAAGTTTTCTTACTCATTTTTATTATGAAGTCTAGTAATGTAGGTTATTTACAGAGCATTTGATTTTCACATCCTATAGTGAAATTTTGGTCATACTTCACATAAAATATTTTTCTGCACATTTTCAATGTGGCCTGTGTTTTAAGTTACTGCATGGTGTAGGTATGTACAGCAGGTTTCCCTTATAGTGTGACCCAGGAATCAGCATGAGTTCCTTGGTCATGCTCGGCATTGTTCCTGCAAGTTTATAAGATCATTGTGAGAAGTACTGGGAAAGGTGTTTTGTAGTTTTTGTCCATTCCTAAGTGGTCATCCATATATGAATTCTGTTGTATGCCTGAGGTTGTACTTTTGTTTGTATTAGTGCTTGACCAGTAGGTGTACTGTTTAATTAGTAGTTTAAACCTGTTTAATCAGTAAGTGGTCTGTTTAATGCCTTCTGCTGCAGAAAATTAAGATCTGTGTTATTGCTGTCCTTTATTAAAAGGGGGGAAAAAAGCTCTTGCTTCAGAGTTGTGGATTATACTATTTACACAAAGATAATAGAGAATACTAGTGAGTATCCTCAAGTAATGAATGTGCAGAGATGTTCAGATACTGGAACTCACCATGTTAAACACTAGGGTGATTCATTTAGCGTTTTTATTTGGGAGGAAATATGCTCAAAAATAAATGTAAATTTTGTGGTGCTTTACACCCACAGTGTTTGAGCATGCTTTTTAAGAGAAACCAATACTTCCCTTTTAACTGCATATCAGGAGGATATGCAAATGGTTGTAGGTGTGTGATTGCTTTTCTGTGGTGGTTTTGTTTTTTTTTTTTTTTTTTTGATTCCTTGTTTTTGGGGTTTTTTTTTAGTAGCTTTTGTTTGGGCTGTTTAGGATGAAAAGAATCAGAAGGTGTTGATGAGATTTTTTGTGGGAGGCGAGGAGAACTCACAGAATGTGGTCCCATAAGATGCAGTCCCGTTTGGACTTGTCTCCCTGCTGCCAGGGCTAGGAGTTTGTACTTGTCTTTATTCTTACCTCTTCACCTCCTGGTCTCAAAGGATGTGCTCCAGACCCTTATGCCAATCTTGTCACCTTTCAGGTTATTGTGATCTGCTCTGGCATGCCAATTTGACCAAAACCAACCAAACAAAAGTATTTTGTGATATTCTGAAATCTTGTTGAATTAAAATGACTTGGTGACAGATTTGACAGGCTTCAAACTGTCAGAGAAGGTAATGGCTGTACAGCCCAAAAGTGGAGAGCATAAGGGAGCAAGAGTAATAAGACTGCAGATATTTGGCAGCAGCAAAGTAGCACAGCTTAACAGTCCAAGGAATCATACTGACAGTCTCTTTTTTGGTTCTTGTCATAAATTCATGAACTACTGATTGTGTTTGGAAGGCTGCAGAAGTAGGGCACACTTGAAAGCCTAGTCAGCTTTGTTCTTTTCTAGCAGTTGGCAGTTAGTTATGCACAAACATATGAATTATGTGAGTTCCCTGAAAAAATTACTGCAATGTTTGCAAATACTAAGTAATGTGACTGACACAGTGTAAAGAAACTACAGTACTGCAAATTCTCAACAGTTTTTTCAGCCTGCAAAACGTTGAGTTTTGACTTTGCTGTTTGTATTCTCAGAGCTAAGAAGCATCCCAGCAGATTTCATGGACCTGAATTTGGTTGAGCATAATCCTCTGGAATCTTCAACTGTCACCCATTGGTTCTTTAGAGGATACATGGATAACTAGCCGTAGTTATCCATTGCACTTGTCCTGGCTGAGGAGAGTTTCTTTCTTCCATAGTAGCAAGGACTTCTGTCATTTATCACTAAATGACACATGACTATGATGAGATGCAGGGCATCTCATCATACTAGTGATACTAAAATGGCTAAAAAAATTCATACACACTCCCATGGCTTGTACACCTTTCTTACAGTTTCCTTCAGAAAAATCAATGACAGATTATGCTAATTAGACAAAGAAAACCTTACACCCATTAAGAGAAAATACTTCTGGAAGAAAATTTTTTAAATTATGCAGCATTTTTTAGGGATTAGCTCAGTGAAACTGTCACCACCATCTCAGATGAATTTATTAATGAGTCTTGTGACATCAGAGACCTGAGTGGCTAAAATAGTTTGTGCACTGGGTTTTTTCCCTATAAATAATGAGAGAAGAGCTCAAATGAAATGTGGTTGTTCTGAGTTTGTGGTATGTGATTGTGAGTCCTGTGAAGCTGAGAGAATAATTGTATAGTTTTGTGATTGTTGTCCTGTTTTTCAGAATGTCAATTTTTAGAAGTCTCAACCTATTTTTGTGGTCAGAAAAAAAAAGTCAGAAGATCCTTATCCCCTTCGCCCCCACATACCTGTGAGTAACATAGTGACACAGCTAATCAGGTTATATCATTGGGGGATCATTTAAAAAAAGCTTTTAAAATCATCCCTGGCATGCATCCAGTTAATCTTGCAAAATAGAGTTGAAAAGAGAGCCTGAGGAGGATGGTCACATGAAAGAAGCTAGCACATGTATCTTTGTTACATAATGTTGTGAGATTTTGCTTTTTTGAACTTCCAAAGCCTATAGGCTCAGTTATTCATATGATTGAGCCTATAGCTCAATCATGTAAAATTAGAAGACAGTCTTGGTCCCAGTATAATCTCTGAAGACTGTTGAATTAGATAGCTAACATTTTGGCATTTTTGAATGAAAGGTTTAGATGAATAGCTGTATTTTCATTTTCTTTAGGTGATATTTCTAAATTGAATTCAGCAGATATTGGAGTAGTAAAGTGAGTAAAGAAGAAGTTAGACTTTCTTTAGAGTATTGTAAATGTGGTTTAAGAATAACTTGCTGTGGAATACTAAACTAATGCCATTTTGTGTGAATTAAGGCATCAGATGAGATGTAAATTGTGGAACATTGTAACTTCAATTTAATTTGGGATTAATTAATTTAGCTTTGGTTCAGTCACCTCTTTGAAGTGACAGTGTCACATGCATACTAGTACTCATGAACCTTTGCTATTAATACTATGTTTCACATAGAAGCAGTGGCAAGCATTGACATTAAAAATACCATGCTAAAAAACATGAGGGGTTAAAATGAGACCAGAATGCAAGAGCCTGAGCCAACAAGGACACAGTTTAAAGGGGGTTGGAGGAATCTTACTAGAAAACTAAAATAGCAGCAGTGCTTTAATTTCAGAGGGACTATAACCACCGTTTAAAGTGAGGACAGGCATATTTACTTTTAAGACAATGAAAGCTGAAGTCTTAGCTGTGAATGGGTGATAAGAAATTATGGTCTTGTTAGCATGCTTCTGGCTGTCCTGTGAGATCTGTTAACAATCCCTGGAATTCTAGGAATTTCTTTTCTCTTCATTTGTTATGCTTGAAGGTTTCTAAACATTTAAAAAACTACTCACTTAAGGTAACTCCTTTTTTCTCATACTATTGTGTCATATTTTCATTGCATCTTGTAGACATCTATGTTATCCACTCATATCTATATATAAAATAAACGGGTTTTGTCACCGGGATTATGGGTGCTAAAGATCTGATTAGAACTGAGTATTCAAATGTATGCATAGTTGTAGCCTGTTAATCTAAGCCCTGCCGGAATGCCGGGGTGGTATATCTGTGTGCTGTTTTGGGGTGGTGTGGGCTCAGACCATTTAACGAGCTGTAGTGTTGGATGTTTCTGTGACCTCTCTTTTGAAACAGCTTTGGGGTTTTTTTCAGGTTTTCACTAATTGCTGCAGAGACTGCCCTCTGCTGTGCTTGTCACCGCAGTTTAGGACTTGTCAGCTCAGTTGTGTTGAAGCTTTATTGAGGATACAAAATATGAACAGAACCTAGAACATAAATACTATGTTACAGAATTGCTTAACTGACCTCCAGAAGTATTTTAACTTTTTTTGTCTATCTGTGACTTCTAGCAATAAGCTTCTTGAAACTGACTCTAGTTTGTTTCTGTTGTCATCCCCTCTCACCCCAGCTGTAACTTTATTCTCCTCCCTGTCCATTTTTCATTTGATCTAAAAAGCAGAAATTAATGATATGTAAGTAGTAGTGTTTATTTAAAACAAAGGAATTGTGGTATATGTTTATTCTTAGTGTTTTCAACAAATGTTTCAAATCTCAGGCAATTTAGGAAGCACTTTGTTTGTGTAACTGAAAAGAAAAAATGTTGATAAATGCAGTCGAAAGATGTGTTACTACCAGAGAAAGCTTTGTGTGGAGTGATTCTGTGCTATCATGTGTGTGGCTTGACCTGTGCTATCAATTTTAGCTGATTAAAGGAGCTCACTGTTGCTATGCTAACCAAGAAAGGTTGCTGCTGATAGAACAGGCAGCATTTGTCTTTCACAGTGAGATGGGAAGGAATTTAAATAAGCCTTAATTGTTCCTACCTCTGCAGGAGTTGTATGAAGAGGGATCTTGCATGTATTTTACTGCAAAGATGCAGTTACTGAAAGGAGGTCTGTGTGAGGTGGCTGCTGATTGACATGATGTACGTGTCCTGCTGGTGCTTGTTTTTCATGGAAAACACTTTGTATCTGTTTTGTAGGGAGTTGCCTCTTGTGTCTTTTGAAGTTGATACTGTAGGCCCATTCTCGAGCTGTGACTTTTTTGATTGGTGACATTGCATTCAGAGATAAACAAGCCTAATAAAATCTGATGTCTTAAATAGACCACAGTTCTTAGATGTAATACCAATGTGATATAAAAATGTGCTTATAATGTCCCAGGTTTGTAGGCTGTGCAATTTGTTTATACCATTTATAAAACTGGAATCTAACCTTAGCATCTGAATTTTCAGTTTCATTTCAATTTCTCTGTGCTTTAATGCTGCAAATTAACATTGCTTTTGTTCTCGTTCTTTTCTAAATCACCAATGTGACTTAGAAACTGCTAACAGTGAAAATAATGATCAGTTTGAGGGTTTAGCCCTTTTTGCTGTTGATTCACATATCTTGCACGTTTAAGTGAGCGTGGAATGCTAAAACCTCTCGGCATGTCTGAGAGTCCCTTGAGAGCCCTTTGAAATTCACATGTTGTACTGAGTTACTGTGCTTGACAGGTGTTATAATGAACTCTGTTTTGAAATTATTAAAACAAGTGTCAGCTGGATATTAAAGGAAGAGTTTGCTCTCAATACTAGAGTCTGTGCTAGAATATCTAGGTATAGGAAAGAATAGTTTAAATAATAATATTAGACTGAAAAAATAAACCATGCCAGAAAGTAATTTTCTTTTAACACGTTGCAAAGCTAGTTTAAAGATTCTTTTTTCATTACAGTTTTTTTTTTTTTTCTGTAAACTAAAGACAAGAGGTATCAAGTTGCCATAAATTTTGTAACTTTTACTTATTTTTACAAAACATCAGTCCATTCCAGGCTGTATGAGTTATTTCAGGTACTATTAAGAGTCATAGGAAATACCTGTGATGTATTTTCTGTCATAAACTGTAATCTTTAACTATCATCAAGTAGTGGTAGTCATTTTTATGCTGTGCAACATTATTTGTGTTGTGTTTTCCTTTATGTGATTGCTTTCCAAGTTTCCTAATCTTGCAGATTTACTGAAATCCCATTGAAGAAAAAATGGTGCATAGGAGATGATGCAAGGAAAGCTGGGAATTACTTTATATTTTACTACACCGAGCTTCCATTTGTAGAATTATTGAGGTGTTTTACTTTGGTACTTCGTGATTTTTATGGCTTAGGTTTTGGTTTGCTAGAATCTGAAGTACTGAGTAAAAATACCAGAAGACACGCTATTATGTTAGCCATTAATAATACATGGGAGAGATCTGTAGCATAGTTTTATGCTCATATTTTATTAGTAGTTCAGATATCGGGAAACATCTTGTATGTGATTTTAATCTACTTTTAAATCCACTTCAGCAACCTAGAATTCATCTTCCAGTTGTTTTTAATTAATATTTTAATATACCATGTCTGTTGTGGTATATGGCTTTAAGCTGATGATAAATCCTTGCACCGTGCTAATGTTTAATATCTATTTCTTGTGTTTATATTAAAATTACAAATGTAGGTTGGGCTTTTATACTCTAATCTGTGCCAAAACTAATGAAATTTCACTGGAGGTAAGCACTGAACTTCCTTGCAGTCATTCAGAATTTGCAGCTTTAATGAATTTTAAAAAGGGAACTATCAGATCTAATCATACTTCTAGCAATGAAAGAATTTTAAACATTGCTGAAATGTAACACACAACCTCAGCCTCCAGAAAATGTCATTTTTACTCTTTGGAAGTCGCTGAAGCAAAACAAATTTAATTTTACTGTACAGAATTTAGTTGTTAAAGCAATTAGGATTGCTATGCACACCAGCCACAGTCCCCAGGAAGCAAACGAAAACTTAAAGCACTTCTATTTCAGTCTCTGTTAGTATATATTTTATTCTAGCGTCTGCCTTGCACACCAAAATCATTGCATTTATGTATGTTTATTCTTTTACAGAGTTTTTGGGGTATGTGCTTTGTTTAGTGTATTCAGTATGTTAAAAAGATGTTAGAAGCCTGACGTTGTTAGAAGAATGAAGAATGGTGGCTTGTAAAATACAATATTTTTCAGAATAGTTAGTATAGTTACCAAAACAGTATTTGTGCTTTTTCTTTAATTTTGCTGTTATGAACTTGCATCAGAGATACGGTTTGTTTGCTGTTCATAATTACATCCCAGTCAGAATTTTATCTGATGCCCAGGAGTGACCAGAATGAATGAAGTGCTGTTTTTTAATAGCTGTACTAACATTATCAGTTTTTAGAAATCTTCCTCTGGAGGCCAAAAATGAGAGTAATCTGTGAAGAAAAGACTTTCACATACACTGTCCAGGACTGTGTTGGTAAGACTTGTGATACGAAGTTGGACTGAGAGAGTCATAAATCTGGTTTATTTTGGAAAGCTCTACGTGTCATGTGGAAACACTAAGATTCCTCACTTAGATATCAGCAGTTCAAAGCAAGATGTTCAAAGCCATGATTTAAGCCCATTAAACTTTGAGTAATCAAGCTGTGTAACAGACTCTTGTACATATCTAGAAAGTACAGGAACTGCTACTACCAAGTTCCAAAGTGGAAAGGAATTCTCAGTTACAAATGTTATTATATAGATTGTACATATGAACTAGTAAAAATTATTGTTATTGAGTAAGTCTGAAAATTTTTCTCCATAGAACTAAATATTAATTTTGCAAAATAAGCTTCTCTTGGACTGAAAATCTGTATTATTGGATACACAATTTGCAGAGAACAGACTTGGGGTAACAACCTTCCATTATTGTTGCTGTCACAGAATTTTTAAAATTGCAAAAGAAACATTCAGAAAGAAAAACTAAGAGAACAGTTTCTGAATTTATCCATCTTATGACTTTTGATGCCATGCAAATTAGTTAAAATAAAATTTTCTGTTCCTAGTACCTCCCTTAAACTGAATCTTATTTTTAATCTCAGCTATGCCACACCTTCATTTGAGAACCAAATTAAAGGTTTTACCAGTGTAATATTTCACATTTTGCATCCTTAGGGACCACTGTGTAGGGGGGACTTGAGAGCTGATCTGGGCTTTTTCTTTCCTTATGTGTTTATTTCATTTATTGCAGTTGGGCAATAGCATTTTTCCAAAACAGTTCGAGATGAGGATTTGTGATGTCTGATGCAGACCTGAGACAACAGGAAGAGGAGGAAAGGGGCTTAGGTTTGGAAGGGGTCACCCATTATCAGAAGTTTTTGATTAAAGGAAGTTGTTCAGCATTCCAGACTTGCAGCATGCTTATGCTTTTATGGATTACCAGTTAGTTATATCTGGGGTCAGGTTTTTGTGTATTTGATTTGGTGTTTCCATAAGGTCAAATTTTATGTTGCCTGATAACATGATATTTTGTATAATCTGAGCATGATTCATTTGCTGTACTGTTTATTGCTGGTTTTAGAAGTATCTAGCTTTCTGAGACACCAGAAATACTACTTATTTAAAATTCCAAAATTCTTAAATTGTCACTGTTTTCTGACTGTTGCTGCAAGAGAGCTCTGATTTTCTGTAGCTTTTGTTTCTTTTTTACTTGATTGACTCAGATCTTGCAGACTGAAAGTAGAGAGCTATTATCACAGGTGACTTAAATGTCTTGGTACCCTGTTCAAAGAGTTTATATGTCCTTTGTGTCTTGCACACAGTTTATACTGAAAATGTGAGCAGTGTTACTAAGGTTGCCTGTTACTCCAGCTTATATTTTTGTTTCTCTTGTCTTCAGTTCATGTTACTAAACTGAAGAGATTTTAAATCTTAGCACTCTATATACAGTTATGCGTTTTTGGTGGGCCATTTTTGTAGCTGGCACTTGAAATTTGATGGAGGATATGTAGCTAATCCCACTGTAAATATTCTTGACCAGTTTTTAAGCATTGGCCATCAATTCAATTTTCTGATAATTCTTTCTGATTAAGATTCACTTGAGAGTGTGACATCATTTAGCTTACACAATATTGAGTATAAAATTGTATTTTACTTCTTACAGGTCCTCACACCCTGTTTTTGACTTTTAGTGCTGATTAAATGGATGTTATTCATCCCCTCAGCACCTTATTCATTGTTTCAGCACCTCTTGGTTGTACCCTACAGACTCAGGAATGTGAGTTTTCTTTCTGCTTGTCAGAGTTGAAAAGAGATGAATGTAGCTTTGAAAAGTTTCAGTGTTCAGACAAGCTATGGCCAATACAATTTTAATTTAAAATAATTTGAATTAACTTCAGTCCACAGTTAAAGTAGTGGTCTTTGCAATTTTATTGTTCCTAATGAGACTTCCTTTTTGGGGATTGGAATTTCTGTACAGAGAATTTGCCTTTTCAGAAGGAGAAATGCAGCTTCCTGGGGATCATTTTGCTAAATTTTTATATACCTTTCTCTGAATTTCACAGAACTTTTTCTTAAAGTGGTGTTTTATATAACCCTGTCTAAATGCTAATTTTATGTGGCTTTATTCTTTGAAAAGCTGTTCTAAGTTGGGCAGTAACTGAAGGATTCACAGGTGCTGAGTGATTGTGGGGTACTTGCAGTGCTAGCCCCAGTACCATGCAGGTTTTGATCAGCTTTTTTTCTGAATGTGTGAATGCTGAGTATTGAATGTTCAGCATATCAGTGGAGTACAATTAAGTGCTTATAAGGGCAAAAAAGAAGAATTTTTACTACCACAGAAATGCTTTAATTTAATTTTCTTATCAGGAAGATTTTAGTAATAACTGTTTTAGTAGCAGGGGCCAGAGAGGAAACAAGTAAAGGAAGTAATTTTGTTGTTGCTGTATGCTGTGTGCTACTCCTCATGAAAATGAAAAGCTCTATGTATTTAGAATTGCAAGCTGGCAGAAACTTGTGTAGGAGTCTCTATTGCTGATCCTCCCAGACAGAACTATAGATATTTAATTTTCAACTTAATTACAGCATAAACATCCTTCCCTTCCTCCTCCAAACACAAACATTTGGTATAAGAATGTAGGTGATTCTGGGTTTTGGTGGTTTTGGGGGTTTTTTCTGTCTTGGTGTCTTCCAGTATGTAATAGAACTTAGAGATATTTCATACTATTTCCTTTCAGTAAATTAAAAAAAAAAGTGATAAAATGTAACTTGAAAAATTAAGTATATTGATGATATGGTATGCAACTGTTTGTTAATTTTATGATCTTTTAATTGGACAGATTGTGGATAATGATCACTGACAGAAAGGCAGTGTGGTATAAAACACACTGTTACATGTGCATTAATTGTAATTATATGTAAGAGATGAGTGCCTATATTTATCAGGACACCTAAGCTCTTTAGCCTGAATCATCAGGAATAAGAAACCAGATTAAAGTGTGTGTAGTATAGTGGAATATCATAGTTGATTGTGGAGATTAATTATTATTCTCTGTCAAATCTGTATGTCTGTACTCCCACACAAGGATTTTAACTCTTGTATTTAATCCTTCCTGCTTTAATGCATACCTATGGGAAGTATTAAGAGTAGCTGCTAACCAGAATTGTCCAAACCCTTATCCTAGGACTTTATCTGTACTTGTAATTGTGTAAGTGCAGCTCTTGTCTGCTTTAGATAGTATCTTTTAGATGAACTCTATGTCAGAACTGTCTTCTCTGAATCCAGGAAGCAATGTTTATATAAATGCCTTAATTTATAAACAATAAATGCAAATATCTTTACTGGTGTTCAGCATACTCAACTACTTAAGAACGTGTTGTTTAGAACAAGTTTTTCGAATTTAGTGTCTGTAGGATTGTAAGCATGGTTTGTGCTGGCATTTTTAAGAATGCAAATACACACTCTGAAAACTGCTTATTTGTAATTGTGTTAAGTACAGAATCACCACAGTTTTCACTTGGGAATAAAAGAGATTTTACATTAGTTTGAACAGTGCTCCTTTTCTGACATTGGTACCTGAAGTCTACCAAAATATGTGAAACAGATTTGTGAGGATTCTGTAATTCTTAGTAAGGGAAGGACCACTATGTAAATTTGGATGGAAAGTTTCATTGTTTTGATGCCTGGGGACCTTAGGTGTTTTCTTATTTGTCCAATTACTCACTAGTTTCTTTTTTTTTTTTAATATCTGTCATTAGATTTTCCTCCTGGATGTCTCTTCGAGTGTCTTGTGATGGAAGGGAAATATTTTTGAATCTATAATGGATTTTACACAATATCGTAACACAAACTGGCCTAATAGCAGCATTTTGGTTTGAAGAGCATAAGCATAATTACAGATAATCATGACAACTTCTCATATGAATGGACATATCACAGAAGACTCTGACAATGAAGCAAAAAATGTGGATCTTGTGTCTCCTGAGGAGCCTCAGAAGCACAGAGAAATGGCTGTTGATTGCCCTGGGGACTTGGGCTCCAGGATGATGCCCATGCGGCGCAGTGCTCAGCTGGAGCGGATCCGCCAGCAGCAGGAGGACATGAGGCGCAGACGAGAAGAAGAGGGAAGGAAACAAGAACTGGACCTTACTGCTTCCATGAGGCTAAAGAAACTAGCACAAATTCCTCCTAAAACTGGAATAGATAATCCAATATTTGACACAGAAGAAGGGATTGTTTTGGAGAGTCCTCATTACACTGTGAAAACACTAGGTAGGTAAAATGCAGTGAGTGGGCCAATGGAGTAAAGATTTGTTTGATATTAGTACTCTTTTAGGCCACTGAAAACCTAATTTAGCTAATCTTTCATAAACAGATTTAAAGTCTTCTTATCCTTCGGATTTGTGGTGGTTTGGGGTATTTTTATTTAGCCAAACATCAGGCTATGTGCCTCAGCAACTGGCTTTTCAAAACTGATTCATTTGGGGAACAGTTAAATACCTTGTGGATAATAACTGATTCAGTCAATGTCTCTATCTTCTTAAGGCTGGGAAAAACCATGTAAGTAATACCCAATTTTATGATGTTTGATGAACTGTAGACCAGAATAAGGAATGAATAAATGCAGATTGTCATTTAAAATAAAAAGGTTTTGATACTTTAAGGAGAAACATGCTAGTGCTTTTTTCCTGTTTTGTCTTGCATTATCAATTGCCACTTGATTAAAATGTCGCACCAACACATCTCTTAAAGTAATGATGTTGATAATGAAAATCTGCTTAGGCATTGAAGAAAATGTAATGTTAATAATTTTTTAAGAAATGGATGCTAAAATTTTTCGTTTCATAGTTGTCGTTTTAATTATGGTTGTTTAGAGAAAATTTCAAACCTTTCTTCCTCAAACATAAGTATTTTAAATAAAATGTGTGACATTGGAGTGAAAAAGATGTACTGGGAATCTGTGAGAGTCCTGTTCAGATCTCAAAATCCATACCTGTTCAGAGATCCAGATTGCTTTAAAAAGGCAGCCTTTTTATCTAGGCTGCACCAAAATTTCTTTTTTTTTTTTCTTTCCTATTGGCTAGTAGTTGAGAATACAGAGTGAAAAATAGCTATGAAATTGCTAATTTCTTCTTTTTTACTTCATCTCTAATATTTGTGTGTCTGAGCAGCGATTCTGCTAAAGACATGTCTCTGCTCCATAACCTCTCGTAATCCTTATTGTACAAATCCCTCTTTAGGAAAATTTAGATTGAAAGGGTCATCAGGAAGTCATCCTGTTCAACCTCCTGTGGAGAGCAGGGTCAGTTACAAACAAGGAGGGTGTACGTTTTTTAGTGCAGGGCTTGTCAGCTGAGAGATCTCTTTGCAAGAAGCAGATTCTGTAGTTAACTTTATGAAGTGTTAGGAATTTGATTGTAAAATTCTCTCCCTAGAGGGAACATAAAGCAGAAAATAAAAGAATAGATGTCAAACAGAAAAAGTGTCTTCAGCTGGGAGTTGTTTAGCCACAGTGGCCAAAAGCTGTGAAGACTGCTGAAGGAATTGGAAATTGAAACTAGAGAAGGGAGGAAAATGTGACTTGGAATTAGAAAAGCTGGGGCTAGGTTTCATGCTGGAGGTGCTGAGATCACGGAGGGAGAATTGGTGCAAAGCAGCTACCCATGGAAGCTGGTAGGGATGAGAAGTGAGTAATACATCAGTCTGACGCACCTGAGAACCAGCTAGAGCTGGTGGAGACCGAAGGTGTTTGAACAGGAGAAATAACAGTAAATAAATTACTGTGATGATGAAGCATGGGTTTTAAAATCTCTCAGTGGGGAATTCAGAAGGGTACTAGCTGTGGGAGAAGCTGAGGGATTGTCCAAGTATTTGTGAAAAGCTAGAAGGAGGAAATTAGTTTTGGCTGAGCAAGAATAGAAGATGGGAAATTGGTTTTGAATGGAAGCTAGGATTCTTTGAAAACTAGGTGTAAGAAGAGAAATGCCAGACATTGGGGACAAGAAGATTATAGAGGTGTGTGTCTGGAAAGAGATAAATTAGGAAATAATATAAGGTATGAGGTGCACCTTGAAGAAAACTTACTAGGTGACTTGGTCCACTTCTGTAATCAAAATTTGGGTCTTGTCATTTGGATCAGTAAACTTAAGATTTAAGAAGAGAAGATTTATAGTTCAGCATTCCATGAGCCAGCAGTGCCCTTGTGGCCAAGGAGGCTGATGAGATCCTGCCTTAGGAAGAGCATTGGCAGCAAGTCAAGGAGGGGGATCCTGCCCCTCTGCTCAGCCCTGGTAAGGCCTGACCTGGAGTGCTGTGTCCAGTTCTAGGCTCCTCAGGACAGGAGAGACAGGGAGGTCCTGGAGTGGATCCAGTGAAGTGCAACAAGAGAGCATCTCTTCAGGGGAAAGGCTGAGGGAGCTGGGTCTGTTCAGCCTCCAGAAGAGATGACTGAGAGGGGACCTCATCAATGTCTCTGAGCATCTGAAAGGGAGGGTGTCAGAGGATGGAGTCAGGCTCTTCTTGGTGGTGGCAAGCAAGAGGACAAGAGGCAATGAGCAAAAACTGATGGCAGGAAGTTCAACCTGAACATGAGGAAGAACTTCTTCACTGTGCAGGTGATCGGGCACTAGAATAGATTGTTGAGAGAGGCTCTGGAGCCTTCCTCGCTGGAGGTACTCAAGAACTGTTTGGATGCAATCCTGTGCAGTGTGCTTTAGGATGACCCTGTTTGAGCAGAGAGATTGGACCAGATGACCCACTGTGGTCCCTTCCAACCTTACCTGCTATCTGATTCTGTGATTAAGAGTAGTGATTTAGATTATACACAGCTATGATGTTGAATTGTTGCAAATATAGGAAAAATAGTTCTAAATAAAATATGGTGTTTTTTAACCTATATAGTCCCTAAAGAATCTGTATTCGGTCACTAGTGTTGTCAAAAACAGAGGTAAAATTTAAATTCAGTGAAGTGCTTCTGCAGTAACTTGAACTGTTACAAAATTTTCTTCTACTCTTAAGCCTGTCCTTTTTCCAGTTCCTGGGTTAATCTTTCTAACATTTGTAACACGTTATCTGGCTCTTCCCTCTTTCTACTTTTACTGTCCAGGTTAAAGTGCTTAGTCACATTAACAAATCTCTGAGATTAGTTAGGAAAACCCCAAATAAACCTGGACAGGTGCTAGTGAATGACAGAGATGTTCAACTGTCCTTCTTTGGTATTTTTTAAAATACTGACTTTCATTTTGCTTGTGTGTGTTTGTGTGTGTGTGTGTGTTAATCCGTAGAGCTTCTCCTGAAGATACATCTTTTAAGTAAGAATATTGACCCATGTGTCTGTATTTTTAGTTTGGAAAATATCTTGTAAGTGCCAGTGTCTAATTTGGCAGATCCTTGCCAAGTCTTTAATGTTTTTATCATCATAAAAGAAAGCAGACTAGATTAAAGAAGTTGGAATTTATTTATAAAAATAAAACAGGAGACTTAACCAAAAAATATTAAAGGGCATGTTTGTTATCAAAACAGTATAGGATTTTGACAGCTGTTTAAATGGAAGTAATAGTCTCTGCACCTAACACATGTGCATATAAGTATTTACTGGCTTTTTCACAGCAATATGCTTCCATAAAATGCAGACTTTTTTGGTTTTCTACAGTTCATTCAGCTAATTCAGTTAAATGAGTAACTAACATTTCATGGAAGTAAGCCTTTCATAAGAAAGCCCTTTCTGGCTACAGTGATGATTATTTTTTAAAGCTGCCTATTTTTTGCTTTTATACCTTGGCCAAAACTCATTTATAAATATGTTATAAATAAACTTTCTGAAATACTGTTTTATCCAAAACTACTTTTCCTAACTATGTGATTTATGTTCTATTTGAAGCATTAAAGTATTAGTACCAGCACATAGATTTCTCTCTAGAAAAGTTTGGGAATGAAGACATTGGTGCTGAGGTGTAATAAATCCTATCTTCTTAAGTTTGCTCTTCTTAACTTTTTGTTTAAGGTAATAAAAAACATCTATTTTCTTTTCTTGCTTTTCTGATCTAACGTGTTAAGCTGTGACTGCACATCCTCCCCTGCAGTTGCATACTTTTGCCCTGGCAGTCTTTTGATTAATGTGTATATCTCACAGTGCTCAGTCACATTCCAGCCATTTCATAGTCTAATGGAAAAAGACTGCAGCACTTCATGTAAAAGAAGACTTGACAAAACCCAGCATTTGATTACTAATTGATCTGCAATTAAAAAATGGACTTGTTCTGCAAAAGAACCCTGACTTTTCTGTGAGTAAATGCAGATGTTTACTGAACTTTTTTTTCTTCAAGACAGCCCTTTTTATAGGAAATATCTGGAGTCTTTTGTTACTTGGTGCTTTTTTGTATTGTTGTTACTTTAAAAAAGACTGAAACCAATAACAACAAGAACAAAAAAAAAGAAAACCAAACCCTGCATCATAATCTCATCTGTGATATAGACTTCAGAAGCAGGAATATAGAATTAGCCATGCATAAAGCCAGGATTTGTGTGTGGTTTTATGTGTGTGATTTTTTATTAAACAAGTGACTAGGAAATGGAGTGCTGCCTTTTGGGGAATACTCCCTTGAAGCATTATTTCTGTTTTATAATTGTGTTGAGGTGGGTATTTGTTTACTGTTTCGTGGTGGGGGGAAGTCACTTGGTATAAAGCTTTGGTATCCAGCAGATGAAGCCTCAGTGTAGAAGGGAATTATACAGGGAAGAGAGTGCTGTGGTAGTTTGTAAGAAAGGGCAGCACAGAAGGAACTAGCAAAGGGCTAAAAAGAGAAAATATGTAAAGACATCTAGGAACAGGATGTCTTTGTTGTAGATAGAGAGTAAGATGTCTGTCTTTCTGTATGAATTTGTATCTTACATGCAATATGTATTAGAATTGTGTGTGTATATATGTGTATTTGAATTTTCAGATATGTAAGAGAGAGTTCAGAAATAATGGAGTAAAATAATTAGGAAGACATAAAAGTAACAAGGTTCTTCTCTAATATCTCACTGCTTTTTAAATCAAATAACCATAACAAAGAGCAGAACTTTGAGTTAGTATGTTTTTTAACCAAGCAGGTGTCAGGAGCTATACAATAACATCTGTTTCATATACTTTTTTTTTCTTTATGCTTGAAAATAGTGCACTTCCTCAGACTTGGGAGATTGAGTTGAAGAGATACTTCAATACTGTGCATTCTGCGTTAGATGAGAATTTTGCCAGCTGACAATGTCCTGTTCAGCAAATATTCTCACTTGTGGAGTGTTCTTTAGCCTTCTCTCCAAATGGCATTTCTCCCAGTGTGATAAGCACTATATTGTGTATACAGTTTCCTAGTGAGACATTGGCTACCATAATTAGTGTTGTGAGCTGTACTGGATATCAGCAGTGGAATATCCTGCACATCCAGTATCCAAGCTTTCTGTGCAGCTTTTGTCCTATTGCTCTTTGTTTCCTTGGTGGTTACGGGAAGAAGTCCTTGACCTTTGGTGGGTAGGATGTTTTTAGCATGTGTGAAATGGTTTTGGAGGGATTTTATTACTATTTTTTATTGTCCTGCAGAAAGTAAAGTACAAGAGTAGTAGCCCTGGCTTGTTTGTTTCCTTTTATAATACAGAAGGCTTAACTTGCAAACTCAGACTAGACAGCTTGTATGTAGATATGGTTTGCCCAAAATTAAAACAATTAAACTTCTTGGAAATGCATATTTTGTTAGGCTTTATGGTTTTTATCTGCCCATTTATCAACCATTTTTTTATGTTGTGCTCAAAAATTTTGAGTCTAGGCTTGAGTTTAGTGTACTGATCATGTTAGTGATCAGTATCTATTGTGATTTTCCATGTTAAAAATGCAATTTAGCTGATGTGCTGAAAGTGTTCCTGATTTTATTAGCTCATAATGAATAAGCAAAGGTTGCTAAAACTTTAAAATTACTCAGCTGGTATTTTGGTATCAGTATCAACTGACAGTTTTAAAATTTGGGATTTTCTTTATCGTTCATTTTCTTTAAATACCAGGGTTCAAAAGTTCTAGCTTACTTGAATTTATTAAAATGTTAGATAGCTGACCAGCTTCTTGTGGCTGAACAAATTTTTTTCAGATAATGTGTGAAAACATGTATGTTATTTAAGGCTCAAAACATGCTTTTTTTTTTTTTGTCTGCTTCAGAATTTCTTACCTGGGTTTGATTATATTCTGTGTTTTAGGTGGTTTCTGAAGTACTTAATTTTGAGAGGTAACCTATTTAGCAGAAATTTGGTTTGGCTTAAAATAATATAAAAGTCTTTGAAAAGCACTTGTAAAGCATCAGATCAGTTTTTGAAACTCCAGAATGTAGTACATGTATAGTATTCTGCAAACATATAGAAACTGGTTATTAAAATGTTAAAATATTTTACTGCCCAGGCAGAACTCATATTCGTGTAGATAAAATATGTGGATTTTTTTGCTGTAGATAATTGTCAAAACTCACGGATGTTCACAGATGATATTTTTTCATCCTTTTTATTTTAATGTGCCGAGACTGAGTATAATTTTATGTTTATAAATTGAATGTAGTTTACTCATCTTACATTCATTCTATAAATAAGCAATATATAGTTGAGATACATAAATTTCTACATATATTATAGGTACACACAGAAAGGTGAACCAAGGTATCAGTGAATATTCGGTGCATCAAGATGAGCTTAGCACTAAAGTCTTACTGCTCTTACTGACTTGGGGTCTTTTTTTCTTTTTTTTTACTCTTTTAATTCAGTTATATTCTGCTTCAAAAAAGTTGGAATAACAGATAACTAATAAACTTGCATATATCACTGCAGGTTTAAAAACCGAACAGTAAAAAAAATTTTTGTATAATTCTTAATATAAATACTACTTAGTTATCATTCTTGTTAACTCATATCTTATTTGTATTTTGTTATTTCTTACCTAGAAGTGGAAGAACTGTTAAATTCTCTTAAGCATATCCAGCACGTTTTGGTAGACCCTCAGAGTCAAGAGGATATCTCACTCATTTTACAGCTTGTTCAAAATAGCGATTTTCAGAATGCATTTAAGATCCACAATGCTGTTACAGTCCACATGAACAAAGCCAGCCCTCCATATCCTCTCAGCTCCAATGCACAAGAACTAGCACAAGAGGTATGTACAGTATGCATCCCTGTGACATACGTGAAACCTATAATCATAGCTACTGTTGAAATACATACTTGTCAAGCTTGTCTGACTGACTGAATGTTGAATATGGAAGAGGTTATAATAGTCACTGATTGGAAATCTGGAAAAACCAGATACAGCAAACAGTAACCTGAAAAATATTTTGGGGGTAGGAACTCCCTCTTTAGCATGGATAGATATGTAATAGAGAAAGTACTATGTTTAAACATAGGAGAAGGGAGTGGTTGTGATAATTTAACTCCCTTTCCGTTGGTATTCTTTATTTCAAGCACTCAGGAACTGAGTTACAGTTCTCTCTTATTGTGACTCTCCTCTAAGCTGAGCCATGGTTCTTAGATTGGGAGTCATCTCTAAAAATAAAAGCATACTGGAAAGAAGCCTTCTGCTTTAAAGTGAGCAACAGATCCCTTAATACTTAATTTCAGTGCTTTAATTACTGCTGTGACTAAACTTCTTTTGGTCTGACAGATGACAGCTCTTTTATAAGATCTGATGCATTTTTTAGAAATTGTTAAAATATTCTAAAGGGTCGCTCAGTAACTTTTGTCACAATTTTCTATGGTCTGGTGCAAGTATATATAGTAGTGAAGAGTGTCTACATCTTAAACCTATATAAATTTTGTTAGCTTTGACCTAGGTAGCTTGAATCCCACATCAGTGCAAGCCTAGCAGTGTAGTGTTCAGCAAAGCCAGATCCAGGGGCTGGATAAAGGCTCCAGCATCTAGCACCCAGCAGACCAAACTGACTCAGGTACATGGGTTGGTGTATTTCAGTATGGCAGCAGGTGGTGGGTGTTGGTGGGGTTTTTGGGTTGGTTAGTTTGTTTGGTCTAGGATCTGATTTTTTTTCTTCCTGAAGCATTTTTTTCAACAGCTTTTTCCACTCTCCTTTCTTTTACTAGACTTTAATCTTGTAAGCCCAGCAGCATTGTAGCAAGCTTGAAGTTCTTTTGCAGAAGAAATTACTGACTTTTGATGATGACGAGGAACATAATTTAAATACAATCTAAAGGTGCAGGTGCTGATTAAATTTCAGCTTAGGATTTTCTTGTTTAGGTTTGTCAGTAAGACTATGCCAAAAGCAGGTAGAAGTACTTTAGAATATCCTGTGAATCTGTGAAAACTTCTAATCAACCCACTGTAATCATATGTTTGCAGTACATGTGAGCTTCCCTCTGGCTTGCTTATTCATCAGTCTGTAGCCTACTTCAAACTCCTCACTGGGCTTGTTCACTGTGTCTGTGAGTCTGAAGGAGCCTTTTCAGTTACCTCCTGTTTGTAAGCTGCTCCCCCAAACATCCACTTTACATAGGCCTAGTTTAGGATTTCATTCAGATGCAAGCTAGAATTTTTGAACCTCCTTTTATCATACAAGGTGTTACAGATGTAACCCTTAAGAAAGCTGGTTCTTTCCCTTTATGAATATGATGACCTTCTATTTGCTACTTAATGGAAGTTTCCCATAAGAAAATATGCCTAGGAAAACTCTAGGTCTATTTCCAAACTCTTGTGTTTCTCCCCATTTCTCACTACCCCTTACCTTTCCAACATATTCTTTTCTTTTTTTCAGGTGATTTGGTAAATCTTTAAATCAGAAGGTGGTGCAAAACCAGTTTTGTGTCTCTTACCAGTCATGAATAAGGTTAAGCAAAATGAAAATATTTCATTTATCCAGAATTTTTAAACCAACAGAATTTGATCATTATCCACAAGACTATTGCATAAAAGACACATCACTGTGCTCATTTTGACTCTTCATCTCCCATCCCTGTCTTGTCCGGCCTTGAAATTCCTGAAAACTCAATATATTGCAAATGTCTGTTCCCATTTTCAGATGTAATCTAGTTTCTCAGTGACTCAGCTTCTTGTGTATTTAAGTGACTTGTATTTTGCAATATATTAAATAACATCCTGAAATGATAGAGCCAGAAATTCAGGACAAATATTTCTGTGTCTGACAGAAGTGTCTCGAGAGGATGAGAGGATACCTTGAAGCCTCTGTTCACATCACTTTGTACTTCCTTGTCTTGCCTGCATAGAAGATCTTATTATCAGGTCTTTTATTCATTTTTGAAAAGTTTCTGTATTAGTTATGTAGCAGTATGGAAGGGAATTATTTCTACTTTGGAAAAATTGGTGGTGGTTTTGTTTTGTTTTTTTGGGTTTGTTGTTGGGGTATTTTTTAATCCTGACAATGTGTTTATCTTGCATGTCTGTTTTTTCTTGTACTCTCATTTTTGAGAGTACACAGAGGTGTCTTTGATTTTTTTACCTCTAAACATAGGCATAAGAAACTCCCCCAGAAAGCAGCTCATTTACTTACTTCAGGGTGTTTTTGAAAAGACACTTGCAAAAGCCTGCATTTAAGATGCTGATAACATCTTGATGATAAAAGCCAGAAGACATTACAAGAAAGAAAAATAGCAGATACATGCATAACATTAATTTTAAGTAGCAGGTAGTGCTAGTGTGCATATTTTAGTGCACAGGTCATGAGCAACAGTGTACAGCTCTGAAACTGTTCGGAGTGTGTGCCCCAGTTTAAAGCTACAGAGATGTTTTATTTGCGGCTTTATTCTGTGGAAGAGAACATCTCTTAACGGGAAACGGCATTTTATAACACAATTGCACAATGCAGCATGAAAGAGTCTTCCTTTAAAAATAAGTAATAATTAATATTATTTAGGGTTTTTTAATTTTCTAGTCCTTTTCAGAAAATTCTTAAAATTGGTAGTATACATGTACAGTTAATTTTCCCACCAATTCTGATAACCAGCCACTAACAACTCAAGTTTTTTCTCATCTTTTTAAGAAACTTCAGTTGAATTAAAAAGGTGGAATGAAGCACTTGATCTTAAGGAATTCATTTGAGAAAGCTTATCTTCATGTACTGGGGTGTACTCCAAGTCTCAAATAAAAATAGCCGGTAAACATCAAGTGTAATTAAATTGATTTTAAATCCATTTAAACTTGACCAAGATGGGGGCACGGATTATGAGAACAGGGTCTGAATCTTGACCTTGTAAGAATATTTGTTACAGCATCCAAGACAGTTTATAACTTGGCCTGTAACAGCACATACCAAGTACCTTAAAGATGTTCCTGCTAATAAATATACTTAATAGGCTCAGTTTATATAGACTATGTTCCTAAATGTTTTGGACTAGCTACTGTTTTCTTCTGCAAAATCAGACAAATGAACTAGATCCATACTGTTGAGGGGATGCACTGGAAGCTCATAACTTCTGATGTAAGTGCACTAGAATGTGTGTGTATGTTCCATCTGACAGTCCTGCTCTCCTGCCAGTAAACAACAACAGAATTTTGCAGTTAATTTCTGAATGCTTCATATCACTCCAGCATATGCCTCTGTCATACATGCCTACAAATTGTGGTGTGTGTAATGAAACCGAATGGATAACTTCAGGGGTGGGGGGGGAGGTTCTTGATCTAAAGTTAACATGATTAACAATAAAAACTAGTCTGAAGAGTTAAGAAAATACAGGTATTGCCACATACTCAGTGTGAATCATGTGTGCTGTGTGTAGTGTGTCACTTCTGGAATGACAGACTTCTTCAAATTTCTTAGTCTGATAAAGCTCTGGGATTTATTACCATGAGTTACAAAGGACTCTGGCAAGCAGCACTACTGCTGTACTAGGTGGTCTGTAAGGCAGTCTGAAGCTTTCCAAGAGCTTCATTAAATAAACAAATGAGAGATTTATGTTTTTCTTAAGGGGGGGGGGGGATATATTAAAATTTTTAATAATAAATTATTCAAAGCAGAAATTCAACTTGAGTAAAGGATGTTTAATGCACACAGAGTAACTGGTTGAACCAGATTACTTTCTTTTCCACGGTTAAATTCCCAGCTTCTGACCTTGCATTCAGAAGATTGTGTTCCTTGCAAGACTTCCAAGTTGCTTTCTGAGTAGGTTTTCTTTTCCTATTAAAAGATCATAAAGATTTTAAAAATAAAGCTTTAAGGCTTCTTGTGGCTTCTTCAAAGTCTCTTGAAAGTTAGAGACCTTAAATAAACCTTTATGAGAAAGTCTTTTGTATAGAAGAATCTTTTCTATCAAAACAGAGGAAAACTTGTCAGTGAGATATGTTTTTCCTGTGTTCTGTTTGCTGTGTGACATCCTAGAATTCAGTTTAAGCCAGTTTAGCTTCCTGTCTAATTTAAACATATGACTGAAGTAAGGACTTTGTGAAGCTGAGCTCTATTATCTATGATTTTACAACTGCCAAACTACTTTAAAAAAAAACCTATGTAAATCTGGCTTCTTCTCTGGCTGTTTTAAGGTATACTACATTTGCTCACCATGAGGCATGCTCTAGAGATGTCAGAAGAAAGGCTTTTGGAGATTGTGCCAAGTTTACTGCAAAGCACAGGAGCATGTTCAATGTGACACTTGTCTTGGCAATATGAGGATCTCGCTCCATGGGCACAGTTCATTTAGTGGCTTCTCTTAGAATTTAAAAGTGTCTTGACTTGAAAGTTTTCAGTGCTGTTTTCTGGTTACATCCAAGATAGTTGTTAGCATTTCTGTAGATAATTGCTCCTAATACAGATGCTTTTCTGACCTTTAGATACTGTTAGATCATAAAAAAGCGGAATTATTTTCTCTATGAAACTTTTGGTTTCTTGATTTTCTGATGTCACATTACCTCATCTGTCGGAGTCAAAAGTTCTTGAACAAAATGTTTTCTATTTCTCTGAAAGCTGCTGCTCTGATTTGTATAATCTACTCTTGATGTCTTTGGATTCATTTGTGCTGTTGCACTTGTGTGCCTTCGGTCAGGTTAGGCCAGAGGATAATGGCTTTGGAAAGCATCTTCAGCCTCACTTGTACGTAAGAGCACTTCCCTGCTCTTGGCTCTCTGTATGAGCATACCAGTTCTTGCAAGAGATGATGGCAAGGCTTGTTTGGTAACTGTATGAGAAGGAAAACTTATTTTGGCAGCTGAAGCTGTTTGAGCAAAAACTATCCTTGTCTTAGTGTGGATTATTTTGGAAGGAGCCAAAGAAATCAGGTTTCCAGGGAGGGACCTTTTGAAGTTTTGATTTGCGCACTTCCTGAGACAAGAGCTTCAGGATGCATTGCAAAACCTGTCTCACAATCTTTGGCCTTGATGTTGGTGGAAATAGTTTGTGTAATGAGAATATGATAATGTGCTTTTAAGGAAAAGGAAGGCTAGTCACATTAATAAGAAGTTATTCCAATTTAAAAGTCCAGCATAGTCTCATAATACACTTCGTTGTGACTGATTTCACTGCCATGAAATCACTAACTTTCACTGTCTAGAATTTATTTTTTTTGTGTGCATCTTTGTGATACCTGAGCTCATTGCCAGTCTCTGGTATTTGACAAATCTGTGTGAGGTACTGCATACCAAGTTAGATTTGGTAGATTATTACTGAGGCAAGATGTGCTGGGTTAGTCCTGTGGTCTCATTGCATGTTTTCCTAATGTGTCCCAGATTAATCCATCAGCAGTAGTGTAAGAACTACATGGATATACTTTGCTTTCAGTAAAATGAGTAATTGCAAGTAGGGGGTTGTGCTTGAGGAGGAGAGGGAGGATTGATAAATCACTGGCTAGATTTGGAGTTTTACTGCTTGATTTTTTTAGGTACAGAGTGTTTTGAAACCCAGCCACCATAAGGATGGACAGGAGCTTAATGCTTTGCTGAATGCTCCTCACATGCAGGTAAAACAAAATGAGCCTTCTAATCTAATGGATCTATTTCTTGACGCTGTTTTCAGTGTAACTTATTTTTTGCCTTGGGCTGACTGGGCAAGGATGAATTTTATTCCTCAACCCTAATTTTTCTAGGATAAGGAATTTGCAATTTTCAGGAACTAATGGAACTTTTTAATGAAGTGTAGTACATGATTGTATTCAGCCCTTGCTACAGTCTATATGTATTACAGGGTGATTTACACATAAACAATGTAGCAGTAGGTCAGTGGGAACAGGGCAACACATGAGCTGCTTTGTTTATTTGTTTTTACCTTTGGCAGTTGTTTCGTGCTTACCGTAAGGCGCATAAAGGAAATTTTGTCCTGGGGTGGTGGCGTAAAAGTAGTTTTCTATGCAAAACTTATTCTGAGTCTGCAGACACATACATAGTAAACCAATGTCTGGTTTTTTAGTACAGATAAGATAGAAGTACAGTCACAGTTGTGTTCAAAATTGCTTTTATATTATTTTTTAATTTGAAAGCTTTGAAAAAAGTAGATTCTATGTAGCTGTGATAAATGGGTTTTTTTATTGCTTGAGTCAGTTTTTAAAGTTCTATAACCTGCAGAGACTGTTGAAATTGCAGAACTTCATCTTCTGTTTTGTTTGCATATCAAGTGTGATATTTTCTGTAACTGAGCTGATTTTGTTTAACACTAGGCACTTTTACTGGCTCATGATAAGGTTGCAGAACAAGAAATGCAACCAGAGCCTATGACAGATGAGAAGATTTATGAGAATGTTGGCATGTACGGAGGGGAGACGGTTAAAATAGTTCGCATTGAGAAAGCTCGGGATATTCCCTTGGTAAGTACTGGTGCTTACTCAGTTGTATGTAGAGGAAGTAATAACCCTTTTTGTCCTTCCAGATTGCTATGAAATGTTAGGAATTCAAATGCCAAGGTAGTGTTTAACTTGTAAACACTCTCCCTCCCTCCACAATGAGAAACAGTCATAGACAGTAAACTCGTGTTTAACTTGAATTATGCAGTAGCCATACTACCATGTAAAATCTGTACAACTTCTATCAATTTGGGTTTTGACAGATCTTCTTGGGAAGAGTCACTATCCCAAGCTCCCTGTTTTGGTTGGCTGGTTTCTGATTTTAGGGTTTGTTTAGCAGTTATCATCTGCTATTTGCATCTCTCAAATAAGAGTTTCCTTAGGACTATGTTTATTAAAAAAAATGAATCTTATGGTGTGGAGCAATTAAATTGTTCAGCCTTTAGTGTAGGTTGAAGGAGTTAAGCAGTGGTTTTTTTGAACTGGAGCATTGTGTGTATGCATCCAAGCTGTTACTTGCATTCTCTTTCAGCATAGTTCTTCCATGTGCTTGGAATATATACAATAGATGGCTTTGAGTTTCATATATGTAATAAATTCAGAATGCGTTGCTGCTACACAGGGTGCTACTGTTCGCAATGAAATGGATTCTGTTATCATCAGTCGCATAGTCAAAGGAGGTGCTGCAGAGAAGAGTGGGCTGTTGCATGAAGGGGATGAAGTTCTGGAGATCAATGGCATTGAGATCCGTGGAAAAGATGTTAATGAAGTTTTTGACTTGCTGGTGAGTTGGAGCACTTCTTGTTTCCTTTGCAGTAAATACTCATTTCATAAGTCTTAAGCCTGTTGACTCTGCTTGTCATTTTACTCATATTTAGCCTCAGAAGTATTTTCATTCTGGTAGCTGGTGTTCATATGTGGAAGTACATTTCAAGTTTTCTTTCTGACATATAGGACAATACTGACAAGTATAATTGCAGCTACCTGCAAAAATGAATCCTACAAATGTGGAAGTGTCAAGATGTTATCTTTACACTTACTTCTAATGATTTCTAAGAAAACTTTGTTTAGCTCTGAAAAGCCATAATTTTTCATCTTTGTCTCTGATTCAGTCCACAAGTATAAATGTGTGGCTGGTTTGGAGGCAGTTTTCTTCATAGCAGTTTATATGGTGCTGTGTTTTAGGCTGGGTTTAGACTGAAACAGTGTTGATAATGCACCAGTGTTTCAGCTGTTGCTGAGCAGTGCATGCACAGTGTCAGGGCCTTCTCTGTTTCTCACTCTGTCTGCTGGCTGCAACTGGCTGGGGTGAGCAAGCGGCTGGGAGGGGACTCAGCTGAGACAGCTGACCCAAATTGACCACTGTGATGTGAATGGCCATGTAACATCAGGCTGAGCAGTAAAATCCGGGTGGCAATTGCTTTTGCATCACTCGTTGGGTTGGGGTTTTTCCACTGCACTTATTAGACTCTTTTTCCCTTGACCCCTGAGATTTTTTCCTTGCATTTGGTCTTCCAATTCTCTCCCTCAACCTGCTGGGAGAGAGGAGTGTATTAGGAGCTGGTCAGTGCCTCAGTTGCTGGCCAGACTTAACCCACCACAAATTGTATCACATGGAACCCTTTTGTGACTAGACTTACTACTCTTTCATGCCTGGTAAAAGCCCTTTTGTCTAGCAGTTTACATGCGTAGACATTTTCTTGTCTATTACACCATTCGTGACAAAATTATACTTTAGTTTAAAAGCAGCTAGGCAAGAAATCCATCAAGAATTAACTCACTTTTAAAAAGGCCCTGTGAGAAAAATGTCAAAAGCTGGCAATTGCCACCCGTATTTTCTGTTGCCCAGTTTAATTTCTTTCATGCTTTTTCCCTGGTTCCGGCTTCGGATCAGTGTCCAAGACACCTGGAACCCAACTCTGAATCTTTGATCCAATTGCAGCAGTCAAGACCATGTTGTCAAAATAAAAACAGATAAAAATTATTTTTTAGAGGTAAATTTATAACTCTGGCACAAAACGTTAGAAATATCAACTAGGACTTATTCAGTAGGGACTTTAGGGGGGAAAAACAAGAGGAGAAACATTAAGTAAATCTTCAAATTACTTAGTAGGTTTATGGTCTAGAGACAAATCAGAATCAGGACAAAGACTTAGGTTTGGCTGTAGGTTGTGTATTGTAGGAGTAGTAGACAGCAATGTCCATAGATGAAGTTCTTTTATGGTACAGTGAGACACTGGTTTTTAATGGACAATTTCCATCTTAGTTGAACTTTTTCCTAAAATTTGCTATTAAAATTTTTCATCTATTTCATGCAGTGAGATTAAGTAGAAGGAAGTAGAGGCAGAAATGTGTGAGGTTTGGGGGGTTTTGTTTTACTGTTTTTAAATCAATTAGAAAGATGCTTACAATTCTCTGAGAAGCCTTGAATGTCCTTTTTTTTTATCAGATCTGAGATTTTTCATGTTTTATGATTGTCTCCATTACCATCTGTATTTTTTTAAAGCCATATTTGGCTAAGTCCTATGCTTCTGAAAAGAGTGTTTTGGAGGTGATTAACAGGTAGTTCAAGTCTGGCAGTTTAGTTCTCTGCAGAGAAGCTTATTCTGCTCCTGAGTAGCTCCTGCAGCCTAGGGTTAAAAAACAAAAGGTGTAAAGCCACAATACATTAGCATAAGAGAAAATCAATTTGCTGAAAATTAAAAATAAAATAAACATAAACTTGTGGATTTTTAGAATATATTTTTAATGCAACTAATTTAAAATAATACTTTTAATCCTTTATATGTTGTCATTTTTATTTCGTAATCTGGAAATTAAAGTCTAAAATACTTCAGATGCTCCAAAGCACTTCAAGCACAGGAGAAAGAAATTACTTCCCTCCTTAGTTTTGCCTCACTACTTGCTACTCAAGTGATAATAAACTACACCTGACTTTTAGACTAGGCTGTTCACATGATCACTGTGAGATTATATACATTCCTCATGGACTGAAGATAATGGATTTTTCTGTCTTGCAGGCAATGGAACTTGTTCAAGTTACATTTCCTATATTTAAGCCTTTGTTCTGAGTTTTCTAAGATACATGCATTTTCTTGTTTTATACAGGATAAATTGTTGTGTTAAGGTTCATAGAATGGCATATATGATGTGGAAGACATGTAGACCTTGTCACTGGTTGTCACTTGCATTTTGTCAAGATATATTTTATGTGTGCAAACACATTCTGCAAATGGAAGTATGTAAACAAAGAAGATAAAGAAAAGGCATTTATTATGTTCTACTTTCTTATCAAGGATGACTACAATGTTGATATTGAACATTTCACATATGCAAGATTTGAGTATCTTAGCAAAATCTTTAAACAGTGTTTTGAATTCTTTAATAATGTTATCAGCATAAAATCATAGTAGAAGTGTTTAGATTTGAAAGCACTGTTCCATCAAAAGAATTCTAGAAAAGTTAAATTTTTAAAATATGTTTTTACATTCCAATAGACCCACTTGTTGGTATTTTTGAACAGAGCAAGAACAATTGTTCTGTTTGAACAGAAAAACTATCCATTTCTCCTACGTCTCTGCTTGACAGAACAGCAGCTGCTCCATTTCAAATAGAAATAGTTTATACTCAAGAAAGCTAGGCTTTAAAATCTGAGTATCAACACTTAGCTTTCTAGTCTTACTGAATCACTGTATCTTTATCTGTACTGTATATCTTAAACTAGCTAAGGGGTAGATGATGCGCGGCTAGGAACAACTTCTAATGGGAATTTTTAAAGCATTTTCTAAAATATATTATTTATTGAAATTCTTAACCTTAAGCCATATTTTGATACTGCATATGAAGAGCCTGTTTTTTCTCTCAGGCTGACATGCATGGTACTCTGACCTTCGTATTGATTCCCAGTCAGCAGAGCAAGCCACCCCCTGGGAAGGAGACAGTTGTAAGTAGCTCTACAGGTGTTCTTGTGCTTGGTGAAGCATACTTTGTTTTACCAGTAGTATGTAAAAGTTCTTCTGAAGGTCCTTTATATTGTGGAACAAACCCAAAATGTAGCCATTTAAATTGATTTTACTTGTTATCAGACTAACATTTGAATTAATGGTTGAAAATTATTAATGATCTTATACTGAAACTCTTAGTACAATTTTAACTCAGTTTGTGAAAGAAGTTGTAAAAGTAGAACTTCCTGTGGTTCTGAGCTGCTTATTTTGAATTTCTGTATTTTGTGTGTGTATATAAATATATTTAAAAAAATAAGTCTCTATGTATTAAAAAAAACTTGGATTGTCGAAACCTGAGAATATGCATTGGGAGGAAAAGACAGCTCTAACGGTTTCAAGAAAGAATGCCCAGACTTTAATGATTGGTGACAAAATACTTTACAAGTGAAACTTCACTTTAAGTCCAGAAAGTAAGTTTCAGTCTGTGTATTTATTAGGTACTTTAAGCAATCACAATACCTCTGATGATTTTTGAATGCAGAGAACTTAAATCTGTAGCTGGGGGGGATTGTCTCCTACAGTGGTGTGGAAATTTCATGTTAAATTCAACCCTTTCTGTCCAGCCTAGCACAACTGTGTCTTTTCCATTCCAGTACTTCCTGTATGCCCCAGATAAAGTTTCCATTTTATAGAAGCTTGGAGTTTTTATATATTGTAGCTCTAATGCAATCACAGGAAGAGAAGGTTTCATTCTTCAGAATTCACTGGGATGTTTTTCCTTTTTTTAACGTTTGATCTCCTGCAGATACATGTGAAAGCACATTTTGACTACGATCCCTCTGATGACCCTTATGTGCCCTGCCGAGAGTTAGGCCTATCTTTTCAAAAAGGCGACATACTCCATGTGATCAGTCAAGAGGATCCAAACTGGTGGCAGGCTTACAGAGATGGAGATGAAGATAATCAGCCACTGGCAGGCCTTATCCCTGGTAAATAAAGCTCTAGAAAAAGCTTGACAGTCAGTCAAGTTAGTTATTATAGCCCCACAGGAGCAATGCTCAGGTTTTCAAAGACTTGTGTACTACTTAAACATCAGTTGCCTTAAATAGATCTGTGTCTTTGAACCATTTGCAACAGAGCCTACTGTTGAGCATTGCCATGTCTGGAGTTAAATGCAGAGTAAAACTTCTGCTTTCACTGCCCCTTTCAGGAGCTACTCTCCTCTTCCTTTATTCCTCCAGCATGGGGACTCAGCAGATTGAGAGTTCCCTCTGCTGGCTGCAGCAGAGTTGTGGTACTGCAGCCCACTTGCTCTCTGGAGATGGGTGCAGCTCTGAGGTTTCCTACCTTTTCCAAATAAACTACTTGATACAGTACCTATTTGTGGTCACTTTTCAGCATGTTTTCACATAACAAAGGGCTTCAGTTACTTGTGACAGACTTCCTTTCTCATCATTGAGGGCCTTTGGATAACAGGATTTTCAGACACTCAAGTCTATTCATAATTTTTGCACTGCAATATATGATGCAGCCTAGTTCATTAAAGACCTGCTGCTTTGTTAAACAGGGTGAACAAAAGACTTCAAATTCTATAGAATATCACACTGTAACTTTATGATGCTTGAATAAATTGAGAGAAACACTGATTTAAATACAGGCTAATCTATTTTAAATTGAAGTTCAAAATATTAAATAGGACACATTTTACATACAAAAATAATTAGAAAATTACATCATCATAGAAGGGAAATGTAGTCTTTCATGTACTTTCACTTTTCCAGGCAAAACTGTCTAGTATACAACAAATGCTCTGCAAGTCTCTCCCAATGAATATATTTCTGAAGTAATAAGTCAGTTTTGCAGCAATTTTGGTTTCTCTTTTAAAATTTCTTTTGTGTGTTACATTCTACTAGAACCTTAGAGATGTGAAAGATTAAGAAAGAGTTAAATAAGCAAGTCATTATGAAAAAGCATGGAAATGGTTTCTAAATATTAATGACTCTTGTGCTTTTTTTAATGCATCAAGGAAAAAGTTTTCAGCAACAAAGAGAAGCAATGAAGCAAACCATAGAAGAAGACAAGGAGCCTGAAAAATCAGGTGGGATATATGCTTTCCAAGTAAAAAAAAATCTTCTGTAGCAGTGTTAATTAGTGTTACATGGAATCTTGTCATGATGGAGTTGTAGAAAAATCTCCTGATGTGGTTTTTGTTTATTTGTGATACAAGTGGGATGTTTCTTTGAAATTCTTCATGTAAATACAAGTCTAAATTTAATGCTTTGTTGTGTAAATCACATGGATTTTTCACAGCTATGTGTGCTGTAATTAGTATGATGTAAAGAATTTGTAAAGCCCCTTTTTTCACAAAGAACTTCATCTGCTGTGACTTGGTTGAAGTCCTTGACATTTGCTTAATACTCCAAAGCATTGTAGTGAATAAAAGGATATTATGCCTTCTCAGAATTGCAGAATAAATTCTACACTTTAAAGAAAAACAAAACATGGGCAGAATAGGAAGATTTTTGTTGTATGGGTGTTTGATTGTCATAATTTTTATTTTGTTTAGGAAAACTCTGGTGCGCGAAGAAGAACAAAAAGAAACGGAAAAAGGTTTTATACAATGCAAATAAAAATGATGGTAAGGAACAACTTTTGTACAATGTGTGTAGTTATTTATAAACAACTATAAAAGATTGTGAAGAGAATGCTGAAATTCAGGATATGATGTTAGAAATGCTAGCAGTAAGTTCTGTGTAAGAGCAATGCTATGTTGTGTTGTAGCATTTAGTGAAAGATGTAAAAGACGTGAAAGGATTTGTAGTGTGTTTAATAAAGATCAGATAATAAGATAAAAAAACAGCTTTTTAGGCAGAGAAGCACTCATCGTTTTACAAAGATGAACCAATTTATTATGGTTTTGTAATATCATGTCACTCTGCATAATTAAACGTCATAAATGGAAACTTTCTTGACAGATTTTATAGGCTATGTTCTTACAAAAGTACTTTGGGATTGGGATGATGGTTGCTGCCTTTGGGTATAAAGTGTTACTCTTATAGTAGAAACTTCTTTTTTTGCCAAAAAAAAGATGTTTCTTGGGTTTGTGCTACTAGTTATATGAAGAGTAATAAGTGGAAATTTTTTTTTCCCAAGAAAGGGAAAAAGTTCTCATCATACTGGGCGCATGATAATCTTTGGGCTTCTGTTGCTTTGGTGACTCAGATGCTGGGCAGAGACTCAGGAACTGAAATCTGATACGCATGACAGGCAATACATGAAACTGGCAGTAGAGTACTTTGTGACTGTTTTATTGTTCTCTCTCAAGATTATGACAATGAGGAAATTTTGACCTACGAGGAAATGTCACTGTACCATCAGCCAGCAAATAGGAAACGTCCCATTGTTCTGATTGGCCCCCAGAACTGCGGGCAGAACGAGCTGCGGCAGAGACTGATGAATAACGAAGTGGATCGCTTTGCCACCGCCGTGCCCCGTGAGTGTGACAGCACATGGGGGCCCTTGTTCCAAGCCTGGGCTGCAGACAAATCCTGTTCTGTTGGAAATAGTCTTTGGGAGCCTGGGGGTTTGGGCAGGATATATTGTGCTCTTGAAAAAAGGGAAGTTAATGCAAATCCAGTGTTACAAACACAGTGTTCCAGAGGCATTATAAGACATACATTTATATCAGTTTGAATATAATTGGAGTGAGTTGCAGAAGTTCAAAAAGAAGCCAGTATAAATGGGCAAAAAACTTTTAATCAAATGTCTTGCATAAATTTAAGTTTAGGTGGCTTTAGTGCCCTCCCAAACCACTTGTATTTCAGTGAATATTATATTTTTAATGTCTAATGTACCCTAGATTGTTTGCAAACCATTTAGCAATACATATTTGTTGAAAAACAACTAATAGCTGTTTTCACATTCAGAACACAACTACACAGTTACAACTATTCTTTTTGTAGTTTACTATTTTTTTTCCTCTAGTTAATGTAAAAGAGATCTCTGAATTAAGTTTGACAACTGAATTTGACCAGGGACATTTATTGTAGAAAATAAAATAGACAGATTTCATGGATATTCCCTGTGTTAGGCTGGGGAGGGCATGGGGGTTGTGTTTGCATGATTAGCAATATGCTTGATAAGAAAAAACTTTTTTTTTCAGTTCTATACATGTATCACAGTCTCAATTCCTTTTTTGTAGATACTACTCGGAGTAGGCGAGAGACTGAGGCAGCTGGCAGGGATTATCATTTCATCTCCCGACAGGCATTTGAGAGTGACATAGCTGCAGGAAAGTTCATTGAATATGGGGAGTTTGAGAAGAACCTGTATGGAACGAGCATTGACTCCGTGCGGCAAGTCATCAACTCGGGCAAGATTTGCCTTTTAAATCTTCATACCCAGGTATGGCAAAGCTCTGTCATGTTTTCTTTGTAGAAGCTGCTGTGAATTATCTGTGTCTCTGGTTTATAAAATGAGTGTGTTTTCAAGATCCATATTTGTGCTTATGCCAGGATGCTCAGTTGACTCTGTTCAGTTCCTTGTTTGCAGCTACGCACATCTTTATCTGTGCTGCAGTTGATAGGGGTCTTAGTTTTCACCAGCTTTAAGTATCTGGAAACCGTCTAAAATGAATTAAAATAAAATTTGTGTCTCTCCATCTTCCAGTTACTCTGTGATCTCTGGGGTTTTTGAAGACAGAGGGGACATTGTTTGTGATTATGCTTGGAAATTGCATTTCAGGAATGCTTGTGCATTTTCCAAATACAGTTCAGAAATTAAGTACATCACATCAACAGTATTGAAAAAAAGCATTTAGCTGTGACCTTTTGGTTATGAAAAGAAAAACTATGCTTGCATAGCTCTGTTTGGAAATTTAGTCAAACATGGTAAGAGGCTGAATCCTGGAATGCAGCCTGGTTTCTGATACATATGATATGTATGAGGTCTGCTGCTGTTGTAGATGCTGCAAAAAAAGCCCTAAAACTCAGCCATATCAGTAAAGTGGGGTAGTATTGAAGCTATAGTTAGTCATCAGTTAGTCATCACCAGTTGGGACCATGTGATACTTTACTAGCATAGCTCATGGGCATTGCAAAGCATGTCATGAGATGAAAATTCATAACTCTAAAAATTTAGATGATTCTGTGGCTATAAAAATTTATCTCAGAGACAAGTTGTTTATCCCAAGACAAACCTGACAAAACAAAGTGCTGCACATACAGTAATAGTGCATCTTGTCTTGTATTTTAATCTTCAAAACAGAAAAGGTTAAACTGTAGTTTTCCAAGTAATCTGTAATATTTAAAGACTCTTCTGTTCAAAGCTGATACCTTTCCTTAGAATTGTATGACACTTAGTTCAATGTAGCTAACCTTTTTATTGCTTGTGTATACTGAAAGATCTGTTCCTTCAGTTCAGTTATGAAAAATATTCTTGAACAAAAGTAAATATTTCAGTTTCAGGAAGCTGAAAAATGTTGGAATATAAATTTCATAAGAAATGACATCTGAACTCTGAATGCTGTTACAGTTAATTCTATTGCTGTTAATATAGTATACAGTAGTTGTGTTTGAAGAGTGTATTGTCTGTTATAGCATGTGAATAGTGCATCAATAAATGCCCTTTTCCTGGGTGAAACTGTTAAATATGTAATCCTGTTTTTGCAGTCACTGAAAACACTACGTAACTCTGACTTGAAGCCATATATTATATTTGTTGCACCACCTTCACAAGAAAGACTACGTGCTTTATTGGCCAAAGAAGGGAAAAATCCTAAGGTAAGGTGTCTTACACTTCTTCTGAAACCATGCTGGGTTTTGTGAACAAATAAATGCACATACTCCTTACTTGGGGTGGGGACACAGTGATAGTACTGGCAGTTAGCACTGCAGTGAACCAGTGTAGTTGTGCTCCAGGTTGGTAGGCAGACCATAGGGAAGGTAGGCTAAGGGAAGGATTCATTCAGGATGCTTTTGCATAAAGGGATGTGAGAGGTATTAGACAGGGAATGCACTTGTAATTCAGTAATTCTGGGGCACAGTGTCTGCATTGGGATCCCTGCATTTGGGTACAAAAACATGACCTTTTATTTCAAAACTGTGGAAAACTCAGTTTTGTCCTCAAGTGAACCTGTGAGTAATTCTAATGGAGCAAAGGATTACTGGTTTTCATTTCAGAACGTACCTGCCTTTGGAAAAGCATTTACTTGAAAATCCAAAACTCTTCAGCTAAAATTATTTTAATGCTTGATCTTGTGGGATCACTCTTCATTTTTAACCAGTCATGTCCAAGATCTGAGCTTACGAGATTTAGTTTCTCAGAAGTTAGTTCTGCAGAATGGACTTGAAAGCCAAAGATTAAACTAGGACATCTGAAAGCTTAGAAAAGTTCCTTATCAGGCTATGATATACCAAGTGCTTATTGCTCAGGCAGTGGAATAGGTTCATCATCAGCTTTTTAACTGAAATCTACCCTGTAGTGATTGGCAGGTGCCCTTTGCCAGCACAGCATCTTCAAAGTACTAATTGAGCATAATGCAGTTCATACTAAGGGAGAACAATCTTTCCAAGATAACTCACAGTTATTCCTGACACAGCTGTTGCTCAGGAATCATAACTCTCTGTGTTCTATGGCTGTGTTGTTTTGCTCTCCTTGCTTGATGCAAGGGTGATTTATTACTTGTGTGCAAGATTTAAGTGTCCGTTTAAGTCCAAGTGTTGAAACTAAAGAAATTTCCTTTTTTTCCTTTCCGCCCCCTGCCCCTGAGTCAAATATAATCATAGTCTTTAAATGGTTGTTTCTTCCTTCATGTTTATGCCATGAAGAAAACTTTATTTTATATAAATATTGCATCTTATGTTCTGGATTTTTGTTGCAATATTCAAGGAATCCATTTGCAATAAAAAGGAGTGCATTTCTTGGTGTTACACTATGCCTATTTTCTTTCTGATTAATTGTATTGGTGTTGTATTTATTTCAATTGGGTACAAGCTACCAAGTTAAATCCCTTTCCTGATAAAGAAAAGGGTATTTCTTGCACGTATGCCCAAATGTTGTTCTGATTTTATCAAGAGTGTGTAATGACTAAGAAAAAAATTCTGAAGGCTTGAAGTTCCTTTTGAAATATCCTCCCTAGAATATTAACTCAAAAATTATACCTGAATATTTCTTCATACAATACAAAAATAAGTTGAGAAAAATAAACACACTTTTAGAATCTAAGTGTATGAAAAATTCTGAAATCAAAACATTTCTACTTCTGCCTTTGTATCATTTATCTACACTGCAATATTCTTGCTTTTAACATATGCCCTTCTAGCTCCCAAATGTGTTTTCCATCTTTCTGCAATGTTATTCACCTGATGTTATGGTGATTTGGTCAGCCTAAATGTGTGGCTCTCACTGCTGTGTATTGAACAGTGTCACCAGTGACAGCCGTCTCCTTTGGCTGTTAGGTTGGTGGTGCCAGCAGAATGCTGCCTTGTTCTGCATGGGTCCCATCTCCTTCAGTGAGATCAGTGTTGTGCAATGAGCAGTGCTAGACCTTCTTCATTTTCTTTAGCCTGGCCAGTTATTTACTCTTTGCCACTCATAGCCAGTCAGTCAGGATTGTCTTGAACGCCCTTAGCTTTCAAATATGGATCATGGTTGAGTGTTCCTGTAAACTTTTCAAAAGCCAATAGCAACACCAGGAGTGTTTGTGTAAAGAAATGGAGTTGTTCCATTTCCCTGCTGTTATTGTGGGGAAGAGGCTTACACACCTACACTAACTCTCTGTTTCTGATTGCAGCCAGAAGAGCTGAGAGAAATCATAGAGAAGACAAGGGAGATGGAACAGAACAATGGCCACTACTTTGATACAGCAATTGTGAATTCTGATCTTGATAAGGCGTATCAAGAGTTACTTCGGTTAATAAACAAGCTCGACACAGAACCCCAGTGGGTGCCCTCCACCTGGCTACGATGAGAGCAGTTCCAAGGGACAAAAGGACTTCAATCTAGTTACCTTTCCAGGCAGATCATGTGTAGGTCTGCCCAATTCTAGTACAAATGCATGTGAGCTCTAGACCTCAGTGGCAGCATCCTTTGCCAGTGAAATTGCGTATTACTGAAAAATACGCTGATCAGCTTGTGAGCCAATTTAACTGATCTAAAGATTGTCCAGGTTTTCTTTCTCTGTGGTCTAGAAATGGAGACCATGTCAGTACTAAATTCTAAAGCTTTAGATAGATTTTTTTTTCTAGCAACTACTTTTATACATAAATCCACTTTTTTAACTTAGGATCACCCTTAGGACAAAGATTTTAAGTGTGTTTGTGTGTATATGTATATATATAGTCCATGCTGTCACATAGTTATAAATATGAATGTTATTTAACACTTAACTTAATGAGTTTGTGGGACATGATGCTAGTTCAGGAGCATAATTCTACAGATCATTGGGCAGAGGAATAATCTACACATGAAAAATGTCAATGAGAAACCTCTCCTGTTGAAAAAATAACACAGAATGAAGATGCTGCTCTGGTCTGGAGCTGCCCTGTGAGGCTTGAGTTAATATTTTAATTCTCAAACATTCCACTTTCTAATAGCACTGTATTGAAAAATGTGTATAATGTAAATATTTCAATCCTTGTGTCTTTTTAGTCAGACTTTAAAATCAGATTTGACTGCACAGTAATTTTAGGTCCAATCAAAGATGACTATTATATTGAACTTTTAGATGTGATATTTTTACGGTATTTTCTTTAAAACATACCGACTGATTGGAGCCGCTGTTTTTCACAGACTTGTAGAGACAGAAGGGCAGAGGTTATATTTTTGTGAAAATATATAGTTATAAGACATGCTGCTTGAAAATCAACTAAAATTCTCATGTTTTATAACAGAATACTGACTAATACAGACTGATGTGCTGAACATTGGAAGACAGTGGGGTTTTTTAATCTCTGCAAATGGTTCATTTTGTGGCTGTTGGACTAATGGACAACTAACTGGAATTAAAATAGCTGAATGTAGCTACTGTGTTATGAGTATTGTAATTCACTAGCCAACTTATTGCCCTGCATTTGCTCAGTACTGCAGTGAAAATATGTGTAAAACACTGGTAACTGACTGAGAAGTCACAAGAAAGGGGAATATTTTTAATGGTTAAAACAAAAAACTTGAAATAAGGGAACAAAAGGTAAGGTCTGTATCCTGATGCATTCTGCAGAGCAGGTGGGAACATCTCTGCATCCTCAGATGATTCTGGCTGTGAAGGTTTAACTACTGTGGCTGTGCATCTGCAGTGGGGCTGTTGTTGCTGACACTAAATGAATAGTAGTATCTTGGCTAGTTTGGGTAGCACAAAGAACCTTAACTGTGAATATCTCTTTTAGCCATAGTTTCTTTATTCCTACAGGTAAAACACTGGAGTTATGTCAATATGTAGGTCACTCCTGTCTAATGTTGAAGGATAAAAAAAGCAGTTACTGTTTTCCATTCTGTCTTGCATATATTCTTTCTTAAAATGTTAGTAGAACAAATTTGCACCCATAGTTAAAGAGCTGAAAGTATAGAGCAGATATAAAGAAATTGTCAGATAACTGTTCTAGGTACTGAACTAATAATCAGTACATTTTTATGTTGAAAAATTGAAGTATAGAGTGCATTCTGGTCTTGCTAGAAAGCGAAATTATTTGCTGGTTTAATTAATATATAGAGCTGAAAAGCAATTAAGCAATTAGTAGGGATAAGAAAGAAAAGTAAGAAAACGGGGTGGAAACTTGAGTATCTTAGTTCAAGTCAGCGTTAGAAATAATAGTGTGCTACTGTTGGCCTAAGGGCCTACTCAGAATTGTGGCTTTTTGCCTCACATTGCAGGCATGTCCTCAGTTTCATCCATAGCTTATGACAACAATATTGTTCAGGTGTATTGGAAAAACTGTATTGATTCTACCCTTTTTAAAGAAAGATTATTGTAAATGCATTAGGCTTTTGGGTATTGAATGTTTCTGGACAAGGTGGAAAGCAGTAAAACATGCTGAGTAAGGTTAACCTAGCTCAGCTGTGTAGGTACTGTCAAAATTCTGCCAGTAGCAATCAGCTCAAGGTGGCTGCTGAACCTCCTTATGTATTCAGTGTTTATAGGCAGCATCAGTCTCAGCAAATCATGCCATTAATGTTATTGCATTCATGTTTGTCTCTCCAGTCTTTCTGAAATGGTGTACAGAATCTGTTTTTATACAAATGAGCTTTTGAATGTAGACTTAAAGCATATTGCTTGAAGCTCTCCTAATTCCTGAGACACACAGAACTCACTGACATCCATAGAGAGGTGCTATGATAGCTTTTAACCAGTGTTAGCTTTGTCTCCCTCCTGCTGAAAGGAAGAGCTTGAGCAGCACTGAAATGTGTACCTGGCTGTCCATCTGCTGCCAGCTTGGACCTGGAACTACCAGGTCCAAGAAATCATTCTGTCTTGTTTAATGAAGAATGTGTGCTAGTTCCCTTGAGAATAAGAGAAAATACATAGACATCACTGGTAAAACTCTTCAGCCTTATCCCAGGCTTTGTTGTGAGCTGTATCAGACTGAAAAGAGGGTATTTGCATTTTTACCAGTCCAGATTTAATTAAAAATAAATTTTAAATGAATTGCATAAAGAATTTTTGAATGTAATTGAATTTTTAAAAATATTAGATGGGGGGTTCCATGCCTTAAATAATTAAGGTAACTTTACTGAGACCTGTGGTTAGCCCCACATTTTACTTTTTTACATATATCTGCACTCTCTATTTTGAGACATCACGAACTGCACACTGATGTAAAAATGTAAAATATTTCTAGATTTAAAATAAATCACTGTACAATTTTACTTCTTGTAGTGGATGTTGAGAGTCTTCTTTCTGCCACTTTGCTGAATGTGTGAAACATGCTGTGACCCATCAGTGCCCTGCAGGATGTTCTGTGTACCTTCTGACACCATCCATCCTGTGGGAGAGGAAACAGGTCTGCAGAGCTCCACTGTCTCTCTTTCAAGCTGGATCTGTATCTTACAACAGACTATGGACCTACCATTCAGCTGTGCTGTCTACAGCTACACAAGAGAAAAGAAATGGCATTATTCATACAATTCTAAAATTATTTTTTAAAGGTGTTAATAGAAATTTATTCCTTGCAGTTACCCTGTATCTGCAGTTAAGTGCTGTGTCGTGTTTAAAACAAGATGCTTACCTTGAATAGACTAAACTTGTAGTACTGGAAACTGTGACCTAGCATTAGTTCTGGGGCATGTGTTCAGTTTGCTGATTGCAAACCAGTGTCTTCAAGAAAAAGAACACAACCAATGTGTTCAAGGAATTACTGGACATGGCTGTGGACTGACAAGGTGGTGAATTGGTCAAAGGTTGGACTCAGTGATCTTCAAGGTCTTTTACAACCTAAATGATTCTGTGCTTCTGTCTTCAGGAAAACAGCTCTTCAAACTGAGTAGGGTTTAGTGACAGCCTGCTGGTCAGCCACTCTCCTGAACTCCACTCATCAACCTTGGACTTGAGAATTGCAGGAAGGATGGACTGCAGTGCATTCAACCCTGCTTTGCTTGCCAGCCTACTGAAGCAATGAAAATTTGCAGCAACATGTAGCTAGATGTTTTTTTTCAATGTGCTTTTGGCAAGAGGGAGCCACTTCTCCATAGTTACTTATTTAAAGCAGTAAAGATTAAGTAAATGTGGGCACAGGCTGTAAGAGATGTATTCTGTGTGGTTTCCATGTCAGGGTTAAAGGGTGAAGCAGAGGTTTTATTTTGAAATCAACACAACAAGCTTTTAAGACTGTCATCTTCTAGCAACTCCAGCCAGACACCAGGTATTTTAGCAGTTAATTTACACTTGTTTCTAGCACAGACAGTACACAAGTTGGCAGAACCTCTAATTAAAACCGCAGGTATTTTAGGCCAATGGTAACAATCGTGCAACAAAAATATATCACAGAAGGCTGTGGATTTCATCAACAGGTTAGAAAACTAGAGTTTCCTTTACAGGGATTTGACTTCAGCTGTGCCAATATTGGATCTAAGCAACTTGAACATTACTGGTTCAGCAGCAAAGAACATCACATGCATCTTCCTCCCCAAGTAACATTTTTCTCTGCTTGTACTAGGAAGGGGAGCAATTAGATGAATCTGATTAGGCAAATCCAGAGGCATCCTTCAAAAAAAAAATACAGCTATCAACAGTCATTCCTACTAAGTGAAGAAACAGGCTGAACATGGACTAGAAGGCTTTCCTTATAGTAAAGCATCTGACCCATTTCTGCCTTCCCCCCTATGCTGTAGTCAAGTTCCCAGATTTCTAATCTCCCAGGAGAAATCCACAATCCATTCAACTCAAGACTTGGACACCAAATGAGAAGCCACATAAATATCTTGGAGGCAGCATGTCTTGAATTATATTGGAACTGGACATTCTGTATTTTGGGTCCTCTGCTCCCAGCAACTGTGCAGTTATTCAAAGAGAAGGTCTTCATCCTTCTCTTCTGCTAAGAGATTGGCTGGCTCACTTTCCTCGCCAGCAGCCCTCCGCAGCTCCCGTTCTTGATCAGACTTTTCTTTCAAGACTTTTTTCTTTTCTTGGATCTTTTTAAGTCTGTGAAGAGAAATGCAGCTTTATCTGTGAAGCAAATATGTTTTCATACAACAGGTTAGTAGCTATACCATACAACTTGGACTTGATAAAGCTACCTGGAAAAGTTCCACAGGAAACAAAAATTCTCTAACAAATACCAAATTTGGCAAAATGGCAAAAATAAAAGACTTTTATTGCTAGTTGCTGCAATTGAAAAACCAAGCTATAAATTATATTCTTGACCCTAAACACTGCATTATACTATTCTGCTTGTATTTAATCAAGTTAATTCCTCTTTCATTCATTTCAGATTTGACATTTTTGTTTCAGGTGGCCCAGAACATTGACTGTACTGGGAAAGGTGTTGTTAAAGCAGAATACCTCAGGGTACTGTATCACATCATTCCCTCTGGAAGAACAATGACAGCTATGTACAAATTATTGGAAGGGATTAATTTATAACTTTCAGACAAGTAATTGGTGAGTGCCTAGCTCTGGAAACTCCATGTGCAGTAAGAATGAGGTCATGTTTAACAATGTTTGCTTCCACATTTGGTGAACAGTTCTAACTCCCTTCTGAGGAATGGTCTATGTTAGGAAGAGGCCAGTCTAGTCTTCTGACTAGTCTTTTACCTGTAGAATTCCTCTCGTTCTCGTTCATCCAGTTCTGTGATGATATAAGAAAGAGTACGTTCGATCCTGGGAATAATCACTAAAAAAAATATAAGGAAGGTGGGACTGCTGTTATATTAGCCAGGAAGTTATCTAATGTATTGCACAGATGTTGTTTGATGTCATTCTAGTAACTCTTTTGGCTAGGGGAAATCTATGTCTTTCATGGAAGATCATACTATTTTCTGATTGACAAGTACACAAAATGTAAAAAACTTGACGAGCGGGTAAATTTGAATTAAAACTATGTTCTTCCATCACACTGTTTCAGAAACTTCAGTATAGCACCTTTACTCAGAATTATCCATTTAAAAAGGCCATAATGAAAACAAATACTCAAATACAACACAATCACAAAACAAAAGACACTAAACACAGCTTTAACACCAAACTGCACAAGCTCTGTGTCAGAATCATTTATTGTAAGAAGAAACCTGTTACCGGCACTACCAAAATTATTTGGAAGGCTGCAGAGGAAACCTTTTCTAAGTCATATTCTCAGTGACAAGCTGCAGTTAAAGCCTGTATGTTCAAAGAAACCAGTCTATGAAAAACTGCCAAGAAGGATGATTTGGAAACATGGACTGAAATACATTACTGTGTACATGCAAAAATTATTAAATCCAGGACTTCAAAATTCAGAAAGCAATTTGAAACAGTCAAAGCACTCTGGACACTGCAGCAAAAGGAAGCATAGCCAATGCTGGGATTGTAGCAGTACTTAAGAAATGGCAAGAAACAAATTTACAAACAAGAACATGAAGAACAAAGAATTCAGACCAAAGAAAAATACCAGGCTATTGACGTAAGGACTGTTCCATCCAAAACCAAGAAGTCACCAGCCTCTCCACTGGGCACCACCATTACAGTTTTAAAGTTCATTAGAGTGATTTAAATATATTTTAGTTGTTTGAAGTTTATTATGCTAGCTATTGGAACATCTTAACACATAGAAACATCGTATCTTTGGCTTCTAGTCAACAGGCTTCACCAGTTAAGTCAAAGTCACTAGCAGGGACTGCTGAACGTTTGTAAAACTTGTGTCCTGTAGGTTCTTAATACAATTTCCTGATTACTTTCTCATGTTTGTCTGCTCATTTACCTCTATGTCCTCCAGTCCATTCCACTGGGTTTTTAATTTTTTTTCTTTCTTGCAATATGCCTAATTGTAATGCTTTTTAGAAAGCATTCTTGAACTGGTGAGAAATTCTAACAAGAAAGAATGGCTTCCTTGACCCTGCTCCTCATCTTGCATAGAAACAGAAAAAGGTTATGCATCCCAAATGGAAAAATACTCACCATGTTCAATTGCATTCACACGTCTGTTTGTTATTTTAATGGCTTCATCCAAAGTAATAAAGGATGTCTGATGGAATGGGATTAAATAATTAATATATAACAAGACAGATTCAACATTTCCATCAATTCTGTACACAAAACCAAAAGAGCGCTTGAAAACCAAGTCTATAATGTCGCTTTACAAATTATATTCTTGATAGAAGTAGAATGTTTTCACTAATTCACTAGCCTGCTGAATACTGCATATAAGCAGTTACAAATACCAACTCTCCGAAAAAGTTTCTTCTGAGCATTAAAGAAGAAGGATTTCTCTGAAGCAGTAATATGGCTGAAAAAGGTTTGTAACTTTGTACAAAGGACTATATTAAGCTACAACTACTGAGAGATGATACTTTCATTTTAGAAAAGTAAGAAACCAATGATCCTGTTCTTTTTTAACTCTCACCAACCTGTAACGAGGCCAGTTCCACAAGCAGCTCCACAGCTTTGGCATAGTTCCTCTTCAGTTTAGCCAGCTGTTCTCCACCTCTGGCCAAGCCAGTCAGCTCATAGCCTGAAAAAAACCAAAAATTGTTACTATTGCTATTATAGTGTTTCCTTACTAAATAAAAATTAATACTTTACACACTATAGGAATATAAAGAGCTTATTAAGTGAGAAGCTAAAGCCTTTGCCCATTAACAAATTGTCTCTATAGTGGTTTATGTTGTGCATGTCTCTAGTAACACTTAGAAGTCTCAAAATCTGGAAATACAAGTCTTCTCCTCACCTGAAAAACTCACTGATTTCAGAAAGCAGAATCTTTTAGAAGCTCCTAATAATCCCTCCATGTCACAGGAGCAGGCAAAACATCAAAGGAAGTAAGTACCCCTATGCCTGTGGTGTAAACTGACTTACCACCAAGACATGACAATACTTCTGTATGAGCACGGAATAGCTGTAAGTGCATAAAGAAGAAAACACTTGGGTTGTACTTACTGTCCCCCCCTTCCTGGTAGTGCTCAAAAACTGGCAAGGTTACACCTGGCAAGAGCGAAGAAAAATGCATGTAAGAGACATAAAGGGTTACAGATTTACGAAGTACAGCTCACTTTTACCCCATTTGCTTCTGATTATGTAATGGCAGAAGCTTTGTTTACAAAATATTCCTACATAGCTTGGAACAATTAAGTCATGCTGGTTCTGACATCTCCTATGGAACTTCAGAATTGTGTTGAGTTTGCAGAGATCAAGACCTATGAAAAATTCAGGGAAGTATTCTGTTTCATTCCGTTTTACTATGTTTAGTAATATGTTCTCTTTGCTTAAGGAATATTTCAATCATTCAATCCTGATTTATCTGTCTTGTTTTCTTTATAGACAATTGTGTGTATAGACAATTGCTTGAAATTTATTTAACTTTGGGGCTTAACTCCTGATCTCTTTTCCAGTAAAGCTCTATGGAAGTCATACTTTGTCCAGAAATTCAGAAATTGGACTGCAGTTTACACACATTCATTTTATTTTGAGAGGTAAGTAACCAAATATAAAAATCATAAGCTGTATGTGAAATAACAACAAAGTGTTCCTATACCTAGATAGGTAAGAAAAAAAGCAGACAGTGTTTGGATACATTCCTGCCTATTTCCAAGTCTTCTCCCACAATTCCCCTCTGAGTTGAAGTACTCATGGCCTAGAAAGGAGTCACCTGCTACATTGTCTTTTTTAGCTCTGATCTTGACTTGCGCTTTGTTCACATTTTGGATCACAGTGGTACTGTAAGGAAGAAAACACAGATCCTAATCAGGAAAATTGAAGTGGTTCATTAACTCATCATTATATACAAGATGAATCAGTTATCAAATAGCTGCAAGGACCTGGAAAGTGTTGTCAGTTCAGTTTTCCTTGCAATTCATTGCTAAGTCTTCAAAGCTAACACAGAAGCTTTGAAAGAAATAGGTTTCCAGCAAAGTTTGGAAAAGACACAGAGTCTATGAAATGGAAATTTAAAAATGTTTTAGACCAAATTTACAAAGCATAGCTGAAAAACTAGCCAGTTATCTGGCAAATTATTTTAATAACATTGAGTCTGATCAACCTGTAAGATTTCTTTCACAATGAAAGTGAAGGAATTTCAAGGATTTAAATGCAAACCAAGGCCACAACATTTTGTTCATTTTAGTTTCTAAGTATTTGCTCTTTCAGACCATTAATGAGTTTATTTACCCACTACCATATTAACAAACTTGGACTTGTACAACAATTCATCTTGAAGCATTCCAAAGTAACTTAATGTCTTTCAAGAACAGGTCACTACAGCTAACTCCTCTGCTGAAGTCCAGTTTACTTACAGGGTGGAATCTGACTTGTTTATGGCTAAACACAGTGACTAGTTAGGACAGGAAACAGCACTATATCCAAATGGAAGGGCAAAAAGGCTTTTCTTCAGCAGCACACAGATTACTACTGTGCCTGATCACTTGGCTCTTCCCCATTAGTTGGAAGTACCATCAGCTGAATCTTAAACACTTCCCTATGCACACCTGAATGAATCACACAAACACCCTAGACAGAACTGTAATTTATTAAAACACAATTAAAGTATCCTGCTGGAAGAAAAGAGTTTGTTTCCCCTCTTGCACACAGCCCTCTCTAGCCCTAGTGAGACAAAGGTCAGCAAGGCAGGAGATAAGAACTGGTAAAATCACTGTGTGACTTATTGGCAGAAAAGAGCACACATAACATCTATCCCTCAAATTCACAAGAAATACCAAATTAACAAATTTTCTAATACTCCGATATAAATTTTTGCTTCCCTATGTTTTTGATTCCAAGCCACAAAAAGCAACATTTTCTCAAACCAAGGACAAAAAATTCTGGTAATCTTTCCACTTGGTTTAGCTTCCAACAGAGTTTTCATCATGCAAGTTCTCTCTCTCCTGCCTTTACATAGCAGAATTTAGTTCATCCCCTCCACTGTCATCTTTTTTTAGGTGCCTTGAAGAATTTACCTTTTTTTCCAAAAGAGAAAATAATAATTTGTTGATAGCTCTTTCCCAAAGGTAGGACATGCTCATGGAAGCCCAGTAATCCTCACCTGAAATCTCCTGCTGTGAACTTTGCCTCAGCAAGTGAAAAGGCAGCTTCTCTCATCACCTCACCCATCAGCATCTTAGTCTGTTTAAAAAAAAAATAAAAAAGGCAGCAAATACAAGGCACATTGTTACTCCTTTTCCAGGATAAATAACTAGCAGCATAAGGAGAAGAAATTGAAGAGAGTAAGAAAGTCCTTTATGCATAGCTTACTCTCAAACTGGAAATTGTAATTCTCAGGTGACTGGCAAAAAAAAAGAAACATTTCAGCTGTTTCACATTGTAGAACTCATAGAAAAAGCAAAATATCTGTCTTAATCATGAAATTCTATTACATGGGGTTTAAATAACAATAATAATGTGGCTCAGTAGGAAAATACTCTTGTTTCACATTGTATGGAATACTATGAGACGGTTGAAGTTGGTTTTCAACATACAGATGTATACAGCTTTGTGAAGCTGCACTCTCCTCCCACTCTGTTTTTTCCCAATTTTTACAGATTTGAAGCCCTTGTAGCTAACAACTATTGAGAAACACCAGCCTGTGTGTGTTAGACAATGTACAGGAAGGAATGACAGATGATGAGAGCTTGTCTACAGGGTGGCAGCAAAGACCACTGCTAACCATGGACACTTCAGCAGCTGCAACTAAAACAGTGCAGCTAAACCTATCTGATATGGCAGAGCAGAACAACACATAGTAGGTTCTACTGACTACCTCAGATTTGTCATCCTTGTTACAAAGGAAGAAGCAGGACTCTGTGTTTCTTCCTAAAGGAACAAGTCCCATCTGAACAGAACTTCTGCTTGCTAGTGTACCTCGTCATGCAGGAAACATTAGTGCAATATCCCCTAAAGCCAAATAAAGCAACAAAAATGGGACTACAGAACATTTGAACACCAATCCTAAAGTATTTGGCAGCATCATGATAGGGAACTTGGGACACAAAAAAAAGCAGAGGCTAACACTGTCTGGAAAGAGGTGAAGAATGTTAACTCTTCCAAGTTTCTGTATCACTGCAGCCAAAAAACCATAATTCTGCTCATGTGTTCTCAGTAGTCTCACTTACAAAAAACAGGTTAGCCAGAAAGTCATCCTATATTCCAGCCTATCTAATGAAGTTAGGAGAATAGGAATGCACAACAAACAGAAGGAACAAAGGAAAATTCTAATTTACCTACCTCAATAATTTTCTTAAGGATCTGCCTGAATCGAAGCGTCAAAGCATCAGATTTTTTCTTCAGGAGGTTACGACCTGTTTGGGCTCCTTTCAAACGAGCCTTCATGATGGTCTGAGCCCTGGTAAGCAGAGGAATAAAGGAAAAACATCCTGCATCATCTAAAGGGATTAGGAAAAAGCTTACACAAAGTTTTCTGACATGCATATGACTGAAATGATGAAGCAACCATGAAACCCCATTGCAGTAAAACAAGATGGCCACTTCAGGACAGAATTCTAGATTCCCATTTAAAATCAAGGGAATTTATATTTCTCTCCATCATTACTGAGAACTACAAGGTTATTATCTATGAAGTCAAAGTTCATGGAAAATTGACAAGACATCTTTCAGTGCTTCTATAATAGGAAATAAGAGTTTTCATTTTTCTTCATGACTTAGAAGTACCAGAGACCAAATGACTCCAAATATCCGCTGTCACTGTGACACTGGTATTGCTTTTAAGTTCTTTTACTGCCATGTCATCTCCTCAAAATCAGACAAAGCAAATTCTTCATGTGGTCACAACAGCTGGATGCCATGTTCTGATTTTACAGAGCAAGAAGATGCAGCAGTTGTACATTCTGGTTTTCCTTAGCTTCATATGCTGCATGGGAGATTTACAAGATTTACAATCAAAAGGAGCAACAATTTAAAAGGGCTATTAGTGAGTTAGCTGTAGCTTTCACCTTTACATCCAGTAGCACACTTAGAGGTTTCTTGTATGAAATTAGGAACTGTACTGCTTTCTACATGCAGGCACTGTGCACAAAGGACACCGCTTAAGCCAAGTTCCTACACACTTCCTCTCTGACCTTGGAAAAAGTAAGTATCATTCAGATTCTGTCTACACAGTGGAATCCATTACTGGCCACATCAACTACCATGTGATGAGAATAGCTCCATTAACATCTACCAAATACGTATAACTGAAAACTATGAATACTTTATGAATGTTTATGATTTTTAAAAAATCAGAGAGTAAAAAGGCAACAAGCAGTTGTCGGTCATCACCTTGAACTGACTTGTCTGCTCTGTTCACCACCTGCCAGAGACTGGCTGGCCTTCTAGTTCGAGCAAGATCTCACTGGCTCTGAGAGTGCAATAAACAAAGTCTTGTTTACTCTCAAGGAAACCAAGCAGCTTCTGGAATTGAAGATATCCAGCACAGAAGAGGCTCATAGCAGCAAGCCACTTTATCACAACAAAAAAAACCCCAAACCAACATAAAAAGTAAACCTTGTGAAATCTTCTTCTGTCAGTTAAGAAAATTAATTGTTGGAGACACAGGACATCTTTATTTTGCCATTCTAATTTATATTCCTTTGGGAACAGCACCCACATTATTGTCTGTCACCTTGTTTGAAAATGGGCTTGTCAATATTAGGCCTTTGTACATGACCACCCTCACGCCACAGTGACACATCACCTCGCAAAACCAGATACCTTTCAAAAGTGATTAAAGAGCCCCGTCCTTGCACACCTAAACTGAATGAAAAAAGCAGTACCAAAGAGCAGGAGTGAGACCAGATGACTTAGTGCATGCAGTAATTCATTTGTGTGTATGCAATAGTTTATTTCTAAACTGAATTTCAAAACAGAACATTTACTATGTAATGTATTAATCTCTCCATATAAACTGTTACTTTATATGTCCTGAGCTCATACAGAGTAAATAATTATTATTTTATGTTTGAGGTTTTCTGTCCTTCAAGGCATCCTTTTTATTATAAAGATTATGTGCAGGCAACATACTTTTATGCAAGAAGATTTGAAACAGCCTTCCACCTTAAAGCAAAGTCTGTCTGTCCTGGAGGGTTCCGAAGAGAAACTGAACAGTGTTACTAAACCAGCAATTTTATTCAACTGTTTGTGTTAGTTCCGATGTTGGCAGCTTTCTAAGCCTTCTCAGGAGACATCTGATTTCATGACAAATAGTTTGCTGTCTGGAGCTGGAAAATAACCTGACTGTCCACTACACTGAGAGCACTTTACTTCCTTAACGCTTTATGGCCAACCTCTCGTGAAGCAGTATCCTCTGTTGCAAAATTAAGGGAAGCTGTGGTTCCGTTTGTCCCTTTTTCCTACACATAAATTCTAAAAATTATTCTTTTTTAAGTAAGGTTTGCGTAATCACATTATTTTAAACATCACACCCGGCATCTCGGTGCCGGGCCCTGCCACGGCCCTCTGAGGACGGACAGAGCTGATGGGAGCCTGGAAGCAGAATGTGAAGTTTCGGACCAGCGGCCCTCAGCGGCTCCGCCACAGAACCGGGGAGCCCCGCTCGGCGGCGCAGCACAACCGGCGGAACGACTCGGAGCGCCGAGCCCCGATGAGGAGCCCGGAGCGCCCCGAGAGCCGCCGCTCCCGCCGCCTCGGGCACGGCACGGAGCCCCCGCGCTCCCCCCTCGGCGCTATCCCGACCCGTCCCGGCGGACACTCACATCCGCGAGGGGAAGATCTCGATGCGGTCCTTGGCCGACATAGCTGCGGCGGGGCCGGCTCGGGCTGTCGCCGCTGTCACCGCCGGGGTCCGCACCGGCCCTCGCCGCTGTCACCGCCGTCGCCGCCGCCGTCACGTGACGCGGCCCCGCCCCCGCGGGAGGCGGTGCCCGCGCGCAGGGGACCGAACCCGGATGCCCGCGCGGCGCCGGGCGCGCCGCTTGTGGTCACGTGTCCGCCGGGGCGGGCAGGAGGAGACGCGATTGGCCGAGGCCGCGGCTTCGGCCGCCCGCCGCCAGGGGGCGCTCGAGGGGAGCGCGGCCCCTCTCTCCGCGGCGTCTCCGCGCCTGCGTAGTGGGGCGGCAGCGGCCGGGCGCACGCGGCGGCACGAGCGGGGCCAGCGCAGGACTGCGGGGCGCGAGCGCAGCGCGGGACCCCCCGGGCCGCAGCCAGGTACCGCCGCGCGCCCCGGCTCGCGCCCCGGCTCCTCCCGGGCGGCGCGCGGGGCCCGGGGCCGCGGGGAGCGGCGCCGCCCGGGGCCCGGCCCGGCGTGACGGCACCGGCACCGGAGCCCGGCAGCCCGCGGGGCCGCCCTCCCCGGGCCTCCCGCCGGCGCCCTGCCGGAGATGGGCTCTGCACGGCCCCCTCTCCGGTCCGGCGGCGGTCGTGGGGCAGCGCCCGTACCGGCGGCGCCGGTCGGCTCCGTTTCCGCAGACGTTGTGCGGCCGCGAGGGCCTCGGCTGAGGCGTGTCCAGCCTTTAGAAAGAGATTAATTCCAGCTTCGGCGCGGTGGGCGTAGTGTTGCTCCTGGGGACCTTCCCCAGCAGGCCGAAATGAAGACCTCGTGTCTGTGGGAGAGGAGTGAAGCGCCGCGCGGGCTGAGCGGTGTTTGTCCGCTCCTGCTCGCTGTGGCTCCAGTCTGTCGCTTTGCAGTGCAGCTTTCTCGTGTGCCCCATTAATACCGGCAGGATTGAGCAGAGCTCCATTGAGTGGACTAGAAAGCCGAGCTGTAAATTTTCCTTTTTAACCTTGGAGTTGTTTGTTCAGCTTCAGCTTAGACAAAGTTTTACAAAACCTTCAGTGTTTTTATAATGTTTTGCTAGTCTGTATTTCCCCTTTTTACAAGTTAAGAATGGGAATAAGGGCGGACATGGCCTTCTGAATTGTGTGGACATGTCTACATAGCATTTGGCATTACCTTCCTACTCTGATTTTTAATTTTCTTATAGCTAGGAAGCATTAGCACTGCTGTAAAGATCATGACTAAAACTTCAAAATGGTGACTAAAGTCTTCTGAAGGAATGATGCATTTGACTTGGGATCTTATGCTCCTGCTGCTGTAGAAAATTTTCTGTGTGAAACTTCAAGGCATAGACAACTGAACTAATCTAGTTACACATTTAAGAGCATATGAATTCATTGTCAGAAAAACAAAGCAGTATAAGCATTCCTTCTTACCACTACCTGATTATAAAATGTTGGTTTTGCCTTTTTTTTTAATGTATAATGAAGGAATTCTGTTTTTTTCATCAGATTTTGTTGGGTTTTTTCCCCTCCAGACTAGCAGTCTGTTGGGATGCACTTTTTTTGCCCTTTCAGTACTTCAGGCCAGGCTAGTTCTATTCTGATTAATGCCTTTGCTTTCTTTGCTGACAGTTGGCCTCTGGAGCAGGTCCTGCAGGATTACTCTGAACATGTAGTGCTGAGTTAAAAGTCATATGGAGTCTGCTTCTCCTCAGTACTACAGAAGCTTCCACCTGCCTCTTATTTTCTTAGCCTCACATGCTGTCTTATTATGTGCATGCAAAATCCTTCATGGGCACTGCACGCTTCTCTCCTATGCTCTTGCAGTCCAGTTGATGATCCTTGAGAGTCCCTCCCAACTCAGCATATTCTGTGAATCTGTGAGAATGTTACACGCTCTCATGACTTTAGATGGAGGTTAGGTGTGCAGTGCCCCCTTTCCAGCGCTTGAAGAAGCCTTTCCAGTGTGCTGTGTATAGGCAGTATGACAGGTGAAGCGGGTAATGAAGTCTGGGTAGCAAAGCTTTTTCTACATTTATGCAAAAAAATAGCATCTTAGGAAATGGTTGTGGTAATAGTACTTGAAATACAAGTTAATTCATTATTTAATTTCTATTAAAACCTAAGCACAACTTTATCCTAATTGCTACTTTTCCTGCCACTGTTCCTCTCTATCATCCCCTGTCCTTGCTGGTGTCTTGCCATGTTTGTAGGAGGAGGCAGTGATGCACTGTGAAATAAAAATGGTTTTTCTGCTTGAATTCCAGAATGCCGGGACTAAGCTGTAGGTTCTACCAACATAAATTCCCCGAGGTGGAGGATGTGGTGATGGTGAACGTTCGCTCCATTGCTGAAATGGGAGCCTATGTCAGCCTGCTGGAGTACAACAACATCGAAGGCATGATCCTCCTCAGTGAGCTGTCCAGGAGGCGCATCCGCTCCATAAACAAACTCATCCGCATCGGCAGGAACGAGTGCGTCGTGGTCATAAGGGTCGACAAAGAGAAAGGTATCTGGGGGCGTGCTGGGCTCTGTCAAGATTGAATTTGGAGACAGAAATGCACATAAACTAAGCAGGTGTTTGTGGGTTTTGTCAGGGCTACTTTTTTCTGAGCATTGAAATAAAATAGACCATCAATGACCGTACCTATGATCATTCTTCTGTTCCTCTGTGTCCTTTGGGAATTGGGTTCATGAAAGTAAATCACATCAGTAAAGATTTAAATGGGTCCTCACCAGATCAGTCACTGAACTATAGTGAAGGGGAATTTTCTTTTGATAGCTATGTAGTTTTTCTAAGTCAACTGAAGGGAAGGATCATTTGCTGTAGAAGTAAAAATCTAGATGCTAAGCATTTAGTGCTTACCATCCATCCTGTTTGTTAACATTGTTGATAAAGGTGATGGCAAGTACATAATCATTGTGAATTCTGTAGGGTACACGTTAGAATTGTACAGGCAGTTTTGATTTTTCCTGCCTTTTGAATGTTTGAATCTTTGAAGGTTTTCTAAATGTAATTTCTATTGAGAACATTTCAGATTTTGATAATACTATTCCATGCAATCTCTAAAATCTCTATCCAGCTATACAGAAATAATAAACACTGAGCACATCTCCTAGAAATGTTATTGTTGGTATGATGTTCTTTAAGTTATATGCTTTTCTAGAATATTTCTGAAACTCCAGGTAACTCTGAGAATAAATAATGAATGACAGGATAAGGAAAAGCAGAGATGAAAGAGGGGCAAGAATAAACTTATTGCAGAGAAATCTGAAGTGAAATATGTTTCTCAACATCTCTAATGAAATTATACTTTTACAAATTAATCTTGTTTTCATATTAACAGAGGAATACATCTTTAATTCATCTAGTGGTCTTTTATTGAATATATAGTTTGTGAGAAATAGGTGGAGGCCTTTTATGATTTAGAAGAGAGTTCAAAAGAAATTTTTTCACGGGCATTTCTTTCAGGCTGAGCCTATTAGGAAACTGTTCAGAGCTAAAGTGATGAGGTGCCAGTCTTGAATTAAATTGTGTTGAGCACTACAAAAATGTGCATTAAATTTGCTTCTTTCTATGCTGGAATGATTTTTTCCCCCAAACTGTGTACAAAAACATAAAAACAGATCATGAGTTGCTGAGATAAAATTTGCTACTGTAAGTATTGACAGTTGAAAAAATTTTGTATCTTAATTTGGATCATAATTTGCTGAAATTCATCAAGGTTTGGTCTTGTTTCTCTCTGTAGCAAAATATGGGGAGACTGTAGGCAGGGTGTTTGTTTTTGAATGTTTGTTCTTGAGTTTCTCTTTAAGGAGTCAGCCTTTGATTGCACAACAGCTGACATTTTAAAAATCATCTTCCCCAACAGGTTATATTGATTTGTCAAAAAGAAGAGTTTCTCCAGAGGAGGCAATCAAATGTGAAGACAAATTCACAAAATCAAAGACTGTAAGTTGCCTTTCTATATTTAGACCCTGTGTATTTCCAGCTTCTTTCTTGAGCAACCAAGATGCGCAGACATAAGATAGAAGTAAAGCATTCAGGTGTTAGGCATACTGTGATTCTCATTTACCCATGCAAAGATATATAACTAGCTTATGTCCATGAGTGTTACAGGGTAAGCTGCTTATTAAATAATTAATAGATCAAGAAAGGTGTCAGTTGAGAACTTATGATGTAAATGGGTATATTTAAATGGTCAGAAATCCAAAAGTATGTGCAGGTTTAGCACACTGTGGGCAACTTTTTATTGAAAAGATGTGCAGGTAGTTTCAGGCTCCCATCCTTACTGCTGTGTGGTCTTAACACTTCCAAGTAGAAATTTTTGTCTGCTTTCAGTATTTGGTTTGGGGTTTTTACCAGTCCGATGTTGCAGGTTTACAGCATCCTTCGCCACGTTGCTGAAGTCTTGGAGTACACGAAGGATGAGCAGCTGGAGAGCCTGTTCCAGAGAACTGCCTGGGTGTTTGATGACAAGTACAAAAGACCTGGATATGGTGCTTATGATGCATTCAAGCATGCAGTCTCGTAAGGACTTCTTCTATGCTTCTAGGGGCTTGTTTCAAATTGCAGACAAGTATTTCCTGAAGTAGATCTGTCACCGCATTCTTTTGGGTTATATCATTTGCTTTCTTTCCTAGAATCAGTGTGAAGAATATACTGGTCAAGTAAATCTAGTAAACTTTGACATCAATCTAATAGAGGAGGAACCGCTGGCCTTCATTTGTCTGTTAGAATTTGTCTGATTTTAGTCCCAGGCAGATTTTATCAGAAATATCTAGCTTAATGTCTGAAGACATTTCTACTCAGAGCTGATTGTCACTCTTCCACTGCACAGGCAGCTTTTTTCTTTTTCTAAATGCAACAAGCTGACTTGTTACTTCTCTCCATTTCTGAACTTTAAGAATGGGATCCTAAACTTAGAAATGGAATTATGAAGATAAAGAGGTGGAAATTGTCAGGCAAAGGAAATATACACTGAGATAGATGGCTGTTATTTTTTAAATGGAGTCTGATATTTTAATTTGCTTTCAGAATCGAAGTATTTGGTTTCCCTTTACAGAACCTGCTGTGAAGTTGTCGATCCTAAACTGGATTTCTCAGTGAACATTTCCAGTTTTGTTCTCTCACAGCACCGAGGTGTGTGCGTGATGAACTGGAGCTGAACGCTAGATGGCAGTAATGATGCTGTCAGGAGTGGCGGTGACTCCAGGAGCCAGGGCACTCGGTAGTGTTTTAGGGAGCTGAAAACCAGCTCTGCGTTTTGGGGGAAGAAACAGCTTGTGTCCTCGTTTAGAATTAATGTGTTTTGTTTCATGTTGTAATGATACTTTTCTGGTAATGGCAAATTTACTGGTAAAGGCCAAATCTGGACATACTGCTGTAAAAGGAATTCCAGATCACTCTTAACTGATAAATACTTAGTTAAACATCTGTATAATAGAATTTTTTAAAAAAACACCTCTAGTTACACTGTCACTGTTTTAGCTTCAGTTGTATACTTATGAAAACTCCTGAGCACAGGCCTTTTGTTGCTCACTTGCTATTCAATTTGGAGCACAAACTTCTGAAGCTGTCTCTTCTCAAAACATCTTTCCATCAGTAATGCCTTAAGATTTCTGACTGTGGTCTGCAAATTTTTGTTCCTGTTGTGCTCCTACATAAATGTGTAGCAATTGAGTAGAACAATGTGGATATTGCTGCCTTCCTGTTTTTGCTGGATTGCTGTGTGAAGTTTAGAATTCCCTCTAAGAATTTGGCTTGTTATTCCTTTCTTTGTACTGAGAATTAGTGTTTGGAGTTTCGCACAGCATGATACCTATGGCAGAAATTGGACAATATATTTACCTTCTAATCAGTAAAAATTAAATATTGAGAACCTATTGTTGAAAGCCTAACAAATGCTTTAAAAGGTGGATTTAACAGGATAGTTTGGAATTAAAGCGGCATTTGTATATACCATAAATCACTTCTGCCATACAGGTTCATATTTTGATCTGTAAAACCTGTCATGTTTTTGAATTCTGTTTGCTTGTTTGGTCCTTCTACTCTCTATACTTAGCATACAGAAACATGAAAATTGATATTTTATTAGCAGCAGAGACCAATCTCTAGTATTACCTCTGGCTTTTGGGCCATTTTTATTTAATGTTTGCCTGGTAGTATTGTAGGTGATCTGATGTTTTTTCAGAAAACTGTGACTTTTTGTCTCTGCAGAACAGGAGGTGTTTTTGTGAGGAACTTTCTTCTTCTGTTCTCAGATAGATTTGGAGTAAATTAAATACAGCAATAGAAAATTGATGCCACTTCTTTAAAAGAGAACTGCTAATTTACGTTGGTAAACAGCAGAGGATTTTGCTTCTGTGATCTCCGAGTTTGAAATTATGAGCTTGGGATGTAAAAAGCCTTTATCCTTGCTTTAGCTGAGAATGCAGCCAGCAGATGAATATCTGTCTGTGATCCAGATACTGTTAAAAACAAGTACCAAATAACATGGAATGAATGCGGGTTACTTTGTAGAATGACAAATATCTTGTGTTTGAATGAAATACTAAAATAATTTTAAAACTCCAGATTCATCATGGATTTGCTTTTATGTGGTATGAGTTTATTTTCACTTTGGAGAAAATATAAAATTAGCAAGAAGCTGGATAGTTGTCACATTCTATTTATCTCACAGAGGGAGCAGGAGAAAAGCCATTCCTTTGCTTTAAAAAAAATTAAATCATTCAGATTATTCCTTCCAGGAACAAATTGAGTAAACTGCTCTGTTTACCAGTAGAAAATGTCTTGAAAATAGATGTGTTCATTTTCTTGCAGTGTTTCAATGGGTTCTTAAGAAATTTCCATTTTCTTTGCCTAGTAGGTATCTGGGATTATTTGTAAGAAGTAGAAATAGTACCAGAAGTTTATGTTGTGTTGTATTCCTCTTCAGTATAACTTCTGTAACGTTGCTTTGCTTGGCTCAGAGACCCTGCAATCCTGGATAGCCTGGATCTGACAGAGGAAGAGAGGCGTGTGTTGATTGACAATATTAACAGACGTCTGACACCACAGGCAGTCAAAATCCGAGCTGGTGAGTTCTTCCCATATGCTCCTTGAACCTGTCTTGATCCTTAGGTTGAGATAGTGTATTTTGTTGCAAACCATAAACTCAGTTAAAATTAATGGTTCATAATGCTGATATTTGAATGGAGCTGTTCAGAATTAAGACACCTTAATCAAGGATTGCTTTCAAATTGCCTGTGTGGGTTCTATCCCAAAGTGCAAGGTGGTTTGGCTTTTATTTTTCCTCCCAAAGGGCAGATTCCTTGGAACACGGACTGGTTGTCATGATAGATAATGTGGTCTGTCATATTGTATTGGCACACAATGAAACTAAATATTTTATTGTTATTACTGCATCTACAATATTCTTTTTCACTATTCAGAGTTTTACACTCATTGATTTGCTGACAGGATAATTGAACTCTGTCAGCACAGCTACAGCATGCACCTTAGTCACTTGTTCATAAACATGTAAAATTAGTATTTCTAATGGGTTGGTTGCAAACCATTCAGTAGAATATATCAGCTCAAGCCTAGCACATCTCTAATCTACGAGCTAGTGTGTCTTTTACTAATTTAGTGTAGCAGAAAAAGCACAACTGCATGACTTCAGAAGGCATACTTCAAAACTGTAAATCTGACTCTACAGAACAGCCTAAAGGCACACTTGCCATTAAACAGATAGTGTAGCCAAATCACGTTTTTAACTAGATTGAGAAATTGCCTCTGCTCTGCAAGTGTATATTGAAGAGCATTAACACTTGCTGATTACTGTGGAGGGAAAAGATAAGCCTTTTCCACTCTGAAATCAAGAAGAGAGTACGAAAAGTAAGGTAATGTAAAATTCCTCTACCTATTGCCTGAGACTGCCAGGAGTTAACAGAGTTCAAAAATTTGATGTAATTGCCATGAAGATGCCATGAAGAGTGCCTTTACTAACATGAATAGCCCTTCATCACTTTTGAAAATAAAGTTGAAGAGCATGTCTTCTTACTTCCTTCATGCTGCCTATTTAGTTGTGATGGTCTGTCATTAATTTTGTCATCAGCGCAAGTGTAGAATCTTGCCGTTGGCTTCTCTTCTCTTCCTGAGGCTGACTGGGATGTTCCTCTGTGAATTTGTTCCTGATAGCTCAGAATTAGCAGGTTTTTGTGAGTCACCTGCAAGTGAAACTACCTTCTTTGTGTAGCTTAGTCTCGTGCCATTGCTATGCAGGTCCAGAAATCTTTGTCTTTACAGTGGTCAGGGTATTACAGATATCAGCAGTATTAGTTTTTGCCTCGATTTTTAAATACCTACAAAAGGCTATAGCTACCTATAATTCTAACCATATGTTAACCTTATAAAAATGTATTCTAATGCTCCTCAAGTGATGCCTCTGTGCCTCTGTTGTAATTGCTGATGGAATTCCATAACTTTGTGGATGTCCTCCTTTTCACGTTTCACTTTTCCTGATGTTGCATTTCCCTGGTATTTATTGCTTTTGTATCTTCATCTCCCCATGTGAAGTACATAATTATTGGTGTTGTATTTGTTGGATGAGAAGTGAGTGAATATGAGTGTATAATTTTGTATCCTAGCTTTTCAAAGCACAAGGTAAAATGTTGCATTGTCTAAAGACTTTAAAAAGACTCTTACTTCAACTTAAAAGTCAAGCAAATGTAATGCCTTCCTCAGACTTGGAAGCTACTGAGGCTCTCATTGTGGATAAACATTGGTTGCTAAAAAGATTTGTTAAAGCTTAAGTTAGGCTTTAAATATTTTGCAGCTCTTGGTAATGGTAAAATTTTATTATTTGTATTTCTCTGTCATAGATATTGAGGTGGCCTGTTATGGTTATGAAGGCATAGATGCAGTAAAAGAAGCTTTGAGAGCAGGCTTGAACTGTTCCACGGAGAACATGCCCATCAAAGTGAGTGTCAGTCTTAATAATGGAATCAAAGGCAAAGTTTTCTGATGCCCTCAGGGACCAGTGGTGTGCAATTGCTCTGCCCCATCAAGCCATGTTGCCTGATTTCCAGCTCTTTTCCAGCAGGGCTGTAACACACTTCCTTCAGCCATGTGCTGGCAGTCCTTCCTGTGGTTGTGCAGTGCCTTTAAAAGTTTGGGAAGCTTTATTTATTGTGTTCAATTTATTTAAGTCTAATATTGGCACAGAACATACCCACTGTTCCTTTATGCAGTCTTAACTAGGGAGCAATAAATTTTATTTTCAGGTATAAGATTGTGTAAGAAAAGGAAAGTTTGCCTCACTGACATTTGAGTGTTGGTAGAATGACTACTGTACCCAGGCGTAGTTTTTCTTCCCTAGCAGTTTTTGGATGTTAAGTGAACTACTGAGTAAGTGTTTTTAAAAAAACTTGAAGTACTTTGTCCTTTGAAAATTACTTTTTATAATGGTCCCTTGTAACAAAAGAAATAGTTTACTTATTCAGTCATCATAAAAAAAATAAATGTGTTTTAATGCATTTAATTTTTGGTCTAACTAGGCATAATATCTTTTCCTTTGTTACTGAGTTTGCTTTTTTCCCAATCTTTACAATGTGGTAGATTAATCTGATAGCCCCTCCTCGTTATGTGATGACTACTACTACACTGGAGAGAACTGAAGGACTGTCTGTTCTGAATCAAGCCATGGCTGTAATTAAGGAAAAAATTGAGGAGAAGAGAGGAGTCTTTAATGTGCAGATGGAGGTAAGAATAAATTACATTCTAAAATACAACTTTCTTCCTTGCAATATTTCTAAAGTAGAGTAACATCGGTAGTGCTACAAGAAATTTGAGCAGAAAGTTGTTAAGTTATTAAAAAATAGAAAAATCAGGACCTCTGTGTTCCTGAAATAAACAAATGGCCAGAAAATCTAATTTTCCTGGGTTTTATTGTGTGACTTCAGGATGTATTTTATCTCTTGCTCTTTATGTAGAATCAGAGTCTACAAATCCTGTGACCTTTCTTTATGACAGTTTGCCATGTGTTCTGGTTTGGTTTTTTTCAGCCTAAGGTGGTCACTGACACAGATGAGACTGAGCTTGCAAGGCAGTTGGAAAGACTGGAGAGGGAAAATGCTGAAGTGGATGGGGATGATGATGCCGAGGAAATGGAAGCCAAAACAGAAGACTAAATGTTCTGGGATACTTAGAAGAGAGACCATATGAAAAAATTAGAAACCCCATTGCAAACACTCTGGACTAAATTATTCCAGTATTGAAAACTTCAAAAGCAGATATATGAAGTGTTTTCCTGTTTTGAAAAGACCAAAATGTAAAAGGCTCTTCTAAGTAACATTTGGTGCAGCAACTTACACAAATTGATCCCTTTGAAAGGAAGGTGCCTAGTCAAATTCAAGACCCAGATCTGGCCAGATGGAATTTGCAGCCCCATACTTAACACTTTCATACATAACAATTCTAATTGGGGATTACAGCTCAGTGCATCTGTTCATGATCTTTCCTGGGAGCAGCAAAACCAAGCAAGTGGAACAGTTCTATACAGAATGTATTTGAGCAAGTATTCAATAAATTTCTGGGCTATGTAACTCCAAGGTTTTGGGTTTTTCCTCCTCTTCTGTCGCATGACCTAGAGTGATGTGAATATAAAACCTGGAACCAATATGATCAATGGGTGACTTCTCTTTAACATTGAAAGGGCTTTCTTTTGTTTGCTTTAAATCAAGCTGAGAATGAGTGGAACAAAATGTTTTACAGTAATGTTTTCCTTGCAAGTTTGTTGGTGCAGACATGTTTAAATTAGCATTTCCTTTGTTTATCATCTGCATTTAGGGACCGAGAGCTTGAAAACTTTGAAAATGGCTTGTTTCCATTCCAATAAACATAGCTAATAAATGAAAAACTACTTATAGTTGCACTTTGATGGGTGAATATAGCAGGAGCTTTAATGAACTTACATAGTTGAAATTGGGCAGCCACTGTCTGTGAGCTCCCTGCAACATGATCTTCAGTGCTACCTACCCTGTATCCTATTTACACTGAACTGAGATATTCACTCTAAAAAAAAACTCTTTATCTTCTCTGAAGAAGAGAAACAAGATGTGTTTTGTAAATTGGAGTTAAAAAAAAAGAATTTTAATTTCCTGTTTTCCTTGTCAGTGGGAATTGAGGGGAAAATGTTGTGCTTTTTAAGTAACCTTTCCAACTTGCTAGATTTCTAAATGTGTTGCTATTTTTTTTGTCATCACCATGTCCCATACTGCCCGTTTTTTTTTTTCTTAATACTTTGTTACGACAGAGGGAAAATGCATGAAGAATGAGCCTTAACTAGACATTCTTAGGATTGCCACGGTACAAACCATTTACTTGCTAAATGGTGTTGCCACAGAAGGCATTCTAAAAGGGCATACATATTGCAGTGTGTTGCTCTTCCGTGCTGGGGTATCAGAGAAGTTCATGTGTACTCAACTCTAATAGTAAAGCAAAGCCAAAAAAGATAAATAACTTTCAGTCTTTACAGATTGTTGGGAAATACTTGAATGTGCAAATTCGCAAAATGAAGAAAAGAATTATTTTTAATCATTTTCTCAAATTGTCTTTTCAGCAGCTGTGTGTTACAGCCTTCCAACTGTGCCCATTCACTAAAATAGTGATTTGACTTCTGTTAAACATAATAGGTGGGTACTTGGAGTAAAGAACAAAGTATTTTAAAACTGTCACCATGTGATCTCCATGCCATAATAATTCTGTAAAGGAAGTCGGACTGATAAGTGAGCCATGCATGCTCCAAGGAAGGAAGGAGTGCAATGAAGGGATTATAATTAGTATAATCTGTGAGAGCTGCTTTGCTGTGTTAATTGGTGTGCATTGTTTCTGTCAGTAACTTAACAGTTTGTTAAACTTCTACGGTAGCTACCAGAGCATTTTTTAATTAGAACTGGAATGTGCTGGTGGGTAAAGTCTTAAGCCCTGGGTTCTGGGTGCCTGAAAAAAATGACCAAGACAGTGAGGATGATATCAAAACAGGTTCAGATAAATACATTCCAATCTTTTGTCATCATGGCAGGAAAAAAAACAGGTTCTCCCAATTTGTTCTCTTGAGCATATTTCAACCAAAAATAAATAAAAGATACGAGACAGCCTGGTGGATCCTCCTCATGCGGAGCAGGAAGGAGGAGGTATAAAACGCATGTTTTGGAGGCCTGTTAGTGAGGGAGTACTGGGGACTTGCTGTGCTCCACCACTTAAAGATCTTTAGTGGTTTCTGAGCTGATGCCTTGTGTCTCAACCTGGCTGTTTTTCCACTTGTGAAACTGCCTTTGCTTACCAATTACTTAAAATAAAGGGTTTTGGTGAATGTCTCTGTTGAGTTGCTAAATCCAGGCAGCACATTCCTGCTGTTCCTTAGCTACTGTGCTGTTTGCACAATTGTAATCACAAGGCCAACACCTCACTTGCACTTAACATAGTCAGTGTAAGGGAAGGGAACAGGAATACCTGTGGACAGGGCTCAGCCTGATGTGTTCATTGCAAGGATCTCAGTTTGAATTTCCTACTCCAAATTTATTTTCTTAGATTGACAGCTTGGGAAACTGTTTTACTTAAAATATCTGGTAAGGACTTAATGCAAAAATCCAACCCAAACAGAGGTATACTGGCTCAGGTCTGGTAACACACAGCCCAGTATCCTGTTTCTAATGATGGAAAATAATGGTTTCTTAAAAAGGGGTGCCCTGCTTCCTTGGAGTTGTTGAGGTTTGTCTGGTTTTTAATACAGTGACAAATCCTTGCTGTTTTCTCTCTGATTTTGGCTCATAGGTTTTTTCTTTAGGTGCAGGGGACCTGGTGCGTTGGTTTTCATAGCAGAATCTGCACTTTGATTTTTAAGAATGTAGACAATGAAACAACTGTTTCCAAATACTTCCACCTTTCTACAGTTAATTTTAAAATTGCTGTTATGTCAGAATACTATTGAATGCTTGTTTTCTTTCACTTCTATCTAGAAATGTTTCATCATGCTTTATTTTGATGTGGTTTGTTTTCATAATATTTCATCCCTAATTCACTAAAGAAACTAATTTGGGAGTGCTGCACTGGAGGGCAAAGTCCTGAGAAGCTGCTTTGAGAACTGTGGTGTCTGTAGTGCCCCAGTGCTATGTGTGACATGATGATACACGCTGGGCACAGCAGAGCATGGGACGGGGTTTTCCTTTGGGCAGCTTCCCTGAATCAGCTGTGTGAGACTTCTTGAAGGACTGAGTGGGAGGTGCCAGCAGGATCTGCCAGCTGAAACAGCACAGCCTGCGCTCAGAACTGTGGGGGCTGCTCCTCCCTCCCCTGAATGCCTGAGTAGCATCCTGTGGTCTTGAAGGCGGCTCTTTCTGGCCATCCCATTCCAAATTCTAGAGTATATAAAGAATTTGGGAGTCACTTCAAAGGCAAGAAAATGTCAAGCATTCAACTGTTCTTTTTTTTGTTACAATACCACACTGATGTGGAAAGCACTTTAGAATGGATCTGAGGAAATGGGTGCTCTTCTCTGCAGTGAGTTTTGAAGGCCGCAGAAGATGTGATGTAGAGCTCCCTAAGTTTATCCAGATCAAAGCCTGTCCTTTTCCACCGGAAGGGTTCAATGCCAGAACCTGCATTCCCAGCCCCTGCATGAATACGACAGCTCAGATCTACTGACTCATTTTATACTACCTGACCCTGAAAGATCTGTGTTTACTCAGCCTCAGGGAGCAATACAGGGGCAGTTTTTCAACCTTGATTAACTACAGAATGAGACAGGGAGGAAGGGGTGTGTCTATCATAAATATCCAAAGTACTGAAGAAACACTTTTGAGTCGAGGCATTGAAGGAAGTGAAGGCTCTATATAAGAAGTAGTTGATACAAAACCTGTTATTTAATGACCAACTGAAGCAAGGTTTGTTTCACCTTTCACCAGCAGTTTGACAATAGAATTCTTTGTTGCCAATGTTAATTTTGCCAAGATCTGTCTGCAGGGTTGTGGGTGGTCTGCATGCTGGGGAAAAGGAGCTTGTCAGATCTTCAGTGAGGACTGCTTATGGAGCAATTCTGAGATCACTGTCTGAGCCAGAGCCCCCTGCAAGCTTCTACCTGTCCTCCCTAGCATGAAATAGCACCTTGACTAAATTGCCTGCAGTAACAAGCTGAACAATGTGAAGTCAAACCTCAAATACCAAACTGTGGAACACTATTCTTGAAACTGGTTATATAAAGAGTGCATGTCCAGGAAATGCATGTAGCAGTAATGTCTCTTGTGAACATGGACTCGAGTTTTTGGGGTTTTTTCCCCTCCAGTGTAATTCTGATGTACAAAACATGGTGAGCTGAATTTTTTTTTTCCTGCTGGCTTTATCAGGGATTTTTTCCCCAAGATTCTGTTTCTGAATACAGCTTTTATCTACAAATATATATATATATATTACAGAGATGGAGATTATTTTTTCAATTAAAAAAACCATTTGGTTAATTTCTTTATTTAAGGCTACAATTATATTTTTAAAAACTACAAAAATTTACATTGATAACTTTGAAAATATTATATACCAGCAGCACAAAGTACTTTCCCAAGTGTTCTGTTACTGTACTTTAGGTGGACTGAAGAACAAATATACTGGGATATGACTTACTGAGCCTGTTGCCTGGTAGCTGCCTGCCTTTTCCCAAGAGGCAAAAGGTGCACAGTAGGAGCTGCATGGGTAACTCCTGCTTTTGAAATATCAGGCAGCATGTTTTCTCTTTATACAGAATCAACTTTTCTAACTTCCAGCACTGTTTAGTCACCCATTGTATTGCTTCTGCAGGACTCTTCTCTGGGTTATCTCCAGCACAATTTTGGTTTCAATTCTTCAGTGTCTTGCTATTCCTAGCTAAAAGTTATAAAAATGTATAAAGAAATTATTTGTTTGTTCCTTTTCCTTGGTGCATGAAAGCATGCCCCTTGATATTGGAGTCACTTAGTCTTACTAACCTCTGGACTCTTAACATAGCAACGAGTACTTTTGTTTATTTGCTATACCTTGTATTTCTTATCACAGCCCACAGCTCTGCCCACATTCATCACCTTCATTTTAGTAAGAGTCATGGAATGCTGTGAGTGCAGCAAAGGCTGTTATTTCAGAACAGTAGCACTGTCTGAAATATTACTTCATATTAAACAGATTTGTCATGGTGGCTAAAGTCTTCAAAAATACAATAAACATCTAAGATTGTCTTTAGACACAAAAGGCACTCTGTTTCAAGGCTCTCAGGAGGTACAAGAGGTCACTGCAGTGTTCAAGGATCAGGCTGCTTTACTGGAAGCCTGCTTATGTAGAGATTTAGGATATTAGGTTGAGAATCTTGCTTTACATACCAAGGGCTCACTGAAAGTAGAGTGGACTCAGGTGCTTTGGAGCTTCATTGGGAAAATTAATTTTTAGCAAAAAGTTACTGTAAGATTTCTAAAAGTCTCCTTGTAATCATCATATCCTGTATGTTACACCTACAAGTTGCACTGATCTGTAGAACTCCTGAGAGATGGGTTTGTTAGATGAGAAATTTTACGTGGTAGTTGTTTAGTCTGAAGTTTTGAGGAATGTGGTTTTAAAATTCTGCTTCCCCCTCCCATGCAATACCTGATTTGTCATTTTCTAGCTGTTTATTTTGGTCAGTTCTCTCGGTGGTGGTTTTTTGCTTTACTAAATTCTGTGAGATTCTTTCGAGATCCTTTTTAGACATCCCTTTGTTTTACTTCCCCGAGGGCAGGTAAAACATCAGAGCCAGCTCGCTGTTTAACTAATGTCTCAGAGGTAGGGAGGGAGGAAAAAAAACAGGGGAGGGAGAGTGCGTCACATTGGAGGAGGGGAGCAAAGAAAAATGAGCTTTCTTAAACAAATCATGTGCAGAGGGACAGGCTGCCAGGGCTCAGGCGATTCTCGGCGGGGGCTCTGCTCTGTTCCCTGCCGGCCACCATGGAGGAAGAAGCTGGAGTGCTGAAGGAGGGCTTCCTCGTCAAGCGGGTGAGTGCTCTGTTCCCCTCCGAGCGGCTCCGCTCCGACATGAAGCAGCTCCTGAGCAGGGAGCGGGGCGAGCCCGCGGGACGCCGGGTCGGGGGCTCCTGCTGCTCCTCCTGGCAAAGGAGCTCCTCCAGGGGTGTGCAGGGGCCTCCAGGGGAGCTGCGTGACCTGCAGCTCCCCCCTACCCCCCGCAAGCTTCCCTGGGCTGGCATTTCTGCAGAGGAAGGTGAATTAGGCATCGGGATTGATTCCTTAGGTGTTGGAAAGCCTGTACGGCTGCACCTCGCCCACACCTGTGTGCTCAGGGAGCACACCCGCGGCAGCAGGGCGGCCACCATGGTAGGATGGAGAGAAGGAGAAGTTTTGGGTCGGTTAGGATAGCTTGTGCCTTCTTCAGTGACGTGTCCGTGCAGAGCTTCCCATTTCATGTGAGAGAACGGAGAAACGACCCCTTTTTTTGATCCCCTTTTTGAAGGAGATCGAAGCAATGCAAACTTAAAAATGCTTTTGAAGTAACTTATTTTTTCCATTCTCCTCAAGCAGTGCTGTTAGAAAATTCTAGCCAAAATGTGGTGAAAAGAGCTGAAAGATTTCAACCTTCCCAATACTTCTCCCTGTAGGACTAAGTCAATCATTGCTGGAACACAAGGAGGCGATTTAGCAAGGGGCATAAACTGCTTTTAGTACCAAGAACCTGTCTCAATGATTAATATGGTCCTTGATTTCATAGAAAAAAATGTGATTGAGAGGTTTGTTCAAAGCTGTGCCACGCCTAGGGAAATGCTTTTGTGCAGTACGTGGCAGTGTTTCTGGTGCTAACATGAAGGTAATCCTGGTCAGGAGTTTTCCTGGCAGGGCTCCCTGGCCAGACACTGGCCAAATGAAGTTCTGTGTGGGAGAGGGGCAATTCTCCATCCTGCCTTCTGCAGCAAGGACAGAGCATCCCAGCTGCCAGTCTCCTCTCTGGGCTACAGCTGTACTTTCTGGCTCTTAAGTGACTACTGAATTCAAAAGGGAAGCCGAGGCACCAAGTGAGTGAGAGGAATAGGTTATTGGCAGCACACAGTGACTGCCAGTCACCCAAATACACAGCTTGGCAGGAAGGAGAGCACAAAGGGGACAACTAAAGGAAACTGAGGGACAAGGGAACCAGGGATCCACAGAGAAAAAAGGAGAAAGTAATGGGATCAGGTAATGAAAACAGAGCTTTCATAATAAGAGAACAGAAGCAAGGAGATTATCTAAATGCATTATAAATGGCAGAATTATGTACTGTAATGCATTATAAATATAAAATGAATATATGGAATTAGGTAACGATAAATAAAAAAAGGTAAGGCAACCTCCTGAGAAAAGAACATTTTCCAGAAGGAAAGAATAGAGCCATAGCAAAGAACATACAGGAAAAATGGCCAACTTTACAACAGGTGAAAAAAAACAATCTGAGGAACGCAAAGGGAAAGAGAGAACAAACCTGAGATAGATAAATTTTATTTAGTATGGACTAGAAAACATTGAATCTACAGTGCCCTGGATTTCAGAGACTTGTTACTCCACCTTTACTTGGAGATTGCTGGATTTCCCCTTTATTTACTAATGAGCTAATGAGCTTTGATTCATGCCACAACTGGACCTTACATGTTTCTTTCTTCTAGCCATGCCCACCCTATCCCAGGTGTCAGAGCTTCCTTTACCCCCTGCTTTGCCTGCTGGCTGTAACGCTCCATCCACTGTAGAAACACAAGTCAGCTTCTTGCACAGCCAAGCTGGACCAGACACCACCAGACAGGACGAAGCCTGCCAGTGCCAGCCCTCACTGGCTTTGCTGTCCTTTAACCAGAATAAAGAGAGCTGGGGGCTGTTTACAGAGGAAAAATAGGAGGATTTGTCTGTATTATATAACCCATGAGGCATTCAAGAGCAGCCTTCATTCAGTCTTTTGTCATCAAAAAGCATATTTCCTTTACAGGAAACAGTAGCACAGGGAATGTTTTAGCCCAGGAGGTTGGAGACAGGTGGGATTGGAATGAACTTCTCATTAGCAGTAAGGGGGGGGAAGTGAGGAAAAGCCAATTCACGCAGCAAAGCTCTTGCAAAACCACTTGGCACCTAGAGCCACATCAAAATGAAAAAGACAGCACCCAGGGTCACCAGAGAGGAGGAACTGATTGCCAAGAGCCCTCACACATTTTGGATTTAGCCTGTGCTGTCAACAGACAGGTGTGCACCTACATCAGCTCTTGGATAATTCCTGTAGGCTTTTACAAGAAACAATTTGTGCCAGCAAAGTTCTCCAGGCTGAAGAAAGAGCGCAGCACTTTTCTATCCCTCTATGATTTTATAGTGATGGAGCTGTGCTATTTTGTCACTTAAAATGTATATTTCAGGGAGAACAGGAGTCACAATGACTTCTTGTGCTTTGTTTCAAACAAGAAGCCAAGAAGAAAATGTAGCCATTTCTCAGTGCTTGTGGTACAATCAGCTATGTGGATTTCTCCCCCTGCAGGGACATGTTGTTCGGAACTGGAAAGTGAGATGGTTCGTTCTGCTCCAGGATAAGCTGCTGTATTACAAAATTGAAGGAGGCAAGAAGGAGCCTTCTCCAAAGGGCAGGATCCTTTTGGATGGCTGCACTATTACTTGTCCATGCCTGGAATATGAGAACAGACCGGTATGACTGGAAAAATGTATCTCTTCTCTAAGTCACTCATTTTCTAACTCCTTCCTATCTTTTCCTCTCCTCCTGGCTTCTTTGATTACTGCAACCAAAGCACTGGGGTGTTTCCAGAATTAGGCCCAGCCAAAAGCAAGCTGCCACTAGCAGCATAACCAGGACAAGCACTGAATCCCTCATTGTGTGCCCAAATGTGGGTCAGCTATTAACAAAAAAACAAACCCAAACACTACTCCTGTACACACAGTGAGGAGAAAAAAATGTAAGTGCATCAGCTCAAGAGTGTGTGGAGAGAGGACATGAACAACCCAACAGAACCTGAGGAGGGTGGGGAAAAAGGGAAATATCACCTGTGGTAGTTGCTTTAAAGCCTGGGTATCCATGGAGTGCTCCTAGGCGGCCAGATCAGACTCCTTTTTCCTTCACCAATGGGATATTGCTGCTGTAGAAAGTTGTCAGCAAGAGGATTCTGGAAGAAAATGTTCCTCCTGTGTTTTTCTGCTCTCCCATAGGTAGCAGCAATGCAGATTTCCTCTGTGTGGAGTACCTGTGTGGTCTGCTCTCTTCTCCAGGAGCTCCATGCATGTAAACCATGTTTATAACTGAAAACTCAGGGATTTGAGGGGGATAGAAGAGCCAAAAATCCCACAAATAAAACAAAAACACCCCCCCCCCACTAAACTAAAATCCCCCACAAACAACAAACAAACAAAAACAAACACAACCCCACCAAAAGCAACCCAGGTTTGTGCCCACCATTCTTCTGAACAAGAATTGCTCTGAACTGCTCAGGTGGGATGCACTGTACGACTTACTTGTGTCACTTGGACCAGTGCTAAAAAAAAACAAATTGGAAGAGGAGCGAAATAGCTAAATGATGTTATTGCTTTGTCCTTCTTTCTCCACAGCTACTCATCAAACTAAAGACAAAAACCAATACAGACTATTTCCTTGAATGTTGCTCCAGGGAGGAACGGGACTCTTGGGCTTTGGACATCACCGGAGCTATTCATGCTGGTCATCCAGTACAGGTACAAGAACTTCACAGAATGAAGAACTCTTTCAAACTGCTTGAAAATATCAGCCTCCAGTAAGTGTATATGATTTCTCCTTCTGTTGTTGCTGTAGTTTGCAAATCGCCTGAGCTGATGGATGGGGAGGGCCAAGGGAAGCTCCTTTCTGCACAGATCTGCTCCTGTGTGGCCATGAACCCCTGAACTGGCTGCCCTAGGTTTGCACATACTTTAGCCAGGGAATGAACTTTTTCCTGACCATTATCTTTGTTCTCCCTGGGGAGATGTATTACCTCAAAGGAACATCAGGGAAGCACCAGGTGGTGGCTTTGTGCCCTGTTGCTGAGTTTTCAAAGCCGGTATCTGGAATCCAGACTAGGATTTTTAGGGTGCCTCATCTTGAATGAGAGGAAATGGAGACTGATTAAGAAACAGAAGACTTACATTAATTTGATTTGTGAACAGGTAAATCAGGCTGACCACAGATCAGTTTGCAGTGCTCTGAATTGAAAGATACTTTGTGAGGCATCTTGTTTAGTGCTGCTATTGGGAGATGAAGTTTTCCTGGAATGTACTTAGGACAGTGCTTCTGGGGGAGTGCCTAGAATACCTCCCATCTTTATGTGGGTAATCATGAGGACACACCTGGCACTGACAGAAAGTATGCAGCTATTTCTGCCAGCCTCTCTTATCTGCTGATGTTGTGCTGTGCTCTCATTTGCAGAAATATAGTGGAGAGAATGTATGACAGCAGCACTGGAATTAAGCTGACCCGCAATTTGGATCAAGGCAACAGATACAAGGAGACCTTCACAGGTACATCTGGCAGGCAAAGAGCCACCTCACATCTGATATGCCACATTGCAGGGACAAGGGAGCTACTGTACTGCCTTCATAGTGGGATAAGCTCTGGCCCAGTGGAACCTGGCAGTGCAGCCAAGCTCTCCAACACCTTTCTCTCTTGCTCTTTGGATGTATGGAAACATACATAAAACCCCAGACTCTTGGTCAACTTTGCATTTCTCTGACAGTCTTTGGGATGGTGCCAAAATGCTTCTGCAAGTGAAAACTTGTGTGGCAGGAGACCATCTGCCTCCCTTCAGAAGAGCACTCTGTCTAGGTATGAGAGCTGCCTTTCTTCCTGCAGGTTCTGCCCTGGTAGACTGGCTCATCTCCAACAGCTTTGCTGTGTCACGATTCGAGGCCGTCACCTTGGCATCCATGCTGATGGATGAGAACTTCCTCAGGCCCGTGGGAGTCCGCAGCACCGAGGCCACGCGCTCCAGCGACCCCTCTGAGAAGTTCCTCGACGACTCCACTGCTCTGTACATGTTTGTGAGTGATGCAGCTCCCACACAGGCACCTCCTCTGCCCTCGTCACACACTTGGTTTGGGGTACAGGGGCACAGCTTGCAACCAAGGCTCAGAAAGTAAATGCAGAAGGAGCAGCTCTAGTCTTCTAGTAGTACTAACACTGGCACTTTTGCTGGAGCCAAATGGATATGGAGGGATCTACAAATTACATAATTAGGCATCAAAAGAGGTGTGTCCCTGGAGTGCAGTGCTGTGTCTGCATGCATTGGAGGCAGTGCTCTAGTTGTACTACAGCTCAAGGCCACAGAACTTATACCCAGCATGTACAGATTTACAACTGGAATTTGTTATCTGTGAATCTTGGTCCTACAAGGCTGAGCAGCAGAGCTATGGAGGAGAATTTACTCAGGAAATATAAGCTAAAAACAGCTAAGGAAAATAAAATGCAGAATTTTCTACTCAAAACTCTGTTTAGATTAAAAACAAAAGTGGAACTGTCTTTTCCCTATTTGCAGGCTGAGAGCAGTAAGAAAAATACTAGTTCCAAGGAAGAGGTCCATTTTAACATCTCTGAATTAAGTGGCACAATTGTGAAGCAAGGATTCTTAGTGAAACAGGTAAGCATAGTCTTGGAACCTACCCCAGGAAACAAGAAAAAGTACAGCTCTTAGGATTTCTTAGAGAGTAAATGTGACTTGTACAATGATGGCTGGACAGATGTGCCCTGCAGAACTAACTTGCCTGTCAGTACTTGAGGTCTTGCAGTTAAGAGTATCCAGTTATAAAGAAGTGAACTATGGAACTTGCTTAGGCAGGATTAGTTGAATATTCTGTACATATTGAGCATATACTGAAAAGTATAAAACAGCATCAAAAGTAGAAGTACCACACAAATTCTAAATCCTACCAGAGGTGTTACGCTCACTTCCAAGCAGAGCCACCATTCCTTTGGTTTAACCTATCCCGTCCAAGTGGTGTGAACAGTGAGGATGTCTGGCTGACCACAGACGAATTTCAAAGCTGAGTAGCTTGACCTTTGTATGAAGTGGACATTTACCTGTAGGCAGTCATCATGCACACATGGGTGCTTTGGTGGTGGTGAAACATGTTTTTTGGGCACAAGTACCTGTTGGTAATAACTGTTTCCAAGATCTGAGCCTTGGTCTGCAAAATGGTTGGTCTGCAAAATGTAGTTTCCAGCACTTGCTATGAGCAAGATGAGGGTCAATCACTCTTCCAAAGCATAACACAGCCACCTGCAAAAGGAATCCTACCTGCAAAAGGAATCCTACCTGCAATGCATGGCCACACTGTTACTCTGAAGCCTTGAGAGCCCCACACTTAGAGTTGTGCAAACTGGATCACCAGATGCTTCCCAACCCAACCCTCCCTCCTCCAGCTGCCAGGGCTCCATGAGGGTTGGCAGGGTGCTGCAGGATCCTCACAGGCTGGCAGGGCAGTCTCCATCAGCACAGGACACGAGAGCTGCCCAGGAGCTCCTGCCCATGGGTATCAGCAGCCAGGGACAGCCCCCAGCAGCCCCAGCCCCGGGCTGGCCCTGATTCCAGCACCAAACCTCCAGGAGAGGGGATGCTCTCAGGGCCTGGCACAGGCCTGGCAGCAGTGACAGGGCTGCAGTGAAAGAGTAAAGAGCTGCAAAAGGACCTGACATAACCCCTTTGGATCACACAGCATGGGGTTTTAATCTGAAACCCATATGTAATCTGAAATGAAAAGCAGGAATGAGGGATATAACTACTTGTTTCTGTCACTCTGCTTTCTTAGTTCTTAGCACAGGCAAGGAAGAGATGAAGGAATTGTCAATGTATGAAGAAGAAAGATAAGGAGAAGGTCATGGGAATTACCAAGATGTTAGGAATTATTTTTCTCTGTTGGGTCCAAACCCTCTTTTTCTGGTATTTATTTATGTCTCCCCTACAGCCTGTAGAAAAATGGTCATTTTAGGAGGTAGTAATTTTAATTCTTCCATTTTGTAGGGACACAAGAGAAAAAACTGGAAGGTGAGAAAATTTGTTTTGAGAGCTGATCCTGCTTTTTTGCACTACTATGATCCCACCAAGGTATGTGAGTGGGAAGTTACCATCCCCAGAAATCCTTTTAGAAACATAAACATTATAGTGAAGATACAGTTATGCTGTAAATGTTTCTGTCACTCTGGGTTCCTCTATCCATTTCCAGGAATTAGATTTCTCTGGCCTTACCCTAGGACGTTGTCCTTGTAGGATTTTGTACCCCTGCATCTTCTGTCCTTTTTCCCAGTGAGATTCCTTTTCCTTAGCTGGGCAGCAGCTTCCTCTTCTTGGGATTGCTCTCTTGCTGTACCCTCGCAGTCTGGGACCATGGTCCTGCAGGCTTTCTTCCTGGGTTGCCATCTTTCTGGGCTGAAACCCTACTGTTAGAGGATCATACTGGTGCTGGGATTTTTTACATCCTTATTTCAGCATTGAATAGGGTCTTCTTAATGCCAAAGTATGTATAGGAATTTCTATTACTCAGTTTTAAACTTTCTCATTAAAAGTAGAATTTATGTTCAAGAATATAATAATCAATGTGAGCAACTCAGATACTTAGGGTACCACAATGCCAAATAGGATTGCAAGAAGAACATATATAGAAATGCTTTATGTGACTTTTAAAGAGAATAGAAACAAAATACCAGTGAAAAGAGCTTATGGAGCCAGTTCATTTTTTGTGTCCTGTTCCTACATGGGTTTTGGGGATTTTTTTCACTGCAAATTATCCTTGTAATGCTATAAGCTGAAACTGCAGAACCTGAAGGCAAGAAACAAGAGTGGCAGCCAACTAGGGAAAGGAGCCAGATTTTTCCCATAAGTCTCAGTGAAAAGCAGCAAGCTAAATACTTACAGAAATATATATAATTCAGTATGTTATTGATAAAACCATACATACATTTGAAGCCTGATTGCCTGTTTGTGCTTTTAATGGATCTACACTATGCCCAGCTACATCAGAGAAACATCTGGGACTGAAAAGATATAGCAATCCCTTTAACTACATGTTCTAATTGATTTCTCTTGTGACATAGATGTTTCATGCCTGGAAAAGCCGCCATTATGTCTCCAAGTTCATAAAAGTGATGCATGTGCTCTGGGAAATGATGATGTTTTCCTTTTTCTTGCCTTCTTTCAAATGCCATTTCTTTCAAATGCCTTGTTTCCGTTTTCTTGGCAGGAAGATAACAAGCCAGTAGGTGGATTCTCTCTTCGTGGCTGTCTTGTCTCAGCTCTGGAGGACAATGGAGTCCCAGCAGGTGAGCACAAGCCTCTGAACCTCCATACACATTTATATGTATGCCATAGCAACACAGTCTTTGGGTGTGGGTTTGTATGTATGGCTGCTTGTATGCACAGGTGGGCTGACTTTCCATTTCCCTTTGCAAGCAAGGGAAGAGGCATGTCACAAATCCCTGTACTGCTGGGTTGTCCACAGCAAAGGGGACTTTTTTTTTAGTGTCACTTCTACATATCTTGGGTGTTCTCTTTATATGGGCTTTTCTTAGTCATATGATCTCTGAGACAGTCCTAAGACTGATTAATATTCCAGAGTTAACAGACAAAGAGAAACCACTTTCTTTTTGGGTGTTAACTCGAAGTCTTGAGGCATCTTCTGATGCCATACATTTCTGTGTTCTCTCAACTTATTCTATTACCTTTTCCCTTCTGACTTGCTAAAACCCAAATGTAGGGGAGACATAAAGATAGCAATAAAAAAACAGTTCTGCTGGAGCATAGGCTTAGCTCAGGCATTTGTCTAGAGCCTCAGCCTCATAGATAAGTGTTTCTGCTATTAAGCCATTTATTTTATGACAGTAAGCACAATGTGTAGATAACAAATACAGAACATCTTTCTAAAGAGAAGGTCTGAAAAAGTTTTGGTCTGGGGGGCAGGGGCACATGCTGAACAATAGAGCTCCTTGCTAAGAGGAACCCAGCTATGGGCAGGAGAAAATCTAATCTACCATGCAAAATGGTAGGGGTTGAACTTCCAGGGGTTTTGAAGAGGGAAATCAAAGACACAAAAGCTTTAGATGTCGTATCCATAATAAAAAGGAAAGATTTAATTCTCTAATTTATGAAATTCAAATTCTTCCCTATGAAGCTTCATATCTGCCAGAAAGATTTTCTCTGTGCACCCTCCTGATCTGTTGTTGTTTTTTTTTTTTCTCTGCAGGAGTGAAGGGCAATGTGCAAGGCAACCTTTTCAAAATCATCACCAAAAATGACATTCATTATTACATCCAGGCCAGCTCCAAGGCAGAGCGAGTGCAGTGGATTGAGGCAATCAAGCCGCTGACATGAGCAATGTGGACTCCATGCCAAATGACAAACCACATTTATGACTGACTTCCTGCTCTCATTGCCCGGGAGTGTTGTTTTCCCTTGATAGTCAATGCTTATTATTTGAATCACCATAACACCTACCAGGTCCTGGGAGACCATGCAGACCAAATCATGTAGATCCAGAATAATTCCCCCACCTTGAATTTACCATCTAAGCAAGAGACCAAAACAGGTGGACACAGACAAATAGGGCTTTACAAAGAAATGTCAAGATATTCCAAGATGGAAGAAAAGGATCTTTTGTACAAGTATTCAGTCTATGACAGATCTAGGTTGTGCTTTATCTTAAAGCAGAATTGTCTTGCTCCTTCCCCCTTTATAAAGGGGTCATAAACTTAGTTAAGACTGAAACATCTAAGTCATGAAAGGTGCTGGTGTCTGAGGCTACCTTTCTTGGCATATCACACGAATCTTGTGCTAAGCCACAACCCGGCTGTCAGGATAATATGCACTGCAAAACAAACAAGGGGTCTGTCTGTCTGCCTGTCCATCCATCTGCTCTACTATTTAGTTCTCTGTTAGACTGGAAAATAACAAAAGATCTTGCTCCTCACCCATATAGATTACTCTTATGCTGGTAATGTCCCACATCAGAATAGGATCCTGAATATCAAAGCAGACCAGTGGAAGTTCCAGACAATAATATATTGCTGAATATATTGGAAGAAATACCTCAGCCATAAAAGCAAGACTTTTCCTTCTGATAATTACCGTAAGTCCGTTTATGTTGGAGCAGCAATTGGACAGAGAATGTAGCAGTCCTCACTATTGCTTTTTCTATCTTAAGTCATTATTTTTTCCATTATTTGTCTACTAAACTTGTCTTTGATATCATTAAATATAAAAAAAAAACCCAACTACAACCAAAAAAACCCTGTGCATTTGAATATCTTATGCTTTTTAGAGAGGTGTTTTTTCTCAGAGGGCAGTTTAAGTATATGAAAAATAATGGTTTAATACACTATAATTTTAGATTTATATATAAACTGAGACACCAGAAAGTAAAATGGAATGTAGGAAATTCTTCAAACACCCAATCAGCCTGCTGATACACTATTTTCATAAAGTTTCTTGTTTTATCAGAGTACCTGTATCTGACAGCCAGATTCTGCAGAGCCTTCAAAAAGGCAGCATGCTCAGTATCTTCCCTGAAGTCATAGAGGAACTTGATAATCTTCTATCCACAGATTCATTTCTGTACAGATGTTTTGTTCTGAGTTGTGTACTGAAAAGAAGTCCCTTCACCACCAAAGGCAGAATATGATACATGCTTTATTTATTAGAATAGACATGTATTTAGGATATTCCTCAAAAGCCACAGCACTGAAATAACAGCACAACACTTACATGCATTCACATATTTAAGAGAGCTCATAAAGAAGTTTGCCAGCAAAGGTGCAGTTTTAATTATATGCAAAACCAAGAATGGGCAGTGCAGTTTCAGCTGCAGATACCATTTCCTAGAGCTGGTCCAGAGAAGACTGTAAAATCCACAGCTGTCAAAACCTTTCAATTCTGGAAAAGCTGCCTGGAAGAGACAGGATAAAGCAGGTAAGGCTTTTATTGCTCTCTGCTAGAAGGCACAGATGTTTTTGTGCTGACTGAGCAGAGCTTCCAAAATAAGCAATTCCCTCCTGATAACGTGAGCCTTGCTGGGGCCCATCAGACTCCCTAATTCATTAAGAAAATCTCCTGCTTCTCTTTTCTCAGACCCACCACCTGCATAATGCCCAGTTCTAGTCACAACAGCCACCCACCACAGAGGACTGAGCTCTGCCACCTGGCATGCCTGAGGGGGTAAGGAGCCATAAGGATGTGAGATACTGCATAACATCATAAATCTTGCAGTTTGGGAGTGTTTCAACCAGAAGTGTTTCTCAGCAAAGGCTTTGAGATTTATCCAGACCAGCCATTGCTCTGCAGTTGCTATGAGTGTGTATGGGGGAAAAAAAGTGTGTATCTCAAACACATCAGTGAATTAAAAAGACACAGTTCCCACTCTCCAGAATCAGCCAGGGGAAAAAGACAAAACGTGTCTGAGGCAAGAGAAAGTACATTTTCCCCTGTCCTCTGGTGATATCCTGGTCTCCTCTTTTCAAGCCACTTTGGTAAGCTTGATGTCCCCTGAGATCCTCAAAGCTTTCACCAAGTTCAGAGGCTGAATGCGGTGAGTGAAGTCACAGAGCTGCCGTCCATCAAGCAAGACTCGTATTTGCTGGTGTTCACATAAGAGCTCCATCTGCAGTGGAAAAGGACAGGGAAGGGTGCTAGAGATCAGCAACAGGGCTGATTTCAACAGCATGGACTTAGAACTAAATGTTACAGGAATATTGAAGCACAAAGTCTACCAGTTCTTCTGAAACACCCCTAATAAATAACCTACCCTCTCCTGAGATGATACTGCAAAGCTCCAGTGGGTACTCCAACTGTGATCAGAGAAAGGGATGCCTCTTTCCCATCCAGGCTTGAACTGTTGCTGTCTGTGCCATACTAGGCTAGTTTACCTGGCAATGTGGCTGGCTGTTTGTGGCCTTCACCTTTTCTCCCCTCCTTTTCTCTACCTATTCATAGTACCTGAAAAATTACCTTGAACGTCTCGCCTGCTGTAAACGGAAAGTAGGGAATAGTCTTCTCTTCTCTTCCCCATTTCCCAGCAATTCGTGCATTTCGGGTGATGGATTTCTCACTGAAGTTAACTGTAAATAACAGCCCAACATCTTTGTTGGCATCCACTGGATCACAGAGCAGAGTCACTGAAAAGCTGAAAAAAGATCTGTTAAATGACTGGAACTTTCAGAAATATGAAAGGACATAGTGAACATGGCAGATGCTTATAGAGACTAGAGACAGCTCTTGTTTCTATGTCCGACTGAAACACAGGACTTCTGCAGGCTTAGAAGCTGGAGAAAGGGATGAGACCTGGCTGGTCTTTTTTTCGTGCCCCAGTGTCCAGTAGAATGCTAGTGATTTCTAGTGTTGCTTTCCCTCTGTCTTGACTGAAATCAAGCCCTTCAACATGTACTCATTTGTGTCCTAAAATAGGTTTTGGCATACTCTTCACCAATGGAAGCAGTGGAGCTGATAGCTGTAGATGCAAAAACAGTGTAATGATGAGCAGAGTTGCTGTTATCCAGATAAAAGACAGCAATGAACCTCTACCTCCTGTGCCTAAACTGGTTTTTAAATGGTGTTGATTCCAACCCCCCACCCCAGACAACCAAGATTCAGGTTAAGAATTGCACTTCTTTCTGAAGGAGAAATGCAACTTTTGTGTTCTCTCCAGTTCACATTAGATAAGGGGAAGGAGTAGAAAATCTTGTCAGGGCAGTCAGAAAGACCAAACAGTGAACTCCTCCCTGACCTTGTAATCTTAGTCTGAATGCAGGAAAGTTAAATAAGGCCATAAATTGTTAATTTGTTTGACTTTCTTCCTTCAAAGAGCACATACCTCCAAGAAAGGGTCTGAATTTAGAAGACAGGTAGGAGCATGGTGAACAGGGTGAAGCCCCCAGCAGTCCCTTCACCTACCTCTTGGGTTTGGAGTGTACCATGCCTATGACTGTGAGCTTCATGGTTGGTCTCAGGCCACCTTTAATTTCACCAACATACTGCTCCACCTGCAGGGAACAGTGAAAATGGCTTCAGTGGGTCATGCTGTGGGTAAACCAGCTTCAAGAGCCGCTTTGATCCCCTGATATAACTTGGGTTTATTTTTATATGTACAAAAGAACTTAAAAGTATCTCCAGCTCAAAGTACTTCTTGCACTCTGATGACACAATAAATCTGGTAACAGCACTCCAGTTGCTCTGGTCGCAGCAGATGAGAATCTTTGTGACAGCATGATGTGTGGTGCAGACTCTGCTTGAACCTCCTCTGTCCTGCCACCTCAAATTTGCTACCAGATTTTGGTGGGCTGACTTGGCACCATCAGACCTTACACCAGGCCAGGCAGGCTCTGTACTCCACTGTAAAAGCAGCGTAGATGCTGCCCTGGCACTGCATGTTGACCACATCCCCACAGGCAATCCCAGTCCTTTTGTGACAGTGACTTTGAAAAGTCACACTTTTTCAGAGGCAAAAAATGGCTTCTTGGTGGATCTGCTTTTGTCCTGTTCACAGAGACCTGTAGTTGAAAGGTGCAGCCAGAGATTTGAGCTACATTTGCTTTTCCCAAGCAATTCTCTAACAGCTTTGATGGTCAGTAGAGGAATTAGTACAGGCCATAGCTGACATGGAAATATTAAAGAGAGAGATCTTGGAAACAATTGATACGGATGTTTTCAGGCTTCATTTTCAGAAAAGGCTTTAAAATGTAAATATCAGAATACTACAGTGCAGCATGTAATCACTCCCCATGCAGATTCACTTAGAAAGAAGCTGCTATAAAACACAAAATGTTATTAGCAGCTTGCGTAACACTGATAATATTCCAAGGCAAGGCACAACAGACCCTGTTTGAGATAAAAAGAGCTTTATCATTCCAGTGTTCCAAGGTAAAAATGCAGGCAGTTTTGCTAGAAGACCTGCACAATATATGCATACAAATTCAAGATAAAAAAATGTTTTTTCCTGAACCTCATTTCTTAATTTTATTATACTAGTTGTGTCTTCTGCTAAGATGACCTTCTACAATTTATTTTCCCACTTAGATATTCCCATCCAGCTACCTTTAGAGCTTCACAGATATATTAATAAACCTTTAATTCATAACAAAGTCAATATTGGAAGAATAATTTTAAAATTTACCTTCAAAAATGACAGCAGTACTACTAATTGTTAATGATGTAAATTTACTCTTGCAGGATTGTACAGGTGACTCCAGCAAGTATGTTTTGAACTTTGTAACAAAATAAATACATCAAGCACTTGACATGTCTTACATAAGGAAACTGCTTGTCAAGTAAAGAATCTGACTGTAGGGAGATACTTTAAACTGGATAAAGCAATTAGAAAGCAGGTAATAAGCATCAAAGATCTCAGGATAAATGAAGTTCATGCTCATAGAGGTCTCATGTCCCACTAAAGCTTCTTCCTTGCCTGGAGACAAGATACAAAATACTACCCCAAACTGAAAGTGCACATAGCAAAATTGTTTGTGCAGAGGTGCACCATAGTAAGTACCATCAATAAAGGCACAGGGTATCAGAACTGAATAGAACAGATGATGACCACATGGTCTCAAGTGTTACAGCTCATCCAGTGTGGCTGGAGAAAATTCGGAGGCGTGACTGCCCACACACCATTTATGTGTGGACACCTAGTTAACCCTACAGGTGAGAAATTCTCAGAAGATGTAGGAAAGCAATGGTAGAAACTCCTGCAAGCTTCTTGCAGAGTTCATGGGTGGGTCCCAGCATATGCACATGGGCACAGCTCCCATCCCGTATTTTCCACTCAGGAGCCCTGGGGTCTGACTTGGTCACTTACTTTGGCACACCTCTCCTCTGTCATCACCGCTCTCCCTCCTACACTTGCCTCGCCGCTGCAGTCCCCGGAGGAATTTTTGTTTTGCGTGTCAGGACAAAAGCAAACAAAAAGCCCGGAATAAAGGGAGGATGTTGAGGGGGGTCTTATCTCTGCCCAACACTGGCTGGACAACACCCAGCCCAGCAGCTGAGTCACTCCGGCTGCGCCTGGTCCCGTGTGGGGGGGGCTCGCAAATGGCGCGGTGTGCCTGCGCATCTCACACAAGTGTTGAACATTCCGGGTGAGGGGGCACAACCTACTCCTATGTACCACGTACGCATACTTGTATATGTAATACATTCAAACCCCAGCTCCTTTATTTCTTGATACCAACTCTCTCCCCTCTCAAATGCATAACTACATATGTATATATACATATATATAGTTATATAAACTTACAGCCTTATAGATACACATGTAGGTCTGTACACCCTATGTATACTGTATACCTATATATACTGTATACACTATAGATGTGTATATATATATATGTTTGTATATATGCATAGGGGTGTGTATATATATATATATGTATGTATGTATGTATATGTGTACCAGAGTGAAGTATATGTACAGGGTCATATAGCTGTACAAGGGGTACATATACTCCCACACACACGTGTACGCGCACCTCTGCGGCTGTGTGTGGGCGTACCTAGGAGTACACCCGCACCACAGCTGCCCGCACCAGCCCTGAGCCGGAGCTGCCCCCCGGCCCCTCACGGACCCCCGCGTCCGCACGGGGGGCGGAGCTTCAGCCGAGAGCCAATCAGAGCCTAACGAGGACCGAGCAAGGGGCGGGGCCTGCCTGTGTGGGCAGGGCCCGGGCGTGGTTACTGGGGGTGGGGCTTGTGCTGCCCGGGCTCTCGCGGCGGCGTCAGGCGCCCGAAACAAACATGGCGGTTTATTTACATTCTGCCCCGGCTCGGCCAATGGGCGGGCGCCTTGCCCGCGTGCCCGGCCGGCGGCGCGGTCAGCTGAGGCGGCGCCCAAGATGGCGGCGAGGTGGGGCGGCGGCGGCGGCGGGGCGGTGCTGTAGAGCCCAGCGCCGCCGGGGCCGCGCCGTGCCCCGCCAGGGAGCGCGGCATCGCCCTCGTGTGTGTCACCCCGGCCCGGGTCATCCCGTCGTCCCGGGAAGATGCATTCTTTTGGGAACGAAGAAGCGGATTCTCTGGAGCGTCTTTTCGGGTTTTTCTGTGAGTGCGTACGGCGCGGGCACTGGGAGCTTGCCCAGGCCTGCGTGCCCCAGCTGAGCCGGTGGCACGGGGACGGCCCCGCCAAAGTGGAGGCAATTCTTCAGGCTCTGGTAGCTTGTCCCGTGGGGGTAAGGTAAGTAAGGTACTGCTCTGTTTTCGTGGACTTGAATGTGAAATGGGGAGGAGCAATTGGTTAGTGTTGGCTGTGGGAGACAGGTAGAATCAGGGAAGTAGCGCTTCAGTGCTGAGGTGTCTTGTGATGCTGTTGTCTGAACTTTGATGTCTTATCACTAACCAAGAACTTAGCAGGCTGCCCATTCCACCGAGATAACGACTTGTGTTCATTTACGTAGCTGATATGGTGATTGATACAAGCTTAAAACTACTTGGAAGCATTTCAGAACTGATTTTGTTAGATTTTACCGAGGGAAAGGGACCATCTCTTGAAATTACATTTCTTTGACGCTGAGTTTCGGTTAGTTTAGAAATGGAAGCCCCAAGATCAGTGGTGTAGTTATTTAAAATGTTATCTTGTTTCCAACTCTTGAAAAATCTCCTAATTTCTAAAACTGCAATTCCAAGAAGTTCAAATTATGCTGTTGATTTCTTGTTTCTCTCACACTGTGTTTTGGAATGGCATCTGTTTTACTCAATCCTAGTTACTCAATCCCAGTTGCTTTTTATCTCTTACTTTTTGTTTTTTCAGTTAGGCATGTATGAAGGGTGACTTTCTAGCGCTTCAGGGAACATTGGTATTCCCCCTGTCTAATCAGATGATCATACTGCTTCACATTAAAGTTTGTGTAACATTTCAGTAAAGGTTCTAAGAGACAATTTACACTGACAGCAGCTGAAGGAATCTGGAGGAAAATGTGCTCATGGTTAGAAGAATATTGCTAACACCCACTGAGACATAAGAATTTTCAATCTTTTGATCTGTAATAGCTGGGCTATTACATTTAAAGGTTTAGTTAGTAGTGCTGAATTTTTAAAGGCCAGGAAACAATATTGTGCTTTCTCCTTTTACTGGTCCCTTTGACAGTACTGAATATGTTCCCAACTGTGTAGGCTTTGGGATGTTGAAGTACTGGAGGATGTGAAATGCTGATGGAAATCAGAAGGATTCTTTGTTTAATTAGTACATTGCTTCAATATAATTTGGATATAGAGCTGCATTTGGGTGCTGTGACCTAAAGCTTCGCTTCATCTTTTTGGTAGAAATAGACAAAACAGGAAATAGCAGTGTTTGGCAAGTGGTCACATTTCAACGAAATCTGCTGAAGTGCTCAAAGAGTGCTGTACAGACTGAACTTTGGACCAGAACTAGATTTCTTTGTTTTGAGGAACTATGCCAGTAGTATTTAGCCTATCTAAAAGCAGTTATTCGCACAGCAGAAGTCACTGAGTTTATGTGCAAGAACACCAATATTCTGGTTTCTCTGCATTTTTTCCCTTTTTCTTTGGCTACTTACTTGTCTTTGTTTTTTATCTTACTCAAAGAAATACAAAATCAAAATGATCTCTGACAGTGTTTTCCTGGATCTTGGATGTGGAGACAGCCTTGTATAATTCCCTGTATATGCTCCTTGCTTTTGTAGATGTGGACAGAATTCTAGCCCATCAAGAGCTGCATGGCTCTGGCTTCTTGTGCTGGAAAAATGGCTTGCCGTGAATCAGGTACTGAGACATCATGATTCCAAATGCACTTTATAGCTCTGACTTCCAAGTGCAGAATGTCTCCCTAGTTGCTTATTTAAATGTAGGCTTTCCCATGTTTCATGGAATTAAGTTCTCAAGGTATCTGGAGACATGCACTACTTTTGCATTTAACAAATTTATCAAGAAAGAACTGTAATATTCACGCTGAAGAAAAACTAGCGTTTTTTTAAAAGATATTCAAAGTTAGCATTTTAGCTTTTCACATTCATATAAATGAAAATCAGGAGTGCATCAGCTTCTGCATTTGTGCAGCACCACTCTTACAGTAAAGATTAAATAGCTCAGGCATCAGACAATTCCTTATAAGCTTTAGATAGTGAGGGATGTGCATACTTTTTTTAAAAAGTAATTTGTCCTTGGCACTACTTGGACTTGTGTTTTTTCTTTCCATTCTGAGGATATAATGGTTTTGTGATTCTTGATGAGATCTGTTCCCAAATGTGTGGATAAATAAAATCAGCTGGTGTGAGAGCAGAACCTGACTGGAATAGCCTTTAATTAAGGACTAGATTACTTCAGAGAGACATTTCAGTCTGCCTCAAAGTGTTATGATTATGTATATATGCTAGTATAAATAGAAGTTTTATTGACTAATATATTTCCCATTCTTATGTGGTTTCAGAAAACTGTTCCAGTTGGTCTTCAGAAAGAAACTGAATTTTTGTTGTTCTTGGAAGAACTACAGAAAGATGTCTCTGAGGAAGTCCTAAAGGTGAGCTGTTTCTATGCCCTATTTCTTCTTGTTCTGCAGTATGCCCAGCTTCATCAGATCGAGGTTAATGTTTCCTGCTAACTGCCTGAGATGTTAATGTGTTAATGTTCTAGGCAACTGAGAGAGAGTGTAATTCAGAGCCCTTTGTGAAGTTAATCTGTGCCTGCAAGTGATTTTTCTGGCTAGAGTGGAGGCTGCAGGCAGGCAAGGAACAGGTTTTTCCACGTGCCTTTTTTAACACACATCAGTCCTGACTGCAGCTGCTTGCCGCAGCCTTCAATCCATATACACCTGTAATAACCATAAACCTACAACCCACTGAGAGCCAAAATAAACTATAGTCAGTAAGCACATTTTAGAAGTATGTGTATTTTCTTTTTCTTTCTTCGGAGATCTTAGTTTTCATCTCCTATGCACCCCTTTTCTCCCTTCTGGAAGTTTTTGGATGCTCTACTATTACTGCTGATGTTGCCTAGGGATTGGTATGACATGTGTTCTGAGGTCCAGGATCCATTTTCTATTATTAATAAAGTATGCAGGCTGATTTATTTGAGAAGTATGTGGAAATGTGCAAAGATGGATTTATATCAAAAGCAAGTATAGGGCAGAAGATCAGCAAAGTTACTATCTGTAGAACTGTCCTAATTTGATATTAGTTACGACAGATTTGGATCTGATGTGGTGTGTGAAATGTCATAAGATGTTGCTTCTAGTTCTACAGATTCTAACTCCTATAAGATACTCTTTTTTGGTTTGTCTATATTTTAAGAGGAAAATGAACTTAGTATATTCAGGGACTATTTCAGCTTAGGAAAAGTTGTTCAGTATTTCACTAAGGATATAGAATTAGCAATTACAGGATGAAAGCAAGCAAACTAAAGTTGAATGTTGATTAAAATAAATCTGCTTGAAGTCTGTTGATGAATAATGAAGTCTGTGCATGTTACCGTCTCACCTCTGAGGTCATGAATGATTCCACCATTGTCCACACTGTCCACCAGTGTTGCACAGAAACATGAGATTCAACAATCTCATATCTTTGTCACAATTTCTGTCAGAGGCATGTTGGTAGGTAGAGTTACATTTTGATCCAGCAAATAATATTTAAAAAAAAGGCATTGTGGTCTTGCTTTCTGTTCTCATTCTTTGTGCACACCAGCCACCTCTCCCCTGTGTAATCTCTGAGATGTCTCTTTGAGTCAAGGGCAGCACTCGCATAATTCTAGGAGTGCCAAAAGTGCTGCTTGAGTGCTATTCAACTGGCTTGTCCCTCACCTTCCCAATTGGGTGGGTTAATTGGGTTTTTTTGTTTGTTTGTTTTCCCCTTCCCAGTTCTTAAATTGTAGGTTTGCTTCTGATGGCTGGAAAAATTATTGTTGCTTAAGAAAAGTCTGTGAGATTGCTTCTGAATCTATTGGCCAGTTTTAATCAGATTTTAACAATTGGTGAGGACGATAAAGTTGGTAGATAGATGGTACAAATCTTTGAAAAGTAGGAGGAAAAAAACCCCCCACACATCATTATGCTCTTAGAGACCTATCAAAATACAGTTACAGTAGGATATTGCTTAGAGGTAGAGTATGGCAGTGCTTCAGCCATCCCATAGGGACTGCTATGGTTCCTTGCTTGTATATGGTCTTTGTAGTGTACTTATGTTTTACAGGATTCTTTGTATTTTGTTACATATTCAGGCACATCCACTCTTCTAGGAAAGATTATCCACAATAATAAAGGTGGACTATTATTAATGAATTTCTTTAGTAGTATGGTATTTCCAAATTGATTTATCTGCTTGCTTTCAAGTTTCTTCTATTTCTTTAAATAATTAATTTCATATATTAATGTAATCTAAAAGGCTTACTCTTTTATTATTTTCCTACCAGGAGCTGTTTGAAGCATTTGAGTGCACACAGAACAAGCCCATCACAGAGAGCAAAAGAAGAGATGACTGCTCTCACAAATTTAGTTTGGATGTTGTTTCAGCTCTCCGGAAGCTTTTGCTGCGGGCTCCCCAGAGGGCAAAAGCCCTGCTGGAGTTCTTCCAGGGGGAGCAAAGCACACACTGCTCCTCACTCCAGCAGTATCACTCTCTGAAAAACATCTTTGTCGAGTTCCTTTGTGACTCCTTGAAATCTCTGCAGAGGCTTCAGAGCAGCTCTGAGCTTTCAGCTGAACTAGATCAAAGAGAACTAGTAGATACAATTTATGCTGCTCTCAGTATAGTGACTTTTGAGGTGGAGCATCAAGTAGATGAAATAAAGCACTTATTCAGGGAGCTCTTGGATGTATGCTGGGCTGAGGGGAGCCCACTGAGGGAAGAGAAGCTACTAAACTGTATGCTGAGGAAACAGAGCCATGGCCTGCTAAGCCTCTATAGCAGTGTTGTCACAGAAAGAACAAGAGAAAAGTTTTTGTTGTCAAAATCAATACAAAAAGGTTTGTTTCACGTTTTGCTTTGTACTAATCTCCTGTTTACCAAAACTGTTAAGGCATTAAGCAGACAAGTAGTCAAGACTGGTTCTCTCCCCTACATTTCTGTGGTCTACGCTATGTTTTGTGATCACTTCCTTTACCATGCCTTGTTGTGTTCTATTTTAATCTGCTCAGCATTTCTCTTGATGAAAATCTTGCTTGTAACTTGAAGTTTGATACTCCATATGTATGCAGTTTTTATTTGTTCACCTCCAGCTCAGGGTTGTCTGTGTTGGAGTGTTCCATTTCTGGCCAGTAGCAGTTCAGTCACTTCAGTGATCCCAAAATGTTCAAACCCCTTAATACTGAAAAAGAAAACTGATGAAACTGGAAGGAGCTGCAGGGAAGGGTGATACCCCAACAGGAGGGAAGATGCACTTTGATACCTGCTCACTTGCCAGAGCCCAGCTGTTGGTTTTGTACCAACCATGGCTTCACAGCCTCTGTCCAGCTGCCTGTGACTGGTACATTTAGTTGTAACTCGATGATCCTGATGGGTCCCTTCCAGCTCAGCATATTGTGTGATTCTTTGAGGATCTCAGCTGAAGCTGAATGGCAAGTGATGCCCATGGCCTTGTCAGTGAAGTAGCAAGGAGGGAAAAGCTAGAATGCCTACTTTCTTTTGCTCACCTCTGTTCACTGTGGTGTAAGTCAGTGGGGTTTGTATCCTCACTTCTCCTTTCACTCAGGGATGGCTGAAGGGAAGCTCAGGCTGGTGTGGCAGACTCTAGAAATTCTGATAATAACTACAGTTAGTGATTCCTTGTGGGGAAAGAGAAATGAAGATCCACATACCTTCACTCTCATTGGGAGTAGTTTGCGTCTCACTTTGCACAGATTTGAGAAGTTCCGGTGCTGTCCAGTGCTGGACAAGTCTTTGCTAAAGCCCTGCAGACTAGTGCAGTGTCTCGAGCACAAGTGAGAATTCATGCAACTCACAGATAAGGGTATGCTTGGCTAAAGAAAGTCAGTGTGACCTGAGCTGGTGAAAACAACCTGTGTGCTGAGCAGGCTTTTGCTATGTGAATGATTGTCAATACAGTTTTTCTGGTTTTCTGTCTGACCTCTGTCAAATTTCTTTACTTGGCCTTCCTGTTACCCAGTAGTAATATGTAACAGCTGGTTAGTGAATGAAGAAATACTGAGTGTTTCTCAGTTTAAAATAACAGCAATTATGCTTCTCTCAGAGGTACCCCTCTCTACTGGAAGGTAATCTTGTTGTGATGTTTTTAGGTTCATCTGAGCAGCTGGATACAGAGCGAACTGTGATGAGTTTGTTCTCAGATCCCAAAGAAGCTCCTTCTTGGAAGACCGCCTATTTCTACTGCTTAAGCAGCAGCAAGCACTTTCTGGAACAGATTCTGGTACAGCCATAAAATCATTAACAGGGAAACCCAATGGAGGCTAAAGTCAGTCCCTGTGTTAAACATATCTCAGTGGTGCACAGAAGCATTTTGTATTCAAATAGTATTTGCCAGGGGCGATGACTAATAGGAGCATGGAGGTAATGGTGATAACTCCCTTACTTCCAGCAGTGCAATAAAACTGCTGGTGAGATTTTTGGAAAAGATTATCTGCATGCAGACTGAAGATTAAATCTTCAGGGTTTAAGAAGTCTCATTTTGTGCTTGTAGTTTTGTTGGATACACAATTTACCTCATGACCTTGAACTTGTTGCTTTCTAATGCTGGTAGACTTGGGGCATTGAGAATAGTTTGCACAGTAAAATTTGTGGTGAAACAGTCTGTTATAAATTAATTGATTTTTAAGTAGGTACATGGGTAGAAGAAATAGAATACAGGCAGGTGGTCACTGTTAAAGTGTGAGGTTTTAAGGTTGAGCATATTTCAGCTTTTGCATAATGTGCTTGTAGAAGTCTTCTACTTTATGTTCTTGGCAGAAATGTAATAAATAGAAGAAGAAATGCCAAGGTAGTGTTGAGTGGAATGTGAATTGGTTCTGCAGTAAGCATTTGAAAAATAGTGGTGTTTTCCTCATGACATCTTTACTAATGAGTATCCTGATGGTTTGGACAATATAAGTTTGGGGAAGTTCCAGGTGCAGAACTTCACTATTTTATTGAAGCTGATATTGAAATCGCTACCTGCTTACATAGTCTGCCAGGCATTATGGGTCTCCACATTCTGGAAAAATTAATACTTCTTTCTTTTATTTTCTAGGTGACTGCATTAGCTTTGCTAAAAAGAGAAGACTACTCAGGCCTGAAAAGCTTGTTGAGGAGAGAATTCAACCCCCTTAGCCGCCTCCTAGTGTTGTTAGGATGGACTCATTGTCAAAGCTTGGAATCAGCAAAAGCATTGCTATGGACTCTACACAAAACTCAGGTGAATAAGCAGAAAGCAAGTGGTAGTCTCCCAGTCTGAGTCCAAATAATGCAATTTGTTTGCAAAACCAAGTAAAACTGGGGAGTTTTCAGTGAGAATGTCAGTCTTCATCAAGATGGAGTTGAAAAGCTAAGATATTCCAGTTGTATGCAGGTAACATTATGTAGGGACACTTGCCTTTCTTCTGAATTCTTGGCTGTGAAGACAGTATGACTGCAGAGGAGATTCTGAAAGTTTCTCTTGCATAAACTCATAAACAGCCTCTGCTGTTAACATGAGCAGCATAAAGAGAAAAGACAGCAGTGGTTGTTGATTAGTTTTGAAAAGAGCTGGGGCATCTTTCTTTCATGTAATTTCCTTCATTGAGTCATCCCTGGGTAGTGACTAGTTCAGGCCTGAGTTTAGCCACAGAGTGGCTTGGAAATTCCCCATACTCATTCTCAAAGCAAAATTATAAATGACAAGAGCTGTGAGTGAAAGATCTACCTTGTTTGGGGGCAGCCTTCATCTGTGCAAAAAAAAAATGGGGCTCTGAAGGTATAGTTGCACTTCAGAGGATGCCTGCTGGCTGGCTTAGCTTCAGAGGTAGGGAATGAGGAGCCTTGCACTGCTGGGCCACAATGCAGACTTAAGCTGGTATTGCGTAAAGGGAGTTACTCTCTTGGTAATACACCAAAAGTCTCTCCTGTAGCTTCTGCAAAGTTAGGTCTGATTTTAGCAGGCAGTCATCTGTAGTAGAAAAGGATGTGGGAAAGGAGAATAACCATCTGCTACCCAGTATGGCATCTTTCAAGTACATGATTAGTTCTAGAGATTACCTTTAGACTGTTACTAAGAAGCATTAATTTGCATTTTATAAGCTTTTCTTGAACAGGTATTAACCACCTTTCTATGGTCTGTAGATGTGTCAAGGGGAGGCTGACTGACTTTTATTTCTGCCAGAATAGCCCTCCTTTGCTGGCTTTGTAATAAATCTGGCAGTTTCCTATATTTGAAATTTATTACTAGGTAAAGTCTTGCAAACAAACGTGTGACACAAACTTGGTTCTGCTGTCTGGCTGGGGGATTTGTTGTCATGAGATTCTTTTATTTGCCTTTCCATTTAGGATCTGTGCAATGATTCAGTATTGAAAGATTTTTGTGATGGGCTGTGGACTCATGTGGAAGTTCTTGAATGGTGCATGCAGCAAAACAGGTAAAATGATCTCAGAAGGACTTTTTCCAAACTGTGCTGCCAAATCTACCTGTTAAGTCAGCCTACACATGCAAATAGAGAAGGCATTATTTTCTTGGCTAATCATGTAATAGTGACTGTATATACAAGCTCTGGAAATATCTTGTGGGTTGCATTGATACTCTTTGTTTCTCTTTTTAATTGCAGTAGTTTGGTTCAATCAGAATTAGAGTGGGAGTTACATCTTTAAACATGGGTGAGACTTAAATCTGTGTCAGCTCTTTGTTCTCTCTTGTAGTATCACTGTCCCAAGGAAGGTTCTGTTGCAACACTTGCACAATCTGGATTGCCACACTGCGGTGTATTCTCTGCATCATCTCACCAATCTTCTGGCACTGAATGAAGATGATGTTATTGAGCTTCTTCAGAAAGTTCCTGCCAGAGACCAGCAGATGCAGGGTAAATGTGTAGGGTTGTGAGAACACAGAAAACTCACAATCTGTTGAGGATGTATGTTCAGTACTTCTGCCAGGATTTGTTCTCTTGACCTGCTTCTGTAATTGTGGAAGATACCAGTTACTAGCTGTTTTGTGGAAGAAATCTAGAGAGCATGTGGAAACTATTTTAGAAGCCTTTTGGGGAGTAAATTATCTTTCAAGAAAGAGTTGTGAGATCTCTGATCTCACAAGGACAGATGTCTGAAAGAGCTTTTTCAAGATGGTAACAAGACTTTGCACATGCTCATGATACATGCTGCTCATTGTAACTTCAGTACTATCTAACACCTTTAGTTTGAAAAGGAGGTGCATGGTTTGTATTTAATTGCTCTTTAATTGAAATTCAAAGAGCAAAACCAGATGAAATTGATAGTATCTTGTACTATGACATCTTCATTTTTGAAAGAGATAAAAAGTGGGTTTTTAAAAGTCTGATATTAACTGTTACCAAATTTAAATTTAGTATTTGAATCAGTAAGACTTAGTTACAGCCTGTGTTTACATCGTTCCTGCCTCACTTCTCTCATGTTCCAGTTGGGTGCCTAAAATACCTGCAAAAGCTAAACACATCAGATCACTTACAAGTGACTCTCTTTGGACACACCTTTGATTGCAGGCTGTGTCCAGGTTCAGCTGCTGCAATTTTAAAGCTGTTTTCTGATAGGTCCTCTTAATAAGAGAGAAGCTCCATTTTCCTGCGTGTAGTAGAACCTAAGAAGCTGCAATATTTGTTTTCTGAATATTTCTTTTATGTTTGTGAATTTGGACTTGTGTAATTGCAGCCTAAGTTGCATGGAGAGCTCTCAGTGATGGATCTTGCACAGATTTTCCAGATTACCTAGTGGGAAGCAGGTTTCTCTCCTTCCATATCATGTTGTTGTGATGTTGATTTCTATTCCTACTTCTACAGGTTTTGGTGTTATCATGACACTTCTCTTGAATAATCTTAAAAGATGTAGGAATTGAGACTCTATATAGATCCTTATTTTCAATGTTCTGCTTTCTGAAATTGTTGTTGCTGGTATTGTGGGGTTTTTTAAACAGTTCTTACATTTTAATTATTTTCTGCTTAAATTCTGTCAAAGCCTTTCAAAAGCAGGAAGAGGCAGTCCCATCATATCTTCTGGGAGCTGCATGACTGTAGCAAAAGAGCTTTAGCTGCAGTTTCTCTTCTTTTTTTCATGTCTCAATAATTTGTAGAAATAATTAATGGAAGACAAGTCCTCCTTCTCTTTTCAATCCAGCAATTATTGCAGAATTCAGATCATTCTATAAAAACACAGCTTAATAGAATCTCCTTTAAAATAATCTATTTTGAGCCTTAACAGGAAGAGAGGAGTCATAAACTTTGGTTTTGTCAGATATAATGGTGTTAACAGGCCTTTTCCTCTCATCACCCCACATGCTTCCCCTTCTTCCCCTTCTTTTTAGTATGTATCTGTCAGCTGCAGTAGTGAAACCAGGGTACTGGCAAACAGCTGAGCTCAGGCTGTGCAAAACACTGGTTTTGATCAGTCATGGTGAACAGCCATTTCCTCATGAGTTACAGTATTCAAAAAGAAGGTGTTAGCATTTCTGGCATAGGAAAACAGTGCTATTAGTTAAAGGATTGTTCTTCAGTATTGGTTTAAGAAAAGTCTAAGTAAAGGAAAAGGATTGGTTTAGGTACAAACACTGATGCAGACTCGACTCACTACACCCAAGGTTTTCCATATGTGAGGAAAAAGTGTATTAAACTTACTTTTGATTACCAGTATCTGTTATAGTATCTCCATCTAAGTATTTCTCTTTTCCAGAGTATTGTGTTTATCAAATCTCTAGCTTTAACTGCCTGAAGTCCTCTTTGGGCAGTTGTATTGAGAGGTTTCTGGGTGTTCACATATTAGTGTAGAGCTTCTGGGCAACAGTAGAATTTCAATGGTTGTGTGGGTTCTCCAGAGGATTTAAATGTGGGAATCTCCTCAGTTCTGTCTGCTCTCTACATTACATTTTCCATCACTGTCACTGTTTAGAATGGCAGTGATAGGGAATAACTGTTTCCAGCTGTTTGTGCTCTCAGTCCTTTTGCTTTGGCTGTTCTGTAGTTCAGAAGAGTTCAGACTAGTGCTTTTATTTGCAATTGTGCTCAAACTTTGTGGAGGACAGTGCTGAAACAGTTTTTAGGTTTGGTAGTTCTGTTCAGTTCCAGAATTTGGATGTGGACATTGTCAGTACATCGTGCTTTGTACCTATGCTTTGTTTAAAAAATGTAACTTGGTAAATGCTTTTCCTGCTTGACAGCAGGTAGAGGGACGTTCATTACTTGTGTGAGAATACAGGACCGTGGATTCCAAGCACTAATTTAACACTGTGTGGTAGTCAGGGCTTTTCTTTCTTTCTTTGTTGTGGGGTTCTTTCATCTAAACTCAGCATAACAGAAAGCGTGACACTATTTTGTGTTCCTGGGTGAAGGGGATGATGATGATGTGATTTTTACAATTTGCAGCTGTCCTGCTCTCTTGTACTCAGAAGGGATCATGTCTCTGGCACATGATACCTTTCCTCAAAAAAAAGCCAAAGGGGAGGAGAAGTGGGTGCAGTACTTCTCTAGTTTGCATTTATCATTGATGTGTGAAGGAAACTGTGGGATTGACTTCTTCTTTAGTTAGTTGCAGATTGTATTTGATCTATTGTGTCACCACTGTGAATCAACCATGATATCTATTTATTAGTACAAATCTGAAGAAGTGTTGGTACTCTATTCTTACTACAGTCATAGCCTGTCTACATTGTTTCCCTACTCATCTACTGTGTACTATATCACAGAGTTCTAAGATGCTGAAAGGAAGCAGAATTTGCCCCTCTGTTGTAAATGCAGCAGTAGAGCTTAACCACACACTGCTAATGAGAGTCATTGTGAGGGATTTTGGTTATTCTATGCTGTAGTCAGGTCTTGCTACACACGTTCACAGAAAATTTTTAGAAGGAGGTCCAGACCTGACTTTTCTGTGCCCATCTGTTGTGGGTTGTGTTGTTTGGGCTTTTTTTTCCAAAAGCAACGGTGAGATAGATCAAAGCTGAGACAAAAACAGCACTGGGGAAGAAATACTGGATAAATATTGCTGTGCAGGAACTTCAGGAGAAAATTGTTTTCCTGTTTACCTGCTGCCCCCTCACCACTCTGATTTCGCTCCACAGCAGCCACACTCCCTAACACCCTGAGTCAGCAGCGTAACCTGGCCCTCTTCAGAGCGTTCTGTGCCATGAAATATGCAATCTATGCTCTCTGTGTGAATTCACACAGGCATGCCAGGTGCAAGGATTGTGTACACAGCCTTCTTGGTGATGTCCCTGAGGATGCAACTTCTGGAGAATCAGCAGGTGATTGGTCTCCTTTCTCAGTTTCAATAATGTGTGCTTCTCCATGCAATTGCTGGGCTCTGAATTATCACTTAGTATGGGGATAATATTGCACCCTGTGTACGTATGATATTTTATTCAGTGGATAAATTTGGATGTTTTGCCAGCAAGTATAATGGTATTTCTTTGAGGTGTTGTTAACTTTAGTAATAATAGATATTAATAAGCTACCAGCCTTGTTTTAAAACATTTAAGGCAATTGTACAAAAAATATAATGCTAAAAGGAAGGGATACTAGATATAGGATTGTAGTGACAGATAATTTTATACGAGCTTATGATTTCCCAGAGCTGAAACTGATTTGATGGCTAGAATTGGTGGAATCTGAATTTGCATGTCATTGAACAGAGCCGTAATGGGCATTGCTCAGGGGGAGGAGGCACACACTACCTTTCTAAATGTAAAATGTTGGACATGTATTTACTTGGTTTTTTGGAGGAATGACTGGGTCTGAGCCACTGGATTAGTTCCCCCTTCTGGGATTTTCTTAAAAGGCACAAGTTGGAGCAAGGAATCCCTGAAAAATGGAGAATAAATGTTCTTTATTTTTGTTTTTAATTGTACAGATTGCTCTTCAATATTTCCTCAGTACATTGCAAAGTGTCAGCAGTTCTTAAGGAGTGTTCCCATTCCTCTGCGCCTGGAGGTTTTGGAGAATATTTTCTCCTTGCTTTTCATTTCCTGTAATGACCTCTATCCTGACACTCCTCTACCTGAGGACTATGCAGAGGATGAAGACCTTGACAAAAAGAGTGCTACTCTGAGTGTAGAAGGCAGTGATAGTCGGCGGTCTTCCACCACGCAAAGTCCACAACACCTAACAGAGGCTGAAAAAAGATCAGAGAAGCCTCTGCTGGCTGCACAAACACTTCACACAGATACCCAAGATCTTTGTGACTCTGTGTTGGATGGCAAAAGCTGTGAAACCTCTAAATCAAGCTGCCTGGATCTGAAACACTTCACCAGTGGTGTTACTGGATTTTTAGTGGATGATGTGGCCATGGAGGCCTTCCTCACATTGCTTCTCAACCACCTGGAAGAAATCCAGAGTTCTCTCCCGTGGGACTCCAGTAATGTGCTTCGTGAAGAGCTGGAGCTTGTTGAGTGCTTGAATCTTTCTGCAAGCAGAGATGCCTTTGGAAGTCGCGTGTTACAGTTTTCCAAATACCTTTCTGAAGCTCACTGGCGATACAAGGTGGTGATGAGTAACAGAAATGCAGGTAGGCTTTGTATTTGGCACTTTCTGATATGTTACAGCTGTCCAGACAGTGATCTCGAGGCTGAGTTCCGTGAGCAGCTCACTGAGGGAGCACAATTTGGCAGATACTGAGAGAGTGACCGACCTGGAGACAGCTGGTGCTTGCACCATTTTCCAATGGAAATGATCCTATTCTAATCAGAAAGTTTGGGTCATTTTCTCATTTCCCTCCCCTTTGTGGATGCACTGCTTCTGTTTGCCTTTGTCCCACGCCTTTGTCACAAGTCACACTGCAGTGATATGAAGGGATGTGGTGGTATTGGATCCAGTGCAAACCAAATAGTCTCAGCTTGTTCGTGGATAGTGTTTATTAGCCTAGTCTGGAAACATGTTAGGAAGATGTATCAGAGGAGGTTATATTATTCTGGATGATTTTTGAAGTAGCTTGAACAACACACTCAGGAACCTGTTTCTCACCCTTCTCCGTAGCCCATAACTTGTCAGCCCTGCTGCTATGAGGTTTTGTCTTGTATCATGTGTAGCTTATTCTGTATCTCAGACTATGTGAGCTCCATGTCCCAAGAAAGACTTTGCAGTCTGGACCTTAAATATCGCAAGTTTCTGAACTTGTGTTCCAACTGTTTGGCAAGTCTCCCTCTATAAAGCTACTTGGTAATGTTTTTATTTAAATATTTCACAGAACATCAGCTTGCAGCCTCCAGGAGATATTGTTCTTTAATCAGGTGCTCCAGCTTGAAGAAACGAAGTAGATATCGGAAGTACAAGACAGGTGGGTTGAAAAAGTGTCTTGGAGAAGGCACTTCTGAAATGTGCATAATTTTCCTGAGCTCATGGCTGAATGCAATTAGATTTCATGGCCTAGGAGTAGAGAACTAGATTTATTTCCTTTAGTTTTCTAAGTGATTTGAAGTGTCAGTCCAGTTCCACTTGGATTGAGGTTGTTTTCTAAAGCTCATCTGCACAAATAACTTTCTTCCAAGAAAAATAAATTCTTTCAATCAAGTGTGGTTTGGGACAGGGGAGAACTTCAACTACAGTACTAATTTTTCCCTTTCTCCCCTATGTTCCTTGACTGTTCAGTATATTTTCATTCCTGTTGTGGTATTATCTAGGATGTGAATTAACAGGAGTCTGTGGCATGCATTGGCAGCCTTAGGAGAAAGCTGTGTTCCTCACCTTTTTTCTGTTTAGCCTCTGAAAGGCATGACTGTTTTTGGAGTGGCATGTTCCAAAATAACAAGCTTCAAAGTATCTGACCTGAGTCACTGATGGGCCACCCAGCATAGTCTCTAGCCTAGCATTTTCTTCAAATCAGCAGTTTTTGCATTTATCGTAGATGTCAGTGGTGGCTCATTTACAAGATGCTCTTGAAGATCTCTTGAGGTTGCTTAATCTGTTATTTGCAGTAAGTTTTAATAAAAGTGCATTTAATGTGCTGATTTTGATTTTTTTCCATTTTAGATGGGAAAGAGAGAGCATCCAGTCCACCATTAGAAAGCACAAGTAGTGAGCTAAGCACCAGTACCTCAGGTAATAAGCCACAAAAGTAGTATTTCTTTGTCTTTTCAGTGTGCATGATGAAGAATTTGCTTGAGTAGTTAATGTGAATTACTGCTGTGTGCAGGACAGAATTGTATCTTTTCGCTTCTCAGAGCTCCCATTTTTGGATCAGTCTTTTATAGTCAGAATAACATGTATCTCCTTCTGGAATAAGAGAATTCGATTTTTCTTGGTATCTTTGGCTTGCAGGAAACAGCAAGCAATGTAGTGGTCTGCAAACCATCAAAAAAGTAATGAACTGATAGTCATGTAAGCTAAGACATGCTTAGGCATGCTGGAATGATCTCATAAGTCAGATGCTTTAGACTTCTCCCTTTGTCCATACTGAACCAGTGCCTAGCACTGTGTGCCTGTTATGTAGCTCCTGAAAAGTGTTACACAGGGATGAGATCCAAACTGCAAATTCTGACCAAATAGTGAAATGTTATGAGAATTTTCAACAGGATGTTTATGTTGACTTCTTTACCCTAAAACTTGCTTGCAACTCTGCTCCTATATTTTTGTGTTAAATATGTGAAATGCTGTTATCTGCTAGGTGGCTGTTATTTGGTGAAATGTGTTTTCCATAATAGTATACTGATGAATTCTGTCTTGCAGAGGGAAGTACCAGTAGTGTGTCTGGCTTGAGTGATTTGGAAAGCAGGGCAAGACCACGTCAGCAGAACTCCCTCATTCCTATGATGCTTTCCCCACCAGAATCACTCTTAGTTTCTTGTGTTTTGAGAGGGAACTTTGTGGAAGCCCACCAGGTAAATAAGATGCATGTATTTTGATTTTTGAATGAAATTCCTCCTTCTTCTGCATTTAGCAAACATAGTGCTTCCAAGTGAATGAATCACTTCAGAAGTAGAAGCAAGTGGAAGGAACAAAGATATTCCAAACCAACATCCCATGGATGCAGGGTTTTTTCTGCCTTGTTATGTGAAAATATCTTCTCCGCACCTGGGTTCTCAAAGCGTGCAAATGGTTGATGAGAGCTAGTCAAGCATAGTGTTTCAACTGACTGAAGAACAGAGGGATCATGTGAAGTCTCATGAGGAAGTAGTTTATTTGAACTGCTTTATTTAGTCCGTTTTTCAAAACCATGGCACTCTTCCACTTGTAACCCTGGTAGAAACATGCAAAGGTGTTCCTTACCCAGAGCAGTGATTACTTTCATTTGAAGGAGGTGTGTTTTCAGACTAAATTTGTGTTATTGAAAACAGGCAGAAAGACTTGCAAATTGACAGTGATTTTTGATTCTTTGCTCCCTCACAGCTGTGCATACCTTTCTCTGTGTGGCTTTTGAGCTGATGCTTTGAAAAAATATCTTGAGGTGCATCAATGAGTGGATCTTCTGTCAGACTTGTGACCTGGCTGAGTTTTCGATAGCCATACTGGAGCAGTTCATATCACTTAAACATTGTGTTAACATCAGGTTACTACTCAGCCAATTAGTCCTGTTTGATTCTAGGCATGCCAGTTCATCTTCTCCCTACTTACAGGGCCAAAGGAGTATTTTGTTTTGCTTTGTTGTATCACCAGTGATAAAGCATTCAAGCTTGGTTTGTGTTCTGTTGGTTTCTTAGTAGGTTGGTTGATTTTTGGTTGTTGGTTTCAGGCACAGCTTTGCTTAGCTACTTTGTGTTTAAAATTTGAGAAGGTATTCCTTGCTGAATAAGAATTTATTTGAAATAGTCTGCTTTGGAGGCAAATTTGATAGATATCTCTCATTACATAGTGTATTGAAATTGTGGAGAGTCATTCTGAAAGGTGTGAGTTATGAAAATTAATTCAGCCCTAGTCCTGCAACAAATAATAGGTAAGCTTTATAATAATAATGGAAAAACATCTCTGAGGGTCTTTTTTTTTTCAGGCACTTAAAACTCCCTAGGTGAAAACCCCACCATTTCAGCCTGTTGTGTCTGTGGAGACGTTTTTCAGTTAAAGTATTTATTTTACTTCCTTGTCTCCTCTAAAGCCCCCCCCCCCCCAATCTCCTTGACCTTTGAAAACTTCATTTGACATGCTCTGTAATTAGATCTGTTGTTACTTTTGAAAGGTGGCTTTGATGTTTAATCTCGAGACTTCCCCTTGCTATGGTGAGTTGGTTTTCATGGAGCGTTACCAAGAGGCAGTACGAGAAATGGCAAGAGTAGAGCACAATATTGAGAATCAAGCATCAGATGGCACTGGAGGCATCAGGAAATCTGGCAGTGGCCGTTCAACACTGCAAGCCATTGGGAATGCAGCAGCAGCTGGTAAGGACTGGGCTTTTTGAGTTCTCACAAAGGGTTGGGGAGAAGTAAAAAGTCTGAGAAAGCAACTCGAATAATGTCAAAATGAGTGTAGTGTTTGTTCAGAAGGGTAAGTGGCGGTTCTTTGAGTTAGAAAGAGACTATAAATGCTGAAAATTTGCTATTGATGCCAAATTAGCTGCATCCATTCTACAGTAATTGATTGGTCCATGAAGCAGGCCACATATGGAATTATTTTCTATAAGGATTAAAAAATTGTTACCCATTACAGGATCTGGTCTAGTTATGCTGTTAACGAGGGATTGTGTGCTTTTGATAACACCTGTAGGTATGGTATTTTATTCCATCTCGGATGTTACTGATAAATTGCTTGCAACCTCTGGAAGTCTTGCCCCTACTCTTCAAGAAAACTTCTGGATCAGGAACATCCAGCTGGAGCATACTGATCCTCTGCGAGAAGTCCTTGAGGACCTCAGTCCTTCAGCAATGGCAGCATTTGACCTAGCTTGTACTCAGTGCCGTCTCTGGAAGACATGCAAACAGCTTCTGGAGACAGCAGAAAGAAGACTCTGCAACAGCCTTGAAACTCGGGGTAGGCTTTTGATTTTTATGTTTATCAGCATGGGCCTGGGAACAGAAAATGCCTCTCTGTGCTGTCTTGTTTGTACTGACACCCAAGCCTTAATTAAATCTCATTTTGTACTTTCATGTCAGTGTCTCTTTTTTCCACTCCTAACTTTGATTTTGTCTCCCTTTGCACAATGACTGTTCCAGGCCACCGACCTGACTTTGTTCTACTGCACTCTGAAGGTGTAAAGGGTTTTCCAGCAGTTCTCCAGCAAATAAGTAAAATTCTCAACTATTCCTGCACATCACAAGGTCAATCCAGACCAGGTAGTGTGCTTTGCTGATAAGGCTTTCTGTTGAAATATGCTTAAATCAAATTCTTGTCTTCTGTTGCAGTGTAAATTTGAACTTTACATGTTTTAGCTTAGTATTTATAACAGAAAAGGTGAGGGGGATGTCACTTGAGCTCAATTCTGAATAATCTGGAATGCTCTGGTTTTTTTGTATTATCATACACTTCTGGTTTTGTGGGCCTTCTTCTCTGCAAAAAATACTTGTGTCTTTGTTACAGTTACTGCTTTTTTCTTCCTCTTTGTAGAGATGTCCGATGAGAAAATAGGGAGTCATTTTCGATGCAGTATTGTAGACCTTCTGCAAGCTTGCTACCCGGCCTTGACTGAAGAAAGTATAACTAATGAAATTGTTTTATCACAAAACCTGGATCATATCCTAAAAGCTCTGACATGTGTTGAACGTTCTGTGGGTGAGTTATTTTTGTGAACATAAAGACTGATTGATGTATGGATCTAAATTTTTGCTCTGGCCTTTCCAGGCAGCTATAAACCCAGTAGTAATGCTCTTTGACATATGCACAAATATATATTTTAAAAATCATAAAAGCAAAGCGTAAAATTTATCTGTAATTCTTATATTTGTTTTCACAGCTAAAATTCTGAACTTGTCAGAGACATTATTTGTTCTATTTCTATGCAGTCCTAGCAAGGAATTCTTTAAGTGTATTTTAAAGTGGCACCTTACAGATAATTATGTGTATTCTTACTCTTGCTTTTTTCTCTTTTTTTTAAAGTAACAAAATGGAGATAAACTTACAAAACCTTTGTAATATCATAATACCTTCCAATTTTCATAGGACTGTCATAAAACATTTCATCTTTTCCACAGTTGCTTTTTCTTACAGCTCTCTTCATTATATATTGGTGTTTCTCTTCTAGTTATGCAATTTCTAAATGGCTTTTTGGTGTTCTTAAAATATTTAATGAGCAGAAATTTAGGAGAGCTCTAAAAGCTAAATGTTATGGAGCTCAAAGATTGGTCAGCACGTGTATTTTAGAATAAATGTTAATGACACAGAACTAGATATATTTTAGGTCTATTTTAATATAGTTCTAACTTCCCAGAGCCATGGTTACCAATTTAGATGAACTGTAGTTTTATTCTGGTGGGAAAATTTCTCTTGGTTTCAATTGAATTATAATGCTTACAGTAAAAACGTCCCCTGCTTTCAGGGAGCAAGGGAATTTATTAAATTATAATGCTTATACTGAGATCAATAATTTCAGAGAAGAAATAAAGCTAAAGCATTTCTCTCCCTTTCTTCCCCACCCCCCTGTCTCCTTTCTTCTTGACATTTCATCCTTGAATTTTGTCTGTTCTCTTAAACCAGACTCTAAAGGGAGCCTGCTTGGCACCTTGGTGGAGCAGGGCTCTCTCAAACCCATGGAGCTGGAAAAGCACCTGGTTTGGAACCAAACACAGCTCCTGCTGAGAACTCTTGACCAGCATAGCCAAAGCATGCCAGAGAGCAAGACACAGACAAACTTTGTGAAGGCCTTCCTTGACTACATCACTACTCTGGCTGCTGTGGTGTTACGGAGCTTGAATGCAGAGCTAGGTAAGGGCTTTCTGCTGGAAAGTCAGAGCCTAGGTGGAGATACTCACACTGTGCAGTCTGGCCAAATTCTGCAATGTAATTGTGCAAAAGTGGTTCCTTGCCAAATATACCTACTACCTGTGCTTTAGATCTCAACTGTTCATTACTTTTTTTTCCCTTTTATTTCATAATACCTAGGCCACCCACAGCTCACATGAAAATAGTTGATGTCAGTGGGAAAACAAGAACAGAAATGCTAATTATTGACCCAAGACTCTGCGCTGCACTTAGAGTGGAGACAAAACAAACAGCCCTTGAAATCCAAAAATTCTTAGCACTACCCCTGTAAGGCGAGGTTGATTTTTGCATCCAGTAGATCAGCATGCTGTATAACTTACAGCTCCCTCAGAGGCAGCAGGCACTCTGCTGCTCCACAAGGGTAAGAAAAGAGTGTGTAGAAGGCCATGCAGAGGTAACTAGGCAGAATTTTTTTATAGAATCAGCAGATGATGGTCCATGAAAAGGAATGTACCATCAGCACAAAAAGCTGTCAGAAGAGCAGAACAATTCACTGTGCTCAGAGCAAAAATGCTTATCCATGTTTTAAAGTTGATCCTAATGTAAAATACCACCGTACTGATTTCAAGGAGTACCTTTCCAAGAGGATAAGAAAAAGAGCAGAGATCTGTTCGCAGGCATGCTGGTTCAGCTCAGGTCACTGCTGTGCCAGCTGTAGCTTCTGTATGGCCATGATTTAGTCCTCACTGGATAACTGACAAAGCTAAAAATTGTACAAAAATATTCAAGGGCTCAGTGAGTTTGGAGGAAATGTTATTGTGTTGGAAAATGAAAGGAAAAGGTGAATTTAGGAGAATGTGTCCAAAGTTACTTGACATAACTCAGTAGTGGATACAAATGCTTTCCAGCAGTAGTGGCCGGGGTTTCACTCCTTTGTAAAAGTAGCTGTACGCCTGTGAGTTCCTTCTGCCCTTGCTAACTGACTTGGATAGAGCATGGATTCCCCAGTCTACATCCAGAGACTCGTCAGGAAATAATTCTGCATGTTTTCTACTTCTCACCACAAGTACATATTTTGTTGAAAGTTTGAAGTAGAGTTGCTAAACTGTTTGAACATAGATCTTGCTTAAAGGATGAAGAATCTCTACCTGTTTTAGTAATATGTCCAACATAATATTGCCAAGATTAAAGGCATATCATAATCACAAATATCTTGCAATTTACTCTGGTTTTTACCAGTCTAATGTGAATTTAGAACACAGTGAATTTAGTCAAAGTGGTTTAGACTCAGGGCCTTAAAATTTATATTCCTAAAATAAAAGTTGGTTAGTGTATTCAGCTAGTGTGTTTGTATAATAATAAATATTCTGGTGTTTTTTCCCTAAGATGTATCGGCAGAAGTGAAAGTGGGAAACCCATTTATACTGTTACAGCAGAGTCCAACTCAGCTGCTTTCCCAGCTTGTTTTTGAGAGACAAGTTCATCCTGACAGGTCAGTGCTTTTTCAGATTATGTACTCCAGTAGGTTATTTTGGTATTGGTGACTTTTACCTCAGCCGTTATTAAGTTCTTTGGCTACTTATCACAGGTGGTACAGCTGTGTCCCACCAGCTGATCACTTGATGCTGCAAGGATTGGTGTGCAGGGAGGAGCTTAGTCAGTGCCTTCTCCATCAGCCTGAAGATTTTTGATTGGGAGAACAGTGGCTCCATATTTTTAACAATTGCTATCTGTTTTGAAGTGAGAGTGGAATTATGTGGGGTTTTTTTTAAACTGTGTGACAGTTCAGAGGAGTGCACTTGCAACTTGTCAATGTAATACAATAAAGTAGGCCAGTAGGTTTTAGTAAGAATACTGGGCATGGTCTTCCCCTTGCAGGTAAACTGGATAATCTAGACTCCTTCCATTGCAACTACTAAATTAGGTTGGTATGGAAACCGTCTGATTTGATGAGGTAGCTTTTTTAAAAGATGAGGTAGCTTTTAAAAAGATGAGCACTAATGGTGAACTATTTTAGTAGCTTGCATTTAGGTAAAAGTCAATGTTTGAGGAGTAAGTTCCTTTTCTGTAAAGGAATGACAGCCTAAGCTCAGAGTTAAAATAGTATATGTAATCTTCTTGTGTATGTATCTGTGAAGAATATTAGGGGGCTTTTGTTCTTAAAGCATTTGGAAGATTTATGAAAATATGTAATTATAAAGTACCTTTTATATGTGCTGGGTAAGCTGTTTCTGTTTTCAATCCTACAGACTTTCTTCTCTCTTGGCTAAAGAAGGGTTGAACCTGAATGTGCAGCAAGTCATTGTTAACTCTTGTTGTGAACCACTGTCCTTGTGCAGTGCAAGGCAAAACAGCCAGGCAAAGTCTCTTCTGACCAACATCATCAACTTGACACAGCAGTGTGCCTGCCACTGCCTGCCAGATGTTGAAATACCTATTCACAATTCTGCAGTGACCTCTGAGGATATCTCCACTCAGGCCTCATCCTCTCTGAATGACTTGAGCCAGCACACACTGACTGCCTCCTCCCTGGACTTCCTGAAGTCTCAGTCAAAGCTGATGGCTACAGTGGCATGTCTAAGTGCATCTAATATACAGAAAATTCAGAAATCAAGTTTGTCTTGGATGGAATTTCGGGGCAAACGGGAGGTGCCCTTAGGCTTGGAGCAGATTTCCAGGGAGTGTGAGGCATTGTTGAAGGAGTTCCCAATATTGGAACGATTTCTTCTTGCTATGTTTGAGCCACTTTGGAATCAAGAGGAAGGTAGCAGTTTGGCTGCTGTCTTCTCTGGGAAGACATACATGTCTCTAGTGCTCCTAGGGTTACATTCCACCACAGCTGTTAAAGTATTAACAGGAGTCTTTGAACAAGCTCTTAGGGCAAAGGATTGGGATAGAGCTCTGAAGGTCTTGGATCTGTACTGTCAGGATGTGGAAGAAGTGGTCGATGTGAAGGATGCTGTGCTGAGTTGTGCAGCTGCTGAAGGTAAGAAGGATTAAGTCAGGCTTTTTTCCTCAATCCTTTTTTTTCAATAAAGAATGCAGCCTGGATCAAAACACAAAAACTAAAGTAGTGGTCCTTGGGCAAATCCAGAGATGGAAATAGATAATATTCCTTTCTTCATCCTGAATTTGCTTTCTCTGATGGTGTTGTTTCTGTTTCACAAATGTGCAAATCATGACCAATTTGATACAAGAGAACTGGAATGCATCTGTTGTGTTATTTTTATGTGAAGAGCTGAATACATCAGGACACAGTAATCACTGTATTGTTAATGGAACATCTCTTACAGCAGTGTCATTGTTATGCATGGATGATGTGATCTGTGAAAGGTGCCTTTTGGAGTCTGAATAGTAAGTACTTCGTGCTAACTTTGGACATTTCCCAAAAATTTGATGCTTGGGATAACTCTTACAAAGATTTTTCAGCCCTGTCAGTGTTTCTTTTGTTGATGTGATCCAGCAAGGATAAGGATTTTATTTTCCGAATAAACTGAATTTCAAATTAGTGTTTGGTTTCCTCCACAGATAAGGATGGTTGGCAATACTTGTTCCCTGTAAAAAATGCAGTGTTGAGAGCTAGACTGGCCCTGCGCTGTCTGGACAAGTGGCCCCTTGATGCCTGTTTGGAAATTCTAGCTTACTGCATTTCTGATCTGGGCATACCTCGTGAACTAAAAGCCAATCTGCAGAGCAGGAAGAAAGAACTTCAGGTTTATCAAAAGGTACAAAATCATTCTTCAAGTAACCAGTGAGATGAAATAGGCAGCAGGAAGCAATATTGCTTGCCCACTGAGAAGCTTTAGCCTTGGTTCTTTTTTGGTCATGAGAGCTTTTCAAGTCTTTTATCCAAAACAATTCATGTGAAGTACTATAGTATCCAATTAACACTCAGCTTCCATCCTTCACAACTTTCCCACTCACCCCTATTAGCATTCTCATGTCTGCAAACATGTTTAGATATAAACATTTTTGTGAGTCTGATTGTTTTGCAAAGTATTTTCCATTCTATGCAAATTCTAGAGCCTCTGGAAGCTTTCCATGGCAGTTAATCATTTTACAAGTTTGAAAAATGCAGATGGTGTACAAGACCAGTGGTCCAAGGGGCAAGTTTGTATTGCAGTCAGTTCTTCTAACTGCAGTGTAGTGCAGAAACCCTTAAGTCAGACAGGCTGGCCTGGAGTTCAGCACAGACTGAAAAGCCAAACAGCAAAATAAGGAGCCGTCCCTGCTGGGTGGTTCTGTCTGATGGGAGTTCTGATAACTGACAGCTCAGTTGTCTCTCTGTTAGTGCCAGCAATGTCTGCAGTAAATGTGTACTTTTACATCCATAATTATTGCCATCTAATCTTTCAGAAACCTTCCCTTATAAATGTGCTTTGTAGACTCATATCTGTGAAAACTGTGGAGATTTTTTTTGAGTGCAAGGGCGTTACATCATCCCTGAAAAGGGCTAAATGTGGTCTCCTTTTTGACTTTTTCATTCTATGAAGCAGCTCTTGATGTGATGAGCTCAGCTGTTTTCTTAGGCTATTGATTGCTATAAATTGAAATTCTATAATTTATGCTACTCAATATCAACTTTTTCAGATTTTGAACGTGCAAAATGAACCATTGTGGAATGACTGGCAGGATCTGAAAAAAACCTGCACTGATGACCCTCAAGCTGTCATGAATATCATTCTGAAAGCAAAGGTTAGACATCATCATGTGAATTTTGTTGAATTAGAATGCATTAAACTAAAAGTAAATAAATTCATTGAAATGGCATCTTAAGTCAGTGGAGATTACCTTGGGAGGAAGGATTCCTTTACTCAGCTCTGTTCTACAGAAACAAATAGAGATCTGTGTTTAATATCAAGATTTACATGTAATTAATAATTCTTAAGTTTTAGTTAAAACTCTTACTCTGAGATATAACCTATTCTTTTCTTTTACAATTTTGAAGATTTTAAAGTAGCATAACTTTGGTCATAATACAGATGTGATTATTAGGGAAATGCTAATATTGTAAATCTGTCTGGCTTTAAGTGTCTTTCTGAAAACTAGCTTATTTATTGTAAGGTAAACAAGGTATTTTAAATGCAGGCTGTGACTGATTAAATTGGCTATCATCTTCCCTTGTCAGTGTAATAATTATTTTTTTTATCTGGGAGAGGAGTCTAAGCTACAGAGTCTCTTGATCAGAACTTTGGGAGAAGCAACTGTGTCAGGGAAGGTAGAGTTTGTCCTTTTGTTTTTACTTTTTTTAAAAATTCTTTAGGATTATGAATTGTGTGAGGAATGGGAACACTTGTATCCTGTCCCAAGACAAGACTTGATCAACCTTCACCGTGAGCACCTTCTCCACTTACTGGAGATGGGAGACATGGAAAAGGCATTGCAGGTAATGGCAAGACGTTCTCAGTCTCATATCCACAGATCAAATAAGTTGACAGTTGTTTTGCCTGCCTTCACTGTGTTTGTTTTCATGGTCTTTTTGGTTCCACCCTAAAGAGATGATATTTGCTTAGATAAGCTTTTAGGATCCCAGCTCTCCCCTGTTATGCTTAAGCAAAAATCCAGCTTGGCAATTTAGTTCTTGGACCTAATAGCATAAATGTCACTTTCATGGACATACAAGGCTCCTTTTATTTGAAAAATCATAATGAAGCATGTCAGTGCTGCTTAAGCAGAAGAATCAGAAGTGAAACTAATGACAGGAATCGGTCAGCTGTAGCCAAATTAGTGGTGTGAACATTTTTGGTTTTAATAATGGTGGAGCTGTCACCTAAAGAGTGAATTATTTGTTTGCTGGAACACTGTAATTAACTGTCGTGGACAGAAAGCTGCCTTTCAGGAATGTTGTAGAGTTTCACTGTGTTTTGTTTGGTTTTGTAGCTTTTACAAAGAATTGAAGACCCTGGTGTTTGCCTTGCCATCAGTGAGCAGTCCCTGGACCAGCATCCAAACTTGGCAGCCTCTCACTTCTTGGCTGATTACCTCACTGCTCACTTCTATGCCAGTCTGACAGCGGCACGCCGGAATGAAATACAGGCACTCTATATAGGATCCAAGGTCAGTAAAACCCCTGCCTTGAGGGATTAACAGCAATAAAGAATTGTATAAGTAATTTTGTCATGCGTAGTATTTTCATAATATGAAAAGCCTGTTGGTTTTACCAGAGCATTCTCAACACACCAGGTCTAAGATCCTGAGTCTCATGATCCAAAGGAAAGTTAGAGATGGCTTAAAGCTCCTCTTTCCTTTCTCCATTTTTGCAGTTGTATAGTATGAACAAAGCAGTCTTGGGTTTGAGCTATGGGGAGTGGAGGAACACACAGCCTGAAAGAGGATAGAGTGGAATAAATTGTGGAGTTTATCAGAAAAGTTGCTATCTTTGTCCCAAGTGAAGAAGGAAGTATCCTCAACTTACTGTCTGTATCAGTAACACCAGGTGTCCTACACATGCCCACCGGTATGGTGGTTTTTTTGACTTCATGTTTCTCCCAAGTGCCTTCCAGAGGTGGAGAGTATTAACTCCTTTCTGGATGGCCACTGCCTTTACAGAAGTCACACAGGTTCTGTGCTCAGCCTGGGAATAGATGAATAAATAAATTAATAAATAAATTATAATGCAAATTATCTGCATTTATTAATCAGCAGATAACCTTAGCTGAATGCATTAATGTAAACAAAATGCAGTGCTTTTGGTAATGTCTGTTTTGGTGTAGGACTGGAAGCAGCAGCTTGCTCCAGTACCACAACAGTATGTTGCTGGGCTGCCTGTTTCTGAAGATATGACTTAATTTGAAAAGCATCCATATTAACTGTCTATCTAGAGGAGAATTGCTCTTATTTTCTCCTCTTAACATTTCCTCAAATGATAGAAGGATAAGGATTGGGTTAATATGCTTTTTATAAGTTTATTTTAATAAGAGAATGTGCTCTACTCTGCTGCAACATACTTGTCACAGGGTCACAGGTTTTACTCTTCCATATTCTCTGAAATAAGGCAGTGTTTTATAGAATGGAAAGTGGAATCTAAGTGATTCTGTAAATCCTCTCAGTAATTCTGTAACAGAAGTAGGAATTGGTCTGAGAAGCCCCACCCTCTTTTTTTGACCTCCACCTGTCATTCCATTCTCTGCATAAGTTACTGCTCTAGTTTCTTGTCTGTAATCTCACAGAAACATACACATATTTAAAGGTGTGTAATTTTATGATACATTTTTTTTTCTTGTGTCTCAGGTGCTGCTGACTCTGCCTGAGGTCTCCCGTGTTAACTACTTCCACCTCTCCTCAAGGCCACTGCTCATGCTGGAACAGCTCCTCATGAATATGAAGGTGGACTGGGTAGCTGTAGCTGTGCAGACACTGCACCAGCTCTTAGCTGGGCAGGAAATTGGTATTACTGTAGAAGACATTGACAGTTTGCTTTCCAAGTATGCAGAAAAAGCTCTCAGCTTCCCTTTCACATTAAAGGAAAAGAGATCAGGTAACTGTCTGTCAGAATGCTGTTTTTCATTAGGGAAAGAAGGGCCAAAATCATCCCGAATAATTTCAGCAATCATGCCATAACATTTTTTAGATGTGTGCCTCCAGTCTCCCTCTAGCCCAGAACGTGTTCTTAAAGTCTTTGCCTTTCTTGTAAATAGATGTTTTCAAGGGCCAACAGCTCCAAAAGTTTCTCAGACTTTTCTCTGTTGTTCCTTATTGAGGTTTCTTTTCTTGCGTAATACTGATCAGTTCTATTTTACTCCTGTTTAACACAAAGTCACTTACAACTTAAGGACTTCTAAGGCCTGCAGCCAACTACATCTGCCCTCAAGCAGAATGGGGATTTAGTCTTCTGTAGTATTTCCTCCTACCAGAGTCCAATTCGTTTTTCATACAGAAAGCTTCTGGACTCATAGTTCTGTTTAACAGTCCTGTTACAGTTCTCCTCTCTGGCTTGCCAATCCCTTCTCATGCATGCTGTCTTTGAGTTTTGTGCACTTGGCTTCTTTTAAGGTTTTAGAACTAGAACAGCAGAGGGTGCTGCAGATCCATTCCAATACTTTTGTGTCACTGTATTAAAAACATACGGGGTTTTGTACCTATCTATATCTATTATACCTGCTGATATGGTACCAGTTTGCATTATCCCAGTTCCCAAGTGTTGGCTTCATTTTGTGATTTAAAGATTCAGCTCTTGCTAACATAAAAGAGTCAGACTTAACTATCTCTTCTTGCCTGGTCTATAACTTTGCAAGTATGCATGTTCCTTCCACCTCAATGTGAAGCATTTAATATTTGCCATGAGCATCTTGTATTAACCAATTGTTTTCACATCTCTGCTGTGTTGTTCCTATAGCTGTCATTACTCCCTTGCTTTGATAAGGATCCCTTTCTTTGTTTTTTAGGTAATTGAGTTTTATACAGTTTTGCATTAATTGTTGTGGATTAATTTGCATGCAAAACATAGCCCTGTTTTGTGCTGACCGTCTTACATACTCCTGTGAATGGATTCCTCTAATCTTCTTGAAAACAGGTAGATGGATTGACCAGTATGTCCTCTGGTTTTTTTTTCTCCTCTTTTTTCTCTTTGTCCTAGATTCTCTGATACGTATTCAAGAAAGTCTCAATCAGGTATTGGAGTGCGAAGCACTGTCTAAATCAGGATCATCAGAACTATCTCCTGTCAGCTTTACTGGTAAGGTTAAGACCTTGGTGCCTCTTGGGGTTTAACCTCAGCAGCAACCACAGCTGCTTGATCATTCCCCCACCAGCCCCTTCACAGGTGGGATGTAGAGGAGATTTGGAAAAGGGTACAACCTGTGGGTTGAGGTAAGGACAGTTTATTAACTGAAATAAAGTAAAATATAGTGATAATGATGATTTAAAGGGCAATAAGAAAAATAGAAAAGAAGAACAAAACCCAAGAAAAACGAATGCTGTATATACAATTGCTCACCACCTGCTGACCGGTGCCCTACCCATTCTCCAGTGTGGATCAACCCCTACCAGCCATTTTCTCCCAGTTCATTCCCTGGGTATGCCAGGCTACAGTTCTTGAAGTTTTTTTCCCTAGGATCATTGTTGTGACCTGAGGAAGATAGCACACCCTGTATTGTCTGCGAGGTTCTACTTACAGTCCTCCGACACAAAAAAAATGGAAACTAAGTAATTTAAGCCAGAACAACTGGAGAATATTTGTAGCTAAGAAACAGCCAGAAACTCTTCTGCAGGTTCTATTCAGCAACTCATGCAAGAGATGCACAGTCTGTGTGTGCTCTCAGGGAAAGACTAACAGAATATCCTCAGACCTCCAAAGATTATGATTCTTAGCAAGTAATAGGCCTGGACTAGAGCTGCAGAATGATATCCTGATCTACAGTTTAGAGTGTCTGAACTATTTCCTGCTTCTGTGTCCTGAAATAAAGACTCTTCTTGCTTACATCAAGTGACAGCAGTGTTTTGGATTGGGCTGTGTAGCTCTTCATTTTTTTTTCTTATAATGGTCAATCTAATATCTCTGTCCTGTTAAAAAACTTGAATGCACGGTCCTTTAATGTTCGTTTGCAATCTGGTATCTACTTGAATGAGAATGAATTCACTTTAGTGAAATGGAAATTTTTGTTCCTCTTTAGTTTAATATGCATGTACACAGAAGGTGGCTTGCAGGGCTGTAGGGATATGTTGAACTTTTTAATTAACCTGTGTAACTGACTCACATCATATAAACTAAAAGCCTATCTAATACTGTAAACTTCATTCAATGAGTACTTCGTTGTTGGGGTTAAGATGCCAAAAGCCCCACTTAAAATTCCTGCCTCTGTGAACTGATTTCCCCACAGCAGATTGAAAAGGTGACCAGAATAAGGAGGGTGAGGCTGTTGCTGGCTATGCCACATCTCCCCTGAGATAACAAAGGAAACTCCCAGTCTTCAGGAATGTCAACACTGGCTATACCTGAGATTCTATTTTATCCTGTATTACTTTTTGGTATCCAATGACCATGGTATTTTTTTCTTCCTCCTCCAAGTCTCTGCTTGTGATACAAGAACAGATGTTGACACATTGTCTTACACCTCTCTAATTGTTGTGGAAAAGGTCTCTTAATAATACATTCTCTTACTTGTCAGCACTGAAGTACTATAGGTTTACAGTCTTAGTTTAAAACATGTATATTCCTTATACAATGTTACTTGGCCATGCCTAGCTGAAAGATAATGATAGTAGTCATCTTGTGAGGCAGAAAGATCTTTGATTCTGTAGTGTTTTCTGGTACTTGAGACTCTGTTAAACAGCTTAAATCCCACTCCATATTTTTCTTGGCCTGGCTCATTTTCAGGTGTAACCATATCTGCAAGTCCCAGAGACAGATGTCTGCCCCAGAACTTGTTTCCTCAAGAATTTGTGCCTCCTGAGAAGCCACCACCCAAGCAGCAATGGATACCTGATGACACTGAAACGATATGTATGGTTTGCAAAACTGAACGCTTTACTATGGTAAGGAGCAAAAATGAAGTACAGACATTCCTAGGACTGTGACCTTAATATGAACACTTTCTCTTAGTCTCTTTCCTGGAAGACCTGAGCTACCTGAGCAGGTTTATCTGCATCACCATGGGCCCAACAAGATTGCCAGTCCTTTGGTATTTAACCATTGGTTTCTATTTAGAGTGGTCAAGGAGACTGGGAACAGATAGCTCCTTGCAGAGATCTGTGAAGTGATAGAGCCTAAAGAGGAAATCTGGTCATCAGAGACAAGACAATTACAGGGTCTCAAAAAGTGTAACACCAGCAGTATTAATATTTCAGAAGGCTGTCTAGTTGACTCTGCTGGCAAGAAATAACATGATCACTGTATGATTCAGATTATGAGTACAGAAAATGAAATCTTTGCTCTTGGTTACGCTTTTTCTAAAAGCTATTGTTTCACTGAGTACTTGAGAACCGCATGAGTGCTTTAAGGGAGAACATTAATTTTTAGTTTTGCAAGTGTGCTGGCAGTCTGCTATTTTCTGCTGCTTAGAAACAGTACTGTTTTCTCAAAAGTGTATCTGCTGCTTTTGAATTTGGAAATTTCTACAGTGGCATCAGGAAAAAGAGTCTAGAGCTTTTAACTTCTCCAGGACATGATCTAATTAGCTTTGTGATCAAAACTGGGATAATTTAAGTAATAGAAAGCCCAAGGCTGCTGCAAACGTATTTTAAATACTGGCCTCTGGGTTTGGGTTTGATTTTTTTTTTTCCTTTGCTATGCTTTCTTCCAAAAGGAATTTTAACAGGGAGAATCAATCACTGTATAATTCTGAAAGCTTTATCCTGCATGGTGTTTTCTCTCTTCAAATGGAATAAGTTTACTCACGAGTAGAGAGAGACAAGAAAGAGACTTCAGTAAATTCTCTTTGTGGCTCATCCATGACCTCTTGTGCTTAGTTTAACAGGCGCCATCACTGCAGGCGCTGTGGCAGACTGGTGTGCAGCTCTTGCTCCACCAAGAAAATGGAAATAGAAGCTTGCAGAGAAAATCTGTCTCGTGTGTGTGATCAATGCTATAGCTACTACAACAGAGAAAACGTGCCTGGCTTGGTGCAAGACACAAGCACGTAAGTCCTTCTGTCCTAGTTCTCCTCAATTTCAGCAGAGTGCAGGAATGGAATGAGAGAGACATAAGCCTTTGGATTTATCTGGATGATGTAACATCAGCTGTTTGGCCTCCAGCTGTTAGGATTTTCAGGTTTGGTAGGCGTGGGAATGTTCCTTATGCCTCACTTTCCTTTGCACATTGGATAGAACATTGGAGGGCCAGGCAACAAATTCTTTAGTTCTTTAAGTATCAATAATTCTTTAAGCATCAAGTAATCACTAACCTAAGAATTGAATGCTTTGATGCAAAACATAGCACAAATTGCTACACTGTGACAAAATTCCTTGCAGTATACTCAGCTTCTGGATTAATACTGCATGTTGACTAGCTCTGCTGAACATAGCAGTGTTTTAGTTATTCCATAATCCCTCAGTTATGGCTCCCTGAACCCTTGGGAATTAAAAAGCAAGTTTCCGATTAGATAGGGCTTTGAAACTTCCTTTAATAAAAGGAACAGCTGCGATGACAGATTTTCATGATGTGGTTGCTTTCAGCTGAGAATTGGACTGAAATTCATTGTGTGTACACAGGCTAGCTGGTGAAAAGTGTAGCTGAAAAGAGTTTTACTCTCTGTGACCTTGAGCAGGCTTGATAGGGTCACAGAGTATGATTTACCGTTTCCAGCCATGCTTTCATTTCCCCTTTTCCTATCGAGCCTGCAGATACCAGTATCTACTATGGCAGTATCAGCAGGCTTCCTAGGAAAGGGGCAATTCTGTGCAGCTCTGAAGAGGAACCTGTGACAAAACAAGCAGTCTCTTGTAGCTGAGCAGGTTGTGTCAGAATTTTGCTTACATTGCCAGATTAGGCCAGCAGCGCTCAACACTGTGATTGAATGCCACCTGCCAGGTTTGAATTAATTCTCTGGGCTTTTTTATAATCACCCTGTTTGTATATCAAACCGAACTAAATCTTAAAGGCAGTGACTTGGATACCAAATACTTCCTTTTAGCTCTGACATGTCCTCATACTGGGCTTGTCCTTGTTCTCAGTGTCTGCTTTTTTATGATGTGTGCAACAGTGCTGTTCCTACAGAAGGTCATAAGAACCTATTACTTAGGCCAGTTGAAATACATCAGTACAAAGGCAGAATCTTAGATTTCCAAGCAGAAGGGATTAGGGGCAGGGCAGTGTGTTGAAAATGACAGGCAGGGATAGGTGTTAGATTTTTATAGAGCACTGTTCTGAGGAGGGTAGCCATATTGATGTCTGCCTTAAAAGCATGTTTCCCCCAATGTACTGGAGTCGGCGTGATGGTTCTTTCTGTTATTTCATTACAGCAGAAAAGAAGATCAGGACCAAGTGGAAGGTAAGGAATGGAGTAATGTTAAACCTCAGCTCTTTAAAGTGCCTAATCAGCAGTTAGATAATGGAAGCTGATACACCTAGTTGCAGCTAAAGGGTGATGAAAACTTCAGTTACAAAATATCACTGAAGGTTTTTTCATGTGCAGGCTGAAATTGAGCATTTCAAACTTCTGTGAGTGGAAATTGAGACTTAGGAGAGCTGTCTGAGCCAATATTGAATGCGTTGGATGGGTGTTACAGAAAGGAACTGAAAAAGAGTTGGAGAATCCACTTTTCATTTTAGAAACAGTGAGAGGCAGTGGTGTGAGTAGGAATTAATTAGCTCACTACAGAGCAGTGCTGAGGGATCCTCTTTTTATAAACCATGACAGTACAATTCTGAGTACCACTGCAGTATGCTGTGGGGTTTTATACCCCATGCTGCCAAGAGGTAGCACAGCATGAGGCCCCTCTCGTGGGTCTGGTTGTGTCCTGAGTTCCATCTCCTGTACTGATTGTGTGAAAATAGTAATTGCATTCTGGTGCCTCAATTTCCAAATCTAATATCTTAAGCTTCAGGAATAATAGCAACATTTAATTGACTTTTTCTCTGCCATTTTTCCTCAGGAGGTATTTACTGGTTTTGGTGGTATGGGTGATTGCAAAATTTTCCTACACTGATGTGAAATTCTGTCAGAACAAGACAGAGTTAGTTGAAGTGCTTATAACAGTAGCATGAAACATGGTGCAAAATTTGCATTTGTGTAATAACAAAGCAAATAATATTTTTTCTTATTTGTTCCTTTTTAAAGTATGATGGGCTATTTGAGAATTTTTTTCCTGCTGATGGAAATTTGCTTTACTGCTACCTTTGTTTCAAGACTGAAACAGCTGAAATGTAGCTTTTGTGTAGCATTGCTGCACATCACTGGGCCTATGTGATCTGTTCAATAAAAGTGGATAAGAACAATGTGAAAATCCTCAGATTTAAGAGGGAAAGAGTTTTATTTTGCTTTTCTAAATTATCTGGGGGGACTTTGAAGAAGGCTTATCAAATATTTTCTAGCCTAGTTTATTTATGCCAATTCAGTTTCCAGTTCAACTTGGAAAAGTGCAGGGGGGTGTTGGGTTTTGCTTTACTTTGGTTGCTTTGGGTTTTTTTAAATTCACCCTACAGTTTTACAGTTACTCAACACTCTAAAAAGGAATGTGAACTCTAAATGAGTACATTTTGAGACTTTCTAATTTTTTTTCCCAGAGGAAGTTGATCAGGGGAAAGAGTAGGAAATTATCATTATTCTCCATTTCTTGGCATTGTGAGATTGCTCATTGTGTTTTTGGAATCACAAACTTGATCATCAAGTTGAGGGCTTGTGTGCTGTCAGCTACACTCAGATGACAGGCAGTATTTTATTTATAACTCTTCTGGGTTACAGGTTTCAAAAAATGTATTTCCTTAATCTGGAGGAAAGAAAACTGCTTTTCACAGAAATTTTATTTCTTGAATCATTTGATCAGAACTCTAATTTTCTGCAGTACTATTTTATTCGAAAATTTAGCATTAGAAGTTAGGTCTTAAAATCTTTTGGCCTAAAGCTCATGGACTGCCATGGGCAAATCACCTGAATTTTGAAAAGAACATAAAGGTGGTTAAGTCAATTTACCCTTTCTTTTACAACTGTTTTTTATTTTTCCTTTCAAGCTGAAACCCACAGCTCTCATATTTCCAGTTCCTTCCTGCTCAGAAATATTTAATAAATTGTCTAAGGGAAGACTAAAGAGGGAAGGCTGCTGTGCTTGATGCCCAGTAGCATAAGAGTTAAAAAATAATTTGAAAATATGTTCCTGGAACCAGTTTTTGGTAACAGTGACAGTAAGTTTAGGTATGATGTGGCAGCCTGCTCAGGGAAGGAAATGTTTCTGTGATGTGTGCTGGACTTGTGATTCTGGCAGGAAGTGGCACAATGAGAGCACTATAGATGAGTGTTTTTTGAGAGATAGCAATGTTCTGCATTATGTGTCCTTAGCTGGGTTTGTTGCTTCTTGTGCAATGATTTTACTGGTGTTTTATTTTTTGCTGTAGAAACTTCTAATAATGAATATTCCACAGTGGTACGAATACCCAAGGCAACTGATCTTGAATGGATTTTTTCCCTGAATGAGGAGGAGAATGAAATTGTACGCAGAGAATTTTATTATGAGCAGGTGAGGTCACAACAGAGTCCAGTATAAGCAGTTCACCGGAGAGCTACCTCAATACCTATATTTGTCTGTCTTTCCTCAAATTGTCAGGCTCCCAGCTCTTCCTTGTGTATTGCCATCCTTAGCCTGCACAGTGACAGCATAGTGTGTGGCCACCAACTGATAGAACACTGCTGCAAGTTGTCCCAAGGGCTCACTAATCCTGAGGTGGATGCTGGACTCCTCATGGACATCATGAAACAATTGCTCTTCAGTGCTAAAATGATGTTTGTAAAAGCTGGAAGGAGCCAGGACCTAGCTCTCTGTGACAGGTGACTCTAATCAGATACACACTAGGATGTATTGTGGTACTGTCAAGAGCATTATCTTTTTTCATTGAGGAGTGGAGGTGGAAGGGTTACTTTGTGTTTGTACTGTGGACCAGTCTAAATGAGAATTTCATTATGCAGGAATAATGGGAAAGTTCAAATAGGAGAAGTTCAAGTAATATGACTTCTTAACAATTACTGAGAGAATTCTCTGATTAGGAAGAAATTATTCACAAAGATATGTACCTATCTTACTTGTGCTGTTGTCTATCTGCTTTCAATCTGTATTTTAATACAGGATTTTAAACCTGTGGTTCCTGAGAATGAGCATTTTACACTTCACGTTTTGTCCTACAGAGCTTGAGGTGGCAGGTGTGATGTGTGAATTTCACATGTACTGTTTTGCTGGTGTCTTCAGTCAGCATGTTATACTGAACATGGCAAAGAAACCCCAAGCAGTAACAAACACTCTGAAGGGATTGTATGATGGATAGAGAAATGTGGTGTACTGGTGATGAGAAACCACTGTCCTAAGAGTTGTCTTTGCATAAAGTTCTTCAATGTACAGTAAACAGTGAATAGTGAGTAATAGTGAAGTAATAGTGAATAATAAACAAGTATGTATTCGTTTAACCTCTAGCTACATCAGCAAAGTGGATGTGTTGAATATTTTGGTTGCTGCTGCCTACCGTCCAGTGCCATCTTTGGATCAGATCCTTCTCCCAGCAGCAGTAACAAGATTGAGAAATCAGCTTTTGGAAGCAGAGTACTATCAACTAGCTATAGAGGTAACACTGGTGGAGGGATGTCAGTGTTAATTCTTCTGTAGTGGCTTTTGTTTTCCTCCCTCCTGACTTCAGGTGGATGTGATGTGTGAAATGGACAATATTTAAACAGTTACAAACTGAGATTAAGTTTCTAAACATGGAAGAAATAATTTTCTGAACACTGGAAAAAATTTCTGAGATGGAAAAGTCCTGCTGTGGAGCAGATTGCAGAAGGGATGGATAAGCAGCTTTGTTTTGTGGTAGAGTTAAGATTGGAATGGACTAACTGCAAGGAAGTCATTAAATGGGGGAATCTTGCAGCCAGTAGAAGGGGCGAGACACCCTTTGTGGCAGGACTGTATCTGAAGCTTAAATGTTAGATTCTATTTGTCTAATCTGACACCAGACATTGGTAAGGCACCTTTCCCAACCATTTACTTGGAAATCAGCAATGTTGGCAAATCCACACCTCAAAGCTCATCTCGTGTGCTTTATCATCACCTAATCCTGCTCCCAGGATTTTGTAAGCTTCTCTTTTTTGGCATTGCACTTTGTTAAATACAGGATTATGATACTACAAATAGTATTAAGATTTGTTAAGCAGTAATAAACAGCAAGAATAGATGACCTATTTGAATAGAAATAGTTCTTGTTTAAAAGCAGCTAAAAGAGCTTTAGGTCTACTAAAGAAAATCAAGAGTAAATTTTATCAGCAAAGTTGTGTGAAATAAAAAATATCTTGGCAGTTCATGAAGCATCTTTTGTTGCCTTTTTTAAAACCACAAATCTGATGAATTCTGCTCTGTAAAAATCATCTGCTTTAGAAAAGCTGATGTGAAAATATCCTGGTTTAGAACTCATGAACTGAAATTTCCCAGGTAAACAGTAGTTTAAACTTATACAATTAAAAAAAGTCCACATTTGGAAATCGTGGGTGTTTTGGTAGTTGGCCTTTTGTGCCAGTAATATGGAAATAATCAGCATGGGGTTTTTGTATGGTTTTTCAGTTGTTTGTTTTTAATGGGAAATGTGCTCTAGGACGGAAAAGGTCAGAATCACAGACTGTGTGATAAGCCATTTTTCCTATTTTCTGTACTGGAACTGTGTTGGAATATTAACAAATTATTTTGAATTTAGGTTTCTACAAAATCTGGATTGGATCCAGGTGGAGCATGGCATGCCTGGGGCATGGCTTGCCTTAAAGCTGGAAATTTAGCTTCAGCAAGAGAGAAGTTTAACCGATGTTTAAAGCCACCCATGGATCTAAATCAGCTGAACCATGGTTCAAGGCTGGTCCAGGATGTGATACAGTACCTGGAGTCCACAGTGAAGCCAGTACTCATCACAGTAAGAATCTTAAGAAATTATGGTTTAGTAAACATCTTATAGGAATGCATGTTACAATAACAGGTATTAGGGTGTTTATTTTGCTTTTTTGTCATGATTGTGTATTGCAAACTGAATATTGTTGAGAAATTTGTTAGCTGTTTCATCACAGTGAAGTGGTGCCTGAGAGATCATAGGATTTTATAGCAGTTTGGGATGCACTTTGTGGAGGGAAAATAGGCTGTACTAGATAATGTACTATTACTACAGTCTAAGGACGGTAAACTCAATGCCAGCAGTTTTTTGTGATGCAATTTTTCTACTGAAACTCTGGTAACTTTATAGATGTTCAACAACTTTAAAATACTTTCCCACACCTCTCATCAAAACCCACTATTAAATGGTTTGGAATTCTGATTAGGTACCAAAAATTACGTCTTATACTAAATAACTTCAGAATCATGATGATGAAAGACCAAGTACATATTTTAGGAGAAAAAAAAAAGCCTCTTTGAACTGGGATGTTGAAGTAGCTGTTGACACTGGAATTTTTTTCAAGTAAGCCTTCTACTTGTCCTTGGAAACAGCTATGCTGGGTACAGCAACATTCAGCCCATCTGTTGATAGCAGGGTTCCAGTCTAGTGTTTATAAAAAGCATTGCTGGATTCTCACCTCTCTGAAGCAATACCTAGTTTAAAAACAACATAACAAAAATGCTTCAGGGCTGAGTGACAAGTCCTACCTGAGAAGAAGATTTTTTTTCTTGCTGATCACCTATCATTGGTTCTCTGTGTTAATGGTAGGATGATGATTACTTTGCCACATTGAGGGAACTTGAAGCAACATTGAGAACAAGAAGTCTGTCTCTGGAGGTGATGTGTGAGGGGAAGATTCAACACAACAGCTATTATCAGGAGTGCTTGTTCTATTTACACAGTTACGGCACCAATCTGGCAATAATAAGCTTTTACATGAGGCATGACTGTATGAGAGAAGCACTGCTTCACTTGTTAAATAAGGTAAGTAGCTCAATTTTCATCACCAAAACTGAAATTTGAAAAACAGCAATGAGCATCATGCAGTGTTTGGTGGCTTTCTGCACAGGAGTTTGCTGAGGTCCTGAAATGCTGTTATACAAACTATCCAGTTACTGACAGGAATTCAGGGAGACAGAAGAGCAATCTAAAGAGAGCATGCAGTTTTGGCTCTTTTTATAGAGGTCCTGCATCAAGAGCACTTTGTCTTTTTTTCTACAAAGTTGAAAACATGGGACTGTTGTCATAGAGTTCAGAAGAGAGAAGGAAAATTTCGAGTTCCAGGGTGCACATAACATTAGACATTACTCCCTATCCCTGTGCCTCTGTCGCATGGTATTGTTTGTTGAATCAGATCACCCATGTTTGCACTTCTGTAACCATTAGGAATATAAGGGAATACAGAGGACAAAAGTCTAGGGAACCTAAAATGTGGTTTCCAGCTCTCCCTTAAGAAAACTGCATAATGTAAGAGGACTTAAGTATCTCTGGAGTAAACAGTTCAATTGGTGCTAAACGATAATTAAATCTAGAAATTATTCCAGGTTCTTACCAAGACATTAAGGGTGCTTCTTAGGAGATGTGAATCCATTATATCTCACCAGCTTGTGAGAATGGTGTTTCCTTTTCTAAGTTACTGTGCTTGTGTTTGAATTACTGATTACTTTTTATTATTTGAAATAACTCTTACTGAGAATGTACAACTTGAAACACCAACTTCCATTGTCCTTATCTGGTTATGAGGTTTGTTAATAGAAAATTGAGTTGCCTTATCTGCTCTGCTTTCTCACTGTACCATCAGTCATTCTAACATCTTACAGTCATCTGCATATTGAATTACCTTTTAAAATTTATCCTTTGCATCAGTTTAAATCTGCTTTTAAATAAAAGTTGCATATTTTTACAGTGTAGGTGACATAATTTAACCCCTCAAGTAGCAGACTTGGAAAATACTCTAGACAGACAATTTGATGTGGAAGTTTTGGACAAGGAACTGGTAGTAATCATACAAACCAGAGAGGAGGGTTGGTTCCCCTAAAGCTGTAAGGTACCAAGCTTCTGATTAAACAATTTGGAGTTGGTTTTTTGGAGACCAAAAACCAACAGACTTTGTCACTTGCATCTTACTCTGAGATTAAAAAAAATTCAAAAATTTCATATCAAGCCTTTAAAACATTTGTGGTGGCCCTGTTGACACATATTAATTTTACTGTGGAAAGAAGCGCATGTGAAGCTGCATTTGCAAGACCACAGTCAAGAGGTCAGGGGGAGTAAATATCCCCCTCAGGTCACTGCTTGTGAGGCTTCATCTGAACAACTGTGCCCAGTCCTGGGTTCCCATGTACAAAACAGACGGTGAAAGTGAAGCAAGTCTAATTGAAGGCCACCAAAGTGCCTAGGGGCCTGAAACACCTGATATTTGAAGAGAGGGATGGAGCTAGGTTTTTCCTGCTAGAAGAAAAAGCAAGAGAAGATCTGTGTGTGCTGTTTTCAGCTACCAAGTGGGTGATTATAGCAAAAATAGAGCCATGCTTATTTCCTATGTGCCCAGTAAAAGGGTAAGAGACAGTGGACACAATTGGGAGCAAGGGAAATTACAAGTGGATATAAAGAAAAAGGGTTGGGGTTTGTTTTGGGGTTTTTTTGGTGCATATATTTGGTCACAGGACCAGGGCCACAGGGAGGTTGTTGAATCACTCTACTTTGTCAAGCTCAGAACTTGACTGGACAGGTCCAGAGCAGCATGACCTGACTTGGAAGTCATTCTTTGAGTGGGGTTTTGAACAAAATAACCCCCAGAAATCCCTTCCTGTGTCAATTATTTATTAATTTTATGATCTCTGTCACTTAATATGCCTTTATATTACATAAGGAAAATAATCTACAGTGGCTTTGCTTCAAGCAACTTTCTGTTTGTGTAGGAATCCCCATCAGAAGTGTTTATTGAAGGGATCTTCATTCCAAGTTATGAAAGTGGAAAGCTGCATATGTTGGAGAACTTGCTGGAAACCATTGATCCAGGATTGGAAAGCTGGGGAGTCTACTTGATTGCAGCCTGCAAATACTTGCAAAGAAAGAACTATTACCATATTCTGTATGAACTGCAACAGTTCATGAAGGTAAGTTGAGAGACAGTGCCATCTCTTTCAATGGAATGCTGAATACCATCAGACTTTTGGTTATTTACTTTGGTCTAAACCTGCATGCTGGACAAGTATATTTTTGCCTCTTTACAGTCTTAAAAACATAGAAAGGTCTGAGCCTTACTAAAGCTGACCTGACCCATGTCATGGCTCTGGCACATTGTATTAAAGAAAGCAGAGCTCTGCCTGCTTTGTGTGAACCCTTCAGTGCAGACAGTGACCACTGAAGGTAGGACCCTGTGCTCCATCTTAGTGGTGATTGCATTTCTTCCAGGATCACGTCCGTGCTGCAATGACCTGCATTAGATTTTTCACTCATGGAGCAAAGTCTTATACTGAACTTGGAGGAAAACAGATGTGGCTTCTAAAGATCAAGGACCATCTCAAAGTCTATCTGCAGGAGGTCTCAAGAAGTTCAGGAAGGAAAAAAATGGCATTCACTTTTCGGAAGAAAATGTCTGCTACAGATGTATCAAGGTATTTATAAACAAGAAGCTAAGTTTTAGGAGAGGTGAAATTCAGGCTTTAGACTTTGGGGCTTTATTTGTTTCATTTAAGTTGGCTTTAGCTGACACTTACTGGTTGTCCTTGACCCAAATCTGCTTTTATGTAGTTAAAAGTGTAGGATTCCCATCACTTTTTTTCCCAAACCAGGAGACGAGCAGTTGTTTCTACTAAAAATGTGTATGTATATCAGACTACTCTCCTTCAATTTAGAAAACCAGACAGGAACCCTACAATGCATAGACAATTATACATCATTCCACAAGTTTTTTTTTCTTTTTCTCTTCCTTTCCTATCCAAAAAGCAAGCAGCTTTGTAGTGCTTCACTGTCTACTGGGGTTAACTCAAAACACTGCACTTTGTACAAGTTATAGGTGCCAGAGATAAATGGTTTCCTGTATTCAGAAGTCAAAGTATAAATTTAGCCTGATCTCTCTTGTACTTGGGGTTTTATATCTTGGTTTTCTTGGGGGCTTTTTGCTTTCTTTCTTTTAGTCTAGACTCTTAACTTAAACCTGGAGGTGCGTGCGTGTGAGGTGGAAAAGCAGGAACAGATATTTATTTGGGCATCCAGTTTCTCTGGCTCACTTCTTTGAAATAATGTGAATAATTGCTCATCTTCAGCTTGTGATGTATGTTAAGTGCACAGATCTGAAAAGTAATATTGCTGTAGACTTGTACAATGGACAAAGTCAAAAAGCAACTAAAATAATTGTTTATGTCTTTTGAAAGGTATTGAAGAAATTAGTTCATATATAATAATTGACACTTTCCCTATTACAAAATGAAGTCAGAATTTTTTCACTATCTAGGCACATCAATACAGTTGATCTGCAGATGGAAGTTACAAAGTTCCTGCATCAGTGTGAGAGCTCAGGAGCCTCTCAAATGACAGACTCCTCCTTGCCCACACTCTTTGGAAACAATAACATGAAAATGGATGTTGCTTGCAAGGTACTAATTGCTATTTTAAACACAGCTCTATTTTTTATCAACAATACTAACTTGTAATGCAGGTTGAAGCATTTGATGGTTGAAGCAGTTTCTTGTATTTTTGGGCAGGTTACTTATGATGAATGCAACCCATCATTTATAAAAAATTAATGTTTTTGCTCAGAGTAGCAGAGAAATGTGAGAACTTGTTCTCTTGAGGAGCTCATCTTCTCAGATCTTCTCAAAGTTCAAATTTTAATGGGCAGAGCATCCAAAATACAAATAGTAATATTCCTTTTGGCTGTGCACCCCATTATATTTGGAAGCAAGGCAAATAATGCTATAATTTTAACCATTCTTAACTTTGGCTCATCTCCATCTGTAGATTGCCTAATGTCCCTTAGGGGAAGCAGTGTGTGTCAATAGACCCTATAATTTGCTGTACTTCTTGGGATGGTGCTGTTTTCTGTTAAGTAATGCATTTTATTTTGGCCTCTGGGTAAAAGCTGGATTTGCATTTAATATTATTTAACTGTACATAATGAAAAAGGAATGTGCATTCCCAGGCTTGTCTGTGCCTCTCTTTTCAGGTCATATTGGAAGGCAAAAACATTGAGGAGGGGTTTGGGATTGCATTTAGAGTTCTCCAGGTATGGAAAAACTTGATAGAACAAGCAATATTAATGCAAAGTAACTCCTGAAAGCTACAATTATTTAAACAAAAACCCTTTTCCCCCAAAAATGTATTTTAATGCCCCCAAAAGCAAAACTTATGAAGAGAAAAGCCACAAGTTTAAGTCTTACATGTCCATGTATTTGTAGAAGCTTGGTAATGAAATTAAGATGCTCTTTCTGCAGGACATTTCTAGAGTAATTGGGTCCTGCAAAGGAATGAAGTACAGCTTTTCCTTTGCTGTACACCTTGTTCAGTGCCTGAACTCTGGCAAACCACAATCACAGATGTGTGTAGAGACCTCTCATGTGGTGCCTCTCTGCAGTTCATGACAGTCATGCAAAGACAGTGAATAAATAAGGCCAGGGCTCTGTCTGTTCTATTCTCCTGATTTGAGAGCAAAATTAATTAACTGGAAACTCTGGCTGGGGACCTCTCATTCCTCATGTCTGGGTAGAAGTTGAATGATTATCAGCATAGCTCATGAGCCTCTAAACTCTTCTGAGTGTTTCTCATCCATATAGTCCCAGACAGTAGAGCAGGGCACTTTTGGACAGAGGTGGCACACTGAAAGTGTTTTTATGGATGTGGCAGGCCCTGCTCCTTCTTTCAGGTCAGGATGTACAAGGCAGAACTCCTGTTTGTAGAGACATGGAGAGCCTTAGAAAAACAGCGCTTCTAAGCAGCAGCAGCAGCCACTGCCTCCAGTAAAAATGGAGCAGTGAGTCCAGCTGCCTGTCACTTCCATTTCCATCCTTTTTTTTCTTTACTTACTCATTGCAGGATCAGTTCACAGCTTTTATCATCTCTTCCCTCATGGTCAATTGCCTCCTGTTTGGGGTATCCAAAGGGCGGCTGTTGGTGGGGAGGCTGGAGAAACATACTGGGAATGTGCTAAGTGAGGGAGAGGTGGGTAGGGATCTAGGAAAGAGCTTTTGCCAGAAGAAATAAAACTGATTTTTTGCCACTCCTGAAAAGAAGGCAGTAACATCACTCTTGTTCTTGAGCAGGATTGATTTTTGCAAGTTTGGTTATAAAAAAACCTTTAAGTCAACCCGGAGCAGTGGTGAGTGGAAAACCAGAGCCTCCCAAAACAGCTTTGAGTTTTTGGAGCGTGGTGTGGTGTTTTGTCCTTAGGAGAGACTGTCTCAGTTGTGTAGACTCCCTGTGAGAAAACCTGCTGAGAACATTCAGTGTGTTGCTCTGATGTTCCAACTACCTCTAGGACTTCCAGCTGGAGGCTACAGAAGTGTACAGCAGAGTGGCCAAGCAGCTGGTGAAGCAGCAGAAATACAGTGAGATCCAGCAGCTCCTGAAGTGTGTCAATGAGTCTGGAGTGGCTGCAAAAAATGATGGGGATAACATTATCCTGAACTGTCTAAATGAGTTCAAAAACATTCCTGCTGAGGTAATTCTGTCCTGCATTGTGTCCCTTTTGAAGTAAAAAGGATATAGACCATACAGGCTGCAGGGAAGTCTGGTGCCTGTACTGCTCTTTCAGTGAGTCCTTCAGGTGCTCTGGCTCCTTGTTGTGGGCAGAGCTGCAAGGTGGGAGTTCATGGCTTGCCTTGTACCAGATACTCTGAGAGGAAGCCATAAGTAGCTGTAGCACACCCCTACCCAGCACTTCCCAAATGGATACCTGTGGGGGGCACAGAACATTTGCTTCACGAGATCCTGGCAAATGCTGCTGATTGCAGCAGGAGGTGTTCCCTTCATTGAGGCTTCCCTGGCTAACACAGAGGATGTGTGGAGGCAGGAACCTCCATTAGGGGATGCAGTCCACTCTTTGGGTCAGAGTGGGCCATGGGGTAACTCCTGCTGGGATGGGGGGAGCCTACAAATTCATTTCAAGCAACACAAGCCATGTCCAGGAGAGACTCATACCATTCTCTAGGGATACCCCCCAGAGATGGCAGGCAGGAAAAGCTGTGGGGAAAGGGAAGACTTGGAATTAGTATTTTTTTGTATTTTTTGCATCTGCAACTCTTGCAGTTGGGACAGTCTAAGCACGTGCTGTGATCTCAGCAGCCCTGCCTGTCCACAGGGGTTTGATCCCTGATGGGGTAAAGTTTTTCAGACTATTATCACTTTAAATGTGAACACCTTTTCCCTTCTTTGGATACAGGATCTCGATAATCTGATTCAGGATATGGACAGTGATGAAAACAAGGTAAGTAAAGTAGCAAGAGCTAAACAGCCCAGTCTTGGTCTGCAGCATGCAGGCTCTTTTTCACTGTCTTCTCTCTCATCCTCATGCAAATGTGATTTTGAAGGCTACTTCCTAGATTGTTGAAATCACAGTGAATCCCTCAAGGTCATGGTGTTTGTGACATGTGTAAAGCTGTGACATACAAATATCAACTGGGACTATCCCTATTAGTTCCCTGAGAGTGAGGGCTGGACATTTATTAGAGTGGGAGGAAAAGTATTTTGGAAAGGCACATTGGTGGGTTTGTTGGTTTGTTATTCAACTTTTCACACAGGTGCACACAGGTTTCTAGTAATAGCAGGCAGCTAATGATGACCACTTCAGCTTATTGTTTCAGGATTGTACTATTTCTGTGGTGATCAAGAGTTAAATGATAAAACTTCTCCAGCTTCTGATAGACTTTTTCTCTTAGAGGAAATGAAGCCTAAACTAGTTTATTTCTTTGTTGGCTTTCATGCCAGCCAGCCAAGCCATAGATGTTTAGAGAACTGTAGATGCCTTTTTATAGAAGTGGCTGTGACTCAGCATTTGGGCATTGTAGATCCTGAGTGCTATTGCTGAGAATAAAATCTAAAGAGTTTTGACAGCCCTCTGTCTGCTCTAAATGACTACCTCACTGTTGTAGGCAGATTGAAAAATGGGCTTTTAATTCTGCTTTTCTGTAAGATCTGTCATTGAAAGATGGGAGTTGTTCTAGAACCAGCAGTGGAAGAAATGACAAATTCAGACACTTTGCTATGAGGATACTGTAATTGATGCACAAGATAGGATTCCTGAGAGTAATTTCATGGTCATAGAGTAAAGGAGTGTCTACAAGACACAAAGTTAATAAAACACACCTGTTTGCCCATCTTTTTCACTGGGATCTGCTTCATGCCATGCTGTGTTTGGTAATGTGGTGCTGCTGCCTTGTACAACACGCTTCTGAATTGGGTATTTCCTGTGAGTCCTTGCTTGACCTTGCCCGGTTAGTTTGCTCCAGCTTTCTGACCGGGCTCTGGTGTCAGATCCAGGCGTACCTGCTGTGCAACAAGCTGCGCTCGGCGTACCTGGTGTCGGTGCGGCAGGAGCGGGCGCGCGCCGTGCAGCTGGTGCAGCGCGTGCGGCAGCTGGCCGACAGCAGCGGTGACCACGTCGTCACGGCCATCTGTGCCCAGTGGCTCTCCGTGCACCAGCCCAAGGGGAAAAACCGGCTTCCCCAGGGCACTAGGAAGTGATGTGCAACTGACATGAGCCGTCCTGCTGAAGGAGAAGGCTTCAGGACAGCTCAGAGTGTCTGCTTCGGCAGCCTCCAGGTAAAATGGAGCTCCGTTCGCTGATGTCGGTGGCAGATGGATGCTGCTAATGTGCCTCTGATGAAAAGAAGGGAACTAAATTACAAGTGCCAGTCCTGTATTTTGACAAACAGTCACTACCTCAGGGTGTTTTTTGGCTCTCTTTTTGATGGGGGGAGGGGGGCAGTTTCAAACTGAACAAGCAAGGATTTAGGTGTATGGAAGAGAGCACTTCTGTTTCTGGCTTTAGTTTTTGGATTTTGTTGGCTTTTAATTTTTTGGGGGGTTGCTATTTTTTGAAAAGCACTGGACTTAATAATATATGTTTTATTTTTAAGCCAGAAAACATATGTAGAGAAGACAGAAAAATTTTATCAACTCATTGTAGCCTAGAGTATAAAATTTTTGTGACGTTTCCTCAAAAATTTTCAAGTTTGGAGAGTTCTTCTGTTTCAAAGACTAAAACTCAGAATTTTTAAGCCTCTAGACAAATCATTGCTACTTCTTTTTTATCCCCCCCCCCCCCCCCCCCCACTACAATGTACCCAGGTTTTTTTAGTTTGTTTGATAAGGTAGGAACTGATTCTTTTGGCAGATTTGTACTTACCAGTCACACTGTGTGATATGTGCCATAGCTGTGGCACTTGGGCTAGTGCCAACTAAATGAATGAAGTTATAAAGGGGCATGTGCTGTAAGGGGAGTACAAAGGGAAAATAAGCCTTTAAAATAGCTGAAAAATCATGTGCCTCTTTCTTTACTGCAGTAATACCCAATAAATCATTGTGATGCAGATTTATGACTGAATAGTTGACAGTAAACTTTCAGTTTTTCGTCAGGTATGGCAAAGAACAAGGGTAGAGCAAGCTGTGGCAAAATTAAACAGGTGGTCTGTATCCCTGTCACATAGGGATGTATTTATTTATTTATTACCAGAATAATTTATCCCTGTCAAGTACAATAGAACACCAAGCTGGACATACCCTGTATTGATGGGAGTGTTAGGTTGATCAGTTTTATATAAAAAAGCAGCAATCTCTGTGCAATGTCTGTGTTCAGGGATGCTGAAAAAAAGTAGCTGCTTCTCTGCAACCAGTATTGGGACACGACAAACTGGCAAAAATGTGTTAGACAGTAGTGGGACTGTCAAAAAAAAAAAAAAAAGAACAAAACCTGGCATTCCCCAAGAGTTTGTGTTTGCTGTTTACATGTATTTCAGCACAAGAATTCACTTTCTTTTTAAAAAGTTGTTTACATCAAAAAACCAACAGATTTTCTGAAGTGTAATGTAATTGTAAATAGTTTTAGTACATAAAATAATTGAGACTATGAAGTAAGAGTTTTGCACTATCCCCAAGCTCACTATAATGAAAGAACAGACTTCCATGGTGTTGGAAAGGATTTGGTCCATCTTCTTCAGGGTTTCAAGAGCTGACATAAACATCTCTCTTTGGAGGTGCTCTGCTCTGCTCACTAAAGCAGAAATGACCACATACAGCTTTCAGAATCCCCTGACCACAGATTTGCATTATCTCATTAGTGAGCAGTACTAATGAAAGCTTTTGTTTCCTTGGCCAGACTGACCTAGCTTTCCATCAGCTTACAGCCATCAGGCTAATCCTAAAACGTGACACTACCTATGGCTTCAGTAATTTTTTAAATCTCTGATTATGGGGAGGAGGTTTTACTGTGTGTGGGTATCCAGATCTGCATTGCTGTAATGTTCCTGTTCTGCTCACGTTCCTTCAGCTGCAGAGAGCACTGAGAGTGGAGCTTGCCATGCAGACCAGTCAGTTCCCTACCTGCCTTTCTTCCTGACCTCTTTGCACTGTACCTGATGCACTTTATATAGTGTTTGGTGTAATTTGATGTTCTTAACCTGGAATTGTAGGGATCTTTCTTGTACCAGCAGAACTGGAATTTTGACCCCGATTAATTACATTGTGTCATAAATAATGCAATTATCAAGGGGCTTTGAATTTTTGAGCAGGAAAAAGGGATTGAATACTGCCAGTTTAAGATAATTTCTCTGTTACTGACCAAGGTTTGTTTACAACTAAAACAAAAATAAAGTATTATGACTGTTAATGTATTTTCAGTTTATTTTTTTATCTCAGCAGAGCTAGGGTTCTCTTTCTAGACCTGCACTTTGCTTTTGGCTATGCTTAGTGGAGTAGTTAGAAGCGGGGGTAATTGTTCTGTCATGCCAAATGTATGTGTTACTGAGTATCCTCAATATTTAGATCAACTGGAATGTCACATCTTTAGAAGTCCCCCCCAGCAGCTAGGTAGCCTAGGTAGTTCAGCCTCATGCGTGTACTCAGTAATCCTCTTCAGGGAGCTTTGCAAGTTAATCTAACTCTCCCTTACAAGCCTCCCTTTGAGACAGCTAAATGAGCTTTAGTTTCCTCATTTTTTAGAGATCAGCGGAGAAGTATAAATTACTTGCTCAAGGTCAAAGAGAGTGGATGCATGTCTATGGAAATGTTTATTTAATATGTCTTATGTTAAATCTACAATTAGACTTTTTGAGAAGTGCATTGACCTGCAAGAGCAAAAACATTTAACACCAGAGACACTTTTCTGCTTTTTTAAAAAATTGTTTCTCTTGCTCCTGAAACCACTTTCAAGATCAGAGAATGACACACAGAAAGCAAGCCAAGGCTCCAGTGGTAGGTAACATTCTGCTGCTACATTATAGTTGTGGATTTAGCTTCATTATTGGGATGCAGCATAAAGAGGGATGAGGGGAAAAAAGTAGAGTGCCAGGGAGAAACACAAAGGAACTTTTTAAAATGCTACCTGGACTGAATTCTCTACATTAGTGAGGCAGGTGCAGATAACAGCAACACCAAGTAAACTGATTCAGCATTTCTGAAAGAAGATAGGGGGTCCTGTTGTAAAAGGAAAATGGTTTTATTTAGTATTGCTCAGAGGTAGCACAGGACTGGTCTGCATAGACAGCATCCAGACAGGAAGAATTAAAATTAGCATTGGTTTTCCAAAACTGGCAGTTGGTCACAGTGGCAGGTTCATATGCAAGTCCAAAAATATTGAGGCGTTTTTTCAGAAGATAATCAGAAGATAATGAGCTGTGGCACTTGGTTTGTGACTGCTTAACTCTTTCAGAAATAATCTCTGGTTACAGATTGCACTCCAGCAATTTGCACTCACGTAGCACTGGGGTTCCAAGGGAGCAGTCCCAGCGCTGTGTGGCCTGAGGCAGCTGCTAGGTAGAAGTGCAAGCTGTGTGGTCCTGCAGGGGCAGGCTGGCAGCCAGGCACTGCCTGCCCCATAGCTGCTGGGCAGACAAACAGAAGGATTTTTGTGCATGTCTTACCTTCCTGTCCTGGAGCCAGCTTGATCATAATACCAAGACAGTCCTGCCTTCTGCTTCAGCTATTTAGCTCTAGGAAGTCTGGTGTCATTTAAAGCTGAGGTCACAGCTGAAGTTGTTTAATATTTTTAACATGGTTGAGATATTCCTTATTCATTCTGCTCTATTTTCTAGGTTCTAAAGTAACTTAAAGTGCAGCTTGGGGGGGTTTACTGTGACAACTTTTACACTGTCTTTGTACAATGCTTCACGAGAGAGATGCTGGTTTTTTTAATAACTTGTCTGTGCACAATTGCAGCCCTCCTGGAGCTTTTAACCTCCTAGTCACCTGCACCAAAACCTGGGTTCTCAGAAGATTTGCCAACCCCCAATTAACCTACTGCAATCAGTGGGTATTAAGGGCCACAATACCTCAGTGGCTAGGGTCCAGCTTCTTACAGAGCATGCAGAGAAAATGATTCCACGTGAAAAACTTTACCTAATGCTTGGCACAAAAAGGCCAGGACCTGTTTCTGTGTGCTAGACAGTATTTGTATTGCGTCACCTTTCCAGAAAATCTAATATCCCAAAGTATTTTTGCTCTGCCAGTTCAAAGGGTAGGAACTGAAAATAATCTCATAGTTTAGAGTCATACTAAACTCATAAGTTTAGAGTCCTACCTTATTACTACTGCTGTTAGGAAAAAAAACAACCAGACTTGATTTAAAGTTACTTCATAATCTAAACCTAAGACTGCAACCTCCCTTTCTATTCTAAAGCCAGAGAACCATAGCCTCAAGCTGCTGTGGGAGATAACAAGCAGGTTGCTCCCTGCATTGGTGCTCTAATTCTCCAGCTAGGAAGAGGGACTGATTGCTTACAAATCTCAATCCTTAAGTGTAATATTCCAGAAATTCAAATTATGTTGTGCCCACAGAGCCATCCTTAGGGCAGCTGAAGTATCAGTGTTGTACTCTTGAGGTCTCTCAGCAGTGCTGTTCCCTGGAGAAGCTTTGCTGGGCCCAGCCAGGGACACTCTTGGTGCAGCTCAGTCCCACTGGATGCCCAGGAGCTCACAGCTCACGCTCCAGAGCTTCTTTGCCGTCTCATCATCCCGACCGCGTGGAGATACGTACGCTGGCTGGCAATCACTGTAAGAAAAAACATTCTTTTGATTCTTTTCAAGTCTAAGATCTCCATCTACATTAGTATACTGAAATGTCTTGTGTTAAGATTAGGGAGTTGTTCTCGATCAGCTTAATTCAAGACTAGTTCAAGAATGGTGGGAGCTATCCAGCAAATGAGCAAGGGTTGGTGCTAAGTCATCATGAGAAAGATTTCTTTCCAACTGGCTAGGGAAGAATCTCTCCCAATGGCACCAAGAACTGGCAAGCAGGTGTAGCTCTATCTGTTGTCTCAACTCTTAAAAGAAACCTCACTAGTGTGCATTCTCATTAAAAAGGCACATAGACTCCAACCAAGCTCTTCAGGAGCACATTTCCTAAAGTCACTGCAAAAAAGTTACTCAAACAACCCTTCATTCTAAACTATTTATCCCACTGTATGCCCAAGAATAACACTGCAATACTCATGTATGGTTACCCCCCTTTCCATTATCATCTGAACTGTGGCTCCTTTCTTCTCAGCTCCTCCAGTCAGAAAGCATTCAGCCTGGAAAAGAGGTCCTGTGTTCTCAACTGTAATGCTGCAATAACTTGGGAGTTTAAGAGCAGAGAAGAAAGGGCATCTTGTAAGGTTTCCATTCAGCTTAGTGTTTATGGATGGAGTCTTTAAGATGCCTGAAATGACTGGTGGACTCCTACCTGTGTCACTGTGGCATGCAAATTTTTTCTTAATGTCTACACTTGTGTTTTATACTCTATGGCCTGGAAAGTGAAAAGGATTCTAGGCTAATCCAGTGTAAATTGTGAATTAGTGTCGAAGCTTCTCATTTCCCACCAGGTCCAAAACTCCCTTTTTTTAATGAGTTTAAATTCTATCAGTTTTCTGTACTTTGGGATGCTACATTTTTATCCCAAGACAGGCAGTCAGGGAAGACTTAAGATGTCTATTTATATATTCAGGTCTGATTAAGATGGTACTAACTCCCAAATGAAGATCAGGCAATGTCATTACAGAGACTAATCTGGTCACAAATCACAAGAACGCTCTGTAAAGACACAATGGCTCCAACAGCATCCATGTGAGGGAGGAGAAAAAAAACCCCATGACTTTTCATATTTGTTCCCAAAAAACAGTATTGTTACAGTGCTCTACGCGCAATGGGAAGCTGGCAGACATATCTGTGGGAATCTGTTTGAATAGCAGTCTTCAAATATAGAATGATGATGACCTGAAACTGCTCTGGGCTGTGGTTTTTGATGATGGGAAAAGGAGAACAATGTAGGGTCCTGGAGTAAGTCAAAGAAGTCAAAAAATAACAGGTTTTGTAATGGGAGCTAAACCAGACCATTTCCATGACAGTGTGACAAACAGCCCAGCAATAGTCCCTCCCAGCAGGTGTGTCTATCACACTGGAGGTTAAAGTTATTTGGTCACATGCCAGACTTGAAAATCTCACCTGTCGCTGCAGCTCCATCAGCTCTCCCAGCTCCCTGAGAGCACAGGCCCTTCTGCTCCAGTGGTGTAAAACTACAAAGGGAAATGAATTGTCTTCCCAGAATTGACTGAAGTGACCTAATTAACTACACAGTTCTACTGAAAAGTGATTTTCCCAAGTGTTAGGCAGCATTAGAGCCTGAGCATGTGACAGCCATTCCTGCCCTTCTAGTACATTAATATTTCTAGCACTAAAGGAGATGCTATTGTATGAAGTGTTGTGCAGGTCAGGTGTTTCTTCTAACATGATTGCAACAGACCTTGAAGGGGTAATACTCTATTTGTCACCCTCAGTCTTACCAGACAGCCTCTTACCTGGTCCCTTCTTAATGAACAATGACAGTAAGTCCCATATTCCTCAGCCAACGAAGTTGCCTTCCACAGAGTATCACTTCATCAGCTTGCACCCACCTGAAATACTGTCCTGTCACAGACTCCAACTCCTCAGCTACTGCACAGTAGATACTGGTCTGAGCTCCTTCACAAGGTGTCTTCAAGAAGAAGGAGAATATCTTCCACAGCCAGGTCATTACAAACGAGTGCCGGACCAGGTCCGAATACACAGACCCAGGATGGAGAGCATTTGCTGTGACTTTAGTGCCTGTGGCAAAATAAAGTAGTCCAGGACAAATCTGCATGGATCAAAGTGTCTTGAAAAGAAGGGTAATATACTCCTCAATTCTACCTACAGATAATCAATAACTTAAAGGAGGAGTCCTTTAGGGAGCCTTGGATGCAGAGAATAAGTGAAGTCCTCGTAGTTACTGCATGCAGGATGAGGTGGATACACTTGACCTCTTAGCCAAATCAGTGGTAGTTTGGTACAGGCTCCAAAGAAGGTAAAGGTGTGAGCTGTAAATGAGCCACAACTCCTCTAGGAAACCCATAGAGGCCAGTGAGTATCAGTGCACATGCATTTGGAACACCCATCAGGCAGTTAACACAAGTAGCACATGGCTTTTCCAATACTCTTATCCAGGAACAAGTAAGGTTGTGGATGCACTGAGTCTCATGTACCTTTCGCACTGTATGTAATTTGAATACCAGCCAATCACTCCATTCCATAAATATTACAGCCTAAGTAAGCCTTCTCTGAGCTCTCCCTGCTAGGAGATATGACTGCAGGGTGACAGTCTGCCCTTGAGCTGGCTCACCTCTCAAGGCTGCTTCTCAAAGCAGAGACCTTTTACCAACAGCAAACCTTTGGGTGAGCTCAGCTGAACCTCAGCTCAAACTGCAACTGGACTGCACAGCAGGTAACTCCCCTGGAGCAGAGATGCCGCTCAGCATTTGAGATTTCTTACCTGAGACTAAGAGCCTTCCTTAAGAAGGGCAGAGAGGTCCTTTGCTTGCAACAAATCCTTGGTAAGTGACTGATTGCTGAATTAATACTGAGGAAACATTACTAGTCCATGTAGCTACTCAATAATAATTATTGTAAACTTTGTATAGATAACTCCATTACTTGTCTTAGACTTGTAATTCCATTACAAGTCTCAGACTTGGACGATATAAATCGTCCAAGTCTGAGACTAAAACTGGACCTAGGCTCCTTAAGGAGTTCAGAAAGCACGGGGCTCCATGCTGAGCCTCGTGATTCAACCGGAGGGTCTTCCTTACACAATGAGTTTCCAGTCCTGTGTGAATCATTCTAACTTAATTCTAAATCAGTTTTCCTTTGTGTGCGTCTTCCATGTAAGTAACAGAGTGACTTTGCCATCATACTTTGTTAAGTCAGCCTTTTATGACATCAGGTTAAAAAACACTTTTGCTAATACCTTTAAAGGTGATTCTTGAAGCAGTTTAAATCATTCATCCATGGCACTGGAGCATCCCCTGCTCCCTTCTAAACACAGGAGTCATTATGTGCCTTCTGCAAAACAAAGTGCTAGAGGGCCTGAGTGCTAAACCAGCAGCAGTTTCCAGCAGGCTTTTGAGAACACCTGCCTCTTTTGACTTACTCTAATAGTAATTTCCTGGGGAAGACACTGCTTCTGTTGTAGTAAATAACAGTTTATGAACAGGACTGAATGACATGACTGTGACAGATGTTGTGACTTAAAAGGTACTGTCTAATCTTATGCTTGTTCTACAGGCCACCAACCTTTAAGGCAGCTGAGTGTGCATTAGCTTTTCTGTTGGAGACTGCAGTTGTGGCTCTGTTTCCAGCTTCCACACACATACCACAACTGTCTCCGTGGATGCAGCTAGTATTTGACAAGCACCACAGAAAAATGAGATAAATTCAACTGTGCCAAGCTACTGAACTCCTCCTCTACCCTGTTGTTGTAAAGACAATCTGTGTTACAAGTCTCCTGGTTCCACAAACAGGAGCTATTTTCTTCCTGCAAAGAGCTCTCAGTGACATTTGCCTCAAACCATCCAATTTCTGCATAGACTATTTGCAGCCCTTTCTTCAACCCACCCTCCCCATCCACGGTGCTCAGAAAGCCAAGCAGACAAATGCCCCTCCTGCCTCTGGAACTTGCCTTGCAGGCGCCTGGCCAGCTCCCGGGTGAAGAGCACGTTGGCCAGTTTGCTGTGGCAGTAGGCAAGGCCGCGGTTGTAGCTCTTCTCCCCATGCAGGTCATGGAAGCGGATTCGGCCGCCGTGGTGAGCCAGTGAGGACACGTTCACGATGCGGGCGGGGGCACACTGCTTCAGGCGCTCCAGCAACAGGAAGGTCAAGAGAAAATGACCTAGGGGGGAGATGAAAGGTCATCCTTCTAGGAAGGGCTCCCCTGCTTGCTTATATGTGGTATCTTACTGCTGCCCTCATTTCAAGTCCAAGAAAAAGAAAATTTCTGTTAAATTCCCCTGAATTAACATCTACACTTTTTTGGGGCCTTCAAGTTCTGCTCCTCATCTTCAAAAAGCTGGAGCTGTCATACATTTCAAAATGTCCCAGGTGACACGTACAGATACTTAAACTGGATCCACAATACACAAATACACCAGATTGCATCTCCAGAACTCTTGACTCTAGCCCTCCATCCTTCCTGTAAAAAGAAGGATAAGAGAAAATCTGAAAGCAGGATTTTCCTTTGGCATTTTGCAACAGGTGTCCATTTTAGAAGAAGATGATCTTTAAAGGCAGTTCCAACCCAAACCATTTGACAATTCTGATTCCATACTGAGTGTAAACATGCTTCCACTGGCCTTACCAAGATGATTGACTCCCAGCTGCATCTCAAAGCCATCAGCAGTCTTGGAGTAAGGGCATAACATTACCCCAGCATTATTAATGAGAATATGGAGTTCCTTCTCCTCTGTAAGAAACAGCAGACAAACAAGGAAACAGAGAATGCAGACAAGAAAATAGCACAAGTCACCCCTTGCTGTCTGACTTGCAGCCACATCACATTAAAGAAAGGATATGTGTCCTACCACAAACTAGCGCATGGCCTCTGACCAGCCCCGGCTATGAGCCACAGTACCCAAGAGGTACAGAGACAAGCAGGGCAGGGATTTGGCAATGGTTAGAAGGACAGACAGCAGTCCTTGGCAAAATATTCTCACTAAAAAGAAGAATCTAGAGACTACCTGCTAGAAATCTCTCAGCAAACTCCCGGATGGACTTCGTATCAGCCAAATCCAATTTTTTCGCAATGACTTCCTGGTTCCCTGTCTCATCTCGGATTTCACTGGCTGCAGCTTCTGCCTTTGCTGTGTCTCTGCAGGCAATAATTACCCTTGCACCTGCAAGGAGGGGAGGGGGGAACAACAGGAACAAGAACTGAGATCACCGGAGCACACTGGATGATCAAGGCTATGACAAGCAGGCTGATCATGCCCAGCAATTACAAACAATGTATCGTTTCTTTAGGGAACTAGCATCAGTCAGGGGGGTGGCTGGAAGAGACAAAGCCTTTCCCACTCAAGTGTGAATTACAGTCCTGCTGAAAGATGATTTCAGACCAGGCAAATTCACATCTTAAGTGCCTCTGTCCATGTTCTCCTAGGTCAGGAGGGCATACAACAACACTGGTATAATAGGGTTGTTATCTGCCTCTATAATGGGAACATCAAGCCAGAAGCACACAAAGGTGATGGATTCCAGCCAGACTAATTTCTAAATGGATTGTGAACAGGTAGTTTAATCTTCTTACCAGTTAACCAAATAACATTTACATCAAATTAGCCTGAAACGTAACTAAAGCACACAGTAGTGAACTTATGACGTTTCCCAACTTCATACAAGCAGAGTCCAGGAATTTCCCCAGTCCTCTCAAATCAGTTGCAATGCAACACATTTTCATGTCTCCAGAGCACATTTTTGGAGTGCAAGCAATGAAAACAGCTGAGGAACTGGGAACTTGGACCTCAGTGGTTACAGTCTCTGAAGGAACAGCACTTGGGCTCATCTGCAGTAACTCTGGAATCCAGTTTAGTTCAATATAAGCCTACAACACGTCTTCCTTAGGACCAGAAAAGGGGCTACAGACACAAGGCACAGCCACTCCGGGCGCAGAGGGACGCCTGCACTTGCCTCTTCGCGCGAGGTCTCTGGCGGTCTCCTTCCCGATGCCTGTGTTGGCTCCTGTGATTATCACCACCTTCCCCTCCAGCCTTGCTGTCGACTTACACCGTCCTCCAGCGACATACCGCCTGCAAGAGGGGAGGCACTAGTCACTTCTGCCTCCTTAGCGGGCCCCGTCCGGGGCTGAGCACCCAGAACTTGGGGGTTCGCATCGACACTCGGGCTCACCGCTGCGCCCTGGGCCCCAGGGAGTCGCGGGCGCCCTCACCTGAAGCGGCTGGTCACGACCCTGTCGCGACCGGGACACCGGCACCGCGCCCCCCAATCACCCGCGCTTTCCCGAGCGCGGCCCCGCCCCCGGGCCCCGCTCCGTCCATGCGTCAAGTGGGGCCACGGCTCCCATTGGCTGCTGCCGCGCGCCCCGGGACCTTGCGGCCAATGGGCTACGCCGCCGCGCCCTGAGGAGAACGCGGGCCCCGCCCCCTGCCGCGCCTCCGCGAGCGCGCCGGTGCCGGGACGGAGCCCGGGGAACGCGGCGGGCGGCGCCGGGGCTGAGCGAGCCCCGCAGCGCGGCAGTGTCACCGGGGGACGGAGCTGGGCAGGCCGGAATAGCTCCGACCCCAGCGCGGGCTGCAGAACGGGATTCCCGCTGTTCGCGCTCCCGCCACACGCCCACAGACACACACGGGCGCTGCTCTGCAGGGCTGAACGTACGCGAAGGGTAGGGGCTGCGCTCGGTAGGACGCACCTGATGTAGGGCGCTGCCACGAAAAGAAAGACGGGGACGGAGACGGCGGCGCCCAGCGCGGCTTCCCAGCAGTTGAGCATCGCTGCCGCCAGCTACCCACGCACCGCCGGCGCACGGCTCCCGGCAGCCCCCGCCCGCCCCTTTGGATCCGCCTTCGCCCCTCCCGCCTTGGCCTCGCCCACAGCCGCAGCGCCACACCTCCACCGCCGGGGGACCTGCGCCCGCGGCCCGCTGCTTTTTACTCCGGCCTGGGTCCCTCGAAACATTCTGAAACGCGCTCCTCAATTAAGGAGCCGAGAAATGTCGGCAGAGACAGCGCAGCGGCGGCTGTCGGCAGTGGCGTTTGAAACACATTTTTACGACTCCACGCTGAGTTTCATGTCAGTAACCCTGGCAAGAGGCATGCAACCATGTACACGTGGGCAGGCGCCCAGGCCTGGGAGCAGCGCGGCGGCGGCGGGTCGGGCCGGTACCGGGGAGCCGCGGGGTCGCACCGGCGCTGCCGGCCCGGGGCGCTCCGTGGCGGCGGCGGACGAGCGCCCTCGCGCGGAGCGGGCGCGGCCGCCTGGCCGGGACTACAGCTCCCAGCAGGCAGTGCGCGAGGCGGCCCCGGCGGCGGAAGCGCCGGGAGGGGCAGGGCCGGGGGCGCGGGGGCTGTGGGACCATGGCGGGCCGAGGATCCGCGTCCTCGGAGCACCTGGAGCGGCTGCACGAGATCTTCCGCGGGCTGCACGGAGACCTGCGGGCCGTCCCCGAGCGGCTGCGGGGCAGCGCGGCCGGTGAGGCGGGGAGGGGGAGGGAACGTCCCTCGGGGCACGGGCGGGGCCGCGGTCCCTCCGGCCGGGGCTGCCCCGCCGGCTGCGGGGCCGTGGCAGGAGTGCTGGGGTGCTTTCGTTAGCCAGGCGTGCTCGAGCGGCTGGGACGGCAGCGTCCCTTCAAGGCTTTGTGGGGGGGCTTTGCAGCTCTGGGGACTGGGGACGTCGCTCTGGTCGGCGCTTGCAGGGAGGAGGCGGGTGGCTCTGCCGGGTGGTGTTTTCAGCCGCTGCCGGGTCCCGGTGGCCTTGCAGGTGTGTGGCTTCACTCCCCTGGAGCTCCTCTGCTCTGGAAAATTTCATCTCCGCTGGCAAGCAGTGCCGTGCTAGGTTCACAGCATCAGTGTCTGAGGAGGAGTTGTTATTTGGATGCTCTTTCACGCTGTTTCTATTTGAGCTGGAGAACAGGAGCTCAGGGGTGACCTCCTCGCTCTCCACGACCACCGGAAAGGAGGCGCAGCCAGGCGCGGGCCGGCCTCTTCTCCCGGGCAACCAGCGACAGGACAAGAGTCTGTCAGTCTGTCAGTCTGTCAGTCTTAAGCTGCACCACGAGGAGTTAAAGTTGGACGTTAGGAAGAATTTCTTTGCAAAAAGAGTGATTAGACAGTGGAATGAGCTGCCCAGAGAGTTGGTGGAGTCACCCTCCATGGAGGTGTTTAAGGAAGGACTGGATGTGGCGCTCAGTGCCAAGGCCTAGTTGACAAGGTGATGTTAGGCCAGGTTGGACTTCATGACTGCAAAGGTCTTTTCCAGCCTAATTGATTCAGTGGTTCTGTAAAAACTGCAGTGTTTTGAGGGTTTGGGGTTCTTGTCCCCCCTTTTCTTAATTTGCTATGTTGGATTCACATTTAAAATCTCATTGGCAGAAATAAAAGCAGTTTTTATTGTCAGAACTCCTCAGAAGCATCTGCAGATTTGTTGGAAATGTTTGCACTTTAAATGACTGTTTCAAAAGTCTGGTTTGTGCACTATGTACTCACGAAATAGAGAAAACCTATCATTCTAGCCACACTAAGTTGTATTAGAAGCACAGCCTGGTTTTACAGATATTCTTTATACCACACCAGTGGGTAAAATGCTCTGACAGAACACTCCTCTGTAAGGATCTGTGTTCTGATTCGGTCCTTGATACTTGGCAATGTTCTGAGAACCAGAAAGGGAAGCAATGCCACAAGGAGAATTTTGCCAGTGTGACTGAAAGCCTCTGATTGAAGCCTTCCCATGAGAAATGTAATCTACAATCCACAGCTGTCATGAGCTGCTGCAGTTCAGCTCAGGTTTTGTACCCCAGTGATGGGCAAGGGCTGTCAGCCATGCTCTGCTGTAGTGTTCCTTCTCCCACAGTTGATCAGTTTTGTGTAAAGTCATAAAGACAATTTGTTCAGAATATACCAGTCTGCACTGGATAACACAGAGCATGAAACACTTTAGTTCCCGTTTTTTTACCCAGCTTTCTGTTTAATAATGAGTCAAATTCAGGGTCACAGTCCTTGTCATCAGCATTTCCAGGAAGTTTGGTACAAGAAAGGAGTTGAAACCCACAAATGACAACTTGCAAACCTGACTTAATTTCAGTAGTGGTCAACAAGGATAAAAAACTTAAAAGAAGCAATACCTTTTCTGGTAGAAATCCTTATTTTCCTATAGAAATGAGCATGATCAGTTTCTTGGTGAAGTAAAACTTGGTCAGGTCTCCTTGACACTGTCATGAGCAATGAAGTCTAAGCTATGGGCTTAAATAGAGTATTTGGAGGCAGCTGTTTTTGCAATACCTGGGATTTTTTTTCAATAGATTGCAAATAATTGCAAGTTGAATTTGCTAAATAATTGCAAGTTGAATTTGCTAAAGAATTTTAATACAACTGTTCTTTAATTTTAATTTTAATTTTTTTTTGCTGCAAGAATCCTGACTCTATTTTTTGAAAGTGTTTCTAAGAGAGTTTAATATTTAGGAATTTGCCTGTCTGGTAGAGTCATTCCACTCTCCTAATGTTCTTTGTTTGCTTCTTGTACTTAGGAGGAGGGGAATTTATATTTACTTTTTGAGTTGTCTGATCCTGAAATATTCAGGAGGTGATAAAAGAGACTCTTTTAAGACAATTCACGTGCTCCAAAAGCAACACAAAACCTGTAGTCCTTGGGACGTCTTTGAGGGGAAGAAGCTTGGAAATGCTGTTTCACTCTTTATAAACAAGATGACAAAGGGGAAACAGCCTGGATACGTTTCAAATCATGTATTTTCCTCTACATGAATTCAGTGATCTGTACTTTCCAACTGAATCTCTTTCTAACTGATTGGAAATAAATCAGTTAAATGTTGATGAGCATGTGGGTAATGCTGCTGTGGCACAGGCACTGCTGCAACATTTTAGAGTTCTGTCCTTGTGCTTTGAGTTTTGGTTCAATGCCGAGCGACGCCAGGTGAACTTCTCGGTGTATTTTGGTGTTTCTGGATTCCAGCCACATCCAGTAGAACGTTTTCAAGCTACACTGGTGGATTTCTTGTTGGCCTGTAGACAAAAAGTTCTCAAGCTATTGCTGCTTGGCTTACCTAAACCATTCCATGATTCTATGCCTTTTGGAAGGTGGCATTTCTTTGGCTGCAAGCTCATAAGTGCAGCCTCTGATTAGTCTGCACAGGAGAAACAAAGCAGGGAAATGCTGCTTTTCCAGATCTGTGATGGGTTTCCATGACTTTGAAACAGCAAAGTGGGTTTAAGAGGGCGCTGCTTGAATCAAATTAGTGAAATGACTTGGATGAAACAAATTACTGACTTCCAAAGGCTGTTTTTTCCACAGTTCATGTCCCCACATTCACTTGTAACCCAGCTACACAAACAGTGCATCAGCACAAATGTATGTGGTGGCAAATCATGGAGGAGGTTAAGGAGAGTGTATTTAAGAACCTCTTAAGTCAGCATTTCCTCCTGAATAAATTGGGATGTGAAACAGCATTTCCTGATATGAGCTGATGTGTAATATATTAACAGTCATCATGTAGCTTAGTCTGTAATAATTCTGTGTGCTACATGAGACCACAGCTACTTCTTTAGGAGATGGGTTTTAGTTCTGTCTCTACAGTTGAAATTCTGGGCTTAATCTGAATTTGAGCTGAGAAGGAAAGCCTACAGTTTAGGTGTGTTGTATATGTGAGAGGAGCTCTATACCAGTGTTCTGAACATGCCAAATTTTTCTTATCTTCTGTTGAGATCTCAGTGGTTTAAAAGCTACAACTTTTGCAGAGGACTGTGCTTATCAAAGGGCATTATCAAGTGAGTTTTTTTACTGCAATGATGCTTTTATAATGTTGTGTGTAATTTTGTCTTTAATCAAGTTGGAGGAGTTTTGCCAAGATGGCAGTCTACATTTTCTGCTGCCTAGAATTTTGTTTAAGACTGAATAATACTCTTTGGAGAGAGGTGAATTAAGCTAGGTGCATAGTTACCAGATTTCTGATAGAATTTGGTTTTGTTTGCAGTACTCTACAACAGTCCTCTGGTGTTCATCTTCAGTGCTTTTGCAAAAGATTACAGAACATGTGTTTTTGCTCAATTGAGATAAGGAAAGTTTTGGATTTAGACTTTCATTGGTGGCGGGTGTTAGAGAGATATGATAGTTTTTTAACACTTGAAAAATAACATGCCTTAAGATTTTGTTTCAAATAGAGTAAGAGCAGTGAAACCCATTCTTTGGTCTCCAAAGCCCTAGGTACACAGATCTGGGTAAATTGCTGCCTCAGACAACTGAAATGTCTAGTGTTGTTGGCTGATTCATGTCATTCCACAAGAGGAAAGTGTTTGGGTTTTATTCTGTGAACCTGAGGTGATACCTTGGTGGCATCTTTTATCTCAGAGAACACTGGAATGCTTATCCTGTGTACTTAGGTACTTTATGACCACAGGAATGCAAAGTGCCAGATCTGGCAGGACCTTCAGGTCTCTCTTGAGAATGTAGATTGACCTGATGTTTTGTTCAAATCCAAATTATAGTTTCAGTCTCCAGTAATCTTGGCAAGTGTTTGAAAAAATAAGAAATGTATTTATGAGCTCTTTACCAATGTATCTTCTTTGCTGTTCTTTCATACTAAATGTTTTTCAAGGTGCAATTCTGTCAGTGGACATTGAAGGACAATGGGTCAGAAAAATATTTCAACAATTACTTCTTTTGTCTACCAGAGGCAGTGTTCAGCATTTGGAAGAGAGATTTCTGCTGTCTTGAAAAGTGATTTCTGCTCTCTTGCCCCAGTCCCATCTGAAAAGTTGTCATAAGAACAAGCTGTGCCCATTTGAGATAAATTTGACCTGGTGCTTTGCAGCCAGCTTCCTTGTCTGTGGCAGCTCCCTTGTTTTTCATGGATTGAGTTGGAGTTCTGTTGGCATTTCTCTGTAGTTTATCTGACATACTGCTTTTACTTTCCCAGAGGAGAAGAAGAAACTGGTTCGAGAATTCGATGAGAAGCAGCGTGAAGCCAACGAGACGGTGAGTGTGAGGCTTCCGGCCTTCCTGATGGCTGGAAGACTGCTGCCTTAAAAAGGACAGCACTTAAAAATGTTACTTTTTTATGGATCCTATTCTGGCAGGCAGGAGTTTAAATTTTTTACTGTTTGATGATTGATCTGATAGGTGTGCCTGTGTTTGTTAAGACCGTTGTGTATACTTATATGCATACATAAATATAGACACATATTCTTACATGTTTTTTGAGGGATTTTTGAAGGCTCAGTTTTGATAACTGCTTTCACTTTGTTGAAAAAGTAGAGCAGTGGAGGTACAGTTAAAATTGTTAGAGGTTTTAGGGCAGGCATTTAGACAATCTGCTGCCTGGGGTTTTTTATTGCCCTACTGTCTTTTTTCATGTCGGCCTGCTAAGCCTTTTCAGGTCTTAGCCTGCCTGATCTTTCTGTAGTAGTCTAAGGGCTTGCTGGACAGCAGGTGATATGGAACACCAAAAAAGCCATGTGACTTGTCTTTTAAAACAAGACATTATGAATTAAGCTTTCTTTTCATACTTCACTGTGCAGTTTGTTAGGTTTTGTTTTAGTCACAGCTGAACATGATACTTTATTCCCCTAACTTACTGGGGTTTATTGGCTGGCACCTCTAGGTGATGTATGAAATGTGGAGCTCCAGCTGTGAGACCTCATGTTTGCATACAGCTTTAAGCATTTTGAATTTGTTACAACTGTCACCAGAAGTTGATGTGAAAATTCATGCATCCAGAATCTCGGGGCTTGCAGATTGTAACTCCAGTTGCCAAGTCTGGATGTTCAGAGCATGAATTTAGTGCTGGGCCTACCCATGCAATAGATCTGGATGAGGAGATGGCTGAGGTGCTCAGCATCTTGTTTACCTCAGTCTTCAATGGTAACCTCTTTTCCCACATCTCTTGGGTTAGTGGACTGCCATGCCAGGACCGTGGGAGCAAATTTCCTCCTTTAGGGGATGACCAGGTTCATAAGCACATGAGAAACCTGAACATACTATATCTATGGGACCTGATGAGATACTTCCCAGAGTCCTGAGGGAATTGGCTGATGTAGTCGCTAAGCTACTGTCCGTGGCATTTGAAAAAGTCAAAGCAGTCAGGTGGAGTCCCAGGTGATGCTCCACCAGGGTGATGTCCCTGGATGTCCTATCCCTGGAAGTATTCAAGGACAGTATTCAACCTGGTCTAGTGGAAGGTGTCCTTACCCATGGCAGGAGTGTTGGAACGAGATGGTCTTTAAGGTCTCTTCCAACCCAAACCATCCTATGATTCTGTCTCTGTTGCACAGATGTAATAGAAAGCTGATACCCATCCTATAAAAGCTTAAACTGTAAGAAAGTGAGAATTGCAAATTTTGAAATTTAGAGTGATATTTTAGGGAAAGAAAATCAAGCATTTAAGCTTGGGATTTTTTCTTTAATAGCAGAATTGTGTATCTGAAAATACACATGGGCTCAACAGCACTGGGCAGCATGGTGTACTCAATACTAGATGGGTGTGGGGTTTAGGGGTTTCCCCCTCAGCCAGTCCAACACAAACATGCGAATCCTTTCATCTGAGGTACTGAGTTTTGAGTATGGCTGCTGCTAAGAATGGACTTGGTGCTTTAAAGAATGAACATCTTTTGTTTGCTTTCTTTTGTTGAAGCTGCGGGAAATGGAGGAAGAGCTGAAGTACGCTCCTGTGCCTTTCCGCAACCAAATGATGAGCAAGATCCGAGCCTACAGAAGAGACCTGTCCATGTTCCAGAGGGAGATGAGAAGCACAGATTTGGGGTTGGGCCGTGGAAACCAAGGCGATACAAAATATGGAATCTTTGCCACAGAAAATGAACAGAGTGTAAGGATTAGATGTAAATTTTATCTAACTGTGCTGTGGTCATGCAAGAGCATTATCACAGATGCATTGTTTACATGTTTCTACTTTGAGCCCCCTCTGTGCTTTTATAAGTCCCTGTATATCTCTCTGCATGTAACATGAATATCTCAGGGAAAAGAAAGAACACCTGGAACTCAGAGCTTTTCTGTTCTAAAACAAAGATGGGGATGTAACCAAAATGGAACTCATTGAAAGACATGTGGTTAGTAATTTGTGCAACATTGTGTACTGAAACTCTTTGTTTAATTGTTCCACAGGTCTCCCTTCCTAGAGAAGGGAAAACACAGAAGTGATGCTACTTAATGAAAAAAAGGTTAAGTCACCTAGTTCTAATCTCCAAAACTAGCAAAATGTGAATCATGCATTATATAGGTTCTTCGGTAGAATTATCCTTTAAATGATCTTAGTGTAAATAATTTCAAGAAAATATAAGGATTTTTCCTCTAGCACTTTTTTCACTATGGTTTTGCTGCTACAATGCAAAAAGTACACCAATTTCTTGTTTACCAGATAGGCTTAAGAGATATCTGAGCTAGTGAGACTGAATCTCCTTATTGTCTTCAAAGTGCTGTCATCTGTACAGAAAGTTCATGGAGATGGGATTTTCATTTTTTTGCCTTAGATGAGGCCAGTTTTGTGGGGGGGTTCTTTGCTTAGTGTTTCCTTCTGCTGCAGTTTGGGAAATTTTTGCATTTGATTCCCCTTGACTGATTACTCTAAAATCTGAGAGCAGGGTGATAGATTAGACTTTCTGAAGCTTAAGAAAACACTTTATTTTGAGCTACCTTCTGACCCCAAGGTCAGCAAACATTCCTTAGCCTCTACACCAGGCTACTGGCATGAAAAGAGGATCTTTGTTACTTAGCAGTCCATCTGTTAGTGCTGTTTGTTCCTAATCCTTTTGACTGTAAACTCTTAAAGATTTCCGTGGCAACCAACTGTGAAGTCAAAAATAAGGCTGACTTTAGATGTGAATGGAAGTAAAAGTTAGCATCTGGAAAAGAAAGGTACTATTTTCATGTAAATGTTCTTTGATGGAAAAGTAAATTGTAACAAAAGACAGTTTTTGGAACTGTTTTAACTCTTCAGCGCTGTGTCCTTTTTAGAGATTTAACCAGATTTGGTCATAATCTTACAAGGTGAACAAGGCTTGGCCAAAATTAACTGGGCTGCATCAGTTAACATAAGGAATATGTACAGCTAATACAAATGCATGGCCTATGGAGTCACATTCTAACTTTTCAATGTCACAAGCCTAATACTTCTGTCTTTGTGCTTAATAGTTAAGCATCCATTATTTTTCAGACTAACCTGCAGTCCCAGAGGGTGCTGCTGCTCCAGGGCACAGACAGTCTGAACCGAGCCAGCGAGAGCATCGAGCGCTCGCACCGGATCGCTGCCGAAACCGACCAGATCGGCACGGATATCATCGAGGAGCTCGGGGAGCAGCGGGAGCAGCTGGAGCGCACCAAGAGCAGGGTGAGCAGGAAACTGGGCATTGCTTTGAAACAGTCTGCTCTTACTTAGTGGGAACTCTATGCCACTAATTACTCTCAGGGACCTTCCAAGGCATAGTCATCTGATTGGATAGCTCTGCAGACCAAATTCAGTCTGCCACATTTCTATTTGTTCTCATAAAAGACAAATAATTGCTGTAGAAGGGTCCAAAGCACGGTGGTAAAATGTCTGCTGCTGTGTGTCCAGAATGGGAGATTAGACCTATAGATTTGCTAGAAAAAATAGCATTACTGAAAGAGTTGCAGATTAGGAGTTGCCTTGTGACTAGATTACTAGTTAAAGTTAAAATTTTGGAAGCAGTTAGCAAGTTTTGGAACGAAATTAAATTTAGTAGAAGAGTAATTACTTAATTACTAGCTTTCCAATATTTGCAGGGAGGGAGAAAATGTCAGACAATTCCTCATCCTTGGTTCAAGAAGCTCTGCTTCTGGTGTGAAAGCTTCAAAAACTAGTTCACTTGTTTTGTTTACACACATATGCAAAACTGACAATTTGATTTTTGAACTAACAAATTGATGGGATTTTCTGTGTGTGCAAGGGATCCTGAGTGTAAAGCTTTTAGGTTAATGACTTCAGGGGACACCGAGTTTGGAAAATAAGCCCACTCAGCCAAAACAAAAATCCCTGCTTTTGGGAGTTCTTTCTACCCATTGCAACAAAGACTGTAGCTTTTTCATTTAAGTAGTTCTGTAATTTCAGTCAGAATTTGATTTGTCCTGTTCCAAAATTTGGGTTAGAAAGCAGGAAAGGAAATTGATTTTAACATTTGTAGGTATAGTTTATGTCCTTCAGCTAATAAAAAGTATTACAGTCCTTCAGGCATCACAGTGTCTCAACAGATCATTCATAGAAGCATAGAATTGTTTAGGTTGGAAAAGGCCTCAAAGATTGAGTTCAACTGTTAACCCATCACTGCTGTGTTCATCACTAAACAAGGTCTGTGACTTCTATTGTGAGCCTCTTAGGCAATGAATTGTGGAATTGTGTGAACCACACATTCCAACTGGAAGCAGACTTTCTTCTTAGTTGTTCTTTTATAGTGAAGATTGGAAATCTACTAAGCTCCCAATGGACTTGATAGTTTTTTTCCCCAGCTTTGTCCAGTCTATCTCAGTGCAAAGAAAGATACAAGCAGCTTTGCAGTTGAGGGCAATATGTTAAACTACAGAGGAATTTTGCAGGCAGGTGTCTGTGGTATAAGTGACCTGGCTTACTCTTCACTTCCTTAGGATGTTTGGAAGTGGAATAGTGAAATCTTACCTGGAGACCAGTGGCCATACATCATGAATTGTGTCTGTGAAACAGCAGCTTTTTTAGTTGTTTATAACCTCACTTCATTGCATGTTTCTTAATAGCTGACTGGGTATGCTGGGCAGTTCATTTCTGGGCAATACAAAGCTGAAATGGATTATCCATTAACAGCTCAGAGCTTGTACCCACTGGGTCACTTAGACCTCTGAGTGCAACACAGCTCTTTCTTTGATAGAACTTGAGCAGCATTTCGGACACTTTGATATGCACTGGGGTGAACCCATCAGTATCACTTTCTTCTGGTGTTAACAGAAATTAAACTTAATGAAAGAAGTTAATACCACTTTTCTGATATTTGTATATTAATTAAAGAGGCAGAAAGTGGTCTCAAATTGCATGTCTTTGTATGTATCTAAGGGAAAGTGTACAGAAAAGTCTTAATTTCTCCTTGGAAAAGAGGCAATGCTTCCAGCTGCTGTTGTGGGTAGAAAACAATGCTGTGTCTCAATTTTGAGAGGACTTTGTCATCCTGTTCTGTAATATTGCAGCATTTCAACACCAGCTGTTTTCACATGCATCTTTCCAGAGTTGATGCGTGTTTGTTTAACTGAAAAGTAACTTCTGTCTCTCCTCAGTTGGTGAATACCAGTGAGAACTTAAGCAAGAGTCGCAAGATTCTGCGCTCTATGTCCCGGAGGTGAGTGGTGTACAGGCTGTTGAACAGCACTGACTGTGTGCTGTTTGGTCAGGGTGATGTGGGGTCTTTACCCATCCAAACCATGGTGAGGACAGAAGCAAGTTACAGTGACTTGCTCATGGTGCCTTCAGATGCCCCACATTCAGGTTGGGAAAAGCTGTGCCATAAATCACTGCAGCATTGGGTGAGTTACATGCCTGATGACACAGACTAATCTGTTTGGCCCACACCAATGCCCTAGAGCAGTTAGTCCTAGGCTGGCCCATGAGACACTCTTGAGCTGGACCACGTATGATTTTGATGGCTAAAACCTTGGCTTCTTAAGTGGATTTGCAGTTTAGCTATGTTGTTTAATTAGCCTTAAAAACCCCAGTTCATAGATTGTATTCCCAGCAGGTACTTGTCTCCTCACAACCTTTCCTTTATGCCTATTGCCAAAGGAAGTTGTTGTAACTGTCTAGTTTTCAGTAGTAAAAGTACTTTATTATTTTGAGATTTTACTTTTCCTTCAGCAACATAGTTCCAAGTAAAAGGACCACAAGAGTTTTTTAGCACAGGACTTCAGGTATTGTTTTCCTCTTTGCTTGACTGAAGGAGTAGGCACACATAGAGCAATGATCTGCCTTCTGTGGGACAGGGGAAGAGGAACAGAACTGCTACTGCTGAAATAAGAGATTCAAACAGGATTTCCAGGAAAACATGAGTAGTGAACTATTGAGTTTGGCCCTTTCTGCTTGTTACGAGCTTTTTGAAAAGCACAGTGTGGTCTTGCTGAAACAAGGAAGGGAAGATGGGGATCTGGATCTAGAATATGCTTTCATAAACAAGCTAGAAAAAAACAACTTGGATTTTTATTTTTTAACTCTAGAATAACCACAAATAAGTTGCTGCTGTCAATTATCATCATCCTGGAACTGGCCATCCTAGGAGGTGTGGTCTACTACAAGTTCTTTCGCAAGAAATGAACCTTCATGACCAAGATGAGCTTTTCCACTGATGAGGAATAGGATGGGCTGTCTGCTCCCTTTGACTGTCTGAGGGTTGAACTGAGTCATGAGGCAGCACATTCAACTGTACTGACACTTGAAAGACAGAGAATGGGAGTAAAAAGAAACAGGCTTGAACTACTGGTAAGATTAATAAGAAGGTAATAAATATTTTATTGTCTCATTTTGTATATACTTAACTAACTGAATAAATCTTGCTATGTAATAAAGTAGCCACTGATCAATGGAAAAGCTAGTTTATTTAAAAACTGAGATGTTAACAGTATTTGCCAAGTGTTGACAATCTATCCACTCAAGTGCCTCAGCAGAGCTCTGTAGTGTCCAATATATCCAACATGGGTTCTTAAATCCTCACTTGCTCTTCACTGTCAGATTCATCTGGAGAGCTGGGTGTTGGGAGTTCATCAAAAGCGATGTGTGCTCCTTCCCTTGACTGCCCAAAGCACGTTGCTATCACATTGACTGCAAGGCGAGCAGTTGCTTTCACTGCCTCTTGAGAAGCTCCCAGCAGTGGATTGACTTCAACCAGGTCTACAGCTGAAAGCATTCCTGTGAAAATGGTTTGCAGCTTTGTTACTTTGACAAAGGGTACAGTTTTGTTTGCATTGTAGCAAGTCTGGTATTTGGGTTTGTGACCTGCTCTACCCCTTAGACAAGTAAGATTGGCACTCAAGAGATGAAGTTCATTCTCAGATGCAAATTTGGTTTTAATTTGGTTCTTTCTTACATCGTCACTACCTCACTCACTCGTGCTTTCAGCATTCAGGAAAACGTTTGATGTTCTATACACATTTATGAGAGGAACGTTTTTTCTCCCAGTCCAAAAATGAGGAGTTACAAAATAGTCTCACCTCATATTCTTTTGCCATCTTGTTCATGAATCTATAGACTATTGTCTGGTTGGGATTTTTTAACCTTCTTTTACTTCAAATAATACTGTTTAAACATATTAAATAAAAACTTGATGGTAATAAGATGAAAAGTCTTCATATATTGAATCAACTGTAGTATATTTTATGAAAACTTGATATGTTAGTCTGGAATCCTGTGATGGAACTTCAAACTATTCAAGATTGTTTGCACCCTTCTTTGTATTCCAGATGCCCATTTTCACATCTTGCCTCATGTGTTTAGGATTAGGGAACAGTATTACACATTTTTGACATTAGCTGTTAACATATACTGTGTATTTTCTTTTGCTAAGCTGAAGCTGTTTATGGTTAAGATGCTTCCAACACCAAGGGAATTGCCCAATCACAGGACTTCTTTTTCCCTGACTGAAGGCTGAATTGACTTTGCAGGCACCTTTGCTTTGACTACACTTACTATCTATTTATACCAGAAAAACATAGCCAGTATGAGCTCTGGGTGGTTTGTCCTATCCTCACTTAGCCCCATACTGCTGGTGCTCCTACCTGTGTTGTGTATTTCCTCTGTGATGTACATGCCTTCTCTGTAAGTTAATCCACCTATAACAGGAGTCCCCGTTGCTGGAGCCAGTGAGGGATCAAAAGCATCAATGTCAAAACTCAGGTGAATTGGTCTCTGTCTCCTGCAACAGAATAAAACAAGAAAAGCAATCTTAGAGCCTTACATTTTTTCTATGTGCTGTCTAGGCTAATCAGCAAAGTAGCATCAAGCTCCTTGAACCATGTCTCATATACATTAAAAAAGCATCTACTCAGTGAGGATTTGGTTAAAGATAAGTACTTTAGTTCAAACCATCTTAACTGGTATTTGTCATCTTAGTGGAATGATGTAGAGAAGTGTATGATACAATCCAGCCTTTTCTCCTTTTGTACAGAAAGCCAGGGTGAAGGCTGAAACACTGATGTGCATGGCAGCTAGGATGGAGGAGGCACCGAGCTCAAGGATTTCACTGACAGTTCATCAGGATGAGCATTGTTCAGGTCAATACTTAAAGGCTGTATCCAAACCCTGCCATGTAGCCTAAGTGCTGAAGTAGTAAAGGATAATCTCAAATCTAAAATGTTAGTCACTTACTATATCATCTTTAGCTGATGACAGCTTAATAAACTGAACACTGCTTGTCACTCACATGAATTATTTAAGAGGCAGACTGCATACTTCCAACTACTGCAGATGCTCAGTAAGGAGAAGCATCTGAATTACCATCTTCTTTACTTGGCACAGCTGCAGCTAGGAAGGGTGAGCACACCTTTAGAAAACAGCTGCATGCAGCACAGGTTCTAAAGTGTGGCAGAGGGTTACCCTTTCTAAGTGACCCTCTCCCAGCTCCTAGCATGATTTGCTCCCTGACCTGGTTGCCCAGACTTGAGAAGGGTCACAAAGGTGGCAGTAGTGAACTGCAGTAAGGGAGTGGTTGAAGTGAGCTTTACCAGCTGCACTGGCACTGACAGCCACCATCAGGACATCGTGTGTGAGCAGTCCAAGGAGGAAGCCATCAAAAGCTTCCACTTCCCATACCAATAGCTCATTTCAAATTACTGTCAAGTTGCTGTATGTATTTTTAAAAGTGTATCCTGCACTCTGAGTTGATTCAAACATCTTGTCAAACTGCAAAAAATGCAGATTACTTAACAGAACCAAACAGTATAAAACAGAGCCACAGCTGTAGTGAGTGGTAACCTGTTTTCAGCCATCTGCCAAACACGGTGAAATGGCTCCATTGCTGAGGCTTCCCTACATACTGGACACTGTCACAGTTCTGTACAGCCACCTTACATCAAGTGACTTCAGTAACTTTCAGGAAAGCAGATGTTCAACAAGAGCAGTTTAAATTAGATAATCGTTTGTTACCTGCCCATCAGTCGTTCAAAGGTTCTTTCCATAACTTTCTGAATTCCAAGGCGATCAATATCCCTCATGGAAAAATACTGGATGTCAAAGTTCTTCAAAATATAGCTGTGAAAATATTTTTTTAAACAATCATTATTGGTTTAAGCTGAAATCTAGCAGCTCTTATGGATGTGATTTCAAGCTTATTAATTCAGCCTTTACAAAAATCATTTAATCTAAATCAACTTACTACTCAGCAGGATCCACATCCCTCAAACCAATGTACACAATATCAGATGCTGAAAGGCAGGGCTTTAGCCAGGAAAAGCCAGGAAGTTGTGGTACCTGCAGGCAAAGGTATTAGGTCAGTTTAATGACATATTTATAAAATGCTATTTAATTCTTCCCTGAAAACTTTGTATTGATTTATAGCATCCTTTCTCTCTCTAAATAGAGAAACTTCTTGACTTGATGGTTTGGCTGATGTAATCAGTCCTTCATTCCTGTGTTCAACTGAGGTAAAATGATATGACTTATCTGAGTTGAATGTTAATAGATGAAGTTTTTAACTCTTCTACATTTTCCAGTTTGAAGAGGAGGACTAAAAAGCCTGAATCCACAAACAATAGGTAATTTGCATCAGTGAGTGTAGGGAGGAATGCTAAATAGATACCCAGATGTAGAGCACTTACACAGGGCACTTACTGGTGATGCTCTAACTTACCCAGTACATTATGCTTAGGTGGAAGAATGAAAACCAAGGCAGCTGTATCTTTTTAGGAGAACTACCAAAGTCATGCAAACTTACAAAAACCATATTAAAGATGGATAAATTCAAAGTGGGAAGTTAAAAAAAAGAAAAAATAAAAGAGGGGGGAAAAGCAGGGCAGGAAGTTGGGCCTCTGCAGTGGGCTACATCATGCTGGCTTTTGATGCAGAATTGAAGAGAGTAGGTCTAGGACAGCAACTGAATTATGAGGTCTTTGTTTTTCAGCATTGGAAATTTCATCATGGTATGGAATTATAAAACCTTCCAGTAGTAACACTTACTAATTTTAAGAGTGATATAAATTAACTCAATTTTCTCTTCTTCTCCCAGCTCTGAAAATGGCCACAGCCAACACAGTTGTCAAGTAGCTAGAAGGTTTTGTTTCCCTCTTAGACTTCTCAATTACTAATTATGCTAATTACAATATTGGATGTTTTTAAAGGTGAACACACCCATAGCTATATTTAATTCATTGGGTTAAATGAGCACAGATTATAAAAGGGATAAATGAATTGGAGACCACTACGAAAAATGAATTCAGAAAATTTCAAAAATTAATTACACAAAATTCATCATCACCACATCATAAACTGAGCACAGTAATGACATAATGGCATAACATTGTCAGATACTATCTAGTATGAATGATTCAGTAGATTTAATACTACAATTTCAATTATACCTCTTTCTTTGTAAATAAATAAAATTGAATGTATTAACTGCCTTTGACAGGTTCTTTGCATTGTTCCCATGGGAAAGGAGATGCTGATAGTAAAGCCAGAGGGGCAGGCATTTTCATGGGAAGGTGTTAATAGCAGTTAGTGAGTTTGGATGGTTCCAGGAGCCCTGAAGCAGTCAGGAAAGGAGGATGATGGTTTTTTTTTTTGTCCTATTATTGACTCAGGTGCTGTATTGGATGAGAGTAAGAGGGTGAGTCATTTGCACTTCTGCAGACATAATGGTTTGCTCCAGAGAGTCAGAGGGGTATTAGCCAGACAAACCATTGTCAAAGGCACATCCTGCTACTGCTAAAGAGCTGTTTAAAAATTCATACTTGTAGAAGCCTCGTGGTACCAGCAGGACTGGTGTTAGTTTTCCCCCCTCTACACAGGAATACAATAGGATAAGAAAGCTCCCTGTGTGAGTGCACACACCTGTTTGTGCACCTGCACAACCAGGCCTTGTCTGAGCTGCTTCTGCACAGGCATCCACATTGCTGCAGTTGAGGTGGGCTTGTGACAAGATCCCATAACCAGCACCATGCCTGAGTAGCTGCCATAAGCATAGCCTAATCTTATTCTTTCTTCACTACTGCTGCTTGCAAGAAAGGCCTGCTCCCCCATTGACCCCAGAGAGCTTCAGGTATTCTTTTAGCATGTAAAAAAATCCCAATAATTGTAAAACATTACTGCTTTTCTATGCTGCTCAAGAATTGGAACCCAGCAGACCAATATCTCCTCGTTCCTCAGCTATTACAGAACTTTAGTTTTGTTCTGTTTCCACCAAGCCATAAACTGTTCGCCTTAAGTGAGCGAACAGTTAAATTTTCTCTTTCTCTCATCTCCCTTGAGAAAGTGTGTACAGGTGCCAAAAGGGAAAAAAAAATCACCCCCTTTAACTTATGGGCAAAAAAGTAGAAATACAGTAACTTTTTATATTAACCTTTTCATGTTCAGGGGGCGTTCCAAAAAACCCCATTAGTTTTGCATTACTTTGGGAATTGCAACATGTTTGTAGAGACCACTTAAGAATGACTACAATAAGTAAAGTATGTAAAAGCACTAGATGACTCTATTGACTTGTGGATGGAAATAATTCAAAAGAATTTGCAGGATAAAAAGCAGAAGAACTTTATGGGATGACTGCAGTATTGCCATGCTGTACAGGAACTGATGCAGTGGTATCTTCAGTAGCCATACAGATTTAAACATGCTTGTTCTTGCTTGGAAAGGGTATACTTCCAGCAACACAGCACCCCAAATTGGTCAGAGAAATGAGAAAATTAGGAGTAAATACTAGCAATGCAGAGTGCCAAAATAATGCAGTCAGGTTTTCTGCATCTCCAGCATTCATTCTGAAGATGCAGTTGCTGATCCTGCTCTCACTCTCCAGCCTAAGCTGCAGCAGAAGCAGATTGTATCAGAGTTCCACTGCACAGGTGCTGCAGGTCCCTGCCACAGCCCACAGCTAAGCCAGGCAGGGTACCTCAGCCTTAGACCAACCTACTGTTCAGCATCTTGAGAGCAGCAAAAACGGGCCATGCACATTCCATGTGCCCCAGGAAACAGCTCTTTTTGGTAATTTGACCTCTTTCCAAGAAAAAGGCTCTCTTTAAAAGCTCACTGCAAGCAGTTCCAGCTGTTTTGATTTGTAATATTTACAGTGGAGCCAACACCAGAGCAGCCAGTTAGGAGAGATCATAGAGGAACAGCCCCTGACAGCCCCCAAGGTTGTCAAAACATGGAAGAGCCAAACTAAGCAGAAGCAGCATGTGAGGTATGCAGGAACCAGCTCCTCCTGGAGGTGAGCTCAGCTGGGCTCTCACAGGCTGGGCTCAGGGGAGGTTCCTGCTCAGCCTCAGCAACAACACCCTCAGTGACTCAGGAGCAGCACCAGAGTCAGCTGCTGCGTTCAGCTCACTGTGCAGCCCACGAGGGTGCAAACACAAAGCTTTTTCTCACTGGTGTCTCTAAGAGTGTCTGTATCTGGGTTTACAGGTGTTTGTGGCACTTGTATTTAGATGTGCATGTACATGCATGTGTACACACACAGTAACACATATTTTTCCTTGTACTCTGATAGAAAAGATCTGCATTTGCAGCAGGTAAGAAAGAACCTCACATCAGCAATGGTGCAATGCTCTGAGGTTGCCATGTAGAATAACTACCATCAGGATACTCACTTTATCTTGAAGCTCCCTTAGGAGAAATGAGAGAGGCTGTCCGTGGAGGCTCCCAGACTGAGTTGTGAGAGGTGTGTTGATATCAGCATGTGCATCCACCCAGATCACCCCGAGGTGTGGGCGCTGCCGTGCATGGCCACTGACAGAACCAAGTGCCAGGCTGGAAGTACAGTAACAAAGTCTTTAGTCACCATTCTCCTTCAGAACAACTATAAGGACAAAGGGGAGTCTCTCAGCTTCAGTGTTGTTACATTTTCACACATCAGACATCTGTGACAATAAAGGGAGCATCCCATACAAACTGCATGGCATCATGGCATGCCACTGGTGTGATTCCAGGAGGCCAAGTAACCACAGGGCTACAGTAACAGATAAGCCACAGCTCTCTGCTGTCACCCTTCCCACACACTTAATCTTCACCTGCTCTAGGTCCAAATGCTCCAGAAAATCTAGCCTTTTGCTTTTCTACTCATGACACCTTCCCCCACAATTCCTTCTTACATGCCCTACCATCTTCAACCAATTCTCAGACCAAAGGTTAGTGAAAAAGAGGAAAAAGATTCATGTTGTAAGATCTATTGCAAAATTGTCTGTGTGTAGGCATTACAAAGCTATCCTAGGATGTGATGGGCAAAAGAGACATGTCACTAAACACTGCACAATAAAGAAACTGAGCCGTTCCTCTGAAGGAACCTGATGACACAAACTTTCCCAAAGAGGAAAACTTCAGTTGTGTGTCTACACAACTGATCACAGGCCAGTCTGCAACTAAGCAGTACTGTTTGAGAAGGTCAGGTTCTTGTAGCTGTCTTCTATGTTCCACCCTAAAAGCCCATCCCTAAGGTATTGCCAAGAAATGACCCCCAAGCCGTTCCCCAAGTCCCCTTGTTTTTTAAATTAAATTCTTGCACTCCAAGTGTTGACCAGCAGCATGAACCACTAATTGTTTTTAGGTCAGCTCACCTGTGATCACCTCCCAAAGTCACACACTTGTGTCCAGCAGCTACTGCCCTGCTCACTGCATCAGCCAGCATCTGGGTGGCCAAGCCCACCGAGCGCGGGTACAAAACCAGGTTGTTGTACAGCTCATCGTTGGGAACTTGAGTGAAATTCAAATCTCCAAAGTCATGCACTTGGCATCCTGGGAACACAGCAACAAAAGGAGAGAGGGACTTATTTAAATACCTTCCAGGGTGAGCACGTATGAAAGGAACAGTGGAAAAGGAATGGATCCATTTGACTATTTGCATGGGATGCAACTATCACAGCATTACAAATTAGAAAGTTTAAGACAACATTATCAGCTTAAGCTTAAGACAGCTTTAATTTAGCAATCAGCTATGCCAATCATAAAAAGTCACATAGGAAAAGTTCGAATTTTTAAAAAATTATTTTACGATAAACTCCGACATGAAAAATTATAGTCTGCATTACCATCTTCCTTCCCATTTAGACAGATTGTATACAGCCTCAAATAAGCTCAATGGCCTAAAGATTCTGAGGATTACACATTTCACTAACTATAGCTACAGTTATTTTACATTTTCAAGGTCCCCAAAAATCCTGGCGCAAAACTGCCAAGTAACAAGTAATATAATTTTCTTATAGTACTTCCAGGCAACTCCATTGGAGGATCCACTAGAACTTTATTAGGAGAACCGGTCCATTTTCTCAACACAAGATATTCTAGAAGACATTTTAATTCTGGGACTTTGATCCCAAAACTCTTTGAGATCCTTTCATTGTCAGTTACAGCCTGATTGGCTGTTGAACCTGAGAACATTCTGGGTGTAAAACTCAGCCTTTCCTCTCAGAGGCTCTCAGTTTGAGACAGGCCTCTCACTGCAGGCTCTGATGAAGGCAGTAAAGGCCCCAAGGTATTTACAGCTACAGGAACAGTGGCTTAATAAGACCACCCTGAATACCAGTCATGCCTGTCCCCTCTATTCCTCAGAAACACTAGGCTGTTTGCAGTTCAAAGCATCCAGGCCAGAGGTGACATTTGGCCTTTAGCCAGCCTGTGCTTAATGGGGCAATTTGAAAAATTGCAGGCAAGTCAACATGAAGAAACAGCCTTGGGGCTCTGGGTTCCTGCTTAATTTCCAGTGAGCCATTAGTCGAATGTCTAGGAAGCTGGCTCAGTGAACCTGCTTGGTGGATATTGCATAAAAGCTTACTTGAGAAATACATTACCTCTTTATATTTCAAAAGGAGTTCTGACTGGTGAAATGAAGGAAATTTATTGAGTCACTTGTGCAGATTTTGTGCTGGGAAGTAGGCAAGCATACATTTTAGAGCAGGGACAGAGGTGGGCAGATATTGGGGTATTTAGAAATGAACATGTGAGCTGAGCACAGCTGTTCGAGGAAGGATTGCACAGATGTCCCAGCAACTCTGAGATAACACATTCTCTGCAGTGACTTAAAGCAGTAAGCAGGACTATGACATACCACTGCCAGCTTTTCAGACAGCAGCACAGGGACCCAACTGCTTTTTTTTCCTCCCATAGACAATACCTAATTAAGCAACAGGATGAAGGCTCTGGAATTTTGAGGCCATTTTGTTCAGATTTGAATGTGCTATCTGATCTGTGACCACTACATTTTCTACCCCCTGTTAATTCTAGTGCTGTGCAGAAGCAGAAAAAAGTGAGTTCCAAGACGTTCAGTTTCAATGTTACAAGTTTTTTTTCATTTGCGTCATCCTGCAAGGCTGCTTCTCCCACATATGCACACTGCTACACATTTCCGTATTTCATAGTTTGATGAAAGTACTTGAGCATGCCTGGGAAAAAAGTTTTGGAAATAAGACTTCAGTGGGTATCAAGACCTTTTGGAGAGATTCTTGTACAAGGGAATAATGCCTTTGATCCAATACCTCTGACATGTGTGTGAAATAAATCTGCAGTTGGGAGCCATGTGCAGTGGGTTACACATTGCAGGACAACACATTTTGCAGTGCAATGGAAGAAATTACTACACCTTAGATTTTGTTCTCTCCTACAGGACATACAAGCACATGGCAGTATTTTTACCCATTAAAAGATGAAAAAGAACTTCCTTTAATGCTATCACAAAGCTCCACCTTCAGACCAGTGTAAAACAAAGATCCAACTATGCCATCATTCCTTGCACTGATTCCTTGAAGGAATCAGTTAAAATTCTCCAGGTTATGCTCAAGGCAGGCCACACATGGCAGATTTGAGCAAGTGTGTTTAGAGAAGAAGCAAGTGTTTAGTAGTTTCTACTTTATCCTGCCCACCTCCAGAATCCCACTGCAGGGCAAAAAGACTTGGTTCAGCTTCGGAATAAAAGACCCCATTTGTTTCTTAGGATCACATCAGGTTTATATAGCTTAACACTTTTGTGTTATTATTTTTGTGTTATTGCAGAATTCTGCAATCTTGTCCACTTTTTGAACACATGGTACTCATAATTCCCTCTAATTCTTTTTATAGAAAAGCCTAATGTCTGTTAAAGATGATAGATGTCTTCAGTTTTGGTTACCATCTTCTAAAGTTCAGATAGGGTTCATGAACCTTGTAGCCATTTATTTTCTCAGCTTTGTGCATCCCTTGTCTCTAGGCCACTGCACTTATGTGCTTGCAGAGGACAGCTCAGGTTTCCCAAGGTGACAAGGAATGTTTTCAGCCAGCTATCCAAAGGCTATCTGATTAATCTCAGAAGTACATGCTAATCCAATACTCAAGCATTAATATCTTCTTACTATTATTTCTTTTAATGGTGCCTAGTGTTTTGAAAACTGGGATTAAATGACCTTAGGGCAAAGGGAAAGCTTAGTGAATAGACAGTGCACAGAGAAAGAAATTCACAGCACTTAGAGATATGCCATGTATCCCAAAGTGTGGGAAGTGCATGTGTACACACAGTTTTTCTAATTACCAGATACTAGAGATGAAATCAACATGCACACTTGTCTTAATGGTATTGAACAAAGAAAAACAGTTCAATACATCAATAACTACTTTAATAGTTTGACAACGCTTCTACTTAGAATCTCAGCTATTAGTCTAAAACTTAAAGATCTGAATTGTTTTCCACTTCATCTGCCTGCTTGCACATAGATTTAAGTTTATTTCTTAAATCAAACCTCTCTCAACTACATTATTTGTGCACAGAAATTGCTCAATAGATAGACATGCTGTACTGCTGTGCAGTCTGGGGGATTTTGCTGCTATTTGGTCATTAGTGGAAGATTTTCTAATCTACCTCACCAAGCAATATCCATTTACCTTCTCTGGTAGCTGGGACATTCTTTATTTTATATAGATACTAATATTTTATTTTATATAGATACTAATACTCAGAAACAAAACAGCTTTTTAAATCAGCACCAAAAGTCAACATGAAGAATATATGGAGCTTTTTAAAAGGCAGCAGATTCAAGTTCTGAAAGGTAGAAAAAGCTATGGGCAGATAGAAAGGCCAGCTTCCTTACACTCATTAGAAAGCATAGCATCCACACCACTTGTCAGTGAAACAGGTCAGGTCTAGCCAGGATTAAAGTTCTTTTAAATTGAAACATACCATAAGTACCATACAGTACTTAAGGAGTAAGCAGCACAGACATTTTGCTAGTAATGAAAGAACATAAAACTAAATGTGATCAAAAGTCTTTTGTTCACACTTTCAAGCCTACCAGAAATTACTTTCAAATGAAAAATATATTATGTTTGATTCATTAGTCAATTATCAAGAGTGCAGGAAATTTACAGCAACCATACAAGTCGGCTCCACCAACACTGTGGCTCAAGCAGAGATCCCTTTATGAAATGAGGAAAACAAAGCAGGTCTGAGTAATCTATTTGCGTTACAGAAGACTGAAAGAGATACAAGGGAGATAAAGGTGCCAATTGAGCAGGAGCACACAGTGCAGTTACGTAACTCACACTGCACACGCACAGCAGCCTGTCACAATGCACAACCAGCTCAGGAGTGCAATCCTCAGGGCGTCAATGGCCCCTCTGTCATCAGAGTGCCTGGGGGCACATTTCAGCCAAAAAAATTAATACATTAGCTTGAAGTAGTTTGCACAGTAGGTCATTCCCAGGTTAATTTCTTTTGACCAGAGCAGGTTAGGGAAAGGTCACACAGGCATTCAACCTGCAGACCAGGAAACAGACAGCTGTCATTTATCCAGCCTGCACAGCCAGAATCTTACTTGTATCAGGTAGAACAAAGCTTCATTTTTCCTACTTAGGAGCCTTAGACTTCAAATAAAAAATCTTTAAAAAATAAAAATTTAAAAAAAAAAATCGCACACAGAAAAAAAAATCCCCAAAAACAAAACAAAAAACCCCAAAACACCAACCAACCAAAAAAAAACCCAAAACAACCCTACACCACCAAACAAAGAAACCCCAACAAATTAAGTATATACCTGAGAAAACTGTTCTCTGCTGCATGACTTTTCAAATTAGCTTTATTAGCTGATGTATCACTCATGTTCAACTCAGTGATTCTTATAACTGGGGACATAACATGTCTTTCAGCAAGCTGGATGACACATCTGACATTCACTTCTTATTGTAAGCAAAATACACACAGTAGCCAGCAGTTACTACAGGAATTTCCCTGCACAGATTTAGAGAATTGTCCTCTGTAAAAACAGGCAGTTCATGTCATGTAAAAGTGGCATTTCATTGGAAAACATCTGGGCAGCAGCACAGACAGCCTCCCCCCATCCTCCTCTACTAGGAAATTGCACCAGCAACAGAAGCAGCAAACTTGACAGTAGGAGACTCAGCTCTGCAGGCCCAGGCTATTTGCTGACATTGCCCCATGGCACATTCACATAATAAATAAAACAGCTCTGCAAGGCAGCAAATGGGAATTGGAACAAAAGCACAGGGAACACAGGATAGGACTGATCTCCCAACACTGCTGGTTTACACTGGGCATTTGTGAACTGGACTTAAAAAAAAACCCCAAAACCTAAATTAATGGGAAAAGTAAATCCTCTCCTGGATGAACTACTGTCAAAGGAATCTGGAAACCCTACAGTTACTAAACCTTCTTTCATACTATGTTATTTATAATTTGCTCACATGCAATCATCACTCCTGCAAACTGTTTTCTCAGCTTATAGCACCACTTACTAAACTACCACAAACACATAAAGGTCTTTTAGGAATGACTATTACGAACAATGTTTATGGGCAAACTTAACATTTTACTTCACAGGAATGAATCCAAGTTATCATCCTTCTTTTCAGTATAAACCCATTGGCTTATGGTGGGGACTTTGCAATCCTTTCTCAGAGACGCTGTCAAAATGTTACACAACAGCAAGCAAATTATTCAATTCATTATCACCAATGCATTCTGATGATTTTTTTTAAGGCAGTTTTAACCCTCCAGAATTACCCAGGATGTGTGTATTACAACTACACAGACCAAGTGCATGCTTTCATTTTACATGAATAGGAAATTAGGCTAGCAAGGTTCCCACTGCAAGAGACAGATTTCTGCAGCCTAATTTAATCATGACCTGCTTGCTAGGAACTTCATTACACAGCATCTACTTCTCTTTAAACTGAACAGGTATCTGCTAGAAGAGGTATAGGTATATATAGGTTGGATACACAGTTGATGGCTCAATAGATACCTGTCAGCTCTAAAATTTCACTTCCTAAAAGGCAAGTTCTTGTCTGAGCAATTCCCATCCTTTTATTTGAAATTTTGAAAGGTCTTGTTTAAGACAAAGTTTCTGTAGCTGTAAATATTAAGGAAGGTTCATCTCCTACAAAAGCAACAAGCAAACCCAATTCCAACTGCTGCCCCAAGTCCGTAGTCAAAATGTCCCTTGCATAAAAAGAGCCAAAAATTATTTTTCCAACCCCAAATCAAGTGGCCATCTCTTTCCCTTTGAAAATGGCTTATAGCTTTAATCTCTGATGAAATTCAGTGCAGTTGACCTTGAAAGGTCTTCAAAAACGTCAGTCTGAGGTGTTGGGAAACATTTGCACTGTGGCTTGCATCAGAGAGAAGGGTGCAGCTATTGCATCTGCCACAGCACCACCAAACCCTGCACACATTTTAATTCCTTTCAAATAAACTTAACCCAGACACAGCTCCTGATAACAACAACACAATGGGGCCCTTACAGCCATGAGGATCACAATGCCAAAAGGGCTTTCCTCAACAATGAGCACCTTGTGCTTTAGATTGTTACAAAAGTAAACAGTTACATTACATTCCTTAACCCAGGCAGGTAACACTTGAGAGGAAGGGAGAGTAAAATATATTAGAGATTACTGAAATTCTCTTCCTTCCTCTTAACCAGCTGGGAGAAACTAACATCTGACCACTTCTTCATATACAAATGAAATCTGGTGGGTTGTTGGTGTTTTTTGTTTTTTTTTTTGTATTTAACTTCAGTGCTTCATTCCCTGCTTTTCAGCAGGTGGTGTTATAATAGAAATTTCCACCTTTCATCCAAAACCAGTCCTTCATACCATATTCACGTTAGCATACACCTGCCATAGGTCTCTTGGTCTTGTGAGTCCACAAGACACATGATTAAAGTTTCAAATGAGAAAGCAGTAATAATAGATCATGTGTACTGTAAAGCAGATCTAAATCCAACTCATTACCTAATTTTCCCTCTGTCATCTCCCTTTGTGCATCGCCCCTAGTAACTCCACTCCTTCAACAGAATTAATAGTAAAAAAATAAACCAGAATGTAATCTAAATGTACTCCAATCCAAAGAGAATTATACAGGTGCAGAAATTCAGCTAAGCCATGTATTAAAACTAATTTTATAATATGAAAATATCTAGGATGAAGGGTATCACTATAAATCAAAAAAAAATACAAAATTCCCAAGAGCTCTGTTCATTGGTCCTCCACCCTAGTCTCCCTTTATTTAAAGATCAGCATGAAGTAATTCCGGTTTTTCTGATCTTCACCAGCCTAGCTTTATTTTTAAAGGTATTTAAACTAAGCTGACCCACAGAACAATTACAGTTAAAGCACCAAGTGACATTTACCCCAAATTCACAAAGATTCTTTTAAAGCCAATTTCATAGTATGCACCAGCCAAATGGGAGAGGCAAAAACAAACATCCAATCGATGGATGGCTGACACAAAGCTTTTCATTCCAAAGCAGAGTCTGTGCTCCATCAGCATGGGGAAGGGAAGGGAATATCAGAACCAACTGACTGCAAGGACTGCTCTGACTCTATTTTCAGTGCTGCAATTTTTCTCCAGGCTTCCAACGGTACCTGTAATCATGCAAATATCGAAGGTACAGCACTCAAAAGGATAAACTGCAGCTGCTGAGCAGAGCTGTGCACAGCAGAGCACACTCCCCAGGGGAGCTCATCCTCCCCTGCTCAAGGCAAGACAGCCAGTGAGGTCTGTTGGGAAGACCTAAAAACAGCTTTAGTGGAGGCCTCCTCAAAACAGCTCTCCTCCAAAACCCCAGCAGGGCTCCTTCTGTCTGCCAGCTCATCAGAGCCAGTTCCTGGCTGCCTTTCCGCACAGAGTGGAGCAGCACCTGCCCTTGATGCATTCTGACAAGTGGCATCATTTCAAAGACTCATCGCAAATGCAAGTTACAATCAGCCCCTTTGGCTGTGCTTTGATTTTGGACGAACCACTGGTCTTTGAAGGTAACCAATCATGGCTAATCCACATTTGAGAGGTAAACAAGAATAGCAGAGTCCCATGGATCTTTATCTCTGTATAAATACAAAGAGGTAATTAAGTCTGGTTCCAGAAATAAGTTGCAGTACTACATAAGTATGTTGTACTGATATTATTAAACAGAACTGTTTGGGCATGCTTGTGTCTAAGGAAAAGGAAAGAGAAGAGGACTGCCATTTACCCATTTAGTTTCAGGGAAAAAGGAGGGGGAGAGGGTGTTCCTGGATTTAAAAAATGCATTCCTATTTCTGCTTTGTAGGGAAGAAGAATTAGCTGTTAGTCTGACCTCTTTATGTTATATCCAAACTGATTTTTGGTCCTGAGGATGTTCCTAGCACATGAATACTTAGCTTCACCAGTACTAGCACCAGATGTGATCAGAAATAAAAATAGATGAACAGTAGCATTTCTTACCTCAACAATGCAGAGATTTAACTAAATAGCATGCTGCTTAAATGCCAGCAGTTATTTAGAATTTTGCCTGCTCCCACTTCATCAAGAGCAAAAACATAACTCAAAAGTCAGATCTTGATGTTATCCGTACAACAAATTTAGAGTTTATTGGAATTCTAGAGATTAGAGCTATTTGGCTGTACTAATGCCTTTACAAGTTTAGAATACTGAGTTTTGAAGAGAAACAACTGAGGTAAAAGGTAGTGCAAAACAAAGCTAGAATCCAAGAATTCATTCCTGACAGATCTTGTTTCTAACACGTAAATCCAATTTCAGTCCAAATACAGGTCAAGCAGAATGGTAGAGTTTGTGAAATTCTTCAGGGATACAGGCAGCTTTTTAAACACATGGACTGGATGGACTGATGAACATTATTTTTCCAATAATGCAGCTGCAACTCTTGCCAGTCCAAATCTGCTGAATCCCAGCACCTATACTTATTTATACATAATTGGTGCATAACTAAAAAACTGTTTATCTTCCTTCTAAACTCTTTACTGAAAAAGATTTAGGTGGACAAAAAGGAGAGATATGTAGAAGCAGCTGCCTCATGATTTATTAAGAGTGATACTAACCATATGAGCTATCTTGGTGAAGAAGCAAAGTTGAATTGCTATTTCTGGCAGTAGATGTCAACAGGAGTCCAATCGTTTTGGGCAAAGCAGTAGTGTAACTCCAGAGACACAGAGATTAACAGCTCCACTCCTCTTTTAGAGGAGGTTACTCCTTCCTGAGTCACTACACTGACCTCATGAAACCTATGACTGAAGAATTTTTTCTGGTCCAACAGAAGAATGGTGATATGAACTGCTCATTCTCTCTGATACATGCAGGTACCCTCTGTGTGTAAGCCACCAACTTGTCAAGCCAGCAACTCAGATCCAAACTTTGCTAATCAATTCTACACTAACCCAAATCCAAGCCTGACTAAGCTCAGCAGCCCAGCTGCATGCAGTTCTAAATAAAGACCAAAAAAATTTAATTCAGCAATCAACAACAGTCAACACACAAGAATGAATACTTGGGAAGAAATCTTACACTAAAGTTGTTCCCATGCCAGCAGCAGCACAGATGCCTAAGTCACCTCAAAGGCTACAGTAAGAAACAGTAGCTCTCCATGAAGTATAAAACTGAGTAAGGCCTTTCTCTCCTCAAGTAAGAGGATTGGGCAAAACTCTGGATTCAAGTTTGATCAGATTCTCTGCCTAATCTGCAGCAAACAGGAGAGGCCCAATAAATTCTCACTTTAAAAAACTTTATACTTTGCACCTTCAGTAGCTTATGTATATGCCACCAATCTCCCCCACTCCTAGCCAAAAAAAAGTCCAAAAGCCTCCACATATTGCACCCATTTCTGTTTACTATTAGAGCAATACATAGACCTACATGCTTTACACCCTTTTCTCTCCCATGCCAAGGAGCTGTGGGTCTCTGTTTTTACATGGCACTTTTATTTCTTTGGCAACATGCCCTTTAAGGTGGTAATATTTTAGTTTCCCTTAGGAGAGGAAGCAAAGCCAAAAGACAAACATCTCCAAGGTGAATAAAAATCCCCACAGGCAGAGTAAATTATACTTTAATTCACTCCTGCTAGACTTGCACACCCACTGCTTTTGGCTTGGGACTCCTGCTACAGTAACTCTGAGTACACCCTGAGTTACTACCAACAGGTAACTGTGATCTCTCTGCTCCTGACAAGGGGAAAAAAGTCAAATTGGTGGCTCGGATTCATCTCTGACAGTCTGGTACAGACTAGCAACAACATCTTCCTCTGTGCTCCCTCCTCAGATTTCAGCCTAAGCATAAACAAGCAGTTCACAGGCAGTCATTGATTGAGGCAGCCAATTAGTTATATACCATGTAGGTATGGTCACACAATCTTTCAAGGGAGGGATCCCTCTCCAAAAAAATAAAAATTGGAATAGCAGCTCAGAACACTGCAATAGGACTATGAAAGAACAGAAATTAGGATAGGGTCAAAGGAACAATAAAATTCCACCATCCCCGCCCCCCAAATGCACCAGACAATGAAAGCAAAGTGGAAAACAATGGAAAAAGTGGAAATAAAAGTTTAGTGTTCTCACTCTTTCTGATATGGCTGGAGCACTATCAGCAGAAATCATTAAATAAGGCAGAAAAACATGTGAACAGCCATGTGGGTGCTTCATATTCAAAGTAACGAAAAAACATAGTATATGCATCTTACTACCCAAATGCTGCCTTTTGGAGAACCCTCCAGAGCACCTTCATTTTATACAAGTTGAGTTGAACTTGAATTACAAATGGAAAATGAATAAATCAAAACTTTAAATAAATAAACTTTAACATTTCAGGCAAAGAGAAGAGTCTGATCACCAGAAATCTCTTCCACTTGAAAGACAGTGAGGGCAATTTTCAGAGTTACTGTTAATGCAGACGAATACTGCTTCTTTCCCCCATCTGTACTTCTTTAGATGGCCCAGAATCCAGCCTCACTCTTGTACTGGGAAGCATCATTCCACATTTCATACTTGGTTTCAAACTGGTAATGACAAGGAAAATCAAGTTTATAGCATTCTTTCATATCCAAGCAGGGAATGGGGGCATGTAACAAACACTTTCCATATGCACTCACATACATAGACCCTGTGGTCACAAATGCTTCAGAACTATCCAGTACATGTGAAGAAACCCTGTGTCTTAGGCAAATGATATTTTTTTTTTAAAGGAGAAACCTGGTCTGCTGCAATATAATTTGCCTGTTTCTGGAAAACAATCAAGAATCCATGAAAATTATTAACTCCTATAATAAAACAAATAGACTGTCCAAATTAATCACAATCATACTGTGGCGCCATTCATACTGTGGCCTTCTTAACAGTATGAGCAGAAAATTCATAGTGTTAGAAAGACAGAGAAAGCAGCTAAAGTTTTACTGCCAGTTCAGCATACCACAGGACTCCAAATAATGGCACTATTACAACAGTACTGCAGCCAAAGCTATCCTGGCATCCCAGAGAAGAAAAATAAGCAGCCCACATATAAAAACAATAATTTGTTAAGTTTCCATAAACAACAAATGTGTACAGTACAAAAGGCTACATGGCAGCATCCTCCTACATCCAGCACCCTCCCCTCGAGCAGACTGTCTTGGCACTGCAAACCACTCCTCTGGGCATGCTGGTGACTGTCATCGTTGCAGGATGGGCCCTCACAGCAGAACCTGTTCTTAAAAGGGCTGCAGAGATTGGAGCAGCAATAGACATCAACACCGCCTTAAAAAACAAACCAACCCCACCCTAATGGAAGAACACACCAGCAAGAGGAAACTGCAACTGCAGAAGGAAGAGCCTCTAAAAACTGTAAGGGAACAGCAAGAAGATATCTCCATGTGCATGACTGATGGATCAGTAAACAACCCATAAGAAACTCAGCAGTGAAAGTATTTGTTTAATTTAGTTTATCTTGCTTCATTTCTACCCCCATAACATTTTGATGCTGAATCCAGAAAGGGCTCGAATTTCCCTTTTTTCTACCTTCTACAAGCTCCCTATTGAAGTGAGTTTGTGACAGGCAAATGAGAGGGCTTTTTCTTCTAGTTTTAAATTTTGCTGGGTTTTGTGGGTTTGGGGTTTTCATCAAAGAATTCTTATAAAGTGGAAACATTAGCTCTGAACCACTTGAAAGAGAACCCCAAGCCTTCCAGTATAAAATTCTGTCATTGATACAAAATAATCTGCTGCCTACAGGCTTATTTAGAGTAGCATCCTCCTTTCAAACCTAGCAATTTGTAAGTTTCAAATAAACTTTAGGCTCAGTAACTATTCCAGTACAAAGAAACTCTTTTAGATGCCCTCTTGCACATTTGCTGAGGTTATAGCTCTTGCTCACTGGAATTCAAGTATTGCCAATGACGGCAAGCATCTGTACTTTGCACAAAACAAGCGAGGGAAAGAATATCTACTCATTGGGCTGCCAACTGGGACTTTTCAGCTTGTGAATCATAAGATATGCAGGATATGCCTACAGGGCTGCACAGAACAATTGTTTCTGTTTTGAAGGGTTGTTAAATTCAGAATAAAATTGCTAGAGGGTTATTAGGCAATTATCTATGCATCTAATCCCCACTGACACTAACCACCCAGGGAGCAGATACTGTTACTTTCTGTGGTCCATCCCTGCAATCCATCCTCATCACACCATTTTTAGTTACACTCTTTAGATTAACGATTCTCCAAGACACAGCTCAGCTTTACAAGTGTCTATCCCTTGTGTCCTGTTTCTAGTAACTGTGGAACAGCTTTCTGCAGGTTTCAGCTTGTAGAAGTAATAGATGTGAGAAGCTGAATCACAACTAAGTGCATGGATTTGCTTGCACAAAAAGACCAGAAACAGCCCGTTCACAGGGTAGTATTTGCAAGCGTTTTCAAAGACTTCACACAAGACCTTATACATAAAGCTGAGGACTTCTCCAGAAAATTCTGAATTCCATCACCTAGAAGCAACGAATCTTTTAGGAACAACCTGGTAACGAACACAGAAGGAAAAAAAAAAAGAAAAGGCAAAGCCCATAGTATGTGCTATGCCGAGGATCACAGTTACTTGTCCGGATGCCATAGGCGCACACAGTGATGCAAAGAGCCCGTCGCTTTCCCGGCTCTCCCGGACTCAGCCCGGGAGCAGCACACGCTCCGTGTGCCGGTGCAGCGCTCGCAGTGCGTCCCGCTGTTCCGGGCAGCCCGAGCGCACTGCGGCCGGGGAGCCGGGACCACCGACCGCTCTTTGTTCCGCGACCCCCGCAGGGCCCGTGCGGCTCCTCCCGTGCGGAATGCCACGATCCTCTCCCTGCCGGCACCTCCGCGAGGCGGCGGGCATCGCGGGGCACGGTGCGCTCCGGGAGTGCCGGGAGGCAGGAGCCGTCTCCCCCGCCGCAGCGAGCGGCTGAGTCACGCTGCCCCGAGAGCGAGGGGGCGACGCGGGCAGCCCCGCCGCCACCCCCGCCCGCCCGCCACGCAGTGCTCACCGAGCCCGGCCAGCCGCTCCACCAGCCCCGCGGCGCGGAGGGTAGCGGGGCCGTGGTCCACTCCCCGCCGTTTCTGCGAGACAAAGAGAGGGGAACGCGTCAGACAGCGCTGCCGACAGCCAGGTGCGCAAGCCCCTCCGGGGAGGGGGAGCCGGGCGACGGCGGCACCCGGCGCCCCCCGCGATGCCCACCTGGCCCCTGGCGAGCGGGGCTCCCACCAGCGCCACGGAGTGCGCCCGGCGGCGCGGCTGGAGCGCGGTGTGGGGCTGGAGCGCGGTGTGGGGCTGGAGCGCGGTGTGGGGCTGGGCGCGGGGCCGGGCGCGGAGCAGGCGGGCGAGGGGCCCGCGCAGGGCCATGGCGGGGCGATGCTGCTGCTGCTGCCGCGCGCCGCCCGCGCCCCGCTCTCTTCAGCGCTCCGCGCCGCCCCCCGCGCGCCGCCGCCCCGCCCCTCGCGCCCCCGCGCCGCCCGGCCAACGGCAGCGCGCGCGCACGGAGGTGTGTCCCGCCCCCCCCCCCCCCGCTCCCCTCACGGCCGCCCGGGGTTTTTCCACTGCGGCCGCCGCGGCCTCCCGCCGGTGCGGCAGCGCTGCCGGGCCCCGCGGGGCCGCCGCCCCTGCACGGCCTCCCGCCGCACCCCCCGCAGGCCGAGGGCAGCCGCTGTCGCACTCGCCCCGCCGGGGCACAGGCGGGGGCTCGGAGACGAGCAGCACCTCTGCCGGGCTCCCTAGCTGGCCACAGCGAGCTCCGGGAGCCTCCGTGCGGGAACGCTGCTCCGTGGCTTCACTGGAGAAAAACGGGTAATCTCATCACCTGATGGCCTTGATAAAGCAGTGAAGGACCACCTGTCCAGCACCTGCCTCGAATATTGATCTCGGAGCATCGTGGCTTGAGACGATTCTCAGGTCTCCAGTTGTTCCTGTTCGAGGCACATTTGAAGGATGATTAACAAATGAGTTAAAAGCAAATTGAAGTCCCCACCTTTCCCTGCTGTGACAACAGGACTCCCACTGTCGAATGTGCAGTCTCTCTGTACAAGCTTGAAAGACAGGCTGACAGTTAATGACATGACAGAGCACAAACATGGTTAAAGAGGGAGTTGCCAGTGACACACACAAAAAATCCAAGCGTACTTTTGCTTTTTCCTCTTAAGATTTCCAAGTTCTCCTCCCGTCTCTATATGCCAGTAACTCCCCCATGTCTTGTTATGAATATGAATTATTGTTAACACTCCTCCAGGAGCTCACGTTTCTTTTTGGTCCTGTTTACTGACCCGGCTGTTCACAGTGCTTTTACCTCTTCTACCTCCTACTCTGACTTTTCTTTCTCTTTCTTCCTGTCCCCACCTCTGAAGCTGTCATACCAGCTGTCATAACTCATACTTATTTACTTCAGTCCTTCTCACCTGCCATTTCAAACCTTTCTTCCCTCTTTAAAAAGCCTGTTTTCAATTTATTGGGGTTCTTTCCACTTTTACTTCATTGATGAATTTCTTTCATCCTCTTTTGAACTTCAGTATTTTCTTCTCCATTTCTGCAGTTCATTGTCTGCTGTTACTTTTTCCCTTTAGCCCATCTCTCCACCTGGTCTCTTGTGTCATAGTGAGATCCTGAACATACTGCACAAGACTTCCCGCGGATGGCAGCCATCAACCACTCCTCCAGGCAAAGCAAAGACCTTGGCACTGATTCTCTGATGCCCCTTGGTTTTTCATGTCCCTTAAGACTCCTTTGCTGCCCCTGTGAGAACAAATTAACAGGTTTTTTATATATATGTAGTGTCCACCCAAGAGCTCTGACGATACCATGAATTCAGTAAATTGCTCACAGAAAGATGGCAACTGCAACTGAAGTTAACGCTCAAAAACTGTGGTAGAAGGGGAAAAAATAGAAAGGCCAAAGAAATCAGGATGGCAGTTTGGAAGCCACAGAGCTGTAGTTTTATATGACTGCCATGTAAGTCACATGAAGTAATAACTGAGATGCATTTAAGGGAGCACAATAAAAAGACTCATTAAGTCTCTGTGCAAAACCAAGTCTCCAATTTACCACGTATTTAGATGGCAAAGGACCAGAAAACTCTGCTTTAAACCTTGGGGGAAAAAAATCCAAAGACCTTGTAGCTAAGTGTGGTACAGATGAGAAAATTTATGGAGTTGCAGATAGTAAGGACAAAGGGGGGAAAGAGAACCTTCTTGAGGAGAGGAGGTTGCATGGAGAGCTCATAGAAACGTTCCAGTATCTAAAGGGGGCCTTCTGGGAAGCCAGAGAGGGACTTTTCATCAGGAATTGTAGTGATAGGACAAGGAGTAATGGCAAAAGGGGAAATTGAGGTTAGATATTTGAAATTTTTCCCTTTTGTGTGTAGTGAGACACTGGACCAGGTTGCCCAAGGAGGTTGTGAATGCGCCAACCCTGGCAGTGTTCAAAGCAGGGCTGGATAAGGCCTTGAGCAACCTGGTCTGGTGTGAGGTGTCCCTTTCCAAGGCGGCGGTGTAGAACTAGATTATCTTTAAGGTTCATTCCAAACCCTTAACAGTCCGTGATTCCATGAAAATCTCCGTCTCTTCATCACGGCAAGAGACACGTGCAGCACCACTAAACCATGTGCCCTTTAAAACTCATACTCCATAAACAGAGGGAGCAAACAATGAATTGTCAACATGTGCAAACCGCAGAAAGCGCTGATGTCTCGGGATTAAGGACGGACGCCCGGCGAGGTACAACAAGCGGCACAGCCCATTGGCAGCCCCGTCCGGCGGCGCGGAGCCAGCGAGCGGAGCCGCAGAGCTGCCGTCGGCTCAGGCTCCTCCCGCGGGAGGCCGGCCGGCCCGGGCCCCGCCTGCCCGGCATGGCGGAGGAGCGGCGCTTTCTCTCGGCCTCCGGGGTGCCGATCGCGCTGCGGCGCCGCCAGCACAGCGCGTCCTGCCGGGAGCTGGCGGTGCGCGGCCCCCGCCTGCAGCTGCGCTCGCTCAGCGCCGCCACCTCCGCCGTCTGGCTGGCGGCCTACGGGCTCTTCGCGCTCTGCGAGGTACCGGCCCCTCCGCGGCTCGGGCCCGGCTGGCTGCGCCCCGCAGCCCGTGTCCGCCGCTGTCGCACCGGGGCGCGCAGGGGAGTCCCGCGGGCCGGGCAGCCGTGGCTAGCGGCGCCCGGGGCATGGAGGGCGGCTGGAGCCCGTGGGAAGGCGCTCAGCGCCTCTCCGGGCATCCCCCGCGCCCCGGGGAGGCCGAGCTGATGGGGTGTGCTGGCAAAGGGAGAGCTGTGCCAGCCTCAAAGCCGCGGGCTGCCACCTGCTTGCCCCGGTGTCTTCTCGGGTACCTCTGTTTGTTTGTAACCTCTTAGACAAGGTAGATGTATGTGTGTGCTGAGTGATGCCTGGCACATACTTGTGAGTCCAGATAAAACATGCTCACTTGGAGACATGAGTTGTGAGAATCTGAAATTAAGGAGGCATTGAAGAAAGTGAATGACTTTTAATCCCCAAAATAAATTTTTCTGAGTGACTCAGAAAACACTGCACCATGAATGTCATCAAGTTTCACAGCTGAGGCAGGAAGATGTTTGCAGCACAGATTTAAAAATCTGCTGATATCTAAACTAATGCTTTTGGATTTATCAAAAACTGGACCCAGATCAGTTATGTCCAGACTGAATTCAGTAGCTTAACAAAAGAAGCTGGTCACTGTGACCCATGCTTTGAGTGTTGCACATCCCTTTTTTTCAGTAATCTTTCCTAAGAAATGAAGATAGAGATTGCGTTGTAAGTCAGTTGTCAGCAGTCAGACAGGAATAGATGGCTCATGTCTGAGTTTCATTTTTTATGAAAGCACACAGTGGGTTACCACCCACTGCCTTCCTGCTTGCCTTTACACACACTCCTGCAGCCTACATGCAAGTGACTGCAATTCTTCCTTTTGCCAGGAAATCAGGTCTGAAAGTCTCTCTCTCTTTTTGTGGATTTCACTGTTTGTACTTCATGACTGTTTTTTCCCCCGTGATAGCAAACTTTTGGAGAAGTCCTGTGTACTTCCTGAAGCCGTGGCTTTTTAACTCACATGGTGGTACAGGCCCAGCTTGAATGGTGGGGCTGTGCAGTTCTGGTTCTTTAGGAAGTGTCAGTTATAACCCTCATTAGTGGGTAGGTGGTCTGGAATTCTCTAAAACACGTCCCAGAAACAAATTGTAGGTTTTGGACCTTTAGAATTTATTACCAGGTCTTCAGATGACTTACTGGGGACTATAGTGTCATCAATTATATGTTAAAATTTAACAGCAATCCCAAGATTACAGCATGCAAAAGACATTGGTCCTTAGAAAAAGTACAGGATAAAACAAATTTTCTTTGCATTGGTATTTAAGGCAAAAAGAGGGTGAGGTCTGAACAAGTTTAGACTGGCAGTTCATAGTAAGAAAACCACCAGGGCAGTGTTTATCCTGAAGGAGGGTTCCTCCACTGTGAAAATCCACCCTTGGTTCCTGTAAACATTTCACAACACCTTTTTGTCAGTGACATCATCTTTAGAAGTTGGCATAATACACTCTCATTGACACAACTGGCTTGTTTGGATTGAGATTTCTGCATTGAACTTAAGAAAGGAAAGGAAGGAAATAGAATTTTCTTGCAGTTTTTAGTTTCAGCTCCCAATTCTTTTAGTGCATACTGCAAAGACTGATTTAAACCTCACTACATATAGATCAGCCAGCCAGGTGAATAAAAGGACTCTACCTAAGTAAAAATGCTTTGCACTTGTAGCTTTAATATATAATTTACTGTGCAATTTTACTTTCTCTAAAGCTGTGTTAAAGTAATTGTAAGACCAGAGCTCTGGCTTTTCTTGGCTTGTGTTACAGAACAGCATGGTGCTGTCTGCTGCCATCTTCATCACACTGATTGGCCTGATCATATACCTGCACTTTGTGAAGATTGACCAGGAATCCCTGCTGGTCATCGGCTCACTCGGCATTCAGGTGACTTCAGCCTATGCCTCAGGGAAAGAGAGCACAACCTTCATTGAGATGGGTCAAGTGAAGGATGTGGTTATCAATGAAGCCATCCATATGGTAATCATACAGAGTCTGTCTTCTTGTGTCTGGGCACACTCACAGCCAGTGTATTTTCATGAGCATGATTTACCAGAGCAATTAAACATCGCACCATCCATAGCTTTACTGGCATCAGGAGCTTTATTTCAGATTTTTCTCCTTATTCTGTTGTCTTTCACCTTTAAAGGAGAGCTCGAACCAAACAAATAACCTCAAAAAGCCAAATCCATCCCTTGGATAATGCCACTGGCAGTGAGCTAGTGGGTTTAGTTCTTTCTGCTATGCTGTTCTTACAAATCCTGATGCCCAACTCCATATGTAATCAAGATGGATATGAGAAGCTACAATACCACAAACAATGTTTTTTCCTGTTGCCGGGGTTTTCTGCAAAGCTCCTGTAGAAAGCAGACCTTACCCTTCCAGCATGTGTGTGTTCTTTTCAGGTTAAAAACTTAATAGAAAAAATAGGCAAAATTATTTCTTTATTGAGTGAAAGCTATTGATAAGAATTTGTAGACTTGACTGTGACCCGGCAGGATTTGCCTTCAGCCCAGTGAGTTGAAACAGATCCTATTCCTGTGCTAACTCCAGGCAGTTTGATAGCATTTTTATACTCCAATGATTTTTGTCTGTTTGTCTTGTAGCAAAAAGTTATCTACTACCTGTGTATCCTCCTCCAGGACCCTGAAGACCCTCAGGGAGTATCTGAGGTTGTGCCACTCTTTCAGGTGAGTTTGGCTGAATGGTGGAGAAATCCAGCTGGTGGTCTCTGTGTGTGCATCAGTTGTCTAAGCGTATTTTTATTCCACTACAGGTAGCTGGTGACAGTTTCCTTTCCCTGGCTGGGCTGTCAGGGTGGGTGGCACTTGAAGTCTCACAGAACTACATACTAGGGATGGGATTTTTCATTTGCTCTCCATTCAGACAGCAGGGAGTTGTGTCAATCTGAACCCAGCCAGGAGTTTGCATGAACTAAAAGTCTTTAGTTGCCATAAGGGTGCTGAGGACTTCTAGAGCTTTCTCTGCAGTCCTGTGCTCAGTTACCGCCATAACTCTGGCACTGTGCTGCAGTTGATTTTTCTCTTAGCTCTGTGTACCAGAAGTTCTCATAAATCCTCCTTGGCATTGGAATGACTTCCCCTGCCTGCCCTGCTGACAAAGATCATGGTACAAGCAGTGACCAATTTGTTTAATGTATCATAACTTGTTTGTGTTGCCATTACCTCGTCTCCCCTCTCCCTTCTCTTGCTAATGTGTTCTGACTGTTCATAATCCTATTTTTGGAATGGATTTGCTTTGCGTGTGTTCATGCCTAACACAACAGTGTCCTTATCCATGAGGGGTGGTAAGCAGCACAGAGGTACCTCACTTTTTAGACTGCTGAGCTGTAGAGCCCTCTCTGTCCTTAATTCACCTGCTGTTGGTGACTGTTTTGTAATCTGCCTACGGTTTGTGACTGGATACAGTCAGTCTGAATACTTAGGAGTATAAACAGTCTATTCCATTTACACTTGCTGCTAACTCAGTCCCACAATTGTAAAGATCTTTAATAACAGTAATATAAATTAGATATTTCACATATAAACAAGGGGAAAAGTAGATTTGCTGGAAATCAACAACTACTAAATTCCAGATAGCTGCATTCAAGTACCTGATATTAGTTAGATATGCTCCTTTCCAGGTTCAGAGGGTCTGCCTGGCATCTGTATTGTTTCTCTTTTTTTTTTTTTTTTTTGACCATTCAATGCTGAACAGTTTTGTTTTCATGGAAATACCTTAGCACTGGTAGAGTTGACTCCAGCAGCAAAGGAGGTATGGAACTCTTCCATTTTGAAATTCAGTGCCTGTCTGTAATTATTTTAACATGCAAGTTAGTATGCTAGTTTTGAAGGAGCAATGATTGGTAACTTTATTGTGTCTCCTTCACTGGGTTTCTCTTAAGTTATGTCAGCCTTCAAAAATACAATGTCCCATGTCACTCAGCCCAGGAGCCCTACTGCACTGATTTGACCTTTTGTTGTCTTAAGCAACTCTTGCAAGGAGGCATTTGATGGACTTTACACAGTAATGCTGTTGTGGGAGCTCAAAAGTTATAGGATCACAGGGACTGTGGGACCGTGAAACTTTCACTTCCTTGCTGGTTTTAAGCTGGTCCAGGTTAGAATTGCTGAAAAATCATTGTACTTTGACCACTGTTTGCTGTTTGGGTAAAATTAGTTGGTGTTTCAGTTCAGAGCCTGATTCTCTGTTGTTTGACTTCTAGAGCTCCAAGCCACGACTGGACTGCTTGATAGAAGTGTACAAAAGTTGTCAAGAGATCCTGGAGCAGAGGAAGACAGCTTCACAATCAAGTGAAATAAAATAGCTGAAAAAAAGACAGAAAACTTTCAGCAGGAGTCAGAGGGACACATGGAAAAGTAAGAAAAACTGCCCCATGAGCAGAACTTTTTAGGCTCAGACAGAAGAAGCTTTTTCTTGCCTCTCCAGAAAAGAATTATGGGGAAATAGGGCAAAGGGAAACAAGAAAATGCATCCATTTTTTACTGCTTCATGCATCTGAAAATTATGCTAAAATTATAAAATAACCTTGGCTGGACTGCCATAAGCACGCATTCTTTGGTTTTTATTTAACCCTTTGTTTGAAAATCACACTCTAAATACCAAAGCTGATGTGTGGGATCAGATAGTAACTTCCTGACGACAGGAGAATTTCCGAAGGACAACAGCAGAAAATTAAACTGTCGCATTCAGTTATGTTTAATGGAATAAACATAAGAGATCTGAAGACTGACCTCTTCAGGGATCTGCTTGAAGGAGTCCCATGTGAGGGGGTCCCTAGAGGGAAAAGGGATCTGAGAAAGCTGATTGATAGTCAAGGATCATTTCTTCTGAGTTTAAGAACAGTCCATCCCAGTGAGCAGGAAGTGCAGCAGAAATACCAGGAAGCCTGCATGGATGAGCAAGCTGCTCCTGGCAATGCTTGAACACAAAAGGGAAGTGTACAGAGGGTGGAATTAGGGACAGGTGATGTGGGAGGAATGTAGCAACACTGTTCAAAGATGCAGTTAGAAAAGCTGAAGCCCAGCCTGCGATGAATCAGTTGAAGGATGTCAAAGGCAACAAGAATGGTTTCAGTAAGTGTTTAACTATCAAAAGGAGCACAGGGAAAATGTGAACCCATTGCTGAATGGGGCAGGGCCCATTGACACAGGACATGGAAAGGTTGTGGCATTTAAAGGGCCACATCTGTTACTGTGAGAATATGAGGCACATGTGTTGTTGAAAATGATGGTAATGACAATGTGAATAAAGTTTTATTAATCTGTGCTCTTGGCAGTAACTCCAGGTTGGGAAATTCTTCTTTGTTGATAAGCTAAAAGTTACTGTAACACTTGTATTTTTCTCTCTATATTCCACAACTCCTTAGGAATATTAATGAGGTGACTGAAGTGTCAAAAGCTAAACCCACAAGTTGGCAGGAGCCTGGATTCATGCTTAGTTTGCATAGAATGCTGTACCATGACTGTCCACATAATCTGTAAATAAACACTTGGCACCATGCCATCATGCAATAAGGTAGAGATAAGGGGATTTGTGAGTTTTTTCCACTGTGCTGCAAAGTTTGAAAGACAGAGGTTAGCTCATGTCACAGGAAGTATTCTGGTTGTCCAAGTGAAAGGCAGCAGCTTGGGGATGTGCCACTGCCTTTTGTGTCAGAAGAGAAAAGATGTCTCAACAGAGTGGACAGAGTCATGGGCTCAGGAGTGTGCCGGGAGTGCTGGCTATGCTGTAAAAATCCCATGAAGTCCTCAGAATGTGCACTGAAGAAATTACCAAGGAGCTGTGTCACAGCAAGAAGTCTGAAAGATTGCTTCAGCAATCTTTTGAAGGCGTGAACATCCTCTGCCCATGGTGCAGTCATCCACTTAAGCTAAGAGATCAGCAGAGAGAAACAAAGAATCAGTCTAGGGCAGGTTTATACCACCTATGGTTTGAGCCTGGATACCAAACAATCTATGTTCATTTTTGTTTTCATCAAGAATATTTTGGCTTTTAAAATAGTTTATTTCATTCTGAGAATAATACACATTTAATTCATGGTCATTAATCCATGAGCTGCATTTTATTAAGACCAAACAGAAATCTCACAGTATCTTCCAGACAGCCTTTTACTTACACCCAGCAGTTAGGAACACAAAGGCTTTTGTCATCTCATTCTATGCTGCATTAACAGTCATTGCCAAAAACATTGATTAAAATAAAAAATTATTTTCTCTACCAAAGAATCATACGAAGTAGGTATCTACACAGGGTGGGGTGTTTGAAGACAGGTAAGCTATAAATAGGAGGGGTGTGTGCATCCATCAGAGTGGGGTGGTCCCTGAAACACTCAAGTATCGGTGAATATTTTTAAGAAATAAGGAAGAAAGTTTTGTGTACCATGCTTCTCAATTTAAAGTGCAATTGTGGCAAAAAATAATGAGTTTCAGGAGAGCTCCTGTTTATTTAACATCTCTGCTTCCTGTTTGCCCTGGTACAAGTCTCCTCAAGTCTCTGAGGACATGAGGAAATATAGCCTGGCGACTTCTATGCCTTGAGCATCCCCAGCACTGATGATGGCTCCAGGCTATTCTGAAGCAGCTTTGTTACTGGTGGGATACCAGAAGTAAATTGTCAAACAGACTTTCAGATACAGGAGAAATTGTCAGGCACAAGTGATAGACTGAGGAGGAGTAGCACTGTGTATTCTAACTGACACAGCTGTACTAAGATAATTGTGAGAGAGAGGGGAAAATACAAGCTACTATCAGGACATAAACTGGAAATTATCTAAGGGAAAACAAAAATTACTAAATACCTTCTTAAAGTTATTTTCGGCTCAGAAGACTTCTACCCTTTTCTGTACCTTCAAGGGATGCTTTAAATTTATAAAAAGTGGGCAGATTACAGTTATGTGCAAATCAGGTCACTGTTCATAGAATCTTTTCCTGTCTTAGGTCTGCCATACTGTTTCTATAACTCACCAGAGGGTGCTTTGGGGTTGGGTTTGGTTTTGTTTGGTTGTTTGGGTTTTTTTGTTTTATATTACAAAGGTGCTGATGAGGGATTGCTTAGAACAATTTTGTCTGCCCCCTGCTCTTCTCTTAATCTGTGGCTTTGCACCCATTATAAGCATGAAAAAAATCCTTCTTGATCTATCAGCTCCCCCATATGCATTAGTTGGATGTGTCAAGGTTGGTGGCAGGTGCTAAGGAGTAAAAACACTGGTATAGTTGGTTTGTTTATTTGCAAATAACTGGTTTGCTATTACTGACTTTGATCTAGTTGTTGGATTAATACTGTTTTAATTTGGAAAAGCTGCCCATGAATGCATAATTATTATGAAGTTGAATGTGGTACTTTTCAAAGTGCAGTTATTCTTCCTTAGCTTTTTTAGAATGCTTCTCAAAATAGCTGAACTTAAACTAAGTAGATTTAGATTTTTTAATGAAGAATTGATATTTTTATTTTATTTGTTTAAAATTCAATAACCTTCTCATAATGAAGCCCCTTTGAAACAGATTTTAAAAAAATCAAACCTATCAACATTCTTTAGGAAAGTCAGAAGAACATGAGTACACAATTGCTGACTACCTCCTCCTTGCTTATGGTACATGAAGGAAGCAGGAGTTTAAAAGAAGCAGCTTCTGTCAAGTCAGAATGGCAGAGCTTGTCAGGGAAGGTCTGTCCTAGTTGCTGAAAAAGTACAAAATTTGCTTGCCTTGTCTTCTTTTTTCTCAGATAATGTGCAGTTCCAAACACATCTACAACAGTGGTTATCAGAAAGTCTTTGAAAGTGCTTGTCTGAGAGTGGAGCATGTGACACACGGAGCCCTGCCCTGCAGCAGCAATCTATTGTTCTTCTATTGCATAGAACAGCGTCAGTTTCCAAAATGCACCGGTCCTGCAGGTGCCAGGGCATTCTCTGACACTGTCCAGGTCCCAGCTGTTCTCAGTACTTAACATGAAAAGACCCTAGGCTTCCACCTTTATTTAAAGTTGAAAATACTCTCAAGTACTGCTGAATTCTAATTCTATACTCACTATTTCAGGTCTGAAATCACCCTTGACTTGCAGCAGAATTAGTCTTGTGACTTTAATTCCTCTTCCTTCTTAGCAATGTCTTTCTTTCATGTCTGAGCAATAACACCAAAGCTTATGTCTTTTGAAAGCTGAAAATGGGAGGGATCAAAGAAAATGTATGTACTTGTAAAGCAAGGCAGTACAGTAGGAGATGGAAGAATGAGTGCAGATGTAATGACTGGAGCACTGTGCAGGCAAATGACCTGAGGAATGGTATTTTGGATGGAATGTGTCACAGAAAGGAAACTCCCGCACAGTCCCCCAAATCAACTTTTTTTTTTTTTTAAGAGAAAGTACACTGCCTCTACCTCTAAGGAACTTTGTCTATTATTATGGAAAAGGAATCAGAGCCTACATTAATCTGTGGTATATAACCAACAAAATCAGCTCATGTGGAACAAGCCCTTAGAGCAGGGTGGGCCCCTTTGTGCTTCGGGGCACAGAAGGAAAAAAGCACCGATTTTCAGTCTCCCAGGGCTTCTTAGCAGGTGTTTGGCTTCGTGAGGGCTGTGTGGAACACAGCAGTGAAGGAGTCAAACGATAGTTAATGTAGCTGGCAATCAGAAGTGTTGCTTCAACAATCTGGGGAAAAGAGAAAATGATTAACTGTAGGTCAATTAGAGGTAAGAATGCCCTTTGATTTTTAGAATCTATTGACTGCATGGTTTTTGTAAATGGCTTTCTCCCATGGAATTTTAAAATGAAGCCCTGTCTTTAAAGAGTTAGGTAGAATAAGTCTCTTGTTGAAAGGTTCCAGCTTACAAAGGATCTGTTGAATATATATAGCTAGCGCAGCAGCACAAGTACCAGTCCCCAGGGCTTGTACAAAGCACCCAGCCCTGATGCTGCCAGCTGGAAAGAAACTCACTTTTCGTTTGGAATTACCTTTGGAATTGCCATTGTGAAGAGGAGTTTTTCAGTGCTATTTTTCCCAGAACTTCTTTCTTTCATTTTACTGACTACAATCATGAAGTCATCTCGACAGCCTCCAAAGGTCAGCACAGAAGAGTATGAATAAGAGACCTTCAAATGCTGCAGACAGAGAGTTTGAAAAAGTCATAGTTCTGTAAAAAACTCCAAATGTCTACCTTAAACTAATATATTTGTTTATATTGCTACTTCCTGCAAGAAGGAAGGTCTCCAGCAGTGAAGGGCAGTAGATGGCTCTATAGGTAAGAGCTGGCAGAGAAAGCTCAAGTGAGAATTGCATTTCTAGTTTTCTCCTGGTGTGCTTGAGGCCTCACTACTTCATAGGAGAGATTTTGTTATATTCCAGATGGTGGTAGTAAAGCACACACCACTGAGATTTTGGAAGATGTATGAACATGTTTGCTGCCCTACCTTACACTGCAGCTGTGATTTTCCTTTGTCTGTGTAGTGTTCAAACATAACGTTGCCCTCCCTCATCTCTGACTTTTACAAACTAACTTCTAATAATAATTCACATTTGAAGTTAAAGACAAACTGTTAGTGACTTTCACTGGACTCAGGGGAATGTTGTTCTGTGCTAGGTAAGGTATTCCTCTGAAAGAGTGTTCTTCAACATACCATTGTGTTATAATCCAGTATGCTGATACCATCTTCATTCACAGCTATCCACACTGGACAGTCTTCCAATGAGGAAGGCAAAATAGGCTAGAGAGAAATAAAATTATGAATTCAGGTATTTCTTGAACACCACAGAATGATATTTCTGATATAAATGTTGAGATTTAAGGATAAAGTGAGGATGAGAAAAAATCCTAAAGGCTTACTAAAGGCTTACCCGTGTGACCTCGTTTGATTTTTAAGACAGCTTTTCCCAAAATTTGGAATAACATTTTCAGATTTATGTACACTTTTTGGAGTAGTGGCACAAGAGATACAAGGATAACAAAGCCTTTGAAATAATTAGATGCTATCAGTGTGGTTAAAATTGAAGGAAATGCTAGGACAGAGCAACAGCATGGCAACTCTGCTCAGCACATGTGTTTGTACTGCTCCTATCTGTCAGGAAGACAGTGAAACCTCCTGGTTTCTATACCAAGTACCATCACATCAATGCCATTTTGTTTCTTACAAAATCTTACAGCAAATGTGCATCAATTTTCTGTTGAAGATGACTTGTTTTGACTAATGACGGAAGATCTTTCCTGGGAATCTGCTACTACATGGCTAATGCCATAGGCTTTGCTGTTTAACTGCTGAAAAGTTATAACATTAATTAAAAGTTATAGCATTAATCATCAGGAATACCAACATTATTTCACCTGTGGGTACACCTATTCTATATTCAGATTCTTCAGTATACTCAATTACATATTCTGTCAGAAACCTCAAATACCAGTAACCTCAAATACCAGTAACCTCTTTTAGTCCTGATAGTGTAAATGACTGTTTTTTAAAAAGAATATTGTATATTTATTACTGTTTATTTTCTTGTATATTTACTCAAGAGGTCCCTTTCATCATTAGACTTTTCTTCTGTAACCAGAGCAGCTTTGACTTCAAAACAAGAGACATGTAACCACGAAGAAGATCTCTCTCAAGCTTTTTGCAGCAGAAATTTCTGCTGGAATGGGAAAGATGGTTAATGCCAATGTGCTAAGAAATTATTTCAGGCATTAGCAGCAACAGGTACAGAGCTCTAGCCTGGAATGGGGTGAGGGATGGTACAAGCTGCTGGGGGAACTGCTCCCTGCAGCTGTTCTTTGCTCTCCCACTGATGCCTGTGGGCTGGTACCTTACCCAATGTGTACTTTTATTTCTGTTTCTGCCACAGGAAATTAGCAGTACTTGCCTCTCTTATGTGGCAAGGAAAGCATCCAGTTCTGTGTCAAGCAGAGAACAGGACTGAAGTAGACATTCTCCTTACAGCTGGCATCAGCTGCCAGGTTTGACTTAGGGGTGACTCTTCCCTTCCTCCCCCACCGTGATATGTAAATGTTAGGTTTTAAACTACCACTGCAGCCTTGATGTCCAGGAAAATTGCTGCCTGAGAAAGCTTTGGCAAAGCTTGTAAGGACAGGTAGTAAGTACTCTGCACCATGATCAACTGACACAGCCAGGGAACCTTCAGTATTTATTTACTGAACACTAGCAACCCCTAGTGCTTAGAATATACTTGTCTTCCTTCTTTTTCAACCTATATAGTACCAGGGCTGCTCGTTCAGAACAGAGTTGTTCAATTTTTTCCCTTTTCGAAATAAAAGCATTTTCAACCCGTGTTACCAGACACTGTAGGTATGTCTCTGCTCAAATAATTCACTCTTGGAAACAGAAAAAAGTTACCTTAGCAGCAAATATTTTGGTTCCAAAGAGAGGCCATTTCCGGGCCACCGTCAAATAAATTCGAATGCATTCTGGTGGAGAGCATCCCTGCAGTACCATCCACTTTGTTGCCAGCCTGTCTGTCAGTTGCCTTTAGGAATCCAAGACACAAGACAGTATTCCTTACTAATGTCTTCCAAGGAAAGATATGTAAATTTAGAACAGTTAATAAATGTACCTCTTCACTCCAAAAAGGTTATTCTACACAGCACTTAGAGATGGGGCTGTTAGCACTATCAGTTCTACAACCTGAATTTATTTTAGCTTTTCTCTACTTCCACATACTTGCTCACCTTCCTCATACCTTGCCTGCAGTATGCTCTATAAGGAGTGGCAATATGTATTAGCTCACTCCTGATTTGGCTCACTAGGGATGGTTTGGCAGCTGCCTTGCTACATGCAGATGGAATTTGCTTCCAAAAGGAGGTAACTGTGTAACTTCCACCACTGCATCCCTAAGTAGCTTAGGATCTGTAGGAAGACCATTCTCTCCCTTTAAATCAGATAGATCTGAGATCTGTGCCAACATAGGAAGTTTGTATTTGAGCTCTCTGCACGTGTGAGAATTTCTAAGTCAGAACATCAAAAAACTCTGTCAAAATATGCCCTACCAGAATTACTGCATGGCCTAAAGCAACACATATAAGCTGGCTTTACAGCTTATTGAAAATGTTAGGCATCTGGATTCAATTGACACTTGGGGGAAGTGTAAAACATAAAACTCAGAATTCATCTCAGGCTTGGGTTAGTTTTTTGAAACTGAGATGCCTAATTTGGAAGTGAAAGGCCTAAACTTCTTGTCTATGGCAAAACTAGTTGGTGATTTGTCTCTTTTTATTTTGCTTTTTCTTTTAAGGGAGCCTTTTCCTGACACTTTTGGGGTTTTTTTTTTTGCATTTCTCCATCAAATAATCTTGACAGGGCTCCTTGAAGCTTCTTAAATGTAAAGGCAATTTGGCAAGTAAAAGCTGATTTCAGTGCAAAGTACTGAAGAACCAACAGCTTACCTGAGCTGTTCAGGAGTAATGTTTTGCTTGTAGTGTTTGGGGTAGAATTTATCTAAAACCTGGTGGAGAAGATGCTGCATTTTCAATTGTGATGGTCCCCCAGGACTTGAAGATCCTGGTCGATCCAAATCCCCATATTCCACCTAAGACAACATTATTGTTTATAGTACAACAGAACTATGAGGTTCTTAATGCAGTCAACTCCCACATGAATTCCCATACTGATAACTACTGTGTTTATTCGGCATGCAAAAAGACACAGCTGGGGGATGTTGTCTACAGCATTAACCATAGCAAATGTATACAAAAGAGTAACCACTGAGGACATGACTGCCCAAGGAATTATCTACTGATCTAAGAGAGTGGAACATGATCTCAGCCAGGTATGTTTTGTGAGGACACATATCTGTATAAACTTCCAGGCTTTGGGGATTTATTTTCAATTGGCCAATTAAAAGAACAGGATATTTGTAAATAGTTTGGGCCACATCCCCCACTTCTTTACCTCAGTTTACACTGTTTTAACAAATATAACACTCAGTTTCAGGTCAGGAAAAAAACTATTATACTGCTTATCATGCCCACAACCCACAATGTGTTTTATGTGGTGAAATGCTAAATGCAAGCCTGGAGACCTAACGGAGGAACTTAGAAGATGCTCCTCCTGAGTAAGAGAGTATTGGCAGTGCAAGAGGAGAATTTTTTACTATAAATGGAATTCTAGCGGTGGTACTATTTCCATATCTCTACTAAGGTACTAATTGGAGCAGGTCCAGTGATAGCTCAGCCTCACTCTGTTTTTTCCTGAGAAGGAAAGCAGAGGCACAGCTAGAGCAAATTTCCCTACAGCAGAAGGCGTTCTAACATAGGTATGCTACTACAATGAATCTGTCATGGCACATCTGCTTGACACATCACCCTGTATGTTTGATGTGCCTTTGATGTAAAAGGAAGCTGCTTAGTCTAACAGTGTACAGATGAAGGAGGACAAAAGAGAGGATTTCTGCCATACTCACCTGAGCCATTAGAGCCACCATTTCCAGAGCTAACTCCTTATTAACAGGAAACCTTCCATTGGCTATTTCGTTGCTCACTTGGAAGGCCAGTAGCAACCGCTCACGGTCTGTCTCACCTTTGGCCTGGCCCCGAAAATACAGTCTAAAAAGTAGGGAAGATTGTGAAGGTAAAAAGATACTGTGAACAGAAAGTACAGCTGGGAACTTAAATCAAGGTGAGGCAAAATAAAAGTGTGGTTTGTTTTGGTTTTTTTTTTTTTCACTGAGGGGGTACTGACAGATTTGGAAGCATAAGTGCTTCCCTTATGAACAAGATTTGAGAAAGGAGGCTCAAAACATGCATTCTAGCTTAGGAAGCTATTTGAATTCAGTAAGCCAGCCACTTCTAGATAGTGAACCCTTATTAAACACAGATAAATCAGTGTCCATTCATCCCAATCAAGCACAGATAGGCAATATTTGAATTATGGCCTTCTCTGCTTATCACAGAAAAGAGAACAACCTCTGCTCTACGTGTATAAGCTTCTCCGAGGCAGCCTTGTAGACTTGCCAGCTTGGATTTGACCACTTACACTGAAGACTTATTAAAAAATGCCTCAGTTTGCTTCAGCAGGAAATAGGAGACCAAATTAGCAGACTTTGTTCAAGGAAACATGCTAGTAAATCAAAGCATCCTATTGTTTTGTATTCCATTGGCACTTGGAATTTTTTTGAAGTTGTATAGCAAGATTACTAGTTGGGGTTGAAGGCACCACCTTAGGGAATGATTCCCAGAACCACTCCTCATACTACAGTCCACAGCAACTAATTCATATATTAATTTCAAGCTGCATCAATGGCTATAAATTCCACAATTTCACTACATGAGATATTCATTTCAGTGGATCAGTTTATTTATTTTTATGTCTCTTTGAGATTAACTACACTCTTAGGACCATATTGACCTTACAAATGTCTTATCAGAGTCCTTGATGTTAGAACAGTCCAGCCTTGGAAAGACCGCATCAAAACATCCTTGCTGTCTAGCCTATGCACATTCCAGCTCAACAAAATAATACTGCAAAGTTTCACTCCTAAAACAAATACAACCTTCCGGGTCAAAAGCAGTAACTTCTGCTTTCAACTCTATTATACCAACTAACAAAGTTGACAGAAATTTGTTTCCACCATTACAGTCAAAAAAATCTTCATATGTTCAATATTGAACTCTCGGTTCAGTTTTGGGCGAGCCTTTGTTCTCATACAGCTCTTGATTTGCTGTAATTCAGAATCCCTACCTGTATTATAAGTGATTAACTTGTTCAAATTTTTCATTTAGATCTTTGTCTTTTATTTCTCTTCTCTACCATCTTTCATCATCTAATTTTGACATTTCTTCCTTTATAAAGTTTGGACACTGCTAGTACATATCTCTTCTACAGCTCAAATGATTTAGAACATCGTTCTTGTATCTTTTTTATCTTTGTGATTGTTCACTTAATTGTAAGTTGTGGCATACTTGTTTTCACCAGTGATTTTTCCTCTAGGTCTCTCTTCCTCTCACCTAACACACATTCTTCAATTGTGTTTTAGGATCTAGGCAAATGAAATTGTGCCAAGCATGCCTTATTGTGCTACAGCTAGTTGTTAACTATTTTTAAGTCTGTTCTGCTATTGCAAAGTGGTTTGGGTTTTACCTCTAGGCCATATGCTTTTGTAAACGTAACAGACAAAACCCATCACATCTCCTCACCTCCTGTAGGATTTAACTGCAAGTTAGCTAAAATAGTTTTGATACCAATGATACTATAAATTACTGGTCATTAACACAGATATATACAGTCTAGAATGTTTAATTAACAGCAGTAGTAAGGCCACCCAACAGAGAACAGTACCTGTTCTTGTAGGTCAACTTTACAATTCTTGTGCCACCTTCATATTTCCCAGGATGCAATTCTTTTAAGGCTTGTTCCCATTTAGAAATGACATCACAGATCTTTAAAAAATATCAAGGAGAGAGGAGACACAAACTTAGGTGAAATACATTGCCAAGGCTTGAGGGGAAAGCAAGTGAATAGAATATTGTGAAACACAGAAGATTAAGAAACAGACCGGATCAGCATAAACACAGCTCAAAGTGACCAAACGCATCCTTTTTCTACTGCTCAGTATGTAAAAATTAAAGCATTCCAACTGAAAACTCCAGCTCTAACCTGCAGGGGCGCACATGAATTCTGGTCTGGTAGTAATTCTCGTGGCTATGCCCACATTAGCAAGTAGCAAAGCTCAGGAGGAACAGATCTGCATAGAAATTCCCGTTCCTAAGTCTCCATGTCCACACTAGTAGTCCGACTGAGTGACCTGAAAGTCCTCTACTATGTTGGATGACATCTTCCAGTTCATGTTTCATGCAAAAAGAATCAATTTCATGGTCTCAGATTACTCCTTAATGTGAGTCAAAGCATGGTTAATAGGAATGATTGGTAGGTTTACTTCAAAAGTCCCCTCTTGAGCCAAACTAAAGCACTAACATCCTCTGAACAGCAGCAGAATGTGCATGGCTATACCAAACCCTTGGATGTGAAGGTCCAAATTTTGGGAATGTTTGGTCCTAGACTCCAACTTTGTAACTCAGACATTTTTCATAATAACATGGTTTTTGTTTGGGTTTTTTTTCTTCCATTCAGCTCCTTCTGGTTATTCTAGCTCTTTTTCAAGTGGTCTAATGAAGGCCCCTACTTCTCTTTTGATGGCATCTCAGCGAAAGGAACGCAAACATAAGAAGCCACATGAAATACATAATCAGATCTCCAAACCTCTCTTAAGCTTCTGAGATTTACTGGTTATTATTTACTTGTCAAGGCAAAGCGATGCCTTTGATTGTCTCAAGCTCCTTTGTTTACTCTGATACCTCATCTCTCCAGATGGTCCAATTACCAGCAAAGCTCCAGATTACCTGATCTGTATCAGGCCATGAAAACAAATTATATAATTTGGCACCGTCTGTGGTAGTTTTCTTTCAAACCATCTACTTCAAAGTTATTGGTGTCTTCTTCCTCTGTTACTTAATGTGAAATGTGTAAAACTGATTGTTTAAGTTCCCTACAGTTATGAGGACCCCTTCAAAGTTGCACTATAACTATTCCTCCATTAATGCTGTATTACAAATTATTCTCACAGATTTGTACCAAAATCTGATGGGTCTCATTCATGGCAGCCAGCCTGCTCAGTTAAGGTAGTCATTCAGCTGCAGCATGGGTAAAAATCTCTGTATGAAAGTCACAGGTGCTAACTTTATCTGCTTTCTTTTTCCCTTGATCTAGGGCACGACACTCTTTCTTACAGTGAAGCCATACTCAGTAGAGCTTTTTCCCTTCTGTACACTTATCAACACTGAAAGCCTGAATTATCTGGAGACAGCAAGGAGATACTTCATAATCCAATAGATGGAATTTATACAGACATGCCAAAAGATTCACAGCCTAACAATTTTGTCTCAGTTAGGAGTGTCACGTTTGATGTCAGCTGTGATATCTGATCATGCTGGCCTAGCTCAGTCATGTTTCAATTTTGTAGTGAAGACAAATTAAACTTTAATACGTACTAAAATTTGAGTAAGACTTTTTAAAAATTGACCAATTTATCACCTACTAAAATAGATCTTTCTATTAAGAACTATATTAGATTAGGCTAGCTAATTATAGAGTCATTTAGTTTGAAAAAGACCTTTAAGATCAGCAAGCCTAATCATCAAACCAGCACTACCAAGTCTACCACTAAACCATGTCCCCAAGTGACACATCTTCAGATCTTTTAAATACCTCCAGGGGCAGTGACTCCACCACTTCCCTGGGCAGCCTGTTTCAACGCTTGAGAAACTCTTTCAGCAAAGTAATTTTGCCTAATAGGCATTCTAAACCTCCCTTGGCGCAACTCTGGGCTGCTTCCTCTTATCCTGTCATTTGCTACTTGGGAGAAGAAACCAATTCCCACCTGGCTACAGCCTCATTTCAGGCAGTTGTAGAGAGCAATAAGATCCCCCTGAGCCTCCTTTTCTCCAAGCTAAAGAACCTCAGCTCCTTCAGCTGCTCCTCATCAGACTTTCCAGACCTTCACCAACTTTGCTGCCCTTCTCTGGACCTGCTCCAGCACCTCAATGTCTTTCTTATTGTGAAGGCCCTAAAACCAGCGCTGAGTACCGGGAGGCAGTCACTTCCCTGCTCCTGCTGGCCTCACTGCTACAGGCCAGGATGTCATTGGCCTTCTTGGCCACCCGGGCACAATGCTAGATCATGTTCAGATGGCTGCTGACCAGGACCCTAAGGTCCTTTTCCTCTCAGCAGCTTTCCATCCACTATTCCCTCAGCCTGTAGGGCTGCATGGGACTGTTGTGACCCAAGCGCAGGAACTAATATCTCATCCGAGAATATGAATCTAAATAGACAATACCCAAGCTTATTTGATCTTAATTAATTAAGAAAGATTTATTAATCATTTGGCAGTCCTTCAAAGATGTATACTAAAGTTAGCAGAGGTGAAAAATAAATACCTTCATATTGCCAGGCAAACAATGTTCCAAGTTCCTGCCAGAAGGATCATCTGTGAACAGAGAAAATCCCATATGGGATGGCTTCCTCATTCCTGTTTCCTGGTTCAGTCTCTGGATGAATTCATCAACAGTTGAGGAACCATCAAAACCTACAACCTGCAATGAAAGAGGCCTTAACTGAGGATACAAGGATTGTGACTACTGATGGGCATCACAACTAATGAAGGTGGTTTCATACAGATTAGTATCTCAGGATGAACAGCCAGCTCCAGTGACAACACTTGTGTATTGTCTCCCTTCATATCACATTCTTTCCTGTATTGAGACATTCCAACATCTCTCCCTTTTTCTCAGCTACCTTTTCTTCCTAAGATCTGTAGAGCTAAGGGTGAATTCCTTTCACTTTCTTGGGAAAGCAGCTAAAGCAGCAAGGAGGAGAAGCAGTGTTTATCTCCCAATATGTATACTGGAGATATGCATATAAATACCATGGTGCCACCCACCCACATGAAGGAGGCAGGTTATGGTGCAGGCCTCCAGTGCCCAGCAGAAAGGCAGCTGGGGGGGCTCACCTGGTACGTTCCATTCATGAAGTGCACTGGGATGCTGAAGGGGAGTGAGTGGTGGTAGGGATTTCTCAGCAGGATGGACACGATCTCCATGCGGGAGGGCTTGGCTTCCCGCTCTCCAGCCTGCACCGTGCGGTCTACGGATCTCTGGCAGTAGATGGCATACTTGCCTATCTCACTCCTAGGCAGAGAGGGGGAGAGAACCACAAACATGCTCCAAGTGCCATGTCCTCTTCAATTCCCATGCCATGGCAACGCATTCCTCCCTCGGGCTTTTGCTCCAGCAAAGATATGCCTCTATGCAGATCCACTGCTCATCTCAACAGACTAACAGCTCAAGTGAAAAGCAACAGCACAAACCTGAGCTCCAAGGATCTGTAAAACTAAGGCAGACAATGGACTCTCTAGGAAACACAAGAGTATTCCCTGCTTCTATGTGGACTGGACACATACCCTCATACCCTCTTCTGTACCCTGTTGCCATCATAGTATCTGTAAAGTCAAGATCAATTCACGCTCAAACTTGCTGCCATGCCAGTGGAATTTAGTTACTATCGTCTCAAGTCCTGGTAAATGTTGAGTTGTATAATCCTGTGAAACTAATGCATTACAAGCTGTGTTTATTAATTTACATGGTGCAAATTGTAAGTTTCCATTAACCCTATCTGCCAACCGAGAGACTTGACAGAGATTCCAAGCAAGCTTAGATTTATTGGCAGTTCAATACAGGACAGGGATAGTTACAAAGATGATCAGTTTACTGTCTGCTGAAGAGAGTGCTCCATTGAACAGCATCTAAAAGATGTAAGTGTCTCCAAAGTCAAGCAGGAATGGTCAACTGCATCTTGCACAAAAGAGAGGAACGTAGGAAATGTATATACTCAGTAAGTTCTGAAATTGAAGGATTTGTATGGATTTGTAACTGTGCTATCACTTTCCAGGGGAAAATAATTCCACTGAAGATGCCTTCGGGAGCTCAGTACATGATTAAATCTCCAGTTAAATCCCTACAAGCAAGATGGAAGTCAGGAGTTCTGGCTTTTCCCTGTAGCAATGTATTTCTCACCTCCCCAGTAACGAACTCGGACAATATAATGAATATATTAATTGAACATATTCAATATTCAAAATTCAATGGATATTCTTGCTTCATCAAGAAGCTGTAATGTCTGGTTTCCAGATGCTCCTGAGCCCTGTGACTTCTCACTTAGAACTTTGCCCCACTTTTCCTCCTCTCTTAAGAGAATGGATATGTATGCTGAGATCACCTTTCACAAAAAACAATACTTAGAATTAAGATCTATAATTCTTCTAATTAAGACCTTTAAATACCTAGAATAGATCTAGACCATAGGCAATATTTAGTGTAAACATTCTAGTGTCTTGCTTGCTGTGTGAAACAGGGAAAGTATATCTACTTAACTGGTCAACAAACAGCTGTATCTACTCCATCCAAAGAGCTAAGTATTCCTAGAGCTAGGGAGAAGAATGCTAAATTCCATTTAGCAACTGCTCCAAATCTAAGCTAAAGTACGGGTGAACATAGGCCCTTTTTCATGTAATTTCTGGGTTTTGTCTAGCCCTAATAATTGATTCATAGCTGGATCGTATAAATAAATTTCCTCTTTGTTTCTGCTTGGTATATATTTGTTCACAAAGGTGCTTTTGGGCAGACCATCGGCATAGCAGAGCTTGAAGCTGATACAATAAATCAGTTTCACACAGCCCAGAAAATCCTTATGAAATTCAACAGTCTCCAATAGCAGAGCAGCTCCACTAGTGGGTTGAATGGGCCTGTCTGGGAGCTGATAATGCACAAGTTTGAAGAGATGGCTCCTACTACTAGACAAAAGATCCCTAACGTGTTCTCTTAGCAAATGGAAAGAGAATCTGAACACTGTGGAGTGCCCAATACCTGTATTTTTGCTTTTGAGAAGAAATAGCAAATGTGAGGCAACAGTTAAGAAAATTAAATACTTGACAGGAGTACACATTTCCTTTGCAGTGTCAGGAGATTTTTAGCTTGAGTTCAATAGCAGATTTAGGCTTATTAATTGAATATGAATATTTGTTTGAAAGGATTTTTTACTTTTAGTCTTTTACTTTTGTCTTAAAACAGTGTATTTTTGCAACAGACAACTAGACATCTCTGGCTCTGACCTCCCTGCTAAGGACAGAGTGAGATACACTGAAGATCAGATCACCATGGAAACAAACAAAGAGCACAGCATGAACAATGGAGAACAACTTCTTGCTGTTACCATAGTTACACACAAATGAAGTAAGAGAAAACAGTACTAGAACATGTTTCAGGTTTGTTCATTTTTCCTAACTTTTTACAGTTCTCTGAGATGTTTTATGCCTCTTTTGTTCTGTCACTTTGCCTGCTAACCTGACAGCAGAATGTAATCACCTAAAATTTGAATAATTCATTCCAAGTAATTACTTTGGTCTGTCTTTCTGTCAATAAAAGCAAGTAGCTGCATAAGCAAAAACTTTCCAACGTAGCTCGTTATATCTAAAAAGTTCTTCTGCTAGTATAGGTCACTCAGTTTTGTGAACTAGCTTCATCTAAATGACAAATTAATGTGAATGGTTGAAGTGGCACAGCTTTATACTACTGGGAACCTTCTGACCTCCCTCTCAATATATATTCGTAGGTGTGTGCTCCAGAATTGCTGCCTCTTTATCTGCAGTGGGTGCAAGAGGCAGTCAGCTGAGCAGAATGAAATGCTGTTGCAGTCCTTACCTGGGGTCTGCATGGCGCTGCAAGTGCTGTTTGATGTACCAGAGGAAGTGATGTTGAGGCAGGAATAGAGGAGCACATAAAGCCAGGAGCTGCCAGCACTGTGAAAGCAAAACTGGAAATCACTGTTGTTCTGTACACTTCTTACCTGTTGTCTTTCACAGACTACTACAGCCAAAATGATGGCCAGTGACTAGTGCTTTTTGGAGTGATTCCTTCTAGATGTGTAGTTCAAGATGTTTCAGAGTAATGGTCAGACTGCTCTTCAGTATCTCAATCTGGACTCTGAGAAGAGTTCTATATCATTGGCTACTTCTGAACATCTGACTTCTGAAAATTTTAGTGTAACGACAACGGAGTCAACAATTAAGACTTAAATTAATAATATGTAACAGAAAATCATAACAAAAAAAGCACTGGGAAATTTTATTTCAAATTAGATCCATTATTATTCAACCTGATTTTAACGTCTCATCTGAGCTGGGAATATTGTAATTGCGTATGTACATTCATGCTGTAATTTATTAATTTATTTACCCAACAATTACAGTGCAAGATTCAGATTTCATGTTTAATAGTAATATTCATTACTTGTATGCTGTTGATTATCTAAAATGAAAAACAAAATGAAATACCATGTGACAGTTATAGCAAGACAACATAAGCTATGAACTTTGATTCTGAATATGGTCTGAATAGACTATTTGCAAATGGTCTATTAAACAGCTACTTTTAAACTAAAATTTATTTTTCAAGTAGTTATATTCTTAGTGTTCTTATTTGCAGATGAGTGCTGAGATTCTCTTTTCCCCAGCACACCTTTAAGCATAAGCACTATTTTAGGAGAACCAGTCCAATATCTACTAATTAAATCATGGGATTAAATGGAAAGTTTTTGCAGAGTGGCACCAAATAAAGAGGAACTGACCTGAATGACTGAGTGGTTCTGAGGTTGTCGGCAGCTGGTCTGTTTAACAAGCTGACAGTAAATTTCATTCTGCAGCTCTGTATGTGTCAAGCACACCTGGAGTGCTGTCTGGGCAAGTGACACGTGGTAATCAATAGAGGATGCCTCCACAGGAACGTTGATGAACAGCTGACAGGACTGTGAAGGGGTAGAAGTTAGTCAATGCCACAAATACAGCAACTTTTCTCTGGTACTTTCCAGGCCAGGTTCACCAGATATATTTATTAACTTACAGACAGTTAATAAATAACCTTGAGAGGAGGGAAGAGAGTCAATACTTAATTCCTATTCCTCCTTCCCTCATTATAGCAACTAGAAAATTTACTCAACCTTCCTGGTCTAAGGAACTTACAAGTCAGCAAAAGAATTGAGGGGAAAATGTGCTTCCTGCCTTCCATGCCTATGTTTTACCTTGTTCACACTGTTCAGTCTCATTCCTGATCTTATACTTGGAGAGTGCATCTCCAGCAGCTTCACCACTGGTCTTACTGAGACAACTGAGTTTGCCAGTGAATTGTTTCTGTTTCTTTCAATCCAACCATTGGAGAGGAAAAAGGACAAAGCTAACTTTGAAGCATAAAGTCTGTGGGGAGCATTACTCCTAAGCCCAGATTCTGCACAAGAGAAGTTAAATCTCCAAAGAATGAATGACACTTGAAATCCAACAATTCTCTTGTGATTAAATGAATCAGCAAACCTGTCTAAGGCAACCCATAGTGACAATAAATGTTGTACAACACGACCAAACAATGTTACTGTCCCATCAACATAGCAAAATTAGTGAAAACCATGCAATGTCTCTTTAAATACCTTAAAAAGTTTCACGGCTTCAGTCTGTAGAGCCTCTGATGGCAGAGTAGTGAGGGATGTGTGCAACCCATCTTTACTGTAGCATAACATAGGATGCTTCCACAGAGGAGAATCTGAGGTAGCAGATGGGCAAAAACAGGCAGTGTCAGAAACAGGAGAGAGAGAACAGTGTCCATGCTGACAAGGAGCCTTCCTGAGATGGCAAAGTACTGGAGGAAGCAGCATTGCACTAGGCCACATTATCTTTGGTGACACTTCACTGATTTCAGCAAAGCCCACCATGGATAAGAAGTCACCAGCAGCATTAGTCATCAGCGGAAAGAAGTACTGGTATCCTCAGTCCTGCTACATAAGAGCTTCCCATCAGCTGGATTCTGGTGAGAAGCTGCTCAGGAGTGTGTTCAAACCAGAGACACAAACCCTGCCAGGGCAGCTGCCTGCAGCGGGGGTCTTTGTTAGTGTAAGTCTCTATTCAACAGGAAGCAAGGTTCAAGTATGGGTCCAGAATATTGAGAGTGCAAGAAAAGAGTTTTAAGTATGAATGCAAATGTTAATACATATTTGAGAACATGGTGCATAAATGTAAATGGATAAGCAGGTATCAAAGATGAGGATGAATATATGTGTAAAGGTTTATATGTGCAGACAGAGAAACAGCTGGGAGGGCCAATGTGTTTGAGTGTATTTAAAGAAAAGAGCACATATTTGTATGGCCAAAATTTCCTGGAAAGGAAAATCAAGACCAACAAAGACAAGGGAAAATTAAAGCACCAGTTCTTTATTTTAATTTGAATTACTGTTACAGACATTTCAGAGGCTTTGATAAATGATGTGACAATGTGATGGACTTGTCTGAGAACAAGAGACCATATGATGTACTACTGAGAATCCCTTTCACTCACCTTTGACTGTATTAAACTGGGAATTGAAATTATTCTTCCTTATGCTTTGCTACCATGGAAGAGTTTGTGGTGCTTACTTACTAGGGTCTCCCTCTGCATCCAATAGTTTTCCAATGAGCTGTTCATAAGATGTGCCCACTGTGGCATTACTGCTACCAGCTGCAACGGTCAGATGGTACAGCCAGGTGTTCTAGGCATAAGGATGAGAACAGCAGGGGTCAATTCAGACCTGTTTTCTACGAACAGGTTAAGCCTCTATGGCCCATTTATGAAAAGACTCTTGCTCTCCATAAAGAGACTGCTTTTTATACCTTCTCCTGTTTGGTGCGGATAAGTAAATATGTGGGACTCTGGTCCTGTGGGTGAATCACCAATGTACAATGGGATGAGAGAAGTCCTCCACCAGTAGTTTCATAATCTTCATCAGAGTCACAGGAACGGTCTACTTCTTCCACCTTGGACTCACGCAGAGGCAGATGTCCTAAGGGACACTATGAGGAGCAGAAGCACATTAGATAAATGTAACTCATCTCCCAGCATGGACTGGGAACACTGAGAAAGAAAAGCCAAGTAAAAATGCTGACAGTTCTGTAAAATGGAAGGAATAAATAATTCAATGTTGAGCTAATGTAATCTTGCACTTCTAAAGAATCTCTTCTTTCATAAAGTACTTACAAAGTCTATCACTAATTGTATTTTTCTTGGGAGAGCATCTACAGGTTAGAATGAGACAATGCAAATAAAAATATTTTTTTCCCATAAGATCCTGCTTTCTTCTCATTGCACTTGAGGGTCAGTTGCTTAGTATCTTGAGCCACTGTTTTCTGACCCTGGTCAGACTTTCTGCTTGCTACTGGAAAAGAAATACTTTGAAAATTTCCCAAGTAGTTAGATTCAGACAAAAAAGAAGGTATCTGCTGTGCTAACTCTGAAGGTTAATCCAAAATACGAGTCACACTACTGTTTGATATTCTAAAACTTGGGGATTGACATCACCAAGACAAAGTAATGGACTGTTGGGTAAGGTGTCCAGAAATGGAAGCAGATTACACTGATTACCTCCCTCTTCCCAGAATGTTGATGCTATCTGTTTTCATGACGATAATGTGGGATCTATCAGCTGCTGTATAAAAGTCTGCTCAGAAGGCTACACAAGACTAAATGGAGCAAGTGAGGAACAAGATACAGAGTGATCTGAGAAAGAGCAATCACTTGCCTTTTAAGTCTGCTGTCATTTAAGCTTAAAAAAATAAAATCAGGGAAATACTGATTCTCTTTGTGGAATAGGTGCTGTTGGAAGAGAAGTACAATCAAGAAAGAGACCTGAGACACAGAAGCAGTAACAGTAAAGAAAACTTCAAAAGAAATGGGAAAGGAGGGTCCAGGAATAAAAGTAGGAAAAGGAATTACCTTATCTTCATGATTTCGATAGTAGTAGAAAGTTTTTCCAATCAGTGCACACCAGACCAGCTTAGAGTGACCATGCTTGACCTGTAAGGAGGCCAAACATATCCATGTTTTTATTATCAGCAGGATTGCCAGAATGACTTTCTAGGACTTCAACTTTCAATTCAACTCTCCCTTAATACTTTGCATATATTTTTTGTTTTATGCCAATATAAGCTCCTCTCAAAACATACAGGGCACCCCTTCTAACAACATCCCACCCAAGAACATGGGACATGAGTGCTATGAGAATGGGTCTAAGATTTTGTGAAGTGTTTTACTCATTCATAGTAACTTTTAACTTCTGTATACTGAAAACAATATTAAGGATGACCTTTTAAAGATTATAAAAACAAATCAGTTCATCTCAGCAAGAAAAGACCAGTCAAACTATAGTCTAAACAGCTGTTTCCTACTGCAGATGAATAACCTTCAGATGCAGGTTGTCTTTAGCCATCTTAGAGCCTGACAATAATTACATTACAAAATTCACAGTAACTTGCAATTCACATTTCAAACTAATCAATGGAAATTATATAAAGAATAAGAATTTTCTGCCATTGTACTTTGTACTAATGTACCTACAGACTATTATGACAGAACTAAGTGCTAACCTAGAACCACACAAGCCATTTTTTTAAACTCTCCTATATCACCAAGTTAAAGATCAATTAAATGTGACACTCAACAGTGCTGATTTTTTTACTGTGACATGCTGTGAATTCTGCTGAAGAAAAGCATACATAATCTAGATATTTGTTATTACTTGCTACTTGTCAGTCAGTACTTTTCAGTAGCCTTGTTTGTCCCATCCTTTATCACTTATATAAATGTTTCACTCAGAAATACAGACATCTACAGCCACTTTTCCTTCTTTCCCTACTCTTACAGAGAGTAAAATACTAAATTTTTGCTCGCATTTGCTGTGCAAACCAAGAAACTGGCACACTGTCAATTCTGAGCTAAACATAAAGTATGAAATATTTTACCTTAGTGAGCCAGCCTTTCACAGTAGGCTTAGCATCACTGTGAGGAACACCAACAGGACCGCTCACTTGTACTCTCAGGATACTCTGTAGGACATGAATCCATTCCTCCAGGATGTTGGGAGAGTCTGCTGTCAGGAAGTAGGTTCTCTTTTCTGTCACAAGCTGGAAGGAAAATGAGTGAGAAAGTATACAGCTGCACATCTAAAAATCTTCTCTTTAGTTCCTGAGTTTCTTTATCCCATAAAGACTTTTTGGTCATTCGGGAGAAATTTTTTTGAGGGTAAGAAAACACGTGCTAATCCTTAAAGCACGTTTTTTCCAAATGAAAAAAAAAAAAACTCAGATGAATCAAATTCTCATAAGCTTTCTTGCTGTGGCTTTGTGTCCTCTCTCATCCTTTCTTGTTTCTCAGTGCTGCTGCCAGTTTTTCATTTTAAAGGTGACTACATAAATGTGGGGTTTTGCTGGCTTCACTTTGTATTGTATCTTGCCTTCATTACCCTGTGACTGAGAGGAAAGATGCTATAAATCTAATAGTATTAGGCCTTAGCAACTTCAGTTCCATAAGGGCCAAAGGTAGCTCACAAGCTGGGCCATGTACCTTTCAAAGTATGAAAGAAACTTTAATGCTGCCTTTCTAATTAAGTCAATAATGACTTAAAAGTGAACGCAGTTATGGGCTAACTTCTAATACTTTAGAAGTCAATTTCTAAAAGAAATCAACTATTCAGATGTTTCTTTACATGCCTCCAGGCATGTAAAGTCAGGCTTGAGATCTTGTGAGAGAAGTCTCTCAGAAAGATCTTAGGTACTAGCTGGTTTTAATTGTTGTAAGACTCATTTTCCCCCACAGATTTCAAGCTCTAACTCCTGAAAAAAAAAAAAAAAAAAAAAAAAAAAAAAAAAAAAAAAAAAAAAAAGGAAAGCATTATGGTATAAATCATGACAAAAATAAATGCAGATTTCTTTCCATTTCAAAAAGGTGTATTTGGGTTACAATTTAGCTCTTTCCTCATTATTAATTAAACTAACTGCCTGTTTTGTACCAGGAAACAGAGACCAGATAAAGTTAGCTCATATCAATTGAGACATTGAGACACACAGTACCATTCAGTCTGAATTAAGTGCTCACTCACCCAGCTGCTCAGTGCATGGTTATGTGCAGGACAAAAAAGCAACATCTACCTGAAATGTTTGGGACCCTTCACCCCTGACAATTTGGCATGAAGAATTCAGCTCCAGCTGCCCTTGTGGTTTGCGGATAACATCACTCTGACGAAAGAAAAGCAAACATTTTTTTCAGCAGGAAACCCCAGATGGGTCATAGATTACTTAAATACAGCATAATATGCACGTACGGGTTGGAGTTTGCATTCATGAGCTGGAAAGGACAGCCTAAGGCTGCCAGGTGAAATATGAGACTGTGTGATCCCATTGCAAAAGTCTCCTCAATAGTGGCAGACATTATAACAAGAGCAATGCTAATAAATGCTGTCTCTTATGGAGTTCAGATTGGACATTATGATTAATAAAACAAAAGCAAGCCCAAACAAACACCAACAAACCAAACCCTTTCTAAGTGGGAAGGCAGTACAACACACAATACATACCAAGACAGTGGCTGAATTTCCACCTTCAGAAGTTTTCAAGATTCAGCTAGATACTTGTAAAGTGACAAGTTTATTAATAATAACTTTGTTCTTCATTTGATGCATATAGTGAATCATTCTAATGTTGGTAATTCTTTTCAAAACGGTGACATGTCTAACCAAAATGTTTTTTCAGTATCCTAAATTTCTCTGCGCCTCTAGAGGGGAGGAAATATACCCCAGTGACTTACCGGGGATTTGTAGTACATGATTTGTCTGTTTCTGAGAACAAACCATCGTCTTTTCCACGTCTTTACCTGGCTGCCCATTTTCAGCAAGTAGCCTGATTTCTCCATGGGTTCCTGGAGGACAGAGGAAAGGGGAGAGGAGGTCATCTTGCACATCTCAAAATACAAATGAAAGTGTGCTGAAATCAAGCCCAGCCATTTGCTGCATCTCCCATAATTTTCTGCTTTGTTTAATAGCAGCCCTCAAAGATCATTTCACTGATTGTTTGATGCTTATTTCTCTTCCTACTGAGGCACTGATTTTCCAAATAAAAGTGAGATTCCTTGAGATCAAGAAGGCTGTCTCTACACCATGATTAGACTCCTGCTCCTTGTCTGTTTGATCTCTTATATTGAAGAGTACAGACTTTAATGCTGCCTGTTGTGAGATTTCTTACCTTCCTCCTTCCTTCCTCTGAATTTCCAAATTTCTTTTGCCCCAAAAGTGTAAGGCCATCATTAAAGTAGAATACAACTACTCCTGTATATAGGTCATACACCCTTGATGATTATACTTTTACCTAACCACATAAAGAAATTGCACCTTCTTTTGAAGCACCAAATGGTGTCTTTTGATATCAATCAAAAGACTGATATACCAATAGCCCAGTCTGTTAGAGCTTCACTCTGCAGGGGGATTACTCAATATCCTGTAGTTACACTATTCTCTTTTAAGGCCAAGGCTCTGTTTGCACCCCTGTGCAAGTGTAACACAGCAGCTCCTGTGCAAGCCTTACAGAGCAGATTCCACCATCAGTGGAATAGGAAGATGTTCTCTGTAGCTTGTGCTCAGGCTCTGAATAGTCACCATCCAAGGAGTAGGCATCAGGAGGGATGGCATAGTCACTCTCGGAGCTCAGTGAGGACACAGATACACCTGCTCAAAATAAAGGAAGGAATGAGAGTCATGGCTAGACAAAAGCCTGCACTGAATAGTGTACACTCCAAAAACATTTCTGCATTCACTATTAAGGCTTTTTTTTGGTTCAAGAAGGACAAATCAGATCAGATTTTGGAAACTCAAACTCCACCAACATGACTTCTGAGCCTCTTTTTATTTCCCTAGGAAGACAAGTAGTAAAAAGTGAATTTTGGCTACTGACAGTGAAATAAATTTATTGCTGAATAAAACCAAATTAAAATATATTTTAAAAAATCAACAAACTTGTCATCTGAAGGAGAGACAGCTTGTTTTCATCTGGGGACATCCGTTATAAAGCCTCAGCCCCCTCTGATTTCAGCTAAGGAAAAGGCTTCTTCACTAGCAATCGGGCTTTGCTTTCTGTGAATCTTTTACCACGGGTACACGGCAACGCACAGGCGCATCTGCCAATGCCTCACAACAGAAGTTAAGACTACATGAAATACAATTCTATTTTAGAGACAACCAACAAAATTGTGTTGTCTCTAAAATAGAGCTGTAATTTCACATTGTCTCTTTGGTAACAAAAATTCCATTCAACTTCCACTCCCTTCCCTGGTTTAGCCCTCCCAGCAGGCAAGAAAAATAGTTTTAATCAGGACTCAAAGTACCTGATAGCTCTCAAAGATAGGTGAGATGTACTTACTGGTCAAGAAATTACCATTTCAATGAAAAAGACAAAAAAACATTTTCTGTCCTGTGTCAGTACTAGCTTGCTTCCAAGGAGAAGCCACAGCAAAGGTATGGATGACTAGATATGTGATGAATTTGGGAGGGCAATCCTTCCCACAATCTTAGTCTAGCAATTGCCTGAATGGAACTCTATCAGCAGTAAAAATCATCTACAAGCACAGATTTCTACTGTTTCTACTGTTGATGTCTGCATACATTCTGGGAGAACTCCTTGTAAGCAACACTCTGGCTGAGCATTTGCCTGTCACTGCTGATGCTGCTCAGGGCATCTTGCTCTGATGACAGAGTTCATGCTGCTCAGTAGCGATACTCCCACTTTACCTCTCTTCACGGCCCGAGGGCTGCCTGGCATGCTAGCCTTCCTGTTCTCAGATCCAGCAGCAGAAGTCCTGAAACTGGCATGGGAGCCACAGTCATCATCAGAGCCTGAAGACTCATCTAAGAAAGGCACATTGCTGATCTGTGTGGCTTTCTGGAAAACAGACCTGTATGGTTAGTGTGTGAGTTTCCCCAGGACAATCCCCCTTCAATCAGGAGACAGAGCAACCCATGCCCTTCATTTCCACACTGCCTTGCCCACTTCTGCCTCAGGGTTCCTCAGTTCCTCCCCTTCTAGTCTGAGAACTTCCAAGCTGGACTCTCTAGTCTGATCTGTTTGGGTCTCCTCTGGTTACACCCTCCTACTCTTCCACAACCTTTATGTTCCATTTCATTCCTTAGGCTACACCCACTGTCACCTCTAGGTTTCATAGTGCACACCGCAACTTCCTGGACCAAAACTTGTTGCAATGTTCTGTATTCTTAAATATATTTAACATTTACTACTCTTTCTGCATTCTTCTGATGTCCAGTACTTCCTGACATTCTCTAATTTTCTTTCCTTCACTGCACAGTTCCATCCTGTTTTGTCTCAAATTACTAGCAGATCTGGACCATGCTTTCCACAACAGGAAAAGTGAGGTACCCCCTTACCCCCTTCAGCGTAGTGTAGACTGGCACTGTGACATTTCTGTAGATGAGATAGGTGAATGGCCCAGAAGTTGAACACGAGAAATTGGAAACTGGGGAAATTCAAAGAGAAAGCAAGAGAGCAAATAATACAAACTGGTGAAAAGGAGGAGGTTTTAATGGAGAAGCACATGGAGAACTGCCATCCTGGACAGTCTGGTTTCAGAAAGGCCAGGAGATGCATTAATTTCATACAATTCCCAGAGAGAGCTGCAATGTTCCCTCCATTTAGCCTGTAAGACACCTTACCCACCCTGTGCTCCCCATGGTACAATGGCAATCTGCTGTACCCTGCACAAACAGGAAAAAGCCCTAACAGGCAAAATGGTGGTGAAGAGTAAAATCGGGCCACAGACATGCAGAGGCAGAAGACTGGCTGCAAAACTGATGGAGGAGATAATGGTATCCCTGAAGATGTCCCTGAATGTAGAGGCACAAACAGCCCCGCACCAACCATCCCCAATATCAGATCTATCCTCCCTTCCTTTATCAAGGCTATCCATGAGGTCAAATTTACTTTGAAAACAGGCAAGGAAATGAAGAAATGGACAGCCAGAAGCTCAGGTCCCACACTGTCACCACCCTTTAAGGATGAATCTAGTCCAGAACTTACAGCAGCTGGAAGTATCATTCACCATGGCCACTTCAGACAGCCTCATGCCAGACTTAGCCACAGCATAGATTCGGCTCTCCTGGAACAATAATACCATCCACAACAGTGATCAGCCAAAAATGTAATTCTTACTGACAGAAATGCCCGTGTCACAGAATCACACCACAGTCATACCTTTGGGCAGGAGGGAGAAGCTCTCTAACAAAGATGGCTAATTCCACCATATGCTGTGTGAATGACCATTAATGAAAGCATTTTACTGCGTGTTAAATCCCAGTTACAGAGGTGACATCCACACACTGGAACACCCCCACACAATTATCAATAAATTACTGTATCACAGCTTGGAAAGAGATGGGATTTTTCCAAATTATAAACAATGCATTAAAATGAATTAAGAAGCCCTATACCAGAACAATTCATTGAGTCATCAGCTGCAAAGGATGCCCATTCTGTAATAAGGGAATGAAAGAAATGCCTGGAATGATCTCAATAAGCCTGTGTCTCAGTTACAACAACATACAGAGCTTTCAGTTCAAAGGATCTCCAAGTACTTCATGAATTGATAAAAATTCCAGAGGGGGAACCAAAGTCTGTATCTAGATGCAGTGTTATGACTAAGACATCAACTATTGTGAAATGGATAAACCCCAAAGCTAGGAAACCTCTTGGTGCTTCTTAAAGCATACATCCAAAATTCACTGTGAAACAACACACATAATACATATACATAAAAGCACCTAAGATTGTAAAGTCAAGCACACAAAAAAAATCATAAGACATAAGAATTAACAATGAGTGCTTGACTTTGCAGTTTCAATAAAAACCCAAACCACAACGCAGTACATTTTGACTTTCACTTTTATTTCTATGATTCTTACGTACTGTTTTTTTTCAATGGATCTTTTTCCCCATATAAAGATAAATAAAAGAAAAAAATTGTCAACAGAACCAGCATACCCCATGATGTGGAACTGCCTGACTTGGTGGCTTGGGAATGCAACCTGTAATACCCATAGGTAACAATTCCTTGAGCCCAAGAAGTGTTGTAGCCTAACTAGTGGGTACAAAGACAAGCAGCATTCTCACACTGTTGTCCATCCATTTCTTACCCACGACGGGAATCGGTGCAGTGGTGGTGTGGGAGGTTTACATCCCAAGTCAAGCGTGCCAGACTCAGAACTCACAGCTTCTCTTTGCTCTGCAGGTAAGCGGTACACTCCCTCACACGCTCCAGCTTCTCCCCTCAGCAGGCCACATTCTGTCTCCATCTTCTCCATTACTCCATCATCATCAATGTCTGTCTCCTCCACGTGTGCAGAGCTGACTGGAGGGTCTGTTATGGGCTGGAAAGTGCTAGTCTCTAAGTGCATTACACGATGGAAAGAATTAGCCCCTGACTGTGGTTGGCTGTGATGTCTCTTGGCTAGCTGGATACTGTCTCTTGGTGTATTGGGTGTTCTTATTTTTGGAAACGTCATACTACTGCCAAGGCTGCCCTCCCTCCCTGGAAAGAAGGAATGTGCTGTAGCAGTTGATGTTGACACAACCAGAGGTGGCTCAGCACTTTGGAGATGTCCCTCAAGCATGCTCATAATTTCTGCTGAGGAAGAGGAGTCCAGCTGGTGGGAATGGAATCTGGCACTCAGATCATCAGAGAAGCAGGTGCTATCCAAACCCACTCGTTGCAAGGTGCTCACAGCACTACAGTTTCCTTCCAAAGACGATTGGAAGGTCAAAGCCTCAAGAATTCTTGTGGTTTCAGCTGGAGGGTCCAGTGATATGGGACCAGAGCACCCTAAACCATGTTCAGAACTTACAGTTGGAAATACATTTCTCTCTGTGGAGAGATTCCAGCTTGGTGGGTCAGACATGAGCTGCAGCATGCTCTGGGAAAGCAGAGATTTATCCTCCTGATTCTCAGTAAAGGTGTCATTGGCAAGGACTATGTTTGCTGAAGAGAGGACATGTTTGGAAGGTCCTCTCTGACACACCTCCCTGAAACCAGGTGCAAGGAGCACAGATTTCTGCTCTATCTTCTCAGCAAAAGAGGCTTCTGATGCCTGGGGCTTCAGGGAATCACAGCTCCAAAGAGATTCAAAGGGAGGAATGCTGGTCATATCTACAAGGAAGGAGAACATACGGTTAAGGCATTCAAACACTTTGATGTCCTCAGTGTTGCTTCCTGGTGTACATTCAGTTGTATTCAATAGCATCCTGGCCTATTCAGGACTATACAGAACAGAAAGGAGATGGCTGGGCACAGTTATAACCAAAGTACTATACATCTATAACTGGGACTAGCGGAGAAGATATGAATAGGAAATGATTAATCACTGTTTCTGACAAAAGTGAAATTAAGGGCTTCCTAATGAAATCAGGCAGCACATTTGAAATTTACAGAAGGAAGGTTTTTTTTCCCAGACAAAAAAAGCGAACAGAATGCTGGAGACAGGCCAGAAAAAACTAATGTATCAGTAGTACAGGAGTTCTGGCCTAGGAACTTCCTACACTACTCAGAGCAGAAGCTGGAAGGGTATATGGAGAGAAGGACAGCTTACATTATTTTGTATGGTCCTTCATGGAATGCCAACAGCCAACCAGGAGCTGGGATATTGGCCTAGGCAAGCTTTCAGTCTAATGCAATACAGGAGTTTTTATTCTTACCTATATAATTATGCCTCCTCTCTTAAAACATGAGAAGGAAGTGCACCTATCCACACAACACTTTGTCAAATACATCAAAGTGGTCAGAACACTGCTTAGCATGGCTTTTGGCTTTAGTAGACCTAGAGTGATTTAACTCATCAAATAATCTAGTATGATTCCTGCCATTCCCAGGTGCTAGAGGGGACTTCCAGCAAATGTATGGAGACCTTATTAAACATCACAGCAGTTGGGGAATTTACTCACTTTTCAAGAATTTCCCTAGAGCTTTTTGTTATCCTTTTGTGATATATGACCCACACAGTGCTTTATGTCATGAAGTTCTATAATAGTTACTTATAAGGTTTTACTGTAAAATCTTCCCATTTTAGTTCTTTCTGTGCCCTTTCAGTTGCTATATTAGAGGATGACATAAAAGATAGATACTAGATTGTCCTTTCTACTTAGTACTTACACTTTACACTTATTACACTTTCTTCCTTTCCATAATTATTAAAGATTATCTCAGTTCTACAATTTCCACCAAATAGCAGCTTTAGAATATAAGAAAGCGGGATAAAACTTGGAATGGCAGAGGATATTTGATTGACCTTGGCATTTATATTTATTTCAGCCTGACTGAAAAAGAACCAAATGCTTTGGAAATTGCAAAATATGGGTGAGCATGACTCTGCACAACTATTGCTGAAAATGCTGCCTGAACATCAAACTGTATGGGAATTGCTTAACCACCCGTGGGATTCACAAGGAAATAGAAACAAACAGAAGACACAAAATTACAGAGGGAAGAGCAAACAGCAGAAAAAATTACTGCGGACAACAGGGAGGATGAAACCTGCTCTTGGAAACAGCTGAGAAAAAGACAATCATGAGAGCATGACCTTGGCACTTGATTCACAAGGAACTGAATGTTAGCAAAGCTAACACATAACAATGGCACATATTTTCCCCAACCCTAAGGCAAATCATTAGTGTAGACTGAAAAGATGCCATTAATTTTAAATATTACTGGTATTTTTGCAGCTTCCTAGATGTGACAGGAGATTAAGAAGAAGAAGAAGCTGTTACTATTAGCACAGCAAGCAAGAAGAGATTTGTCTCTCTGCAGAGGCCTCTGACTTCAGCCTGGCATACTGAGACTAGTGAGGGGTAAGAGGAGAGGGCAGTGCTGTTTACTGCCCAGAGAGCTGGGATCCAGGGCACACTTAATACCAGATTATTAATGCAGCTTACCAGGCATTCACTTTTTGTGAACAGTCAGAGCCAGAGGGGATGAGAGAAACCCAGTCATAAAGGATTTCACTAGAAATGTGGTGGGATTTAGAAGGAATTTTGCCCTATTAATTGCTGTGGAGTAACAGGAAAGCCAGAAAGACTTCTGCAGGAAAGAAATGTCCCCTCCCTGCATGCCCAGTGAAGTTCTGGAAACTAGCTCATCTTACTGTGACCAAACCAAGCTCATTAAAAAAAAAAAAAAAAAAAAATTAAGAGATAATTTCTTTTTCAAAGCGCGTTACAACAAAAGGTGCTGAATTTAAGCCTAGAGACCAAAGTTTTCCATCCAGCCACCAAAGAACTGCAAAAACCCAAAACACCATAAGCAGCTTTCTCCAACCCAACTTGATGGTACAGAGGAACCCAGCTCCTAAAGGCAGACCAAAGAGCTGCTGCCTTGGCTCATTCAGTTACTCAGCTCATATGCCAGCAGAGGTTCCGTGGGGATGAGAATAATTCACACACGGAGATACACTGAAATACATCAGTGAATGGAGAGCTCTACTATGTATTTCAATGAATGCTTCCAACTCAGGAGCTTAGTGGCTTATTTTAATGGCAAATGCAGATTCTAACAATAAAAAAAAGGAGTCTACACTGAACTGGTAGGAAAAAAATTAAGAGTTAAGGCAGGTAAGTATGTTATTTCCATCTTAAAAATGGACCCAGCTAAGGAACAGAGCAACTCTACTGCCGGCTGTCACAAGTTTTAATTTCTGACAAACTTAAGAATAAAACCCAGGAATGCTGACTTCCAGTCTTGTGGTGGCTACTAGGATACAGTGCCAGCTGAACACATTTACCTTGCAATGTATCCTGAAGAGCTTCAATTTGCTCCATCAGTCTCTGATTGCAGTTTTTCAGGTGGTAATTTTCCAGCTCAAGCTATGAAAGAAGAATAATAAAAAAACATAATGAAAAATTGTGAGCACATGTGATCCACTACACAGAACATGCCTTCATCTTTATTACTTTCAAGTTTCTTAACAAGGGAAAAAAATGAGTCTACCAGTCACCTCGAATTCTGTTAATCAGCAACATCACTAGAGCACCCACTTAAAATATTTTGCTGTGCTTTCTCAAACAGCCTCTATATGAACTATTGGCACTTCTCAAATACCTCTTAAAATTTACTTCCCTGCTATGGCTTATCATTTACTCCTGTTGCAGAAATAACGCTCGTGAAAGAGGGAATCAAAAAAACATTACCCAGAAGGAGCATTTGTTCTATCTCACCCTTAATGTAGTAAAAGAAGATCCCACGGATCCAGAGGACCAAAGAAAACAGCAAAAACCAAACCAACATTAAGGGTACATTTACATTTCCAATTAGGGCATGAGAGATTCTTTGCAAATTTGCTTTATGCCTTTACTTGAAGTCTCAGCATCCATTTTTAAACACAGCAGTGGTACACCCAGACAGACTTTCCTCTTGAAGGAATCACCTGTGGTGCTGTCTCGAGTAATCCACTCGCAACACAGATGCCAAGTTCTCCAACTGGCAGTGATCCACTTGTGCATGCTATGCAACTGGAATCAGCATCTGGCACAAACCTCTTTGCCAGTAAAGTGTGAGTGTATGGTCCTGGATTCACAGCAGGTCACACCAAATCAAACCCCCTGCTTCCTCCTTTGTGCTGCACCAGCCAGTAACCTAAATGCACCTTAAGTTATCTCACACAGGGAAGAGAAGCAGCACAGGAGTTCAGTGGATTATTTAGGCACTCTAATGACATTACAAAGTCACATCATAACATAATTAGTGCCCACAAAGCATGCTTCTCCCAACTCCAACAAATTCCCTTTTTGTAATAAACTTGGAAATACATGTTTTTCACTTGGAATAAAGGACCAGGCTACCCACTCCCAGATGAAAACTACTACTCCATCTTTAAAACTGCATCCTGACCCACTTCTGTCTTTGTTTTTCTAGAGGGTAGGACTAGATAGAGGCATAAATCCACAGAATGGATAGAAACAGAGAGGTCAGAGACAAAAATACTGGGCAGTAGGAAAACAGCATTAGTCAGAGATGGTAAATCATAGAAGAGCAAAGGACATGTTTGTGTAACAGGTGCTCTGTCAGAAATGAATAGAAACTGCATCCAGAGAAAAGAAGGAGAGGTAAAAGAAAGCTAGGTGAAAGACACTTGTGATTAGTCAATCTTCAGAAACTGCTTTTGGGCACTGGTGACTTAACAGTCATCTATAGTTTGCCCAACAAAGTAAATAGCCTTTGGTGAGAGTGATGACCCCAGCCCTACAACTGAGTATGTGCAGGGCCAAACAAGCCAAGTGCCCCTGTGGCAGATTGACTGTCCCCAGAGTGCTGTCCTATGTAGGAACCTCCTGGCAGCGCAGCCACTGTACTTACTCACATGCCTTGAAACCTGGTAGAAAGCCAGAGACTTACCTCCCTGAGCTTAAATGTTACCCACTCTTTGATCTTGGCAGCTTTCTCTTGAACAATTTTGGCTTCCTCAGTCCTCAACTGTTTCTGTGCCAGAAAACCAAAACCAACGTTAGATACATTAGGAGAGTACAACTGTTCTCAGTGAGTTACTGCATCAGGAGTGACTGAAACACAGAAGTTCCCATTCCAGACATAAGATTTAAGACTGCTACTTGGATACAATTTTTCAGCTGGCATATGAAAAAAATCAAGCTCTAATTTGTCTTACATGGTACCTAGAGTCAAATTCAGAGGCTTGTTTCAGAAGTTTTTTGTGTATTAGCAAAATCCAGGTCAGGTAACAAACCTACCACAGTTTGAGTAGAGCCTGCAACTTTTTCTGTTTCAGATGGTTTTGCAATGCTGCTGTTTGCTGTTGAGTATCTGTAGTGTTCCCCCAGCCTACACACACATTATTGGCCAAAGCTAATAAGAATTAAGCAGTGCCTATAACTGATTTGTAAAATACCAATCATTCCATGCAAAAGGGATTCAGATGCTGTTCGCATGAGTCTAGAGCAGAACCTTTCAAGGCGCACAAGATGCAAATACCAACAACATATTTAACACACACACACACACACACACACACACACACACACACACACACACACAATATTCTCATTGAGAAAGTAAATTTAAAAAAAAAAGCTCCACAACCTGACCTTCAAAAATATCAAGATCATGCCTAAGATCTGCTAGGAGGATTTCAAATGCTCTAAGTGGTTGTATGTTTACATACCCATTAGAACAGGTTCTAGTCCACACAAAGGTGTTATGGCAACACTGTTGATTTGCACAATGACCATTGTTCCCCCAAGTATCTGCTTGGGTAATATTGCTACATTTTTTCAGCTGTGTTTTCTTAGCTGTGTTTTTAACTTTTCTGGAAATTTCCTTTGAAAGATGCTGAATTAACACTATGATCACCTGAAGCTTTCTGTTTTATCTTCTGTGCGGTTTCATCAGAAGCAACATCACTGAAAATTCTCCTAACTGCATAATGATTTAAACAACTGCAAGAAAAAATCAGTTCTGGGAGCAACAGAGGGAGGAAGAGAGGAGGACAATATGCTGCATGTCACATCAGCCCTGGTTTCTCCAATTAAGGGGCAAAGATAATGCCTTCTGGTAGCAGCTGGTGGTTTCCCTGTTCTACTGTTTTTTCTGAAGTAAAATAATACCAGAAATTATTATTATAAAAAATGTCAGTCCTTCCCCCCACAAATTTTTCACACGGATAAATAGACCCCACAAAATTTCCCACATTTTCACATCTTTTCCTGATATTTTCACACTTTTAATCACCTCATGTTATTTATCACTACAACTGCACATTTAAGGGCTCTTATTCAAGTATGTTTGCTGACTTTAAAGTAGGGCCAAGCAACATTATAGGCAGCAGTAACATTTGTAGTTGAGAATAATGAAATAAAAGCAATCAAATCAGATGCTTCAAGAAGAAGATTTATTTAGTTGGTTTTCTTTTCCTTTTACATGACTGTGTGTGCTCCTAATCATCAAGTCTCAGCCTCTGCAGGAGTTAGCATACTAGATGTGCCTACAGGTCTGAAATGATCTAGCACATATAGCAGGTCCACCATCTCTGAATGTCCATCACATGAGAGCTGGCTTTGAATCCCTAATGACCTGGACTTGTCCTGGAACACGGTCCAAGAGATAAAAGATTCAGATTACTACACTATATGTGAACTGCAATGCCAAGACTTTATTTAGGCTTCTAAAGTAGAACAGTGACATGATGACAGCATTGTCACCATGTGCAATAAAGCCCGGCCTCTAAGCAGAACTAATTCACTCAGGCACAGCAGCCATAGATGCAGTTATTGTGCTTTAAGTTCCAAAAGCAATTAGAGATTCTTAGTGTCCCACACTATTGCGTGGCCCAGACGTGACCTCAGTGCTTTCTTAATGATGCTCTGAACTCCATGGCTCTTCCCACCCCAGTGAAAACAAACAGGATGCATTACAGGGATCCTTAGTAACCTTCTAGCCCTGCCACCATCTCATCCCATTCTGAAATTAAACCAGCAACTCTGATAACAAGTATTTCTTGTCTGAAATTGCCAAGCTTTGGCTTTCATTTCTAGAAGCTCATTTTGCCTCTTGTTGCTGGAACCAGATTTCTATTAACAGCCCTTGAAATAGACAGCAATTAGTTCAATGTAACTCAAATGGCTGAGTAATATTTTTTTTGTAAAATTTTATTTCTATTTATTTACTTAACAACACATAAGAATACCTCATTCCTCATGTTATAAAAACCACAGGGCAAGGCCTTTACTAGAACTGAAATACAAGCCCTGCTGGAAACGCAGCACTTTCCTTCCACCAACTGAAAAAGGGAGAGACTAAGAACTATCCATACTGAGAAACAGCTGCTCTTTTATAATGACACCTGACAAGAGATGAACTATGCTGGAGGGCTGCTGAAGGCTGGGAAAAGACCCTTCCCAAGAAGCAGCATGAACAGAGATGGGCTACACAATGGTTTTGCAAAGCAATCACTGTAGTAAAAAGCCAGAGAAACACTGTGACCAGGCTGTAGCATTATAATGTAGGGTCTCAGCACTAACATAAGGAAGCCTTCAGGCACATTGACTGATCTCCAATGATGAAGAGCCATGGGCTGCTGAAGCTGAGCGCATGTTTTGTCCAAAAAGGAAAGAGAGGATCTTGCACTGGGCTGGGCATCATCTTACAGCTGATCTGGAGGCAACTGAGAGACTAACTTGGAATGAGACATAATTCCTACCTTTGAAATATACATGACAGAATCCCTCTAACTCATGAAACCTACAGGCCTCCCTCTATAAAATATCCCAACCTGTTTTGCTAGCTGTGTCTCCAATTTGTTGATCAGATCCTCCTTTCCTTGCATTGTGCACATCAGCTCCTGGTATTTCTTGTGCAGGGTGCTGTCAGATTCACCAGTCTTCATGCTGGCAAGTTTTATCTTCTCTTCCATAACTCTGACCTGTAACGGTAATCAGAAGGAAATTGAATAAACCCAAAACCCACCAAAACAAACCAATGTAAATCAAGGAACTGCTTGTGTATTGATAAGAGAATGAAAATAAATGAGAGTCTTTGTGGGTTTCTTATTTTTCAAGTCAGGAAAGGAAAAATAAAACATCAAAAACCACAACATCCTTCAGGTCACACTAAGTTTATATGCACATTTGTGGAAGGATCATTGTAATGCTGAAGCAGTAACAAATGCAAACTGAACCATGAGCTAAATTCATGAGATAAATGCATCATGGGTTGTGAGACATTAGAATCAAATTATTAATCAAAGACACCATATAGGCACCACAGTCTCCATACACATACAGACATGGTACATCCCACCTTTCTCCTTTGCAATATCATGGCCAGTTTTTTACCTCATTCACTGCCAAGGTATATACCACAAACTCCTGGCCATTTGCTTCAGATTAAGATTCCTATATGAAAATGTACTATGGAGGTCCTTCATCCTCCTGTCCCCAGCTTAAGACATTGTTTTGGCACCTCCTGTCTTTCTGCCAAGTTTTCTCTCCAGACCTGCTAAGGAGTTACAATGTTTGATATTTCAAAAGATTGGCCTTTGAGCTCCTGCCAGTGCCAAGACTTCTTCATCTCAGCAAGAGAAAGATCACTGTAGTGCTCCTTCACTACAGACAAAGTTTCAATCCACTAAAATCCGGGGGCTACTGAAGTATTTCAGGTTTTTAGCAAATTTTTAAAATCTCTGTTTTCTTCAAAAGCTTTGTCTCTCAATAATGTCACTCCATTTTACCATTACCTCATTCTATTACAATGGATTATAAGACTTAATTTCTAAAGATGAATGGAATCTCTTCAATTTAACTCAAACGTACTAATTGCAGCATTTGATTATGGGAAAATCTCTGGTTCCAACACACCTCAAAGAAGCTAAATCTGCAAAGAAACCGACTCCAAATACCATAAATTTAGCATGAACTTAGAAAGACAGAATGCAGGGAGCAATGTGAGCCCTTCACAGAGTCTGTGCAAGAGGGTTAGTCACGCTCTGCTGAGCAGCCTACACTCCGTACTTGCAGAAGCTGTGTTTTGTCCCCCTGTCTGCCTGTATTAGGCAGAGAAGCAAACTGCCTCTTCCTCATACCGAATCAGAAAGGTAAGCACCCAACATCCGAGCCAGAAAACTAAGCCTGCTGAGTCGGATGTGCTTTCATTAGAGTTTAGGGTGATTATAGTAAAAAGAAATGGCCCCTCCTTCCTGTCTGATGCCCAAATGCTGACTCTGTACTAGAGGCTCAGCGAGGGGACTGCAAACATGTGATTTCCTTAATTGAGGTTGGCAGCTACAGGGAGTCCATTGAATTAACAAATCCAACCCCCCAGACTCCTGGAGAGAAAGATAACAAGGGATTTTGCCCTTGATGTGGAGCCCTCTCATTTGTTGGCTACCTCTCATTCACGGTGAATGTACTCATTAGTGGAAGGGAATCGTCCTACTCTTACACTGTCACTTCTTCAGGCTGTCAGGCAGCAACGTAGCGTTTCTCTAGGGACACTTATCTCTGGATGTGGGTAAGTCTGCTGGAAAGGCAAACATTGAGGGTTGCTAGTCTTTAGGACCTGCCGACACATGGCTACAAAACTTCTGGTGGCAGGTGAGTGGAGGCAACCCTCATTTCTGCTACACCCTCCCATCCAAGTTCTCCCTTTCCTGCCCATTCTTGGACATGGATTTGACTTGTTCTCCATCCTATCCTTTGCTGTCATTGCATCATATCATATCCTGGGCACTCTGCTCCTGTCATTGAGGTGTCCACTAGTATGAAACCTACACTGACAATCACTGTAGTTCCTGATGGTGCTGTCACAGCTGTCACTCTTGCCTGTATTGTGCTACCCTTGCCTGTCTTGGCTGGGTGTGAACTTACTGATACCACTCTCGAGAACAACACTTGTTCTTCACTGGTAGCTGCTGGTCTAGCATAGACGCCAACAGCACTGTGTCAAGACATAGCATCTTTCCTAGAATTAAGGTGGTCAGTAAAAAATCTTGATGTCAATATCAAACTGGTGGGGAAAAATATGTTCTGCAGACAGAACACCTTTCCAGGTACTCCAAGTTCTTGATTCACAGGTGATATACCTCCCAGTGCTTATAACACTGCCTATTCAGTTCTTCACTTCTGAAATCATCTTTGACAGTCATTCTTGGCTGTGTGACTTGTATTTCTGCCCTTCAACCCGTGACTTGGTGCTCTGCAGCTCTTGTCCAGCTGGAGTGAGCTCATTCACTTCAAGCCTTCCCTTCAGAAGTGATCTGCAGTGATCCAAGAGCTCAAACTTCTGGCTCATCTTGGTTCTTTTGTTTCTAGAATACTCCTTAGAGTGCAGAATGTCTGCTTCTCAAAGGTCTGTTATTCTCTATTGCCTGTTCACAAGCTGAATACCTCTCTCCACTTCTCCATTATTCAAGAAGCACAGAAGAACTAGTTTAGACAATATACCTAATTTTTAGATGATTACAGTAATAGACAATGAATTCAGCTCTTACTGTTTTTCTCCATGGGCTCTGGAGCCAGAGCAGTAATTACTAAAAAGTCCAAAACAAGTGATAAGGGAGTGTCTGCAAAACCTACTTCTTTCACAGAACCTTTTCTACTTGTAGACAAGTCCTCACCAGTACTCTTAAGTATTTGTTTCCTGAGGACCTGCCAAGCAGCCTTATCTTTGCAATTTAATCCTGAGGTACAACATCCCCTTCCTTTTCCACAACCAAGCATGCCTATCATGGATGAGGGGGTAAAGGCTGTGAAGCTGACAGGAAGGTGGAAGGTGCTTGTTTTCACTTAGGTTCAGCATATTCAGTCACCTGCTCACAGCTAAGGCTCACAGACTGGGAAGTAGATCAGAAAATCCATTCACCGCTGTAAATCAGTGTTCCCCTAGAAGGGAATAGCGCTGCAGATTGTATGCTAGACTGGAAGGAATTTAGAGTGAGTTAACTGCTGGAGTTGTACCAGAGTCACCATCAAAGCATCTCTTACCTGTTTCTCTGCATCCTCAGCTCTTTGCTCTGCTTCTATAACTCTCTGTTCCAATTCCTGCATCTTCAGAGACAGAAAAGAAAGAAGAAAGCGAAAGAAAGAAAATGAATTAACATCACCTGGACATTCATATTTTACTCAGCACTTGTGCAAGCTTACAGATCTTTGGGATATTTTGAGTTAACTGGACAGCTTTGACCAAGAAAAAAAAAAGCCTTTGACCTTTTCCAGTGTTCTGCCCTACTCTGAATACACCGGAACCATCTTCTCATTAGTGAGCCTCATCATTCATTACATGGGTCAAAGGAACAGTGCCAAAGTCTTGACCTCATCTCTACAATTTACACACTGTGGGCTGTCCCTGCAAGGAGCTTGTCTACAGTGCACCATTCTTCCCTGATCTTATTTCAGCTAGGATTCATTCACAACGGTAAATAAATATGAATATACCTTGGAAAGCTCACAGCAGGTTCTCTATATTGCCACATTATAACCACTGAATACTTTGCTTTGGTTTCAAAGGCATCATAGACTTATAACTGACAAGATTAACAACAATCTTAATTTTCCTATGCTTATTTTCTTTTTAAAGAGCTTTGCAAACTGACAATTATGTGACTCAACATCAGAACATTGCTGCTATCAAAGTCAAAGGACACTGAATTGAATTTTATTCTAAATGTTTATAAGTCACTTCATTCTTATAAAATTCAGACATACCTGGGGTTCTTCTAATAATTTACCAGCAGAGCCCTTTTTTGGTGGGTTGTGGTTGGTTTGGGGGATATTTTGGGGGTTTTCTTTTAATTGTTTGTTTGGTTTTGTTTTAAATTTTTCTTTAAATATCAACCTAACCTCTCATTTGATGTTGTCCAAGGTCATCTTCACCTGGCCTGCTTCAATTGGTCTCAGATTTAACCCCAGTAACACAAAGTCTTTTCTTTTAAGCGACACTAAGTTTTATCCACCAAGATGCAAAATTTGAGGAACACTAACATGGAGTTTGCTGTACTTACTTATGTTTTACAATGGAAAGAATGACATAGAAGAATCTTCAGAAGATGAAAAGAATCATGCTTGAAGAAGAAAAACTATAAAGGGAACTAAGCTCCTTTTCTCTCCAATGCATTTTTAATAAAGCGCTGGAGCCAAGTATTCAGGTTGGTCACTAACAGGACCAAACTAATACATCTGAAAATGGACTTATTCCTCTCGGGTTGATCACCCAGAATGGACGTGGCAGCATTCCCATTTCCATTTGCCTTCCTTCATAGGGCAGCAACACAACTCTTCTTCCCATACATGCTCACTGACACAAGAGCGGACCCCTACCAGCAAACATATCAAAAGGCACATACATGTAGACACCTCAGGAGTCACATAACTATAAAAGTAATGACATAGATTAAAAACCTGCTACATTCAGCATGATACCTCTCACATTTGCTTTTTCAGTGGAACAATCAAATACAACAGTCTCTGTAACTTAATATCCAAATCAAGGATGCTTCTTTGGCAGAGGAACAGAGAGATGCCACAGAGGACTACAGCCATACAAAGCTGCTCTGACCAAAGAACCTTCTTGAAGACTGAGCTCCAGGCAATCTAACATGAATAGCAGTGGTCTGTGCTCCACAAGTATGAGTCCCCTTCAGAATAGTGATGCACACATTCATTTATCTTTTGGTCTCTAGACAGTCATCACCACAGACAAGTAGCAGCAAAACATATTGGCAAAAGAAAGATGCTAAACATAACTATTGGGGATACATAACATGCTTTGTGAAACAAAGAGTGTTTAAGACAGTAGTTTCAGAATCATTGGTCTCTCCTAGTTTTCTGATTAATTGACAGGCTCTACATTCACAGCAGAGATGAATTTCTGGGCTTTTTTACCAAGATATCCTCTTAAACTAATAATTCAGTCCTCCACAAGGTGATCAATCTCCATGAAAGACTCAGGTTATTTTACGAAGACAGCACTGACTGAAGAACTTGTCGTCCCAAAGCAGTTCCTTTGCATTGCTAGCAGTTATGGATCTTGATCAGGACAAAGAATTTTTTGTTGGGACCATTCCTGATCACTAAAAAGTTATGAAACTTGTGCAAGCACGGCGATCTGGCTAAGTTCCAGCCAAATCAATTACTTTTGTCACCCTAATTCCCTCTGTAGCCTTAAATGAACTTGTATTTGTCTTAATTTCCTGTATTGCATTGTTGAGCTGTCCTACTATGAACTGTTAAATAACTGCTGTGTTCCTGGTGTACATGAAATCATTATTTCACTCATCCCCAGTGTCAGCACTCTCACTGGAGCACATTCAGATTTAATACATACATGCTTGTAAGGCTCTTTCAAATCCCTCAATGAATTCATAATAATGCTTGGTATTTACATGGGTGCTTTCATTCAAAATGCTTTATAATTTGACAAATACTACTAAGCAACATGACCCAAGTCACACAAAAAAATTTAATAACCTAGCCAAATGCACGGAACTCTTCTTTCAAGCACTAGCCCAGACAGCTTGTATGGGAGAAACAGGACCAGCTGAATAGCCATGCTTGCATGAGACAAAAGATCCTTTTTCCAAATGTTCATTGTTTATTGAAATAAGACAGAAGCAGGTTAAGTTACCCAGATGGCCCTTCTAGAAACTGCAAAAGATCTTCCCATCAACCATTCACACAGGCTTTCCCTCTCCTGCGGGCTCAGAAAAGGCTACATAAAATTGAGTGAAAAAAGTTCCTATACCTCTCAGCTTCATTTTTCTCCTGCTGTTCTGTTCCAGAGCTCACTCTTAACCAGGTCAGCTTGCTGCCGAGGCAACGGCCTGCTATGCCACCCACCAGCAGAGGAGTATCCCTTTTGTACATGTGTACAAGAAAATCAGGGTGAAAACAACTGCCTGTTTCCAAAGCAATCCCTGCTAATGTCCACAAGGTAGGACTCGGGGGTCTCGTGCCCTGTGGGGTCCAGCAGGATAGCAGAGCTTTGTCTGGGAGACCAGGGGCTAAGGCTCTTCTGCCATGCCAACCCCCAGCCAGGCTCTGTGCAGCTTGGGCAGCTCTGTTTGATAGCTGAGACCAGGCTATCAATGTGGAAGTTCACACCATGTGAACTAGAGCATTGGCAGTTAAACCACTGGGTTTTAAATTCCCCATGTTCTGAACAGCGATCTAGATTATTCAATCTAAGCGGATTTTAAAAATCTCAAGTATTTAAACTGTTAGAGCACATTGTACTACCAGGGCCAGGCATGAGTGGTTGGGTTTTCTGCGAGTTAAAATAGTAAAACCTGTCTTGAAATAATAAAATTAATTATTAAAAAAATATTTAAAATGTGGGATCAGGTTTTCAAGCCCTTCAGTCGCTTCCACACCTATGACAACCTAGCTGGTAAGCAAATATCACATCCCTGTTAGCAGTGCTCTTCACTTTCACCATCTAAAAGTATTTTTAAAAATAATTTTCCTGTTACTGCAAACCATATTGGAAGGCTCTCAAGACAATGCTTACCACAGGCTGGCACACAGCTTCAAACTGTGCAGACTTCACATTTTTCCAAGATCACCCCCCCGCCCACTGCCCCAAAAAACCTTCCTTGAAATGCAGGACTTTCCAGTAAATCTGAATCTCTTCATTCTCATAACGAGGAAAAAAAAACCTTAAAAACCACAATTGCTATAAAAATCCCTGAAGCTGCCATCACTAGACATAAACCAAGCACTTCCTTCAGTTCTGCATCACTACCCACGTGAGAGTGAGAAGGATGCTGCACAGACAGGAGCCCCTGTTGCTGTGACTGCTGGGGTGTCCTGTGGTGACCGAGGAGAAGGGGAGGAAGGTCTCTGAGCAAGTCATTACAGACCAGCTGTGAACCTGAGGCCCAGGACACTGCCCAAGAGAAGTGTTCAGCATAAGCACTGTGTGTCTGAGAGCCTGCTGGAGCTGCCCCCATGGCTCCTGCTGAGGCTCTCCCCTTCCCACATGACATTTGGCGTTAGGAATTGCAAGCCTGTTAGCTCTTTGACCCTTCAAGTAAAGCTACAACAGCACTGTAGAAGTAGTTACAGAATAACGTGACCTCTGAACCAAGCTACTCCTTAATCTCAGCAAAGGGAGCATCACTTTGACTAAAAGGCTGGATAAATGATAGCCAGGCCCCTGAAGCAGATGAAAATTTAATTCTCTGGCATGACCCACAAACTTCACTAAAGAGATAATCAAAATATATCTGGCAAGTCTGTTCTCTATGAGGAAGTCTGGTAGGTGGGCTTGTCTCATGTGTGGGTAGTCAGGAAATTTCTCAAAGCAGAAATTAATAAAGCACAAGGACACAGATCTCATAATGCAGCAAACTTACAAATATTGCATATGAATACTGGTTGTCTTTAGCACATCTAAAGTTCCACATCTATACATGATTTTTTTCCCATGTGCCTTTATCTAAATGGACTTTACAATCACTTTCAATGTTTTTCAAGGTAAGTAATCACTAAGGTCCATCTCAGAAATTAATTTGAAGAGATGAAGAAGCTGCTTAGAATTGCACAATTCCTTAAAATATGAAGGGTGGAAAAAATGTCTCATGCAGTATATGGCAATAGTGAAAATGTAATCACAGTGAAAGCAGGGATGAAAATTACGCCACTCTCAAGTAGCTGTCACCCGGATGTTTTTGCATCCAAAACCAACGAACAAGAATATACACACAGAAGTTACATAATACAGAATGGAGCAAAAGTGAGTTTAAACGTATCTGTCATTGGTTATAGTAAACTACAGTCAGCTGTACAGATTTTGACTTCATTAGTAAACTGTTCTCACTTTCCTATATAGTAATTGAATATCTGAGCAATCTTGGACTGAACTGTGATAACGTAAGCCACATTTTGGAAAAAAAGAAGGAGCCCCCACAGCAACCTACAAATTTGGACTTCATACAAATTTAGTGAAAAAGCTTTAATTCTAATTGAAAAACAACACCATTTAAGGTTAAGAAAAATCACAAAATAGTCACACCATGACAAAAACAAGCAAAAAACCAAAACTTCAATAAAATCCTTAGATCTTTACCAGTTCTCTCCTCTAGAATGCAAACAAACTCACACGAGGGCACTTGAAGGACATTAGTAAGATGTCTCTAAAACCACAGATGCCATGTAAGTTTCTAACATCCAGATCTCAAAATATCTGGCCTTGCTCTTCAGTATCCCCAGAATGTTTTGACTGGATATGAAGTGTTATTCTAACACTATGGCAATACATGTATCCCTGTCTGGGCTTTTAACAATATAGCATAATTTCAGTCCTCCATACTTTTCTGTTGTCACCCAAATTATGATCCTGCTGTTCTTACACAAAACATCCATATTTGCTCTGCTGTTGTCTCAGTCACTTCAGATATACAGAATCTTGCTGGTACAGTGTTTTTCACTAGAGTCCAAATACTTGGTGATTTTGCAGTAAGCAAGGCTCATTCTTATATGCCACTTTACACCATGACAGGCACATCTCTGCATCTCAACTGATAAAGCAGAGAGCAAAGGCGTACTGTAATCAAAAAAGAAATCCTCACTGCAAGTAACAGATATATTGGATAGTTTGGCATTTGCAGATTTTTTGGTTTTGTGTCATAACTCATTGCAAAGTAGAAGAAGTCACCTCTGCCTCACCTTCTCAGCTAACAGCTCTCGGATCTTGCTTGCCTGCAAGCGGAATTTGAAGAGCTGGGACTCCAACACAAGGCATCGCTTTTGCCAGTCCATACAGCTGCCATTCTCCACTGTGAGTTCTGCCATTGTGATGTTAATCATCCATTTAGGATGCCGTCTGAGGTGCTCTAAAAATCCTACAGAATCAAAGGGGAAAAAAAATATGTATTTTAGAAGGACAAAGTTATCACCTCTGTGCCTAGTTTTCCATGGTCCTTCCTACAGAACTGGTAACAAAGGCCATTTCTTCTCCAAGCAGAAGATGAAGTGGTACTACCCTGAGTCACTGATATTGCCCTCTGCCAGAGGTCACTCTTAATGGATAAACGTTTACCTTTAGAATGAGTAAATAATTTACTAATGCATTACACTGTATATTCCAGAAACAACCTTACTGCCACCGTTACAGTCTTGCTCAGCCTCTACCCAGACATCAGGAATACTTTTTACTCCTGCCTCCTTTGTTCCAGTATGGCTGTAAACCCTTAAGTCACTAAAACCTCCTGCCTCAGGTATCACACACACATTTTCAGCTTGGGTCACCAGGGCTTTATCTCAAACAGAATATGTTAAGATGATGTGATGTATTAAGCAACTGTTCCCAATCCCTAACTTCTTGACACATTCAGTTGACAGTAAGAGTGGAAGTGCCCCAGTATCTAAGTAATTGCTCTGTTAAAACAAAGAGAATCCATACAGGAATAAGTTAGGGCTAAAGACAAAAATGCTGTTCTACTGAAGTCCTTGTAAACATCAAAAAATATATATACAGCCTTGGAAAGTGGAGAAAGTTGTAGTTTTTGAAGATCTTTTCCTTTCCTACTCAGTATCAGTTTAGACATTTCATATACTTATAGTAAAAGACCACAAAAAAACCTAGGTAATAAATGTTCTTAACCAAATTCAGGTATTCATGAACAAAAAGGTCAACTCAGCATGTGCACTTCAGCAGCCAGCTATACTATCAAACAGTAACAAATGTTTACAAAGCTAGAACAGCTGTTAGCTCAGCTTCATCAGAACAATTAAATCCTTACTTGTAAAAGGAACTTCTCACCAGCTCACAGGCAAACTCACAAGTCCAAACACTGACAGAAGAAGGAACAGTCTGGGATTTGCAAGAAAGCAACAAAGTCACGCTGCCTCATTGCCCTTACATCTGCATCTCTCTGCAGAGAGGAAAAGTTTAAGATGTCCCTCCAGTTGTATCCACTTGTCAGAATACCTGGTTCATGTTTTGCATGTAAGACTTGAGATTCAAATTACCATGAGTATACATAATAGTGTGAGTACACGTAACACAACAAACCCCTCTATCCACTATATGTCTGATGTTCCGAGTTAAGGAAGATGCATTTTATACCCTTTGGCTATAAACATTACCTGCGAGTTATTTGATATTCAGGTTGCTTTGTTCAGTAATAGAAAGTTTCCCAGACAGCAGGTTGCCTACTTTTCCAATGACTTGTGAAATACTATTGCAGAAGGTAGGTTTCAGTAAAACAAGACAAAGGTCTGCTCATGTGCAGTACTCAAAACGCTCCACAACAGGAAAGAAGACCACTTTCCTACAAGCAGCACACTTACTGCTTACAGAAATAGAAGCCATCCTTTTCCACAGCCCAGCCAGCACACTGCTCTGATCTCTAGCCCTAAGTCCTTGCCAGGCATTTAACCAGATTACCTTTGGTACACTTTTCAACACTGCAGTGTTTCCATGTAAGGTAGTGCTATCAGTTCTTCCCAAGCTGAAAGAGTGCACTAAGTCATGGAAGGATCCTACAATCCTGTTAACATTGTTTACAGTTAACACTGTTTTGGACACAAATAATAATACAGCTCTCAAATGAAATTCTGCTCTCTTTCATACAAGTGTATTTTTCATATTTTTATGTAGCTTTCATACAAGCTTTTAGTCTTTATGAATAAAGTTTAAATCCAAAGAGAATATACAAGTGAATGGGATGGACTCTAATGACACAAAGCAAAATGAAACTGATGTATCAAACAACTTATGCCAAAGCAAAAGCAATTTTCCACACAGACCATAATTTCTGGCTGAACTAAAATACACCTGTTCAGAATAGGGGGTCTAGGATGGGATAGGTGTCCTGAATCATTACATTTTATTCTTTATTACCACAGACCACTGCATTTTGTAATCCCTTTCATAAATGAACACTGCCCTTCCCTAGAACCATGCTGCAGTTCTCCCACTATTCTTACTATTCTAGAACTTCACATCTCTAATGAGCTGCCTTTTAATTACCAGCATAAACATAACCAGCTTGTATCTGTTAAGTCTTGTAGATTATTACCCTTCAGTTTAGCTAGGGTTTTCTTCCTCCCTCATATTTACACCTTGATATATTTCAGATATCAAAAGCCTTACCTTAAGGACCTCAATTTGCAAGGCTGGAGACAAGGGGCTCCTTTAGTCTCATAAGAAAAGCTCCCTACTCTCCCTCTGCACCTGTTCCAGTTTCAGCACACATCATATAAAAGAGCTGGCTCTTCTCACTCCCTTTCATAGCCATGGGTGACCACAACTGCATCTGAAAGGCAGCATGCACCCACAACAAAGCCTAGTGTAAAGGCATTTAGCACTTTCCCCTCTCATACAGAAGGCCTCATCTGATTGCCTTTTTTTTTTACAACCACATTGCACTGGTGGTTGACATTCACAGACAAGCTGACACAACTGGAACAGAGGAATCTCAGCTGACTTTTCCTTTGTAAATGGCAGATGTGGAAGAGCAGGAGGGTAATTACAAATGGACTGGAATGGATTATTAAAGCTCAGGTCTATGCCAGATCTCTGAAAGATCAAATTCTCTGTACTACAGGCCATTGCGGTACCACACAGTAAGACAAGAGGCAAAGGGCAGAAATTGATGCACAGGAACTTTCATCTGAACATAAAGAAGTTTTCTATTGTGCAGGTGACTGAGCACTGGAACAGGTTGCCCAGAGAGGTTGTAGAGACTCCTCACTGGAGATATTCAAGAACCATCTGGACGCAATCCTGTGCAACGTGCTCTTGGATGGCCCTGTTTGAATTGGGAGATTGGACCAGATGACCTACTGTGGTCCCTCCCAACCTGAACCATTCTGTGATTGCAAAATTCAACATGCCCAGGGTAACCCTATGATTGATTAGTATAACTATATGTTATATTTTTAATTACAGGCAGTATTCTTAACATTTAAAAGGCACAGTTTTGTTTTGGGTATCTGGAAGAAGTCAGTTTATGCAACTGAGTCTCTTCCTCCTCTACTAATTTTAAAAAGTGCTCTGCCAGATTTTGTGCCCACTTTGTTACTTCTTCGAATGTGTGATTTTGTGTCATTAGATAAATCCCCTCTGTCAGTACCCAATTCTACCTACCATCTAACCGCCCCCTCTTCAGCACTGTGTTGTCATTTATCTTGTCATTTATCTATTTTACCATTCTTTATTAATCCCCGTCTCCTCCACTTAAGCTAATAACTTCCCCATGTGTCATCAGACCAAATGAGTTCTAAAGAATAGAGATTAGAATTATAGCTTTTCCCCCTAGCAAAAACCTTACACTTTTTCAGAGAAAGATACTGTATCACAATGTCTAATATTTATCTCTAGAGTACAACTTTATTTACAATTTATTTACCATTAAAATACATTGTTCCTTCTCCCCTGTTCTTCTGAATGTAAGCAGTTCATCTGTACTCTGAATTCCAATATCAACTTCACTTTGACAGACTGACTTTAAATCACTTCCATCGGATCTGCCATTTCAGATGTCCTTTTTAGTAAGTCTTAACCATCTTTTTCTCAGCACATTTTTGATCCCCTTTCCTCTCCCAGATATTGGTCCTCTTCAAATCAGATAAAGAATCTATAAGGATATATTTATATAAAGTTGTCTCTTTTTAACCCTTACGCATAAGAAGGAGGTAGGAGCCAGATATTTGCAGAGGCAGTACTCTTATTTTAGGGATTCTGAACATAGGAGACAGCCACTCTATTCAAGTGAATAGCTTGAATATTCACGAGCTGAGATTTTCAAAACTTCATTCTTAAATGCATACAGCCACTTCTTAAAGAGCAGCTTGATTTTCAGTGTTAAGTATCCAACAACTGTCAGTGACAATAATGGCAGATAAAAAGTCCTTTAATTGACTCAACCACCTGCTAAATGCAGTCAAAATTAGAAGTCTCATGCATATATCTGTACGTTTTGACCAACATCAGAGACAGCTCTGACCCTAAATATCATATCCAAAATAAATATGATTATATTTACTTGTAATGTCCATATCCAGTTGTAATTCTGATGAAGCTGAAATTTAAATCAAGATGTCATATGTTTGGGGGTTTTTCTTTGTGATTTAAGACTACAATCATCTGATGTTGCAGATGTAGGTGGATCCAGAACTAGAAATCAAAACACTTAGGAGACTTTGTACATTTCCACCTGAAAAGCCAAAATAATCAATCAATGTGAAGACTTTCAGGTGCAGATACAAATGCAAGTAAAGTGCAGCTTTGTTCATGCAGTGCAAACAATAAAGACAACTGAAGCACTATTTCCATATTCCAGATGTGTCTGCTCAGTTCAGCAACAGATTTATGCACGCTGTCATACAGGATTCACAGCACAGGGGGACTGCAGTTCTTAGCACCTGCCCATAAAAAGCCCCGGCGTCTGAACACCAGAGCTGAATATCGGTCTTTCAGCTACCATCTTACTACAAAAGGAATCGCTAGAAAAGTGATAAATGAAAGGGAAGAGAGTTCTTCTCGTGTGACTGAATTGGCATTAAGGGGTTCAGCAGTACAGGCAATGGGCAAAACTCAGGGGGGAAATCCTCTACTATTAATCAACATCCTGTCCCCAGCTACCTCACCTTCCACTTTCATACTCGCCTCACCCCTCAGCTTTTTAGCACTGAGGCCATTGGAATTGCTCAGCCACGCAGTCATTTCCCGCTCAGGAGTGCGGCCTGAGATGTGCAGAGCATGGGCGGAGAGGGGCGTGGGGGGGGGGAAAAATAACACAAAAAGCGGCGGAAAGGGTAAGGGAAAGGCTTGTCGCGGGCCTGGGCTGGGAGGGAGCGGGGAATAATTTCCCCTCAATATCCGTGCAGGTGGCTTAGCTAGTAAAAGTGCCTGGAGGCAGGAAGAAGGGCTCCCAGTTGTGCTCTTCTACCTGCAGAGGTCTTGCCCTGCACACCGAGGCGTACCAAGAAGGCAGAAGAGACCGCTGAGCTTACAGACATTTACTTCTTGGACTGCATCTCCCCATTCGTGTGGCCGTTCCTCTCCCCGCTTCTTCCACGCCTCTTCAGGGCCAAAGTCCCAGACCAAGAGCAAACATCAGTTAACAGAGATGCCACAACATCAGCCCCAGAATGCTCCCGCCAGTCCGCTTACGGTCGCCCTCGAAGAAAGCCAAGCGGGGGAGGAAGGCTGTGCCAGCCGGCCCCGCGCAGACCGGCCCTCCAGAGCCCCCGGCCGCCCTCCCGCCTACCGGGGTCCGGGGCGCGTCCCCGCCCGCGCTCACCTTGGCCGGCGCGGAGGTCTCTGCCCGGCGGGGCAGGACGGGCGCAGCCGGCGGCGTCCCGGGGCTCCCGACCCGCGGCGCGGCGGGGCCGGCCCTGGCCGCGGGCGGCTGCGCGGTGCCGGGCGGCAGGCAGGTGCCCGGCACGGCTCCTGTCCCATTCAGCACTTTACCATTCCCTCCCCGGTTTCCTTCGGGCGGGAGAGCCCGGCTCAAATATCAGACACGGCCCTCCCGAGGAGCGCAGGAACTGACATCAGCCGCCCCGGGCTTTTAACCCCTTCCCGGGCTCGGCGGCGAGGCAGGTGGGGCGGGCAGCGCAGGGTGCCGGGCGGCCCGGGGCACAGCAGCGGCAGCCGCGCTCTGCCCCGGGCGGGGACATCTCCCTCTCCGCCCACCTTGCACCCTCAGGGACTGCCACCGAGTTTCCCGAGATCTCCCTCGCAGTCATCTCCCAGACTTCGGCGCTGACGCCACCCAAACCGCCCCCAGACCACCAGGGCAGCGGCGTTTTCTGCGGAGCAGCCGGGTTAGGAGCTGGTACCTACAGAAGCACGCTGCCCTTGCCGCCACTGGAGCCCTGAGGGGCTGGCGGTCCGTCCGAAGCTCTAGATGGAGCACCCTTCACTCGTTGTAGGCAACCCCAGGGCATGAGGTGCCACGACAGAGATGAAAACCAAACTAGTGTAGTGGTCTCCTGAGCAGAAGACACCTATACATGTACTGTGGCCATTTCTCACGTAAAATGGCTTAAACAAAGGTCCAGGGCTTCAAGCATTCATAATGATAGATGCCAGCACACAAAATATGTTATTCAGACATCAGGCCATCACTTACTGAGCTACTTTACATGCAGCAATGCCTTATATGAATATACGGTGACATACAGGAGTATATTGCCTGTGTTATACCAAAAACTGGTGATATCTTACTGCCTCAGGGCACTGGCAGTGAGTGAGTGCACACACCATGTGCTACTGGCTGCTGCCTTCTGCCTTGGCTACTCCCTGGCACCCGAGGCTGGCCAAGCTTATGCTCTATGCTCTCTCCCTTTGTGTTGAGCAGACCAGAGCATGCAAATGGCAGTAAAAAGGGACTGGAGACAGATGGGCATGGTAGGACTAAATGTCCCCAGAGATATGGACCTCAGACCAGTGTGTTTTAAAGCAAAAGACCTTTAGTTCCGGTTCAGGTTTAGCAACTACTTGTTACTTATTCCATTATCAGGGCTCATTATTTCCATCAGAAATACTTTTCAAATGTCTACATGAGGCTCCCCTCAGTAGAGATAACAGTCGTTCTGATGTGTATCTTTCCAGCCATTTTCCATAGACCTTTCACATGGGCCCTTCACTGCCATGACAGTCGGTCTCATCTTTAGAAAATGAGTCTAGCTTGTTGGTGAAGGGCTGCACCAGAATGATGATATCTTGAGTGGTTATGAGAGATCCATGAAAGCTCTGAAACTGTACTTTGGCACCTCTTGAGGCTACTCGCACAAAACAGGGCAGACTGAAATAAATAGGCTTCAACAGTCTACGAAGGAAGCACCCAGAAGAACTGAACAGAATTATCTCCTAGGACACCAAGCAAAACTATTCACTAGACATGGTTAAACAAGATCTTAAGAGTTGTTATCTGGCTCACAGATACTGCCTGGTTCAACATCTGCTGCTTATTAAACATTCATTGTAAACTTTTTCTTCACAGTGATAGTGTGCTTTCACTGATGTCTCAGCAGAGAAACATTGGGTACCAAATCACTTACTATGCAAAAATGAAAACACTGATGTGATTAAGTGGTTAAAATATAAAAATATAACTAAAAACATAAGGTCAAGATTTGGACACTGGAGTGAATAAAGGCAGACTGAAATCTACACCTCAGATTTCCAAAGACTCTGAGGACCCTGCAGTTCCCTAAAGATAGTTTCGCTTTAGATTTCTCATCTGTTTCCAGTTCCATGGGAATTTGGTTGAATGAAGCTGCCTGTTCCTGGCTAAGAGACAAAGCCTGCATTACAGAGCTGGTTCAGGCAGAGAGCAGGAATGCACTACACAGGGATGGCTGGAGAGCCAAGTGGAGATAGGCAAAGAACTGAAAAGAGACAGGCATCTGGTGAGGAGCTCTCCCATTTGGACAGGTGAGCAGGGACCGGCAGAGATCAAGCTGACTGTTGGGACAGTATAATCCATAAAGATTTCTCCAGCAATTCCTAGTAGAAGGAGCTCCAGTTGCCTACAGTCTGCATGTTGTGAGTCTGTATTAATCATTATGCCCAGTGATCAAGGAATTGTAATAAATAACCAGAAACAGCACAATTTGTGCCTTCCTATAGGTATTTCAGAGGGCAAAAATGTAACTTCGTGCTTTACAGATCCCACTCCTGAACTGAGGCTGGCTGAAGACAAAGTGAGAAAAGGAGCTATTCCCTTCATGCTCCCACCCTGTTCTTGCTCCTTTCAACTACAGCATGCAAGCACAATATTTCTTAATCTGAATTTTTTAAGCTATTTTTATTCTTCCCTTAAAGGCACTGGTCGAGTTCTCTCATTTGCAACAGCAGAGCCAACCGGCTCCTATCACTCACTGAAATGTCAATATCTGGCCTTGTGTTTTTCCCAGGCAATGAAGCTTGACTGCCAGGACATTCCTCAGCCACTGAACTTTGTATAAAGTACCTCCCTAAGAATTGCCTGTGCACACCTTGCTTTAACCCCTGGAGGCCCAGAACCACATCAGCACTCACAGATGTATTTAATGTATTTAATGCAATTATTCTTCAAAGATATGCCTCCTTATATCTTCTGTCACTTCTGTTAAAGTATTTACCAAAATTATTATTAAAAAAAATAAATCGTGGTTTCCATAAAATGATGCAAATAGAAAAACAGTTTGTCTTCAGACAGAGAAGGTTGTAAGAACAACCAGTATCTCAGTATCTCATTGTTCCCAAATTATTTCCCTGGGCAGTTGTCTTTAATATGGCTGCTCAAGCACTGTATGTCAGGTCTTTGCAATCTGCAGACAAATCATTCAGCAAAACATGAAATTTACTATAAACAGCAAGTGCCTTATTGACAAAACAAACTCTCTGGCTGATCCAAGAGAACTAGCTTGGCACTGTCAGACTACACTGTTAGACTATCCTTATCACAACACAAGCACAGACTGCTTTGTTCAGAGCACCATATCCAAGATACCTAAATAGAAGGACAAAGAGATAAATGAGAGCAAGGGGTCAGAAGATGAGAGCAGAATGAACTCTTTCTCTTAGTAAGCAAAGTTGTCATAGTCCTGCAGGTGGGAGAGAGCACTGTGTTCCAGACACAGTGCTGCTGAAAACTTACCAAATGGGCAAGGACACCAGCCAGACCAAAAGTTCACGTGTCAGAGCCCCACTGAAGGCTCAATCCTGTGTGGGAAAAAAATTGCACAAAAAAACCCCAGTACCTTGAAACATCTGTTTGAGGTATTTGTTGCTCTCCACAAGCAGCTCAGGCTTCATATTGTAGTTCTCTAAATTCCACCTGTGTTAGAAGCTTAAAAATGTTGAAAATGGCCTTTGTGCCTAGTTCTCTTTCTTTCTCCTGGGTTTGCAGTGTGCTGACAGACACAACACAGAGTTGCACCCCCCTGCCTTTCTTCTCTTCTAATAAGCAATGACAAGTTCATGCAGCATTAAAATAAGAGACTGGCAGCTGTGGATCACCTTGCTGCATAAACCAGTTGCTCGTGGGAGGACCCAGTGGGAGGGCCAGGAAACCATTGCCCTCCAGTACTCTGTCAGCTGGTTTTGATCGTGTTATGGTCATCCCGTCACACTTCACACACAGACACTCATGTGTATTACTCCAGCCAGAAGTTGAGCAAGAACATATGTTTTATATATACTGTCTTGACTGGCACAGAGCAAAACAATGGAGAATTCCCATTTTCCTTAGGGAGTCATCCCAGGGGCAACTCAAGTGTTATTCTCAGTATTGATAGTTCTTGCCTTGTTTCATCTCTGGGTTTTTCCAGTTTCAGCTTTTAAGTACCAGATTTCACTATGTCTTTTTCCAATAGATTAAGGAGTCTTTAACTATCATTAAAGTAGCCTGTGATAAAAAACTTAACTTTCTTCTCTATAAAAATACACACAGATGTAACATCCCTCACAGTAATTAATATTTGTTAATGCTTGTATTCCCATAGGTTTATCTAGATCATAGATTAGACAACTGGATCTTAAAAAGCCAGTTTGGGATTGTTAGCAGCATGCTCATGTGTACCTGTTCAACTCCTGTTTTAAAACAGGGAAGAAAAGAGGATGGCATGTGGGAGTCATCAAGCTGCAGAGAAGGAAAACAGTCTTTCCAAGTGTATTTGTTTTGTGTGGTCTTCTTGTGTCTGGCATCGGCTGGTATGCAGCCCCAAAGGTTCCCACATACCACAGCACACTTTGAATCTCTTTCTGAGTCCAAAGGCTACAACAGTGCAAGTGGTGCTGCACATGATGCAAGTCACAGGTAAACTGTGTCAGTCCAGATGCTGCATAGAAAGAGGGTGGTGGAGCTATGACAAAGTGCTGGAAGGAATCAGGAAGAGCCCTGGAGAGTTAGACCTGCTGCTCTGGCAGCCCCAATGCTGCGAGAGAGGGCCACATCTGCTGCTGCAAGGGACAGTCCATACCCCTCAGACCTTCCTTGAATGGCAGGAACAGGTCTTTCTTCCCAGGGGGAGGGAAGCTCAGGCAAAGCAGGCAACAACCTATGGTAATTTTCCTTCCCAAGGTACCCTGTGAAATGCCAGGAAAATACCCATTTACAGAGCTGTCTCTGGAAGCACAATGCAAAAAGCTGCACTGGAGAAAGAGATCTAAACAACATGGGGAGCAGGGCACCAATTCATTTATAGATTACTGGTTTGAATTCAAGCCAAGTAAAAGAAATAACTGCTGGTGAGCTGCCCTCTGACAAGCAGCAGCAGCAGCAGTGGCAGCTGTATGGACAAACTGGTCATGCCAGCCCCATTTTTAAACATCATCTGTTTGAGGGCCATGTTTATTAGGGGAGTGCTGAGGAGGCAATAGTGTGTGCTGCAGGTAGCCAGAGGAGCTCTGTGGAACATAGAACCCTATTACTGCTGTTGTTCATTACAGTTCTGCACCCAGCCATCACTAAAAATAGCTTCTCAGCATAAAAACTCAGACCATAAGAGATCATGGGGAGAGAAACCATGTCTGATCCTCGCCAGACTTGTAAAAAGAGTTGCTGGATTGGAGAAATTTGGGTAGGCTAGGAGAAGGTGTTGTCCTTGTCCATAGCAGAGCTGGAGGAAAATACTATTTCCAGACTTGTTACATCAATACTTCTAGTAAAGACCAAAGTAGGTCCCAGCTTGCCCTCTGTTTGGGTCCTGATCTAAGAACTTTGGAATGGGCACCTGAGGCAGCTGTGTGGTAAGGGGCAGGGGAAGCTGCACAAGACAGTCTCTGATGGAGAATCCCTGCCCTGCCCTTCCACAATCAGTGGAGGTCTGTACCACCTGGTGGGGGAGAGAAGACACTAGTAAGAGATGGGGCTAGTCTGTGGGAAGGGTTTTGGCTGCCTTCCCAGTATTGCACTGAAGTTATGCCTACAGCTGCCAGATGTCAGCATAGGGTGTGGAGATGAACATGGTTCCCTGCCATAGGACTCCTACTTGCAGAGCTTTTGTTGCTGAAACCAGCAAGCAGGCTGTCCTCCATAAGAGTGCAGGAGGGTTAGCTGGAGAGGTTTTTGGCTCTGTTCCTGGTCTCACACCAGAGCCAGGCACACAGTTCCCAGACATTTGTGATCTTTGCTCTGGGATCTTTCAAACTTGTCAAGGCATTGTGTAAAGGGAGGAATTATTTCACATCCACAAGGAGGGTGGAAACATTGAGAGCTCCTGCAGAGATCCCTCTGCCTGCTTCTCTCAGGAGGGGTCATCCCCGGGTGAGCAGTGTTGGAGAGAGCTCCATCTCTACGCAGATGAGATTCCCAGACAGCACACTCTCAGAACAGCGGTTGTTGAGCTTCCCTGGCATGACTGTTTCTGGCAGTTTCCATGGTGTTCCACAAAACCAGCACAGATCTCTTTGGGAAGGCAAATAATAGAACATGATAGTGCATCTGCACTTTTGTAGTGTCAGCTGAGTTCTAGGGTAAGTCCTGGGGCCTGCCCCACTCCCTTCCTGAGCTGGTAAGGAAAGCATTTCTGTACCTTTCCCTGAAGAGCTCAAAGCAGTAGCTCCCACTTATGGATGTTACAAGCTGCCATAAGAAGGTTCAAATGGTATTGCAAATTGGTTTTTGTGGACAACACTGGCAAGTGATGTCAGCAGGCAGCCCAAACAAGCAGTGTCTGGTAGTTCTTTGACTGCTTGGGATTAGTGGGAAGCACTGATGGGGAGCTCAGGATGTATCACAGCATGGTGCAGCATGCAAGCATACAGGTATGACATACCTGTAAATTTCAGGAGAAAACCTGCACCCTGCCCTCTCTCCTGCTATGTCTGAAAGCACATGGACAAAATCTCAAACTTTTGCCCTTGGTCATAGATGAAAACTTTCATGGGCAAGGAACAAACTCGATCTTACCACCACAGTGCCTTGCCACCAAGACTTGACCCTCTGCTCTCAAGATCTGACCCTGCCCTCTTATTCATTACAGAAGCAGCAAGTGTTGCTGAGCACACTCTTCCCCACACAGTTTGGAGGTGCCTGTCTGATACCTACCTACTCCTTTGCATGCAGCAACAATTGCCAAATAGCACAGCTGCCAGGATGAAACGACATGGGGGAATGGGTTGAAGGGTATTTTTCTGATCTGCATAATTTTTGTGATTCAGCTTAAGATTCCAGAAAATTCTGGAGGGGAGGGGTAAAAATTATAAAGGATAATATGGCTTTCAAACACAGCCAACGTGCATCTTAAAAAGGAAACCTAATTTTGTGTGCCTCCACCTCTGGGCAAATGTTCTTGGCTTGGTTTCAAAGGTGCTGGGAAATTCAAGGGTTGGGTTTCTCTGAAAACCAGCCCCAGGTGGTTGCACCACCCTGCAACAGGGTGACCTGGAAAAGGTGCCAGTTTTGAAAATATCTTAATTTAATTTTTTTTTCATTTTGTAATTTCCTATCAATGCACTCTCCCTGAGAGGCTAAAAGATTGATCTAGAATTTGTCTTTCATTCTCTGCACTGCCTGAAGCAGGAATCCTTGTAAGAGAAATGGCACCTTAGCTGTAGGTTTAGATGGTGCATGGCTTTCGTTGTGCTGACTGCTGCAATGTAAGAGACTCCCACCCCTTCCCTCATGCTGTGCTCCCTTGCCCAGAGTCCTGTGGGTCCACAAGGGAGCTTCTGAAGCCAAGGTCACTGCCCAGCCTCTCCCTCTGTCCGTGATTGCCACCCCTGCCCTTGGGCAGTCCTGTAACCTCAGTCTCGATGTAGAGGTGTTACCTCATGCTGGTGTAGAGGTGTTCTGTGTCTCCTTGCACTCTCAGAAGCCCATGCCAGGATGCAGCACTAGACACACAGCCAATTAAAACAATTCCAGCAGCTACAACACAAAACTGAGTTAGGGCAAAGGATGTCATGAGTAATTTTTACTTATTTGTTTAATTAGTGTTAATTGTACACAGTAGGAGGTCAGAACTCTGCCTGCAAATGCTCAGTTGGCTGTGAAGTGTGAGTTCTAGAAACTCTAGTGAAGAGTTTCATTCTAGAAACTCTAGTCAAGGGACAGGAGAAAGAGGGGGATTTGCATTTTGTGTTACAGAGTCAGTTTCATTTGCAGCAGATGAATGAAATTCTGGGAATTTTTTTCTGGACCAGAAGGAGAAAGAGGACAAGAAGTATAGGAAGTTCATACAGAGGGCTACCAAGAGGGTTAATGGGCGCCATAGACCTTGACACGTCTTGCTGGCTGCAGAGGAGGTAACTCTCGAGGCAGGTATGGGCACTCCGCCCCTGTCCCACATACGAGGGCTTGCTTTGGGTATCTAAACTGGGGGGGACTGGTGGTGTTCAACTTTTCCCTGGTGGGGTTTCCTTTCTGTCAGAAGCGCCTTTCCCCTTGTTCCTGCCGTAGGACACCCCGCCACGGAGCTCTGCGCTCGTGTCCCCGGCAAGGCCGCGCCCCGCGGGCCCGCGCGCTGCGCTGTGCTCCGGCGCCGCCTGCTGGCGGGAGGCGCACGGCGGGCTGGGCCCAGGGACCCTCCGAGACCGAGTGCCCTGAGAGGGCGACGCCTTTGGCGGGTTTCTGCCCTGCCAGGGAAACAGACTTCCCAGCGGGAAAGACAGGCATCGCCCTCTCACAGACATAAACGCAACCTCTGCTAATTAAAGCTCATCGAGGTCTTTCTTCATCCGGAATAAGTAGAAGCCTTGGATCAGGCAAACACCCAGGCCGTTTCTAGGGACCATTATGGGGGTCTGTGGAGAAAGGGAGTATGAACGGCCATAATTTGTTAAGGGCTCCTGTTGGAGGAGTTCTAAGACTTAGCCCAAGCCATGTCTCCGAGACATTAGATGCACATGCTAACATATAATCCTGACTCAGTGGGCACTTGGGTAATTATTCCTAAAAGGCACATAGCATTGGATTGTTTTGCTAGATAAACATATGGGACTATGTAAGGGAGAAGGGGAAAGTGTTCCTAAGTCAATGATTGCATACATTAGCTATGTTCAGTTCAGCCATTAATTCAAAGAACTATTTTCTCTTTTCTCTATTTTCCCAAATCCACAAAGCCCTTAAGACTTTTCCCCCTAATATTCATTGAAGTTGGACCCACTTCCACTCTTAAAACAGGTCAAAATTCAAGCCTGATATTTCGGTAGAAACCACTTGTCTCCTCTCAGCCTTGATTTTTTCCTCATAAGAGCAAATTGACATGAGTCATTACCATTTATATTTGCCCAAATATGATTTTTGCTTCTCTGAAGACATACAGAAACCAAAAGCCATATATTAAACCTTTCATAAATTAAGAATTTTAACAAAACATTTTTTGTGCTGGATCAAAATTACAATGTCATTCTTCTAATGAGCCAAAGTAATGCCACCATGACTGCAGGGAGGGGTTGCTTTTGCTTTTATATCTATGAAGGCTTCAGAGCCTGAACTGCTAGCTTTACATTCTCTCTGCAAAGCAGTGTGTGGCCATAAAGAAATGCAAGGTACTGACTCCAGATTTCTATAATCTTGTCTGGAATCAGTATCCACAGTGCTCTATCTGGGCTTAGATTTATGTTTAAGGTAAGCCTGCTGCAACAAAACGTATTCTGTGAATTGTAGCCATGTAGGCATACAAGAAGAGAGGATTCAGGACATCTTCCACCAATTTTCCTGTGCAGGTTCAGGCAGGTTCATACCCCTTCTTGCAAGAGGCTGTGCTCACATGGATTTGTGACTGGGTCGTCTCTTACCACCTCTGTGAAACAGACAGCATGGTTTGGATAGCAGCAGTTGTGTCACTCCTGAAAACTCATATTTGGTTCTCCCAGAGACCAAAATCTCTGGGAAGTGTCCTGAATTTCCAGTTGCTGCTTACACCATTATCACAAAATCAATCACAGATGGTGCTTTTGGGGCTGGCAGGTTGGGAAAAAAAAATCTCTTGGCTTATATCCTGAGCACATTTGATCCGGACTGACTGGATGGGATCGTGACAGCCCATCATCTTGTCATTAGAACAGAAACACTTTCCTGACTGCAACAAACATTTGGGCAAGGATGAACACTTTCCTTTAAATAGCAAACTTCAGCCTTAAATAGTTACACTTTGCCCTTGCTGTTTGGCTCTGCATACCAAAGACTTAGCTCTTAGCAACGTGAAATCCCATCCTAATTAGCTACTGTTTAACACTACCAAGCTCCTTCTGTTCTGGAGCTACAGAGGAGGGGAGCATTTCATATCAAGCCCAATGCAGTTCAAGACCCTTTCTGTAGATTTTTCTTTTTCTTTTTCTTTTTCTTTTTCTTTTTCTTTTTCTTTTTCTTTTTCTTTTTCTTTTTCTTTTTCTTTTCTTTTTCTTTTTCTTTTTCTTTTTCTTTTTCTTTTTCTTTTTCTTTTTCTTTTTCTTTTTCTTTTTCTTTTTCTTTTTTCCCAGTGGAAAGTAGCTCTATATGTTAAACCTGAGCCACTCTGTACAAGTAAAAGTGACACTCAAGAAATTAAACCAAACATAGCCTGGAGAATCACTTGCACAAAGCGTCAAGATTCATGTACCTCACTAGAATAAAAAAAATACCAGATGACACATGCAGCTCTGCCCACCATAAATGCCATTGACTAATGATGATCATCCAAACATGTGGGTTTGCACTTGGTCCCTTTTTATGCTATTACAAATACTTTCCTCTTCTTACAGCATAGACCCTGGATTCAAGTTTCTTTCCTCGAGCAGTCTCAGGATACATAGAATGACAAGGTAAAGTTGGGGTTTGTTCAGCCTTTCAAGAAAGCTTGTTACAATCTGTTTCACTTACTAGCCTTGAAACTTTGACCTAATTTCCATCTCACAAAGTTACTCCCAATGACAACATTATTCACAATAATGAGGACTGTATGATGACCTAAAATAGGTCTATTTGCTTTGAATTCTAATATTCTGTGGTTATATATTTTTGTGTAATTTTCTGTATATTGTGAAGTTGCACAACCCATATGTTCACATTCTTTAAAAGAATTCTTTTTGTCTTTTGAAGTGAACAAAAGAATCCCTTATTGAAATGGCTTTGGTGCCTGTTTTAAAGGAAAAACTCCACTGTTATATGACACACTCCAACAACTGCAGGTGAGTATAAAGCAACCTGGCATAAAACCTTTCCTCAAAAAGCTTTGTTGAGATAAACCTAAGGCCACAAGTCTGAGTCACTGTAAATTGGATCCTTGATCCTTTAATATAATATCCAGCAAAGCTTCATTTTTCAGCTCCCAGTGCCCCTAAAGCCCTGGAGTCAGGGACTGAAATTTGTTGAGGTAATTCCAGCATGTTTTGGTTTTTCAAAATCAGTGGGTGCCCCTATGAAGCATACATCACTACATCCCTTGGCCTCCCTCTCCATGGAGATGCAGACAGCTCTGCAGAACTATTCTGTTTTCCTCGGATGACAGGGCTAAAAGACCATGTGCCTAGCCAGCTATAGAGTCTGAATAAGAGCTAGATGGTAGAGGTCGCTTTCAGATAAGATTGTTGGAAATTATTAAGTGTCATGGAGAAATCTCTATTAGTTCCTGTCAGTGACAGAGTTTGTATTTATTACTCAGACTGGTAACATGTACTTTTTAAAATTATTACCTTTGGATACCCAGATATCAGAATAGGCAAGAACCACAGAGAACTGCTCAGACACTTAAAAAAAAATCTGCAGATAATTTTCTCTCCTTCTGTCATCCAGCAGGTGGGAGGAGAGCAACACAAATAGTGAACTATAGGGTTAATGGTTGTAGTGTTCTCTGGGAATGCCTGATTTGCTTGTGCACAATGGAGGGTGTATCCAGTCGCTCTAATTTTCATACAACTGTCTGCCAGCCTCAGGGAACATAACTCTCTCTCTTGGAAAGAAAAGAGTTGGATGTCACAGTGTTTGATATTCATGGGTCACAGCAAAGGGACACAGGACACCCAGCAGTGCCTGCTGCACCCTGGGATTGCCAGCTAAGGTTACAGGCCTGCTGTCAGCAGATAGGGGCAACTTGGACATTGACTTGGCTACCTGTATCTTTTTACTCATCGTGTGCACATCAGTTTTACATGTTTCTAAGGTTGTCTAAACACAGCTTCTTGGGAATTCCAGAAAACAGTGTTCTGCTATGCTAAAAATGCCCTAAAAAAGATAATTAGCACAAGTCTAGTGAGGTTGCTCTGCCAGAAAGTGTTGATTTGACTGCTGAGATGCCCACCTGGTAATGAGCTTTGGTCTTTTTTCCTTATCCTGATCATGGAGCTAGGGCAATGAGAATACAGGAACTATAAAAATTGCAGTAAGGGTGTAGAGACCTGGTGAAGTGTAAGGGAAAAGCAAGGAACACTACTGACTCTTGAAGTGGTGTTTGGGATTTTCTAGTTTATCCAAATTTAACTCATGGGGCAGTGATGTTTGCAAATAAGTAACAGCTAAATGTTCACATAATTATGAGCACATAAATGTTTTATAGTCAGTACAATACAGTGAGTAGTGTTGGCTCATGCATGGGATTGTGCTATAGAAACAGCATTATTTGGGGGAGATGTACTTTTTCTTTGTCCTCTGGTCTTATTATGGGAGTTGAGAAGAACATCAATTAATGGTGAAGTCTGTACTTCTGAGATGGGCTAATAAAGAACCCTTAATTGCTTGTATTAGGATGGACATCCCTTAAGAAAAAAGCCTACTGAAAATGTAGCTGAGTCCAAATGGATTTTATAAACTGATATCATCTTTGGCTGTGTTAAAGTATAATAGAATATTTCTCCTTAATAGCATGCCCAATGTTACAAGAAAATTTAAAATGGCTTTGAACCAAAAAGCAACTATGGATTTTTTTCTTCTGAAGAAGTGAAATTCAGTCCTGACACTTTTATCTAAAATTCCCCTTCTATTAGCTTGTATTTTTGCTTTGGAATGATATAAAAGAGGTGATTTAGTTCCCATTTGCAAAGACAACTACAAAAAAAACCTTTTGAAAGCATTTGGTGGCATAGGTGTGATAGAGGTCAAAGTATGAAAGTGAGTCTTATGAATTAGAGCCTAATTTGGGCTTCCTTTTGACTCTCATTTGACCAGTTTAGGATCTGTCTCATGTAGTTTGTCAGGATTTATAAAACAGAATGTATCTAGTTTGACCATCAGTCTGTGATTATTTTGCCTGACTTCAGCTACCCAGGAGTCAAGAAATGAGCCTGAACTACTCATCTGGCTCCATCTATCATCAGTGAGGACGGGGAAACTTGATCAGTCTCCTTAGGATGGAGTGCATCATCATGCAGAAGTGTCCAGTTCTCATGGCAGAATAAGCAGCGGATTGCAGCTGTACCTGGACCTGTCCATAGATAAAGAGTGACAACTAATTGTGCAGATGACTTTTACAGCTGACCTCAAAGGCTCAGTAGGACTTCTGCTCACATTCAGCTCACTTGATTGGTTCTGTGCTTATATTTCTGAAGTCGATTTCTAATGACCAGCGCCAGTTTTACTAATTATAACTGAGAGCTTTGCAGGATGACTGGGATTATTTGGTATCTCGAACATAATTTCTGGTCTCTTCTGGAATAGAAAATTCTATAGATCTCTGGACTGAATATTGTTTAGCAGGCATTCATAGTCAGTGTAAAATATTCAATAATTGTAAGTTACAATATAACAAAAAATCTAATTTCTTTTGGACATATCGTGAACTAAACAATCTACAGGATTATGTTTTTACTTAATCTCATTAAATTCTTCACAAAAATCTTCTTAATAATTTTCTAAAATGAAGATTTACTTTTTAGACAATATTATGACAATCCCTATGCAATTTATGCTAAGGCAATACCTATTGATGGGGAACTTTGCTGTGTAAGATATAGATGAATATTTAATGAAGTAGTTATTTATTTAGCATATTTGTAGAGAGACAGTCTTTTTCATCTGTCTCTTCTTGGTCATCAAAAAAGATTTGGGACCATTTAGGTCCCACCCTGCCTAACCCACTGATATTTGTTGGGCTCATGTGTTTGCTGTGGGGCTGCTACCAGGACAGCAAGAAGATCTGAAAACAGAGGAAGGAAGGAAGGAAGGAGTTACTTTTTAAAATAGTGCACTAACCTCCCTGTGCATCACTTCTAATGTGTTCTTCATCATATGCAAGTATATGGCAGGTGAAATACACAATGAGATTAGGAGGCTGCTTGTTCAGGCTTCTGGATAGTCTTCAGTCCTCTGTGATGAACTCCTAACTTCTTTAGGCCTGAGGCTATCTGGTTAAATGGGAAAAATATTCCTATGTAATGCATTCTGAAAGTGACAAAACAAAAATAAGGTAACAGTGAAATATCAGCTACTGTATTCAGTGGAGACTGCAAGAGAACTCTTTTGCTAGTGAAACTGTTGTGTAACTCAAATATTGATTGTTAAGAATAATATTAATTTATGATAATTCTAAAGAAAGTCACTCCTGTATTCATTGCTATGAAGAAAATTAATTGAACCGGCATTGTGAAAATGGCTGCAATAATTTATACAGTAAAATTACTTGGTTTATTTTGTTTCCAATGAAAAAGTAAAAAACTAGTATGAGAAGGAGAGGGTATGGTCTGTTTTAGGTACAACCCCCCAGAATTTTAGAATTATTAGTAACTCAGATCCACAGGTGCTTTAATGCATAATGGCTTAATGCACTAAATAATAACAAAACAAAAGATACTGTAGAAGAAGAAGAATCTCTCAGAGAATACTGAATCAGAGTAGAGAATGGGACAAAACACATTAAAGCTGAAGAGAAACTCAGACAGAAGAATATGGCAGATAACTGAAAGCTGTGTAAGAGTCACTGGATTTTTAAAAAGTCCCAGTTTTGTAAGCATAATAGAGAACAATATTATTTAAAATGCCATCCTGGATCAATGTATGAAGTGAAGGCATAGTTAGAAAATAAAAAGCCTACAAAGCAAATAGATAAAATGGGAAATATTTAGCAATCAATATAAATTGGAAGTTGCATAATATAAAAATAGACAAATTAAAAAGACAACAGAGGAAAATCATTGGCTGGCAGGTCTTAAGAAAATAAAATTAGTTTAGAGTATATTAAGAACTACAGAAGTCTTAACAAGGGTACATGCTGCTGCTCAATGCAGATGAGGAAATGATAAAGTTGCAGAAAAGGCAAATATTCCAGACATATTTCTGTTCTGCATTTGGAAAGAAGAAAGAGGATGCACTTGTATCACATGGGCTGATGAAAAATTTTCCACTCTGTTAGTGACCAGAAGGAATGTAAAGTATGTACTGGAGGTAAATATTTTAAAATCAGCAGGTGTGGATGGCTTACATGGGCATATTAATAGAGCTTATTTAACTGATGTCTAGCCTGCTGATACTGATATTTCATAAATCCTCTAACAGCAAGGAAATAGTAGAATACTAAAGGAGTGTCTGTTCTATGGCAATATTTTTTAAAAAATGCCAAAGTCAATAATCACAGTAGATGTGCACTAGCAAGGCTAACAGCAGTTTGTGGAAAAAATATTAACTGATAAAGAATTCTTTGACAAAGAATAAGAAAGTAAAGAGATGTATTTTCCAGCATCACAATAATCTTGATTAAAAAGTAAATTTAAAAAAGAAGGCAAGAATAATTTAAGCACCCCTGCCATGAGCAAGAAGACGACTAGAGATGCTCTTAAAGTTCCTTCTAGCCCTACCTTCTGCAGTTCTATGAAGACATAACATGGTAACCCACAGAAAGTCCTGACTGGACAAGAGTGAATACATGTATGGGTTGTGAATCCTGCTTGATTTTATTCCTTAAATTGTTTTGTCACTGAATCAGGATCAGGAGCAACACTACATCACTCTCATTCTCTGAGAAATACACAGGTCACAGGATGGTTGAAGCACAAGGAAAATAGTCCAGCTGAGTTTGTCTGCTGGACATAGTAAACAATACAGCCATGTAACTTTGCAAAAGCCATGGAAGTAGTATTAGGATGACTTTTAAATTCAGTTCTATACAGTATTTCCATCATTGCCCTAGAAGTAAATAGAAACTCACTGCTGATAAAATATGCACGTATTGGGAAGCTTGGTGGAATGGCAATGATGAGGGGAAAGCATTTATATAGGGCACGAAGGATCATCTTCATGTTCAAGCAAAAAGCCTTTTACTACAACCAAATGCAAAATTATGCATGTGGGAACCAGATAGGAGATTAGGAGATGTGTAATCAGAAACTCTACCCTGGAAAAAACCATCACTCTGAAAAGGATCAGGATCATCAGAGTATGGAGCAGTTTTACTCCAGTGAGATACTGTGGCAAAAAGGGTGAAATTAATCCTCAAATGCATAAACATGGGAATAGTGAGTACCAGCACCAGGTTGCTGTTTTTCCCTTTGTGGCACTCATTAGACTAATCATATGCAGGATATTTATTTTCAAAGGTTGCTGAAAAGCTGGGGAAGGTGCAAGGGGAGCTTGGTAATTATTCAGGATCTAAAGAAAATGCCTTATTGTTGAAACCTTTCAGCGCTCAACTTGTCTGTCTTACTGAAAAGGAGACGACTTGATTTATGGCTTGATTAATGAATTGGTACAGTTGGAGGCATAAAATACTAGCAGGAAAGGGCTCTGAGCAGACTAAGTTGTACTGAAGACTGAGTGGAGGAGCTATTAAGCCAGACAAATTCAAATGAAGAATGAGATATAGAAAATTATTAATCACTAGAACAAGCTAATGTGGTGAATTCTTCATCTCCTTATGTCTTCATCAAAATTAGGCAATTTTATTGGCCTACAGCCCACTGCAAGTTGTCAAGAATGAGTTGTAGCTTTTAATACTGGAATATATCCATGAAAATTAATGGTCTATGATAGCTAAGAGGTCATTCTAGGTGATAGTAATCTCTGAGATCCATTACATTGGAGAAGAAAGATATATTTATTTATTATTATGATTATGTCAAGAAGCAGTAGATAAACGTGCAACTTCCTCTCTGTTTGGACCTTTAAGTGCTACAATTTAATGACAACAAGATGAATTTAGGTTGCATAAGATAACTGATGATGGAAACTGGAGGACTGTAAAAGTCCATTACTGATTTTCTCTCTTTAGATACTCCGGTATAATGTCCCTTTATCAGGTGTATTAGCATAATCAAAGGAAATACAATTTTCTGTGTGACTTCCTTTCTCTTTCTTTGTTCCTCTGTCTAGAAATGTCCTTGGCTGTGACGTGCATCTATGATAATTAAGTAACCTGGCCTTATTTCAGAAGTTTTTGTAATTCTAAAAGCTCCTGGCCTGTGGAATGTTCTTGGGCAGCTCACTGTGGATATTTGAAACATGGAAGTAGTGAGTCAAACCATGATTTTTATCTCTGAATCATTTTATATATTCCTTTGACAAATCCACTTGCCACATAATTTCAAATCTCAGAGGAACACTTTTTCAATTTCATTCCTATTATGTAATTTCTCTCAACCATCTTCATTGTCTCTTTTATCACTTCACCTTATCCATTCCCCTCTAATCCCCAGTTTATTATCACTACTTGACTGATGTTTGAGAAATGTATTGTAAGTGACTTGGAGCAGACACTTGTCATTTTACTTTTGATCAGAGCACTTTGCACATGTCACGTCATATAAATAAAAACTACTGTTCCAAAAATATTTAGTGTCTCAGTTATATTTTGCAGTATAATATGTAACAGAGACACTTTATGAAAAATAATTATTTATTACAATTATCCCATCTCTGGCACTGACACTCAAAAGCATTTTAGGTAAATCATGTGCAATGTCTTTTCTCTGTCTCCATTCCTTAGCTAGCTCAGAGTTATAGGACATGTCAATGAAGTGCATCAGGCTGTTTGCCATTCTAGAAACTCTTCAATGTAACATCTCTTCACTTATCCTGTTCTTCATTGGCTTGTCTCAAAGCCTTCTAGCAAAGGAAATGTGTTCCCTCTTTTACAGCTGGGGAAAAACAGAGAGGTGAATTTGAGGGCATTGGGAAGGCCTGAAGCACATCTGTGAGTACAACCCAAGCCTCCGAGCCTCCAGTCTCCTGCTATTTTTACTGGGAAACACATCTCTCCAAAACAGATTATTGGATCAAGCTGGACTGGACATGTTCAGGTTTGTAAAGTGGTTTGCTTCTCCACAAATCTATGTTTGCATTTTGCTGAACCTGGCAAAATAAGAGAAAACAGGATTGCTGCCAAACCCTTCAGGTTCTGTAATTCCCATGTATATAATATTTGCTTTTCTTCTGCCCTTGAATCTAAATAGAAACAATGAAGGATTCTTTTTAGTTATTGTCATTAAAAATTCAAGCAAACACAGGCTAACTTAGTCAGACATCAGTCACACCTCAGGTAAACCTTGTCTGCTGCCTGTTCTAGAGATCTCAGGCTGCTCTGTTCCAAAGGACCTGTCTGGCATCTAACACGCATGAAGGCAAAGGGGGCAGAAGCTAGTGGAGGACACTACTTCTCTGCTGAGAAATTTTTCTGTCAGTCCAAAGAGATGATCCCTGAATATCCCAGAGGAAACTCACAAGCTTTGACAGTCCCTATGAAATAATGTCTTACTAACATTTTTTCCCATTGATACCTTGAATAGGAATAGCCATGGAAAGAACTTTCCTAAACAGGGAAATGCGTTGCTGCCTGGCACTTTGGTCACATCTCTTAGGAGTAAAAATTTCCTATTTGCAGTGCTTAGTTTCAGAGCCAAGCTCTTACCAAGCCAAAAGGCATGGCAGGTATCTGTTAGAGAAAAATGCTTTGAAGGAAAGAAAAGCTAAATACTAATGTAAGCTTTACTATTATTATCTCTATCTAAAGGAAAGAAAAATGCTCTGAGTAAGGAAATTATTTCAGCAGTCACAGAGAGAAAGCCTAGAGTTTTCAAAACCAGCTCTGGCTTCCTTGGGGATTGCTGTCTAGCCTTCAACATTTTGAAGCTGATCCCAAGGACTGCACCATACTACAGAGACTGGCGGAGGCACCATTAGAATAACAAATGTTTAAATGGCTTCAGTTTTGTGCAGAGAGAAGTTAAGAACCTTCATGAATGCAACTTCTGCCTCTATCCATTTATGAGTCAACTACTTTCTCAGGAGTGATGAATATGGGGCTAGTGTCTGAGCCATAGAAAAAACCCAAGGCCCTGACACAAGCAAAAGAAAGAGAGGAGCCATCATTCCAGGAAATCTCCTCCAGCTTGGAGGAACCATGTTTGAAAATTTCCTTCATGTTTTCTTCAAAAAGCTCAGCAAATCCATGGCTTGTATTTTTTCTACCTGCACCATAAGGAAAAAGAAAGCAATTTCTATGGTATTGCATGAAGACCTATGCAAGCTGATGTGAGACAGTACATGACTTGGGGTATTCTTCAAAACCCATTTCCTGCTTCATGTATTTGAATAACATTTGTCACCACAGTGGTTGGGGGCCCTTCAGGAAAAAAAAATAGTTCCTTCTTTAATTTCCTTGCAGGCCTAAATGTGACTCTTTGTTCCTCAGTTTCCTGTCAGAGAATCCCATGTTTTGGATGTACATCCATGGGGGGTTATTAAATAAACACAGAGCATCTAGTCTTTCTTCCATACACACAGGGAGATAAAATTCCCAATTTCCAATTGTGGAACCTGCTCAGGAAAGCAGGACAGAAAAAGCCAAACTTCCCCAGGGAGGGAAAAACCCTGATTCTATCTTGACAGGTTTTAAACAATTGTGATGAAGTTTTTCATGACAGATGTTTCCTTCAAAGCACTGGCTGGCCTGTGAAGAGAATGGGGAGTGTTATAAGGTGCGATTCTCATTTCATTTGCTGCAGAACTCGTTAGCATGTTTAAAGTGAATCAAGAAATTAGGCCAAGCATGACTTAATAAGCCCAGCCTTAAACGCTGCTCTGGAAATATGGATCCCATTCCTCAGTAGTTCATAAGCAATATCAGACAAACCACTTGGACTAAACCAGTAAGACTAATTTCCAGGTGCATCTTTTTCAAGACCAGGACTGGATATACAGAAGGGGTGAACATCCACTGGATTAAACTGTAATTTAAATATAAGTAGTCATATAAAACTAAATTCTCTGGGGAAAGAGAGATGCTATGAATCTCAAATTTAGAATTTTTTAAAACTGAAACATTTCTGAACTTCAAAGCCCAGTCTGCAGAGCAAGATCTTACCTCACTGGGAATGACTACAGTGGCAGTGATACTTGTGATGTACTCAAATACCAGTGTAATGACCGCATTAAAGTGTTCCTGAAGATATAAGTAACTTTTTTTCTTCAGTGTAACAATGTGACTCAAATAAAACACACAAATAAAATTTAAGTGAGGGATTAAGCTCTGCCTGTGACAGAATGGATGAGTGAGGAACCGGCTTGGGTATTGCTGCACTGCACTCCTTATCATGTCCAGATACAGGAGTATAGCTGCAAACAAACATGATTATGCCCCTTTCCAAGATGTTTCCGTACAGCCACATGTTATGCTAGACCCAAATAGAGAAACCCTTCCAGAACCAGACAGGCTGATGCAGAAACATCTGAACTGGTTTTGGGCACACACATAGGAACTAGATCAGGTATTATATATGATCTGTGCTATTTCAGAAAAAGACAACACACACATGAAGATCAGCAGCATTCCCTGTGCCTGTTTACAAGTGGCTGCAGAGAGACTAGAGAACACTTATGTCACCACAAACTCTTTTCATCTTGGACCCAGCCTCCTGTGCACCCAGAGCATCCCAGCCTGGATGCTCTGCAGAAAATGGTGCTCGCTCCCAGCACGAGGCCTTGGGGAGCTCAAGCTTCCTTGTGAACGCCTGAAAAAAGGGCAATTCTAGAAATGGTCTGCCTTTGTCCCCAGTCTTCATCCCACTCCCATTTTCACTGTATTATAATATCAACTTCATTCTTTTTCTCTCTTCCTTTACTAGCTCAAGCTGAAAGAAACAGGATTGAATAGAATAATAACAGCTCTTCTGGACCAGCTAATGCAGCTAGGGAGAGCTGAACAAGCTCCCAGGTGTACAGCACCACCATCAGGTGCTCACTCTGACATTTCTCCCTCCTGCCTTTCCCCTCAACACAGTACACACAGTGTCTTCACTCCCCTCACCCTGCTTCACTGCCTCCTCCTTCCTTTCTCCTCATTCTGGGAGCCCTCTCCTTTATCCTTACCTCCTCCTTCCTCTCTCTGCATGGTGTGACTAGACAGGAGAATACAGATTTATGTATTCCCTACACGTGCTTCTCACTTTTTCCGATCCATCTTTGGATGTTGATTTCTCCTTCTTATAGGTGAGTATCTCTCAGCTCTCTTCTTCCTCTCTCTTTGACCTTTCTGCTGCTCCTTGTAAGGCATTCTCTCCTCTCATGCTGTGAAACATTCATCCTGTCTCATACTGTGAAATTATCTCTCTCACGCTCTCTTGACTATATCTCTAGCATGGTCCTTGGTGCTTTCTAAAGGATGCTATTTCATAATAAATACATAAGCACTGCTTCAGGCTGCTGTCTTCTCCAACTGCCTAATTGGATATGGTATTTTAAGGTGCTCTTTAGAACTTCAAAGATGTCTTAGCTATTTTACCATTTTCCTTCTCAGCTCTGTTGAAATTTATACAAAGCAATTGTGGGTTTTTTATCCAGCTTGAGGTCACCGACACAAGCAGCGCTGCCCTAACTTGCACAGGTCGGTTGCTGAGGCAGGGCTAGCTGTGCATTATTCTCCATTTCCCCTTTAAAACGCTCCATCTTTCTGCATCTCCAGCTCTCACAGCGAGATTGTGCAATCAGGTGACTCGGTGACAGGCTGGTTTGCTGCATTGTGGCATCCTCGGAGCAGCTACAGAGGTTTGTACACAGAGCTGCCGGGCGAGCGCAGAGGGACCGCGGGGCAGCAGCCCGGGCGCTCCGCGTCGCGCAGAGCCATCAATGCACGGCCGCGGCGCCGCCGGTGTGTGCAGCGGCTGCTGGCCCTGCCGCTCCGGGGCTGAGGGAGCCGCCTCTCCAGAGAGCACCTGCCTTTAACAGAGCCACTGCTGCCAGACATCTTGAGAACCCTTCATCATAATTGATTTGGGGCCTGCACAGATCCGATGTTGCCTCATTACTGGGATTATTTATTATTAAAACCAGAAGTGCTGAGTCATTAAACAGAGGTCATGAAAACATCCTTATTCTGCTAAAAGCATTAGCTCATCATTTCTGGTACTACAGAAGGTAGGAGTCCTTGTGCCTGTGAGAAAGAAAATGTGGACTGCATCAGAGGCCTGGGAAGATCGGACAAGAGCCCTAAGTCAGTAACCCATTAGGAAAAGCAGAGTGCTGGTTAAAGACAGATCTCTGGGTTCAAGATCAATTGCCATTTCTGCATTTGTATCACTTCAGGTTACCATTTTATCCCAGAATATGTTAATGTCTCTCTCTGGAGATGGACAGAACTAAAAATCTTGTTCACTTTTGTCTGAAGACTATAAGGCATTCAGAGGCACTACCCAGCTACCCCTAACCGCAGAGAGCTGCCAGTTACCTCCACCTCCATTCTTTCAGAGGGAAGCCAGAGGTACGGAGGGGGCATTTGTTTGCTTGATTTCTCATTCCAAAGAAGGGCATTTTTTCCTGTGTTCTTGTGCTGCCGAAGAGTTAAGGTAGCCAGAGAAGGGATTTTAATTTATTTTTACTACCTATGCTTGAAATTTATTTTCTTACTATTCTTCCTTGGGCAGTTTTCTGAATCTGGAGAGATCCTTCTGGGTGGAAAATCACATTTTTCAGAGATTGTGTTTCCCTATTTTAATACTGAAGCTGCAGACAAATACTTCCTTTGTTAGTTGTGTTTGATTTCCTGCACTGCAGGGATGTCCTGTAAGCGTCCAGATGCAACAAAAGGCGCATGAGGGTTACATCCCTCAGCTGATGGGGTGTGTGTGTTTATTTGTTTTTGTTACGGATTTCTTTGGAGGAGTAAATATGAAGCACTCGTACTGCAGGCTCACCAGCCAAGGCGCACCGTGCCACTTCGTGTTCCCGGCCGGAGCCAACACTCCAGGCGTTTGGGAAGGGCAGGGTGTTCCCGACGCTCACCTGAGCACACACCGGCCCGCAGCGGCAGGGTCCGGCTCTCCAGGGGACGCGTGTCCCTCCCTTGGGCTACCCCGCCGCCTTCAGGCTCTGTGCCCCGCGATGGCCCCGGGAGGGCTCGCCGGGCGGCCCCCCCGCCTGCGGGCCGAGGGAAGCGGCTGCAGGCGGGCAGGAGGACGCGGGGCCGGCGCCGCGGGGCGGGGGAGGCAGTGCGAGGCAGTGCGGAAAGAGTTAAGGGAAGGTGGCGGGGCAGGCTGGCTGTCGGGAGCGAGCATGTGCAGATTGAAACCGCATCCATACTACGGGCGAGTGTCACTGGCACACTTCACCTCCCGCCGGCCGCGGGGCACCCATGGACACCGGTGAGGACACGAGCCGCGCCCGGGCGGGGGGGCCGAGCGGCGGCGGCGGGAGCTGCCCGTGGCCGCTGCCCTCACGGCCGCCCCGCCGGGGGTGCGCGCGGCCCGCGGCGGCCTCCCCGCAGCCGAGCGGCGCGGGGGATGCGCTGCCCGGGGCGGAGGGCGGGGATGGCGCCCGGCGCCGTTGGTTTCGCTTTCTGGCGGCGGGAGGGCCGCGCCGCTCCCGCCGGGCGGGTGCCGGCCGGGGCGAGACAAAGACGGGCGGCCGAGCGGCAGCTTCCCCGCCAGCGGCAGGGCCCGCGGGGTCACCGGGCACCGGTGTGTCGCCCCCTCCCGGGGACAGGCGCAGCCCCGCGGGCCGGGCCCCGCCGCCTCGGGCAGCTCCTCGGGGCGGCAGCGCCGTGCGTGTCGAGGGGGTTTTGCTCGGGAACTCCCGACCCCGGCTGCGAAGTTTTCGGGGCTCAGGGAAAGCAGGGTGGAGGGGTTGTTGAAATCGGAGCTGTTTTTCACTGGACAATGCCTTTTTTTCCCCCTTCCCCTCGAAAAGGAAAGAAATGTCTCGAAACATCTTTTTGTATTGATTTCTGTAAAACTTTATTCCAGGCAAGGGGAAATAGCTCTGAATGAGCCCAGCGTTTGCAGAGCTGAAGTGGGAGGTGGGAACTGGCTCTGGTCCGCTCAGTGACTTTTCTGCAACCTTGTGAATTACTCCTCTGTGTAAAGCCAGAGGTCAGGGATACGGATACTACAGTCAGCTGAAAATGAGTTTTTTCTTTTCTATTAAAAAAAAAAATTAAATTAGTCTCAAGATGTTTACTCTTGTTCCATTTTTGGTATGGAAAATATTCAGAATAGCTGAATTTTTGCAAAATGGAAAATCTGATTCCTTCTGTTCCCCATTCACTCATTTACTCTAGGGTTTTGCAAATTGTTTCTAGGATGCTTAGGAGCAGGGATGCTGGGGAGGCTGCCCTGTCCTGTTCATCTTAAGCTGACCATTATACTGGGACTTCCTGGAGATCATTTCACATTGCAGGTCCAAAACTACTGGGGATGTACAAACTTGTTAAGCCTCATAATTACACAGCAGATGCATAAAAACTGTGTTACGTAAAATACTTTGTATTGTTCTCTGGCATTGTTTATTTGACATGTTTTTCCTGTTTTCTCTTATTTCTGAGGAAAAAAAGCGGACCCTGTAGGAGCTGTTTTTTTTTTTCACAGGCAAGGTGGTAACATATCTGTGACTGTCAGAGCTATGTGCATTGGGGATTTGCAAGAAGAACAGATTGCCAAAGAGCTCCATTCTGTGTTTTCCAGGGGCACAAATGCATTAATATACGTACAGCATCAGTTAGAGATGGGGCTAGCTACTGTTTGGTGGTAAATAGGAAGTAATTAAAACAAAAAGAACTATAAGTTATTAGGAAACAGAAAAGTAAAGAAAGACTTATTGACATGGAGTCCAAAATGCCTGTAGGCACTTTTAGCCAGCACTGAGGAAAGTTGTTTAGGAAGTCTGTAAGATACTCTTGTGTCCATACACATCCTGAAGGTCCTTTTTGAATCCCAGCACCTTGTCCCAGTGAGAAGGTATGACTTCTTCCACGGGGAAATGTCAGTTTTCCCGTGTTAGGTAATAGCAGCTTGCTACTGTGGATAAGTTAAGATTTTTCATTAAATCTGAAAGTAGGTATTTTCTCCCTGAGCAATATATGCTCTCGGTGTGTATATCTGAGAATTTCATACGTCTTTGTTCAGGCTGCCACTGAAGAGCATGGGTGTCTCCGTTTGTAGAAGAGGAAACTGAGGTAGGGGAAAATGGCATTTCACAGGTCGTTGTCAAATTGAAACAAGACTTAACTCCAAATCGTTTGGTTTAACAAGTAGCTATGGCAGTTTTCTAAACAAAGCTCAGCAAAAGTGCTAGAAGCAGCTGATTCAAAGTGAAACATTCTGAGATCCTCTGATCGGGGGAATACTGAAAAAAAGCATGTAGTATAGTCTGATGGAAAGGAAATGGAGGGGCAAGCAGAAGTTGAGGCAGCACTGCTTGCTACCGCATAACTTCTTGCTGAGGCTGTGTCTGTAGCCTTGGTCAGTATTGCTGTGCCCACTCTACTGAAGGCTGATGGTGGGGGCAGAAAACAAGCTGCTTCCTTGGAGAGTTCAAACCTTGGAATTCTTATGGCAAGATCCCGTGGTAGTTTACAGAAGTGGTAAAGGGGTCTAGACCAGGAGGTATGGATAGTACAGGTGTGTAGGTTGAGAGCAACCTAGATCTCTGCATCCATATGGAAATGGTACCTGGTAGTGGGGACTCTGCAGTTTTGCTGACAATGTCATAACGTTATGTGGTGCCAAACAGTGAAAGGCAGATTTAACCTTGAAGGGAGATGCAGGTTTCTAGCTTAGAGTGTAAGGCAGGAGGAGGTTTTTGGATAAGGTGATGAACTTGACAGCATGTGGAGTCTTTTAAGATATCTTTTTACAATCTATACTTTATTCAGCATCTTGGAGATGTACTAGGGAGTAAAGATGTAGGGAACCCTTTGGCCTTGTAATTTGAGGATCTACTTATTCCCACATGTCAAGAAGTGAGGAGAGGAGTTGTTTTCTGGCATTGTAAATATGCTTTTAATACCTGTCCACTTGGTTAAGGCAGTAACTGTCCTTGGATCAGGTGTTTCAGGGCTGCTGGCAGGCGCTGCATTGTGTTCAGGAGGGGTGTTTCTTCTCATGGTATAATTAGTCAGATGAATTAAAGTTTTACCTACAAGTTTTACTCGAATTTAAGTTTTACTCTCCAAAGGGTTAGAAATGAACTGCAGTTGGGGACTGATCATGCCAGGAAGAAGGTGTGGAGGGGGAATGAGGGAGAGGAGACTGTGCACTCTTCCTGTGGAGGGTGGGGAGAGAGGAGGGGAGGAACCCCCAGCTTTTTGCTATCATCACATGCTTTGATGGCAAGTCTTGTTTGTATCCTCAGAATCATACTTGTCACAGAGTCTGGGGCCAAGCAGCTCCTTTTTCTGCAGCAGGGAATCGGTCACTAAGCATCATCTCTGTGAGACTTGTTTGAAGAGTCCTTTGCAAGTTTTGGAGTTACCTCACTGGCTGTGGTATGTTTTCTTGTGCTCCTTGTTCATGGTATGCACCTCTAGTCTCCTTAGACTAAAGAACTTCTGTCCTTATCCAAGTTGTTGAGCTATATTGCAAGAAACTTAATGAAATTTAAATAAAATTATCTGCAGGAAATTTGATTATGTTTTAGGCAAAAGACTCCTTTCTGTTAAGCTGTTTAACAACAGAAAGAAATTTTTCCTCATGGAAGATGATTGGAAAGCATAATGAAAAAGCTCTTAAAAAGGAGAAAATATATTGGGGAGGCTTAAAGAGTGGAGGAGACTTTGTTCTGATGGTAAATTCATAGAAGCAATGGACAATTTTACTGTTGCAAATTGTACCTTAGGATTCTTTGTTTCTGGATTGCCTTCAACAAATACCATGTTTAAGAAAATGAAATTAAGTTGTTGTCTTGATTTGTTTCTTTTTTCAGTCTCAGACAGCCTGCTATTATATGGTAAGAGGAGAGGTAACAACATGCTAATTAAAGGGCAGGAGTGCTTCATTCCTTAGGGCTAATTATTCTCTAGAAAATGGGTCAATTACTTAAAGAAATTGTTTGCCAGCAGGAGGTAGGAAAAGCCTTTATTCCCACTCCTTACCATCCTTTTGTGGGAAGCACTTCCTACCTACATAGCAGTTGCAGTACCTTGTTAAGCTTTTAGGTGCCAGAGCCACGCAGATGGGGAAGTGGCACCTGAGCAAACTTACATGCCGTCACTTCTGTCCTGCATGTTCCTGTGTAGCTGCAGATGAGGTGATGTCCAGTGGTGTTCCTGGATTGTTTCTGGAGTGAAAGAAATGAAATTGAACAATTCAAGTGGGAGTTCTGTTTCAGAACAAAATTTGCTTGATGAGAAAGGTAAAGTATGGTATATTTCCTTGCTTCTTTTGAAAGAAGTTTCATCATCTAGTTACCTAATGTTTTCTAGCATAAGAGGTATTACCTGCTTGTGGCTTGCAGCTTGGTAAGGTTTGTAAATGATCCCTTCTCAGGTCTGCTTCCTGTATGTGTTCCAGTATTCTCTGGTGGCTTTCTCACCTGACCATGCTGCTTGCTTTAGCTCTGCAGGCTCAGTACAGACTGGGTGAGGGAGCAGAGGGCTGGTTAGCTGTCTATGTCAGAAATGAACTGGTCTGCTTTTCACATTTCTCTTATGATATGTGAGGCAGGAGTATCCAGATGGTTCCTGAGTTCCTTGGTAAGGTGGCTGTGCAGGCGACCACAAGAAGTCTTGAAAGAAAGCCAGACTGGGCAAAGGCTTTGGCTCTGCAGGAGCAGATACCAACATCTGTGCCAATTCAGAACAACGCTCTCTTTCTGGTTAGTCAGAGCACTACATTCCTGGCTGTAAATGATACACCCAATAATGTCTGCTGTGAGCCAGAGCTTATGCACCTTACAGTCCAGCTGAAATGAGTGTAAAAGGCTTTGCAGGTGCATGCTGCTTGTTAACATGTCCTCAGAGGCGAAATAAAAGCTAGACTGCTTTAGAGATTTGTTTGTAGGCATATCTGAATGAGCATACCTATCAGTTACTAGGTCAGAGGTGTCTAATCATTGCATAGAAGAGGGAAGTGTTTTATGTTACCCTTTCTTTTGTTCTGGATTTTTGTTGGTGTCAGTGCTCACCACAACCTTATTTTGAAACTCCCCCGCCCTCACATGCTTGTGTCAAAGCTGGATTAAATGACTGAGGGAATCTTCCCTACCACAAATGCTGTCTTGCTTTCATTGCATAAGATACAAGCATTAGTAGTCACTAGGTGAGTGTTGATAGCATAGCGTGGTGAAGCTGCTGTTTGATTTCTTCCTTGCTGGATCTTTGCTCTCAGGTGTGCCATTTACTGGATGTAGCCTTTATGAAGAACTTCTGTGGAGCACCTCTCTGACCTGTTTTCATGATTCTGCTGGGAGCATGATGAAGTACTTCTGAAGGGGGAAGCTCTGTCTTTAGTATGGGTAGCTCTAGCATAGTGCTGTATGTACTGCCAAGTGCCTTCTGGGGATGGGGAGTCTGTTTTGGTTTTATTTCTTTCATCCAGAATGCATGCACAGATCATTATCTAAATAATTTGGCTCCACCAGCCTAATCTGGATTGAGAAATCTTGGCTGGGGCTGTGTCTATGCAGAGCTCTAGGTAGTCATTCCTCTCTGCTTGCAGCAGAGTGTTCCTGATGATAGCGGTGGATTTGGCTGTTTCCTCTCCTGCTAACTGACCTAGCAAAGCCAGACTTGCTTGACCCATGGGACACTTTGAGCCACGTGTTTTCTTTGTATTTTGTGTCAGCAGAGGCTTATGGTAAGGATGCTTCTAGTAAGTTCTAGAAGAAGAGTTATTTATTTTTGTAATTTCTGTTGTTTTTAAGATGTGTATAGTTTCCCCTAGTGGTACAGTAGATACCGTGTGATTTGATTTATTTTGATCCAGCAGTTCTTTCTAAGACACACCTCACAATTAAGTTTTTAATTGGAAGTGGACTTGTACAGGAGCTTCAGGATGTAGGACACGTTTTATAAAAATGCTTGAATGTCTAACTATGGAAAGAAAAGCTGCTGTGAAATTAATGTAATGATTCCTTAGCAATATTGAGCTTGGCTGCTGTTGCTTTTGGTTTTTCTTTGCTGCTTAATACTTTACCATGGAGATGAGATACTTTCCAAACCATCAGCCTCAGCCACTTGAGCTGATAGAGGTTAGCATGGTATTAGGAGCGCCCTGGGCAGCTAAGCCATTTCCTGTGCAGTGGAATACTAAGGTGCATATAGAAAGAAAGCAATTCATTATGTTATATTATGTTGCCTTATAAATTGTGGATGTGCAGAAGGTCAACTTCTAGAATCCATGTCCTTCTCTTAGATAGTTACTCCAAGTTGGGGTATGCTGCCTTGTGTGTGGGACAGTGGGAGTAGGTTTTTTGTTCTATTTTTCTTTTCCCCAGCTACATATCAGACATAGAAAGTGGGAAAATGTCCCATTCTGTTGCGAGAAATACTTTCCTTGGTTTGCGAAACAAGGACTGGACAATGTCATGACAATGATGAACATTTGCTATGCTTAAGGACCATGGCTTAGCAACGTTGGGAGTACTAAAAAGCTGTAAGTGCAAACACCAGCACTTCCACTGCATCTTTCATTTGACAATCTCTCAGTTCTTAATGAATTTTCAGTGTGTTTCTGTAAGGCTGGTATTATTAGTGTCATTTTGCAGACAAGTAGATAAAGTAATGTGCTTGTATAAGCACATTCAGCAAGCCAGGAAAAGCAGGAATTAAATTCAGGAATACTAATGTTTCAACCTGCTTTTGAGCTACTATCTTGTGCTTTTTTTCCAGAAAAGAAAGACATTAATTTTTGTAGCTTTCCTGCCCCCATCCCCCTCTTTTTTTCCCCATTGGGTTAGGCTGCATAAAAGTGAGACATTATTATGCAACATATCTAAGTGTGCATGTGATACTTGAAAAAATGGTAATCAGATAAGTTGCCAGGCAACACTACCCTGCCTTCAATTACCAAAACGCCAGTGAGTGTGCTTTCATGATATAACATGGGTGCTGTACTTCTTCATAAAGAAAGTGTAGGTGGAGTTTTGTAAGAGTTGCTCCTTTTTAACTCCTCTGCTGCTTAATCTGCCATATTGTGAGGTCAGATTTGACCCCAGTTTTAGAGAAAAGCATTCACCAAACCTAAAATCAACAATGAAGTTAGATGAGCTTTCAAAGATAATGGATGGCATGTGAGCATATATGAGTAAATAACCATTCCCTGCAATGGGTCTGTGAGCGTTTGATGGTTCAACAGCTTACAAGAAGTAGGTCAGAACTCATCCTTGGCACTGTGAAAATTAAGAAAATGTGTGAGAGATTTATGTTAAAAGGTAGACGACAGGAATGCATGGCAAGCTGTGATAAGTATCAAAACACTCATGGTGGTCCCTTGGCCCAAAAATACTGAAAGCCAGGGTAATTCATGAAAATATGAATGTAAATCCAGCTGGTTCATTTCCATTGCATTAGCAGAAGCAGAATGGAAGGAACATAAGAAGGGATGAGTGTACACAGAGGAAAAAGTGATAGTCTAATAATGGAAGACAGCATGAGGGAATTCAGTTGTGTGTTTGTTCGAAACCTGAGTTTAATTGATTTTTCAAAGATATTGCAAGATAACAGCAGCAAAAAAATAAAGACTTTTGGAAGTTATTTAAATGCATTTTTGGTTTTGGCAATAAATAGCCACAGAAGCATTTGCAGAGACTGTAGCTGTGTGGGGATGCAGGCATCTGGCCGAGACTTTTCAGCTGTTGGGTGGTGGCATGGCTTTTAGAAGAAATCTGAAACTCCAGAGGTCTAATGTGCTTCTCAGGGCTTTGACAGAAGTTTTCAGTAGAGATAGGGCACCCACCTAGATATATCTGGAAAAGGATGCCCATAACCTTGAAATCACTTGTTTTCCTTGGGTAAGTGCAAGTTGTTTCTTTATGGCGTTAGTTTCCAACTACATTTTTGTTGTTCCAGAAGGAGCAAAAGGCATTTGCATTTCAGGAGATGAGGGACTATGTCCTACGTGTCCCTCTGCAGTATTTCAGTCCAGTGTAGGAAGAGGTTCAGAAGTCCTCATCAAGAGACATGGTGGGACTTCAGTTAAAAGGGAAATCTGCATCATCCTCTGTGTAAGTCCTGCCAAAACAGGGGGAGTTTCTGAGAAGACACAGACTCACTTTCTGTTTCCAAATTTGGCACTCTCTTCCCAGGAGAATCCCAGATAAGTCACGGAGTAATGTTGTGACTTGATTTTTCTGTTGCACAACTTATCACCGGTTAGTTGCATGGGCCTTAGCTCTCTTTGTAGAGAAATGTAGAAATAATGAAGAGCTGTAAATACTAAAAGAGACAGTTAAAGGAACGCTCAACTAACCACTTTCCAGTCAGAAATTTGCTTTCTTTTTTGTCTGCTTTTCTTTGTATTCTCACTTGATGAGCAGTACTGCTAGATTATGCTCATGTATAGTCTCCAACCTGCTGACACCAGGAATGTTTGTGTCAGAGGAACAGCCAGAGCAGGAAGTACTGTTTTGGAAAGTCTACGATTTTAGTTTTTAACTATTTTTGTATATGCAAGTGCATGTTCACACAATCTTGTCTGGTTTTTTGTTTGATTTTCCCTTACTACAAGCACTACACATTTTGAATCATTAGTATTTTGACACAGAAAGTCCATTTCTATACCAAACAAAAAACAAATCACCTTTTCTGAACAGTTTAAGCTTTGTGTTAATCATGTGAGCCTTAAGGTCAAATCTTCAGCTCTACTGCTCTGCTCACGTGTTTTATGACATAGTCTTTACTAATGAAGATTTTCTTCAATGAGTGGTTTTTTTCAAGTGTAGATACATTTGTAACCAAAGGTATGGTTTCTACAGCACTCTTGAGTTCAAAGTGATGCAGTATTTTGTGAAAAGGGAACTTCTTCCTGCTGGGCTGTGTGCTGTGAGCCAAATCTGAGAGATGATGATACAGCTGAAAACTAGCAAGCTTTAGGTAGCATGGGTTAGCATTCAGAGAGCTGATGAGTTCCTTGGTCTGGCTCCAGGTGAAGCCCCATGGGTGGCCTGAGTGCTGGTGCCAGGGAAAGGGATGGACTGAGCAGGACTGTGTTGTTCTAAAGTTAGGCTGACTTGAAGCCTTTTGTAGTATTCATGTTTCTGCATTTGAGGAGTTGGAAGTGCGTTGCAGTTGCTTATTTTGTATGATTTTGTTCCTCAGTATTTTACATGTAAAATTATAGACAAGTACATCTGACTATGTAAAAAGCATTCTCAGTGTTTTTGTGATTCTAGGGAAATGCCTTTTGAAATTTTGTTTGCATATGTCTGTTAAATAGTTCAGTAGAAATCTGTGGCAAATATCCAACTGTGGCAAAATGCATATAAGGAAAACGGATTCTGCACAAATAATTTTTAGGAACATTGATGCAGCAACAATTTATACCAGAGCTAGACAACAAAAAAGATCTTTCCCACTCTGATATATAAATATGTAGCTGGTAAAATAGCAACTATTTCTCATTATAAGAGAGACTCCAAAGTAGATGCAAGCTTCAGTGCATAGGCAGAAGGTGCTAGATGTGTCTCAATAATACCCATATTACATTGATTTAATTAGTGGGTTTATGCTATTCATTGCTCCATTAATCTCATTGGGAATATTTTTTTGGGGGGGAGGATTAGTTATTTAATCTGCATTTTTAATTGGAGTGGTTTTGTAGTTTAGTGTCATCTAAATAAAAACTGTAGGTTTGTTTTGTTTATTAAGGAAAACATGTCTCTTGAATTCCTCTTGGATTTTGGTGCTCAAAAATGCTGAGATTTATTAGGATAACATGAAGAACTCATCTGTTACACAGTCTGATACATAAATGTCCTTGCTTTAACTTCTTCATATGCAATTAATCCAGAAAAATGCTATGTATAGACAAGCCCTTGGATTGTAAGATCTGTGAGGCTGATGTAAATAAGGTGCTGGATACTTGTGTGTTGAAGCTGTCACCTCGAGGCATGACTTCTGTGAAAATCCGGAATGTGGCATCCCAAATGTCAGCATTTGAAGAGAAGGAGAGCCCCAGCTCATGGGTTCCACTTGCTTGGATCATGCAGCTGTGCTGCCTGAGCCCACATGGAGGTGAAAGGCAGTCAGATCACTGGAGCAGAGAGGCCAGTGCCCCCAGGAACAGGTTGGGGTGCTGGGTGGGTGGCACTGGGAAGGGCCTGCTTACATGAAGTTCACACTCTGTCCTGGAATGGGGAAGAGAGAAGAAAAGTGTGATGATTGGAGAAGTGAGAATGAGAGGACATCAGGGAAGATAAGGAGGCAATATTAGGAGAGAGAGGATGGGGGTGGAAAGGTGTCAGCAGTGAAGCTTGCTTAAAAATTTGAATCATTGATGGGGAAAATAGAAGTAAAACAATTTCTGGCAGGCCCTCCAAGGGTTAACTGAGACCTTGGCTGAGATGGTAGCAGTGAATCTTTGGTCACTGACTCCAGTGCAGTTGCTCTGTGTGTTTGCTGTGGCTGAGATCCAGAAGGACAGTGAAGAGCAGAAAGGCTCAGCCTCGCCCAAGGAGAGGCAGCTGTCAGGGTGCTGCCCTGGGCAAGGGGCAGGTACAGGTGCTGTGTGGGGGCTCTGAAGAAGTCAGGTCTTCCAGGCCCCAATGTACTGGAGCTAAGCTGTCCATACACATGGCTCATTCTGTGTTTAGAACCTCTCTTGCATTGTGCTGCATTAAGATTAAAATGTACTTCTTTGGTTTAGGAAGGCTGTCTGGTTGCTGTGTTAACTGTTGGTCACACACACCTGGGCTGAAAACGACTGGCATCTGAAACCCCTTGGACTTACTGAAGGCAGCCTAGTCTACCTGCGGATGTTGTGAATTAGGAGCTGGCCAAAGAGTGGGAGAGCTCCAGGAATCCCTCCCCGGAAAAGGTAAGGTCTGGAGGCTAAAAGTGGTGGGACTGCACTTGTAGACCAGAAAAACAGAGCAGTTGTCTGAGTACAGAGCTGACTGCATTGTAGATGGGACCTTTGAAATTTAAATATGTAGAGTGCAAAGTTATTTCCATTGGTTTAAACCCCAAGTTGTTTTCTGGAAGTGTAAGATTGCCATTTGCACACATCACCCTTGATTTCTGTCTGCTGTGAGTCACATCATTCTAATTTACACAGCCAAACTTTTCAGTATTATTGTCTCTTTAAAACCTCACACTCTGATAGCCTTAGGCAGTTAAAACAATCAGGACAGTGGAGCAGTTTCTCTGAGCTAAACCAGAGCAGTAGGTAAAGAGCTGAGGGTTGCTCTCTCCTGTGAAAGCACAGGTGTGAGTTGGATGATGAGGAATCTATTCCTGGCCCTAACAAGCACGGCAGTCTTTGCACCTGATTCACCAGTGTGTTACTCTACTAATCTTCTTAGCTTCATCTTGCCACTCTCCTGCATGCTGTGGCAATCAGTTACACTTCCACGTGCATGTAAAATGCTATCAATTTGGAATGGTGATTTATATCCCAGAGCAAAACTTTGTATTGATTCTGGTTAGTGGGGTGGATGTTGTGGGACCAGAACAATTTCCAGACTCTGCAGCATTTTTGACAGGCTCTTTGTGTCAGCAGTATGTGGCATGGTTCAGGCTACAATATTGTTTTGCATATTGTGGATCAGCTTTCCTGGGTAAGTTGTGCACAGTACTTTATTTCTAGCTGGGAACTCACTTTGAATACGTGCATGCTGCATGTATAAACTTCAGATACACGTAGCACGGTCATCCCTCAGTCTGTCCTGTCTCAGGTGTCTTATTACCTTCTCCTAGTTGTAGTGCCCAGGAGATCCTGTGTTGGGCTATTCTGTTGTCCCACTCCTCTGGGTATTCTTGCTGATAGACCCCTGATCCTCTCTGAGACCGGGAAACAGACCCAGTCAGCTGCTGAAGGAAAGCAGAAGACTTAATTGTGGCAGTGCTAACAGTGTGGATAAGCAGGGTCAGCTCCTGCCTAGAGCTCCAGCTGTGAATGTGCTGCCCATTGTGTAGCTGATTACAGGGCTTCAGTTGGTCACTGAGTGTTGTCTTTTGAGTGGCAAAGTCCAGACCAGTGCTGCAATGTTATAACAAAGCAAGTGTCAGCAGCTTCCTCAGAAGGCAGCTGGTGAAGGAATGAGCTTTGTATGAGTCCAGCTGTTATGTCAGTGATGCAGCCATGAGTATTTCTGAAGAAAGCTGTGTCCGGCAAGTGCTCTGGTGTGTGGAACTACTGCTGTGAGTAGAGCAAATGCTGCTTCTTGCTGCCCTCAAGAACCATCAAATGTAGTGCAGAAGTCTCCTATTACTGTTAAAACAAAAACCGAGCACCACATGGGCACAAGAAAACATAGATCCATTGGCAGCAGAACAAGACTATGAATTATTCATTCCTCCAATGCCTCCTGTAGGTTCCATCTACTCAGGCTGTTCAGGATGCTGTCTGTTGGACATGCAGACAGATCTGCTTTCAAAGCCATGGGGACAAGACCCTGCGGACTGGCATCACGTCTCTTTCATTAAACTGGCTTGGGCATTGTTGTCACACAGAAGTAATCTCTTATCATCCCATGGGCTGTTGGTAGGAATACTTGTAACACCAATGGACTTGGAACACATCTGGTAATGCCAGCTTGGAATTGTCTCTGAGGTGAGGGCAATGAGTTAGGAGCAAGATGGAAACCCTGGCTGCTCTGGCCCTTTTTGCAAAAGGCACGTGAGAGAGCAGTGTGTAGCACTGCTTTGGTTTTTGTAAGAGAATTTAGACTATGTCAGTTTGTTCCTAGCTCCATCTTGCTGAGAAGCCTAAGTGTTCTCTGTTAGAAGTTCCTTGAGCACATGCAGGATTTCTCTGTTCATGCAGAGTGCTCTAGTGAAGATGAGTGTATCTTAAATGGCTGTTTGGGAACATCTGTAGCACATAGTTTTTCTGAACTCATTTACTAGTAGGCATTTGTCTATGTAATGGTTGTTAGCTGGCAGTTGAATTCGAGAGGCATTCAAAGATTTACAGAGCTGCAGTGGCTCAATTCTCCTCCATTTCTTCCATGAACTGCTGTGGGCTCAGGTAAGAGGTGCCCACTGTGAGAGAAGGTGTTGCTGAAGGTTTGTTCAGAGGCTGTTCTTCAGCACAGAATGCAGAGGCGTTTTAACTATTTTTTTGCTTTTTCTTTCCCACTGGTTGGCATGAAGATTCCTTCAAGCATTTCGCATACCCAGGCTGCACTGTCCATGCTATATTACAGATTCTTTAGCATTTTCCCCCATTTTCCTTCTGCATCTCTGAGTTGCTCTTAGCTATTAGGCTTTTGATGAGCTGTATTCTGATTTTTAGTGTGGGGAAAGCTACCTGTAACTAGCAACAGCCGTAGAGATTATGATCTTCTTAAAACAGAAGTTCAACCTTTGCATTTACAGCTATCTTGTAATGTGCCCTACTGCATTTTGAGAGCACTTCAAATGCTCCTAAAGAGCTTCTTGGAAAGGAAGGAAATGTTACTTCTGTCAAAACAAGACACTGTAGCTTGTGTTCAGAGCAGTTTTCAGCTTCTCATTATGTCAGCCAGTTGGATATGCCCTAGAGTGAGTCACCTTTGGAGTTGTTCTAATCCAGATGCTGAGGGAAACTCTGGAGGCTAAGATCAAATCCCAGACCGCATTTCAAGAGTCCTCACTAAAAAAAGCGGTGGAAGCATGCTGAGGGGAGTGACTGCCCTGCTGGGTTGAGAGGCTGAGTAGGTTTCACAAAGAGAGCTGTCAAGGAAGAAAGGGTTGCTTCTGAAGAAGGTAAAATGTGTTTGCCATCCTATGGTCTTGACCAAAGTAAAAAGGTGACAAACTGGAAGCATACCTTTTCTTTGTTTGCTTTTCATCAGTGAAAGAAGTAGACAAACAGAGCTCGCAATGGATTTGTGGTTTCCATAGTGATGTAGCTATGGAAGCTTTTGTGCGGCTGAGCTTTGCCCTCACTGCAATCGCACTTGAAAGCTATGAGTGTTCAGCTTTCCTGCCAGGGAAATGTAAGTATGTATCCAACATGGAACTGGCTGAAAATGCAGCTGCATTTTCATGAATTTTTCATTTGCTGGGTTACCTGAATATGTGGATGTTTAGAAGCTCAGCTCATTTCTCCTTTATCTGTTGTTCTGTATCCAACTATATTGATACCACAGTTCTTGCTGCGCCAGGCAGTGATATATTGACCTCTGTCCTTTGCTTTCTGTCATCTGTATATACGCACAAATCCCACAACACTGGTGCCTGTGACTCTCCAGCCACACTGATATCAAACATGCACATGGTCAGGAAATGTATGTGTAACTCTTTTGGGGCATGATAACTGGTCAAACATCACCCTGTGAAACCTGACAGGTGAACTTCATAGACATCAATTCACTTGTCCCTGTATCTGACATTACACCATGCTTTATTTTAATGGGCATTTTGAGTGTTTTAACAGTCAAAAGACATGTTCCTTGGGGAATTTTTGCCTCTGGAGAGAGCTGTTTCTGACTGTGAATGGATGATTAATTCTAGATTTCCAAACAAGTTGGAGGTGGAATTTTTCAGCATCTCAGTGATGAGGTTACCAGTACATCCTAGAGGCAGGGGAAGGAAAATGCTTGGTGTGAATGTTGCATGCACACATCAGGCAGTTATGCACACACTAGTGTTGCACACACACTTGCATTGTCCAGTCTTTGTGGTTCACAGGCATTTGTGCCTCATCTTTTTCTTTTTTACTTGTACTGCTGTTGGATGCTTTCTTGCTGTGTCCCTGAACAAATCTTCCTTACCTTCAGCATTTGTTTTGCTTGTCTAATGGATGTAATGGGTCATCTGTTCCCTTTGTAGAAAGGAATGTTAATTATTTTCAGAAGGCTAATTAGGTTGCTAATGAGAAACTCTACTGCAGAAATATTTCCTTTAATTACTCACTCTGAAGTCCTGTACAGAGAAGCATATTGAATATGCTGTTCAATACAAATGCTTGTATCTGACTTAAAGATGCACCTTCAGGCTCCCTGAAAGAAATATTTTGGTAAATTTGGGAATCCATGTGACACAGATGACTGAGCAAATGAGACTGGTGCTAAGAGCTGCCTAGTTGTGCAGCTTTTTTCACTGCACCTTAATTTGGTACTTCTGCAAGTGACTGGATGCAATTGCTCTTTGTATATCAGTTTTTCTGATGACTTTTGTCAGTATAGGTAACTATTTGTGCTACCTGACAGACCAATCTATAATTAGATGCAGACCTCACACCAAACAGTTTAGCCTAATCAGCCAGATGGCAGTCAGAGGCACCAAGAGGTGGAGCGACGTGTCCAAGGTCACACTGCAAACCTAGTAATAAAGCAGAGGTTTCATCAGTCCTGTGTTAGTTCACTGCAGTATTTGCCCCTCATGCCTCTCTTAGGGCCAGCATAGTCATTACAAGACTTGCATCAGTTTGCATATTGCTTCCTGAGGCAGCATAGCTGCTCAACAACCCCATTTATGTAGCCACCTTGGTTGGCACTGTCTTGGGAAGGTCCTTTTGCTTCTCCATCTGAGTCCTGTCTTCTACTTGCTTCACTTCCTTGTTGTAGTGATAACAAAATCTGACAGAAAATAAACTAACACAATTTCAAATATTAGAAAGCAGGCATTCTTTGTTACAGTGCTGGACACTTTAGGAGGATATCTCCTCTAATTGAAGGTGTGTCATGAAACTTTACCACAGGGTATTTATTCTATCATGATTATACATTCATTACGATATACTTCCTAACTAATACAGAAACATCACTTTCTCTAGAACTAATTTGCATTCATCTGCCTCCAACTGGAAGACCTTTTATGATCTTGGAGGGTCATCTAAAGGGATCTCTGGTTGTAGTTACTGAGTGCCCTAATATGACCATTCCTTGAACTTTTTTTTTGGCATGCATGTTGCTTCTTGTTACATAACTTGCCAAAACCCCTAGTATATTCCTAATTTTCTATTTATCTACTGGTTCCAGCTACATTTATCATCCTGTGTGCATACTTCTGCATTCTTTAATCTTTTCTTGCTATTAGTCTTTAAGTTCTATCTAGCAGCTTTGAGGGAAGTGAAAATTTTTATTCTTTGTATTATTTATCAGTCTCAATGCCTTTTAGAATTGCTTTGGGAGAGCTACTGTAGTCTAGTGGATATTTTAGTTTTAGTACTTCCAGGATGAAAGTTGGAGCAGATCTCTAAGATTCCGTGCTTTTTGACTGCTGAGCCTTCATGCAGCTCTGCAGAAGAGCTTCAGTTTTTTTCAGTACCTTCTAATGTCTGGTCTGCTCTTAGCCAGAGTCTTGGAAGTTTTTACATGCTGTGGCTGTACTAGGGAAAATGTGAGAGAAGGCTGCTAAATGGGGGCTGCTTCCATGCATAACAAGATGCTCCTTATTCCTTTATATACTGGTCATTGTAAACTCAGCAGGAGTAGGAAGGAAGATCTGTCAATGTTGCGGATGCAGTACAAAACTTTGCATCTTGAACTGTGCTGCAGAGTATCTAAGTGCAGGTGACTCAGAAGAGTGACTTAGACATAGGAAATACTCAAGAAAACTACTATCAGCATGGGATGTCAAAAGTCACCCTCCATTTCTTTTTAGGCACAGACATACACTGCTAAAACATCTATCTGTGTGCCATGCAGGCAGCACTGCCTTGGCTGAGGCACATTTATTTAAAAGTTCACTTTGCATATGTAATATTTAAGTTTGCATATCTTTACAGATGTGGGAACTGTCAGAGACAGTGAAGATACAGTGAAGTGAGTTGCTTAGCAGCAGTGTAATCTGACTTCTAAGTTTGTACGAGCCTATGCAAAACAAGCACTCTTGAAAATGTTAATACTTTGAACACCTTGACATTGCTATGAACTGTTGTGCAGATAGTGCTGTTTGGTCTATGTGTAATGTGATGGGTTTGTTGTTGCATGTATTTAGACTAGTTATATTATGGAATGATATTTATGTTGTTTTAGCAGGAAACAAAAACTTACATTCTTTCTCCTTCTACCAAGAGTGTATTGCTTAATAGCTAGTGATTGTCGTAGAAGTCCTGATATGCTGCAGGTTTCTGTACATCTAAAAAAGAATGGATAGCTGACCAGTGTGTCTCCAGGACTGCCAATAGTGGGTGCACAATACAGGCACAAAAATGACAACTCCTAAGCATCTTACATAAACACGGACAAGAAAACATATGGTGCCTCTCTGGTTCTATTTGCTATGGGTCACCTCATGCTCTGTTTGTTGAATAGATTTTAAAGATAGTTTAAAAAGAATTTAAGATTTGGGACTTTTTAAGAGGGTTATTTTTGGTGTCTAGTGTGAGCAGTATCAAACCATTTTACTTAAAACTGAGGAATTCTTTTCTAGTCTTAATACAAGTCGGTTCCCAACACACAGATGAGAAATGGCATCTTTGTTAAACTGGCATCTTGCCCAGAGGCATGACATGTCTATTGTTGCCCAGAAGAAAAGCAAGATAAAGAAAAAAATCTTGTTTGGTAAGACCTAAAATTACCCTATATAACCTAAAGTATTTCACAGAGGTGAATAAATCAGTGTTGTATATGCTTTAAGCACCTCTAAGTAGGTACTGGAAAGATGTAGGAAAGATAGCATCAGGAACTATCAAACTCCACTTTTGTCTTCAGAATGTGCCCATCTCTAGCTGCCTTCACAGGCTCTAGTAACTACAAATAGGAACCTGTAGGGAAACAAAGCTTGTAAGGTACCTTTGCTTAGTGCCTGAAATTCATTCATTAATTTGCACCTCTGTATGCATGTGTGTATGAAATGTTTATACAAAATCCAAAATTTAGTAAAACCATGTCATGCAAATAATTAATTTGTTAGAATGGTATCATGGTGCAGTAATGGTGTAATGCAGATTACTGGAGGCAAACAAACAAGTCACTGTCAGAAGTTCATTTCAGTCAGAGAGAGGTCAGTGTCTGCTCAAAGGAGGGATCAGTTCCTCACTGCTTAAATAACAGCTGCTAAATAACAGTGCCTCCTAAAATAACAACCAGTTGTTTAGTTGTTATCTTGAAACATTTCTTGAGATGGTAGAATGAAAGCTGAAAACGTAAGTTGGGTATTAAGGGAAGTGGATACACAAGTGAAGATCTGGGCAGAAAATAGTGTGACCCTGGGAAAGCCCTGCTAGTTTGGGAGCTCTGTGGCCAGTCATTAATGGGGCAGGACACACTTGTGTGATTCAAGACAGCCAGCTCAGCTTCACCAAGGGCAAGTTCTGGCTGATCAACCCAGTGGCTTTCTGTGATGGAGTGACTCCATCAGTGGAAGGGTGCAAGCACAATTTATTTGGATTTCTGTAAAGCCTTTGACATGGTCTCCCCACAACATCCTTATCTCTAAATTGGCAAGACATGGATTTGTTCAGTCGATAAGGAATTGTTCGGACTGTTGCATCCAAAAGGTGGTGGTCAAATAGCTGAGTCCCAATGGATGTCAAGGAACAAATGATGTTCCTCAGGGGTCTGTGCTGGGACCCTCTGCCCTCGTAAGGCTCTGCTTGGAGTGCTGCATCCAGTTCTGGGGTCCCAGCACAGGAAGGACATCAACCTGCTGGAATGAATCCAGGGAAGACCACCAAGTCAATTAGAGGGCTGGAGCACCTATCCTGTGCAGACAGACTAAGACAGCCAGGGTGTTCAGCCAGGGCTATAGAAGTTTCTGAGAGGGAAGCCTTACAGCACCTTCTAGTACCCAAAGAGGGCTACAAGAGAGTGGGACAGGGAATTTTTATGAGGGCATTTAGTAATAGGCCAAGGAGTGATGGCTTTAAACTGAAAGAGAGTAAGTTTAGACTGGATATTAGGAAGAACTTTTTTACTGTGAGGGCTGGTGAGGCACTGGAATAGGTTTCCCAGAGAATTTGTGGATGTTCCATCCCTGGAAGCGTTCAAGGCCAGGTTGGATGGGGCCCTGAGCAACCTGGTCCAGAGGAAGGAGTCCCTGCCCATGGCAGGCTGGTTGGAACTGGATTGATCTTTGGGGTCCCTCCCAACCCAAACTATTCTGAGATTCTCTTATTCTTCTCCCCTGTCTAAATACAAAAGCACAATTACATGGTAGCTAGGTAAAGCCTTAGGTTACAGTTCAGTGGAAGGAAGCCAGTTAAATTATCCATCCATTGAAAAGCCTCTACTGTGGATGAGACTCCAGAATGGCAGGTTTGCCTCCATGTTTCAGAGAATGACACAGCCATAGTTGTTTTCTTTTCTGGTTGTACTTGCCAGGCCCCATGGGGAAAATCAGTCTTTCCAACCAGAGTGCAATAAATGTCCTCTGACAAGCTGACAGAAATTAGTGGAAGCTCGGTACTTGGCAAAAAGAGGAACTAAGTATAGGAGGTGTTAAGAATGAACTGAACCTCATGGCTGGGAAGTTATGGTCTTACCATTTCCTCTTACATGCTCCCATCTGGTGTAAATGGCTCTTTAAGTGTTTCAGCTGAGGGTATCCTGTGTTTCATAGCATTCAGCTACTAGGCTGCCATAAGACTTCAAAAATTTTTCTCTTTCTGGAAACCAGGTGAAGTCTGTTCAGCTCAATATTCCCTTTTCTAAGGAGAGGTGATAGGTTTTACTGAGTCAGCTGATATTGAGAGGGAGATGGATGTGGGCCAGTAAATTACAGATACTCAAGCCATCTTTGGGCTTGAAGCTGTTTGAAGTTGAGTATCATGTTTCTGTCTCTGATCTGACCAAAGCAGTAAGATCAAAGTTACTGAAAACATAGTCTGGATCTGCGGTAGCTGATCCTTCCTGCCATGAGCATTTTCTTGTGGAGCCTGCAGTGGGGAAAGATTGTGTATCACAACCCCAGCTGGATGGAGACACTGGGCCACCAACTCCTTCACACTGGTGGCTTCACATGTTCGTAAGTCACTTTACTTTTGTAAAGGGAATTCACGGTCAGTGAAAGGTACTGTCTGGATTGTCCAAAGAAACATCAGTGTTTTTGTAAAGGAAAGAGAAGCTCTGATAGTGACAACATGAACTTTCTGCATTATGCATCAACATGAGTTACCTATTCTGGAAAGAGCATCTTCCAGAGGCAAGTAAAAGAATACATTGTTATCTTGTCTCTCTTCTGGGATGGCCAAGGATCTTGGCCAGTTAGTGCCTATGTTTCAATTATGAGAATGTATTGTCAGTCACTGGGAATTAAATTAATATGTGCAAAGAGCTGTGTGGAACATTTTCTTTTCTCAAGCATGTAAAACAGAATAAATACAAATACACAAGCAAGAAAATTGCTCTGTCCTCTACTGCAGTAGCTGTGTGTGTGGACTCAAATTCGAGTCCCCTGTTATCATTGTGCTTTGACCTTTTGCACCTGTACCGTCTTTCTGCAGCTGAGAATGGAAAATGTCTTCTGTGCTGACTGACAGTTGAGTGAAGAGGTAAGTAATATTTTTACATCCTTGCTGAGTTTAGGATTAGAGTTAGCAGTTCATAAGGATTTTCTTTTCTAAGGTGGACACTTAATTCCTTTTTCAGGTGTTAAGATATAGGTGGTAATAACAAAATGCAGTTACATTCCATGAGTCCTGAAGCAGATGCATGTTAGCTGCTATTCACAAGAAATGTTTAGAATTTTTCAGAAGGTTGAATATGTAGACTAGATCTCAGAAAAGGGGTGAATGTGAGTTGGGTCTCAACCATAAACTGATGCATCTGTAAAACAGTCTGAAGCTATGGTATTGCTTTATTTAATGATCTGGGCTTGCTGTACAATGAAAGGTAAATTCCTAGACTTCAGGCATTTAGAATATTCTGAAGCAGCCCTGTGCACATACATACAGACTTTTCTGTCTTGAGGAACCCAAAGTGTTACACTTAGGTTGACTAATAAATACAGATTGAAAATTCTTTCCAGTATTCAGCAATGAATCTGTTGGTTTTATTGGGGAGACTGTTCAGTAGGACACGGTCATTTGGACACACTGCAGTCACAACAGGAAATGTGGAAGAAGGGTATAAACATAATATTATATGGATCTATTTTCAGAGAGACTCTGTGAAGCTGTGATAAATGATTGCTAGGTTGAAGGTACGCTAAATCCAATAGTAGTGTATTGTTTGTAAAAGCTCACCTTAGCACAAAAGTGCACACAGTCAGAAGAGGCAGTTTTAAGGAAAAATATCTATCCCCTTCAAGTAGAGGGGGAAAGAGGACAAATCAACAAATAAAACAGGACAATATATGCAGGCATCTCTATATCTTTATATATCTATACAGCTGTAGATCGCATTCAAATTTATGTAGATATAGCCGGTTGATTTGCCTTCTTTAAAGTGGGTATCTATGGTCCAGTCCAAACTAGAGAACTGTCTAGTGTTCTGTGATATGGGGGAGAGGCAATAAGAAACTCAGAAACAGTAGGAAAAGAGCCAAGGTGGCATCAGGTCTGAGGATTCATGAGACATCCTTATGACCCAGCTCCATGGCACTGTACTTGAATGCATGGTTTGATGTGAAGGGGCCCAGCTTGGAGGAGCTTACGAGTCAGGCAGTTGCCTATCAGGGAACTCTTAAGTGCTCAGACCTGGGCCTGAAGTCACAGTGTGTGAACCTGTGTCACTTTTTGAAAACTGGGTTCTGGGCACTCAGGTCTGCTCTCACTGCAGAGAAAGAAGTCAACTGTCCAGGTTAAGATAACTGAGTCCAGCAACTAAGCACCCAAAACTGAAGGATGGCTGATAAAGATTTTCAGAGCTGATTGTGCTCCCTGAACATACCATCTCCTTGAGGACAGACCTTCATAATGCTGGCTCCCTCCTCCTCAGTGTTAATGGGAAGCTCTGCCTGCTTCTACAGGAGAGTCCTGACATCCAAGTCTCTGCTTTGTACTGGGGCCACATCAGGGGGCACCTGCGCTCTTGCTGGGTGTTTTTGAGAACTACTTTTGAGAAGTAGTATCAGCAAATGTTGGGAACTCAGGGCAGCTTTTCCAAATAGGGAAGGGTAGCAGATAATGCTCAAGAGCCTTACAGCAACAGGCTTGGAGAAGAACATGACCTTGCCTGAAGGAGATGCTGGGGAGATTTGGGCTCAATACTTGTAAATGTTGTTTGGATGCAGTAATTTTTCATGGTATCTTTCAAGTCTGCTACTTGCATGACTCTTGGGGGTCTTAACTTCTGTCAGGTACAAAGAAAACATTTCTATTGGTCTCTCTAAGTAAAGAGCTACTGCCTTAATCTGTTCTCAAATTGGAGTGGTCACTGTGGGCTAAGGTGTGTTCATGTTATGTAACATTTCCTGCTATGTGTACGGCAGGAACAGAAAGTCTCCACTTTCTGCACTTCTACAGGAATTCATGAGATCACCTTAGTCAGAAAGCTATTCTTTAAACAATGTCTTCATATTTTCTTTGTCCTCTGAGAAGTCAACCTCCCTCTACACTCCTTCCCAAGAAATCCCTACCTTTCTCCTTTCTGTTGTGAAATGGTACCTTCTGGGCAGCCCAGACACAGGCATTACCACTAAGAACTGCACTTCCCCATCCCTTTGGGTTAGGCTGGTAATTGGATTCATTTAATCTCCTTTTGGCGTCATGGTTTTTTACTGTTATCCCAATTCCCTTTGGACCAGATTTGAAAGATAGACAGGGATCAGAGGCTGCCAGCAGGTACAAAGTGAACTGGGCAAAGGAACAAGAAAACAAGGAGTGGCAGGCAAATGATGTACCTTCCATGGGAAAGGAGCTAGAGATAAAAATGAGGGGAAAACACAGATAAGAAATAGACTGTGCTTTCTTACCCCACAATGTGTGGAAGGGAGACAATGTTCATCCTGATGGAAAAAGGCAGCAAAAACAGATGACTCAGAACTGACCAAAATCCAAGGGCTCCAGATCCTTTTTGAAAGCACTGAGAGTCTGTATTTGGAGACATCTGTGGCATGCTTTTAGCTTCATTGCAGGGCTTGATTAATCGATCAGCTGGAGCTCTTCCACACTTCAGTACAGTTGAAATCCTATTTTCTGAGCCACAGTTAATTGAGGCTCCAGTTATCTGAAGGATGAATATCTCCTCAGAGTTATGACTTCAGCACATAAGTGCCACTAAGACTTTACTGTATAAATCTTTAAACACTGATGAACTAATGTCTTGGGGCCAAATTTAGTACATAGTGTTCTGTACACATCTGGTGTTCTGTAAATCTTCGCTTCTAATGGTGTGTGATACCTCTGTGAAAATGTTGAAACTAGATTTGCATCATATTCATTCAATGTTGTCCATGGTTGCAAAGGTATGCTTGTTAGGTGTTTACTCACAGGGAAAATGCAAAATAAGAAGAATTACAGTTAAACAGGTGTTGTCCAAAAATGCATGTCAAGTTTCACCAACATGTTCTCGTATCTACTGTAATCCTTGCTAAAGCAGAAAAGCAGATGTACATCTGATTCTCCCAGTCTGAAGAAAGAACAGAGTAGCTACAGTTATGTGCCAATGAAAGTAAGTAAAAAGTAATGAGAAACAGTTATTTTTACATAAGTACTGTTTGGGTAGTAAGGATCTACTAGATGAGGAAGGAGGACATTAGCAGTACAGCTCGTGGGCAGGGAGAGGAAACTACCCTTTACTTCAGTTTGGCCCGCTACTTGTGGTCCTGTCATTTGGAGAGACTAAAGTATCCTACTCTGTCTGTGTCTCCTTTGCACTTTTTCAAATTTAAGAGTAATTATCATATATAACATAGGGTTATAGATCCCTAAGGCATTCCTTAGAAATATGAACATGCATGTTATAGGACTAAATATTAGTAAATATTAATTTGTAAAATAATACTGTGCTATAGTTTTTTAACTTGGAGAAATAACTAGGCATTATGAGTATGAAACATGCTGCAGTAATTCAAGTTTACCTGCAATGGATCAACTAGCTGACAGAATTCATAGACTCAGAATTCATTAGGGGAATTGTCTCATGGAGGTTTTTGTTTGTGCTTTTCTTTTATTAGCATTTCAGAGTTAATTCAGAGTTTCTTGAAGAGGTCTCATTACACTCAACCAGAGCATCTAAATAATTTGGCTGGATTAAAAGGAATAAAGACAATCTGTAAGAGACCTTTTTTAAAGCACAGTTTGGCTTGGTAGCAGGGAAATGGGCAGAAAGCCACTGCAAAGGAGAGTTTTGAAAAAAAATGAGCCAGGCAGTGCTCAAGAACTTAATCAGGCATGAATACAACATCCACTGAGGTCTCCCCTGCAGTGCTTGTGTGAGACAAATCTACCATTATTCCTTGGTCTACCATCAGTCTGTCTTCTGATCCCTTCCCTCTTGCCTGCCAAAGCTGCATCGCCTGCAAAGCTGAATGTGAATATGGAAGTGCTCCTCTTGAGGCGTTTCATGTGAAGTGGGGCAGTCTCTAAGTCCTTTCTCCTTACTTGGCCTGGTGCATCAGTTTTATCTGTATCTTACCTCAACCTAGGTGATTATTAATATCCATTTCAGAACTGAAATTATAAAATATTAAAGTGTACTCTTGGTGCTTTTTTGCCACCATAAGTCAAAGTCGTCCCCTGATCACAGAATATTGGGACAGGTTGGGAGGGACCATCTGGTCCAGCCTCCCTGCTCAAGCAGGGTCATCCTAGAGCACGTGGCACAGCATTGCATCCAGACAGTTCTTGAATATCTCCAGTGAGGGAGATTCCACAACCTCTCTGGGCAATCTGTCCAATGCTTGATCACCCACAGAGTAAAGAAATTCTTCCTTATATTCAGGTGGAACTTCATGCCTCTGTTTCTGCCCATTTTCTCTTGTCCTTACATGGAGTTACTCTTCCTCAGATGCAGGACCCTGCATTTGTCTTGAATTTCAGGCAGCTCTTCTCTGCTCATCTCTCCAACCTGTCAAGATCCTTCTGAAGGGCTGTGCAGCACTAGGAGCTCCATTGGCCGCTCCTCTCAGCTTTGTGTCCTCAGTGAACTTGCTGCTGCAACCAGATTTCTATAGAGAAACCCAGTCCTTTATATACTTTCCCCTGCTAGGTCTGTGCTTGTTTCCTGTAGGTGGAGTGGGTTCTTGGTTGGCCCCTTCATTGCCAGCAGTTATGCACAGGCAGCGCAGTCAGGGAAAGGACTCAGTTTTTCTTGGAGGTCCATGTGTGGTTTCCACAGACTTTCCTTTTTTTTTTTTTTTTTTTCTCAGCAAGCTGGAAAAGAAGGTCCTGCTAGAGAAAGAAGGAAAGATTTTGTGCTGGCCTAGCTCAGGCTTCCTAATAACTTTGTATTAGAGGAACTTTTTCTGTTTTAACTATTTGAAATGTAATTTGCTGCTGATGGAAAGCATTTTCAAAACTTTGAATGTAGAAGCTCCCTGTTTTCCCCCAAACGGCGCAGTGCGAGCAGCCTCAATGCAAGCATGGTCATCCATGAGCAGTCTCCATGCATTGTTTGCTCTCTGCTGAGACAATTGCATAGCTGGCAGCTGTGTTTCTGATTTTCAGGAAGCTGCTGCCCATCCCGTTATAAGTGCCTCAGTGATGAATGTCATTTGTTTTCCTGAGGAGACTGAATAGCTCCCATATGCTTGGAGCCTTTTGGCCAGTATTACTGTCACTCCATTAAAAGTTTTGCATCACCAAGTTCAATTATCTACTTAAGGCTTTTCACAAATCTGCATTTCTTACTGAATCCAGTCTTGGCCTTCTGTTTGAATGCTTCTCCCACTAATCTCATGCTCTTCATCTTGATTCTTTTATCATGAATTGCTGCCCAATAAAATAACACTTTTCTCCTTTATGTCCCTCTTGAGACCTTCTTGTGCAATATTGCTTACCAGCACCAAATAATTTGGTGTGGCTGGGAAATACAATGCTTAGGAAAAGCTGCAGTTTTAATTGTTCTGTAAATGCTCAAGTGACTTGTAACCATTAAATTGTACAGTCCCCAGCTTGTGATGTGCTGTGGCTTGTGATAGCCCCCCTAAATGTATCTTCCATTCCCTTTATGTCTTACTGTGTCCTTTTTGTTATATTTTGGATGAAATATTTTACAGGAGGAGCTGTGATTTGTGGATTTTCTTAGTGCCTAGGACAGTGGAACCAGTTACGTTGGGGCTACCACAGATTGGCATCTGCCCTGTCTTCCTTGCTCCTAATCAGCTGGAAGTCTATGAGGACTCTTGCAAGCATATTCTAAGAAGGAAGTTAGGCTCAGAAGAGAAAGCAACAATCCCTTGGCAACTTAGTAAAATCTTTACAATAGTTTTCTTCTCTGGATAATGACATTACATATCACAGAAACATCACAGAATATTCTGAGGTGGAAGGGACCCACAAGGATCCAGCTCTTAAGTGAATGGCCCATACAGGGATCCAATGCAGAACCCTGGCATTATTAGCATTGTGCTCTAACCTGAGCTAATTACTGACCTAATTACATTGTTATTACATTTTACTTTGTTTCAATTATTAAACTCACCTTAACTCATGAGTTTTACTCCCCCCCCCCCCCCCCCCCCGATTCTTCTTCCCATCCCACTGGAGAGCAGTGAGCAAGTGGCTGTCTGGTACTTAGTTGCTAGCTGGGTTTAAATCATGACACCTTCTTACTGCTTTCCCTGACTTTTGTACCTCTGATTTTTGACTTGTTCCTAAACTTATGTCAGAATGGAGTAATGATATGATGATTCAGAGTCCTAAGCTTATCAACTGTGTTGGCGAAGTAACTAAGTAACATTACATTGACAAACTCTCCTTGGTTTGCAGTGCCTCTATGCATCAGTTTCTTATGGATTGTGTGGATATACACCTCCTGCATATTTCTCATATGCCACCTCCTCTGCTGTCTTGCAGGGTTTCTTGGGATTGAATTGTTAGGAGACATGAGGCAATCTCCAGTGATTCTTTATGCTTTCACCTACAAGCTCACTATGTGCTGTTGACCTTTCTCTGTAGCATGTAATGATGGCTCAGTGTCCTGTGTAAAATGGATTCTGCCATTAAAAAATGGGTTTTTGTTTAAGCACCCAAATCATATGAACTGTCAAGGCTTTGGTTGTTTGTGTGTCTGGTTAGGAGAGGTGTGAACGGATCATGGATACAGCTCTGTCCTTTTCCCTTTCAATATTCCCCTGTCCATATCTTCTTCATGTTTATTATTATAGTTCTGTTTTTCCTTATAGAAGCTTCTCGTATCTCCTATCAGAATGTCAGTTGCTTGCTAATACTTTGTTCAGAGAGGCATTGTGTTTACAGGGCAGGGCAGAAACAGCCTCTTTCCAGATGGCATGGAGTGACTGTAGATCAAGTTAGTGTGGACCTTTCCCTAGCACATTGTGCCACAGAACTGACAAGTGCAGAGCAAGTTAAATAGTGCTTGGTAAAGAGTCCAGAGAAACTCAACTTGAAAGAGTAAGGTTCTAAGAATGAAAAAGGTCAAATTCATCCTGTGGTGTAAATCTGCAAGGCTTCAGTAAAATTATGCTTATAATCACCTCATGTAATTGACTGTAGCATGGCAGACTTGTGAATCTCTACAGAAAGTGTAAAAGCTAATTGTGATGGAACAGCTCAGTGATAAGCAAATTATGCCTTTTCAAAAACTCTTCACCAATTTCTTTCTGTATAGACAATTAAAGTTTGTTCTCATTTCCTATTGATCATGAGTAACTACCCCTCTCTAGGCTCAGCTGTTCCTTTTTATTCTCCTCCTTTATGCTTTGCTGTCCTGAAGCCAAATCTGAATGGATTTCAGTAGCTCTTTTGTACTTTTTGACTTGGTATCAGGAAGTCTGACACCATAAGAAAATTATTTTAAAAATGTTAACCATAATATGGATGAGTTCTTCAACAGGCAAAATAAAAGTTCAGCTGGATAATGAGTGCAAGGTATGGTGTCTGTAAGTGTAAAATCTTTGAATTTTCTCCTCCAGGTCCTTTGCTGTAGCTCCCATCAAAGCTCAGTTGTAGACTACAATAAACATTTTGGGTATCGAGACTGTAGGAAACAGCTGGAAAGGCCCAGTTTTACAATGCTGTGTTCAATTAATCTGTTCCACAGTAGAATCAGAAAAGTAAGGTATAGTGCTGTTTCTTGAAAAGAGTAAACAGGTGATGTGTACTCCTTGTGGGATGATTTTATTTTTCTGCTGACTTGCAACCAGTAAATTCTTTGGCAACCTTGCTCCTGGCAAAGCCCTTGTACTTACTGACTCCCTCCTTATCGCCAATGTAATACCAGCGGCGTCCCGTTTTTCGGGCAGAGCAGTATACGTTGTTCAGGCCCATCCTGAGTCACGGAGCCCTGTTAGGTGACACCTTTCCCCAGGACTTAAAATCTGCTGTGGTGAAAATGAGAGTCACTTCTTTGTCAGATTTATCCATTGTTACAAGTTTGTGTGCTGCCATCTGGGGGACAAGGACTTGTGACATCCTCGTTGACTCCTCTCTCCCTCTCTCTCCCTCTTCCTTTCAGAGTGCTGCTGGGGTGAGTGCAGAAGAATGGCTGCGGCAGAACCTCTGACCGCTTTCTCACGATGGTACCTCTATGCCATCCACGGCTATTTCTGTGAGGTGATGTTCACAGCTGCCTGGGAGTTTGTGGTCAACTTCAACTGGAAGTTCCCTGGTGTTACCAGTGTGTGGGCACTCTTCATCTATGGCACCTCCATCCTCATTGTGGAGAAGATGTATCTGTATCTCAAAGACAAGTGTAACATTTTAGTGCGCTGCTTCATTTACACACTGTGGACATACCTCTGGGAGTTCACCACTGGCCTCATCCTACGCCAGTTCAATGCCTGCCCATGGGACTATTCCCAGTTTGATTTTGACTTCATGGGCCTGATCACCCTGGAGTATGCCATCCCATGGTTTTGTGCTTCTTTCATCATGGAGCAGCTGGTGATCAGAAACACCCTGCGCTTACGATTTGATGAGACTGCCGAGCCTGGGGCCCCCACCACGCCCGTTGCCTTGGCCAATGGCCACGTGAAGACAGATTGAGCAGCCACTTAGAGCCATACATAGCAATCTGAGAGAGCCCAGATCTCTACCACTCACAGCCAGCTCTGGCTCTGAGGTACTGCTCCTTGCTGTATAAGATTCATAACCCCGTTTTTCTAAGGGGGGTGTGCATGGGATATACCAGAAAAATTGGAACCGATAGATTTTCTATGGATTTTACTCTTTGGGCTCAAAGGACCAATATCAGTTACTTGTTAGTTAGGTCGTTTCTGATTTTAACTTATTACTGATGAAAGCAGTCCTTTTGCTTACACTTTAAAGTGGAGAAAGAAGAAAAAAGAAATGCTACGGCGGAAATGCATCCTAAAAAACCCCACCTAATCAGTGGATGGGCATGGACACGCCAGCTGAGTTAGTGATTGGCTTACTTCATTAGGCAATATTCAGGTGCTTGCTTGCAACCAATACCTCCCGTGGGACCTGAGATGCTGCAGGAACAAGCAAAATCCATCTGCTGTTGAGAAGTACCTAAGACTAGCAGTCTGCTGGGGAGGTAGATGGTGTTCCCCTCACCAGGTCCCACTGGCCTCTCCCCAGGTTCTTTGTTGCACCATGAAATATTCTGGTGCTGGACATCTTGCTGAACTTATATGGATATTGTACTTTTTGAAATCTCAGTCCTGATACTTCTGATATTCAATAGAAATAGTATCTTTTTTTCTTCCTTTTTTTTTTCTTCCTTTTTTTTTTTTTTTCCTAAAAAGGCCTTTTTTGCCAAGTGAATTTTACCATAATCTGTGCTATCTGAATCTTGGCAAAAGGCACAAGAAATAGTGCAAGTCTTCCCATCTCCTTTGTCCCTCCAAAGCAGATCTTGCTGCAGATTCCAGCTCCCATCTCAGCCATGCAAACCTTGTAGAGACTATATAGCCCACAAGACTTTTCTGCCTTCCTTTCCAGGGATTCCTCTGTTTCTGGTGATGTCGATGACTTAGTCTGGCTGCAGTTCATTGTATTTGATGGTCAAAACCGTCATGTGGCTAAACCAGGATTTGGTCCTCTGGCACTGACTGCCATGTTCCTCCAGCGCTGGCAAACAACAACAAAAATGACAAAAAAACAAAACACCTGTCTCTGAAAAGCATGCACTTCTTTATGCTCTGCCTGAATGAGGCTTTGAGTTAGGGTGTGAGAGCAGCAGTATAGAGGTGGGGTAGGAGGGACTGCTGTGGCTTCACTGTAGACCTACCTGCACCAGGGACAGTTTGAAATTTAATCTGTTGGGAGCACTTACAGAGAACAAGGACACCTATGGCGCAGGAAAGGTGTTTGATAGTGGCAGCCACAAGTTTGGAATTCCCTCTGCCAAGTCTTGGCCTTTGAAGTTAGCAAGAAACAGAGAGCTTCCAGCTGTCATATGTCTCACTCCTGAACTGATGTATGGGGAAGGTTTTCCAGAGTTGTCCCATAAGGCCAGATTAATTTTTCTTTGTTCTTCCACCACAGTCAGCAGAGCTGTACCAGGGATAATTTGTCTTGAAATGCAAATCTGTTGTAGGATTACACTCTTTTGGAAATAGTTGGGCCATTTCAGTGTATGTCCCTTGTCTCTGGTAGGGGGTGCTCAGCTAGGAACCTGCTCTTGCCCTGGTGCAGCCATTCCTGAGAGGAAAAGCACTGCTGGCCCTGTGAGTAGAATTGTTTCTTGTTCTGCTGTTACAGGGCAGTGTTAATCCTTCTTTGTTATTACACAGAGAGCAATTATTTTATTCCTTCCCTTCCGCTTTTCATATGGCATCCATTGCTGGCAATGGACACGTGAAAACTGTGATGTCAAGGGGTTAATCAAATCTGCCCTGGATATGCAATGTATCCCAAATCACTGAGAATACTTAGGTGGGTACTTAGAGTTCCCTTTTTACAGTTCATTAAATTAAAAGAGAACAAACACTGAACAGATAGTTCTTTTAATGCTGTGATGCCAGTGTTACGAAATCAGAGGAACAGTATGTAGTTTATCAGCCTTTTTGGTCTTGGGAGTACAGACCTGGACAAAATAGTCACCTGAAACTGTACATGGAGGGGAAAAAAAAAGAGTTTTGTGTGGGGGATAATGTAGATGAGCTCTACTGGAGCAGAACAAGAATTGCAAGATGCAGATGAGAGTTGGGATCACACCATTTTGGCCCTGGTTATGTCATGATCATCAAATGCAGTGTCTAAAGCTGGGTTGTCCTCTCACAGCATAGCTTAAATGTGGTGTTGTGCTGCCTCCTACACCTCCCCCACATCATGTCAAACCCTCAGCTTTATAGAAAGATCCTTAGGATCCCTGCTTTTTCCTTAGCTGTTACAAAACTCTTTGGAAAGGTTAAAAGGAGTTGGCAATATGGTGTGGAGGACTGGCTGTCTGCAGAGCTAACCTGGTGTGCAATAGCAGTTGTATCTGTTATTGTCTGTACTTAAGAAGGTCCCATATAAATGACATTTTATTTGTATTTTGCTGAGTGATGTAATATTTAACTGCTCAAAATATGGAAGGGTTTCCCAGCAGCATCTAGTATCCTTGGGCATTGTTCTTACTTCCCGTGTCATTGAAACAGATGTTGTATTCTGCTTTCCACTGGTGTCTGACGTGTACCACCCAGCTACTGCATCTTCATAGAGTGGTAATTTATACCCAGAAGTGCACTTTACTTGCAGCTTGCACACCAGAAACAGAAAAGGACCTGGCAAATTCTTAAATAATTTAATTATGTATAATACCACATACCTAATGCAGCAGGATTAGCCAGACTTCTCCTTTCTGAGCAACGTGGCTGCTGTCAAAGCTTTGTCTTTTCTGCAAAATCTCCCTTTTTAATACATGTGATGCTTCTTATAACATCTTGCAGAACTGCCCAGAGCACGTTACCAGGATCTCAGTGGCAACTCAGTGAGAGCTTGGGAGCTGGACTGAAGTTGAAGAGACATTTATGTTAAGAAGAAAAAAAAAATAACGCACAAGGCCTAACATTTGTTTGTATGTGTACCTTCCTCAGTAGATTAAAGTTGCCTGTTTTGAGTTCACCAGCAATAAAAAAACCTTGTGATTTATCTACCTTGTCCTAACTGCAGCAAAGAGAAAGTGACCCTGATCTCTGCCTTTCTTTTCCAGGGGGTGGTGGGATATGGACTCCCCAATGTTCCAGTTTTGCCTGTTCCCTTACTTGTCTCATGTACACTCCACCCTAAAGGATCTCAAAGTGTGTGATAAATAAATAGAGTCTGGTGTCCATCACACAAGAGGCAGTTCAAGCATTACTGTGGTATCTGTTCATACTCCAAAGATCTTGCCAGAGGGGAGTGTTTGATCTACAGCAGGACCAGATGGCATTTTGGTATTTTGTGTTATAATTGAGAGAAATGTGTACATACGTACCAGGTACTATTGCGCCTTTGGTCTGAGTGCGTTTTGTAATTAAAGAGAATAATCCAATCAAGATTTTGCTTGAGTAGTCCTGTGACTATAAAAGGTAAAAAAAGACTACACGGCTTTAGCTGCTTTGAGAATTAGGAAGCAGGTGACTGAAGTCCTGAGTTTAGCATAGCTCTGCTGCTGACTGGTTTTCTAAAACCTGCAAAGAAAGGGGATTTCTTCACTCATGGAAACTTCTGCCCTTTCTGTAAATAAAACATGAGCCACAACCAAGATGTGAACTGAAACCAAATGTTTTTCTATTTTAATTTATCTGAGGCCCTGAATACATGCAGTCTGCCCTGTATTCAAGGAGGAGGCTTGCAGACCTGACCTCTTTTCCTCTACTTCTGCCTGCAAAGTGCAGCTGAATCACCTGAGGGGGAGAATAGTCTTTTCCCCTTCCTTCCTGCACACTGGCAGCTACCAAATCCCTCTGTCCATCCCCTGTTGTAGAAGGAAATTTTTCTTCTTATGTGGCCCCTTACCAAACCAGGAGCTGTTAGTAATGTGTGTCACCTTACCCAGCTGCTTTGGCACCTAAAGACCACGTTGGGTCAGAGAGCTGGTGAGAACAGATGAGCACTGTCCTTGTTTGGCAAATGGCCTCCCTTTGAACCTGTCTTTTCTTACTCCTCCTGGAGTGTCCTGAGCCAGCCAGGGACATTCCCTTCCTTCCACCTTCTGTCCCAGAGAATGGAGCAAGCTCTGCAGCTGCTCAGGGGCCTTGGTACCACTCAAGGTTTCATGCTAACACAGGTCTGTCTCCGATTGGGAACAGCAAATTTGATTTTAAGAGCTGTAAGGCTCTGAACTTCAGGCTCGTCACAAGCAAGGCTTCCATAGACCTCACAGTGAATTTGTACCATGTGAAGTAGCTTATGATCTTCTAGGATGGCAAGGTTTTGCTCCATCAAGGGTTTGACCACGGGTCAAACCTTTGCGAACAAGAGGGGAAGTTACAGAAGCAGCTAGTGCCCCCAGAACCTGCTCTGCTTTTGGCCCCTTGGCAACCAGCACAGATGTGGAAGGGAAAGGTGCTGGGGATGCACTGGTTAGTTTGTGTCCAAAGGCACCACATCTTCAAATATAAAGTTGTGCTTTCCCATTGCAATCTTCCCTACTTGTGGAAACACAGATGTTTGCTTGCCCCAAAGTATATGATTGCTTGAACTTACTCTGAACTAGAAGGAGTGTTCAAAATCTCCAGTCCTCTTTCTCTCTAGGCGATTCCCAACTTACAACTTTGTGGAAAAATATGTCACCTTGGGATGTGCAAACTAAAGCTCATTAAGCCAATATAGGTCTTAAGAGCCATATAGTGCTGTTCTCCATCCTGCTGAGTTAATCATGTTGAGAAGCAGAACAGACACACCTCAGAGTGTGCTGCCATTTGGCTATACCACTTCAGGACCTGAAATAGTAGCAACGCCTACACAGGAATTCATTTTGCCTTATAAAATGTACTCTTAATTCCATGCTTAAGAGGGAGAAAGAGATCCTATCCTAAGCTTCATGACTGATGCTTATCTTATTTGTGCTCTGACTTGCTTAAGATTTCAGCTGTTTAATTAAGACCCTGAAGACCAAATGCGGAAGGTGACTTTTTACAGCTCTGGAGCAGGTCGGTATCATCACACAACTGCACTGCATGGGGTGTGCTGTGCAGCTCCAGTCCACAGCCAGGATGGGCTTCCATCGTACAAGGACTGTGATGAGTAGGGGGGGTGATAAAAACACTGCTGATAATGGTGGCAGAGCAAGGACTGATGGTGACACTCCCAAATCTTCCACAGTTAGGTTGAAAGAATCTCTTTATATTCTCTGTATCTGACACTTCTCATAGGTCTAAAGCAAATTGGTAGTTTTTATTCTAAGAGATGCAGACCATTTCTTTGACTCCTTACTCTGGAGTCTGGGCAGCTCACTCCTCCTACTGTAGGCACTGAATTTTCTGATATGAATGGCCTTCATTAGTTCCTCAGAAAATAGCAATTTTAAAATGGTAATCCCAAATGTTTGACGTCAGTTTGTATTTATGCTTTAGTCAATTTAGGAGCTAAAGACCCTTAAGTATCTGGTGATGCTCTTTGTTTATACTGTTGTTTGGCATGTGATCCTGCTTTAATGCTATAATGCAGAAGAAAGAGGAGGAAGTACGAGCAATTTTCTCTTTAATAAAAATACATAAACATGCAGTTGAGACAATATTCATTAAATAGGTGAGATATGCATATGCTTAGAGATGTCTGGCCTTTCAAATATGGGACACTTCCCAGTGAAGAATGTTGCTTTCCACTGTAGTTAATCACCTTTGCAACATTTCTATATTGCTATTTCAGTGTGGTTCTTTACCTTAGTATTTTGAAAATGAGAATAAAAGTATTTTCACATTTCACTGAAGGATCTTTGAAGTGCTTTTCACAAACTAATGAAATAATTCTGAAGAATTACTGAAATGGTTCAGAATTAACCCCAAATAGCACTGATCAAGAGCTGATGAAAATGTCCTGACAGTTCCCGAAAGGTCATTTCAGAAAGAGAAAAGGGAGTTTAACACTACCTCTAAATCAGGTTTCCAGATTTCCTGACAAAGTTGGGAAACTGGGGAAGTGCTACCTGGTTTCCACCATGTGCAGCTGTCCCAGAGATGACTGTGCATATCATGACATTGTTCTGTCTCCCCAGGTCAAAGCCAGCACATGAAGGACTGTCAGAGCTGATAGGCAGCCCGGTATCTTGTATAAAATAGGACTGATTCCCTCTGTCTGCTACATAATCCCATCTCCATCAGTAGAGTACTTTTGGGTAAATATTGCTAGGGGCAACAAGCTATGTTAAAGGCTAAACTGAGGTGACCATCTGCTCTATCAGCTCGTGTTGCAGTTACTGCAGAGCTTATCTGTGATGCTGTTTCTGTTGTCAGACCACTCATCTGATACCACAGCTTTTTCTACTGCTTCTCTTTCTCCAGCAGCTCCTTTGGGGTATCCTGTCCTTTTCCATGCTTTATCTCCACTGTAAGCCCATGCTGCACTGAGAGGTACCCAAGCTCCCCTACCCCAAGTCTGAACCCCACCTTGGCAGTTGAACAAAAATGCTGTGTTAATATTTGCTCATGAGCTGTACCTTCCATTGAAGCCCCCAACAGCTGCAGTTGTCAGTGCTTTGAAAAGCAGAAAACATTTTACACACTTGCCTTCAGGCACAAGTACAGCAGGAAGTATGAAATTACTGTTCAGTGTGTTTGCTCTACCTTCCTCACAATGGTACACAATAGGTTTTCATGGCTAAATTCAACAAAAAGCTTTTCTGATCAATCTCTATGAGTTTCAGTGAATGTAGACTAATTCATAATTTCACCTCATCCTTCATATAAATGTGTATACATATAGTGAGTGTGTTTAGATGCACAAACATAGCTGATGGCATACATGCATTGTAACTTTTACCAGCAAAGAAGAGCCATCCCCTGTTTTGCTGCCTACTCACTGCCACTTTCTTGAGCAGATGAAATCCAGAGAATATCCAAAATAAAGCCCACATACATATGAAGAAGGTTAAGATCCAAGTTGGATGTTCTTGACCTTGCAAGCTGCATGTCTGCGTGCTTTGGTATGGCCTCATGTTACATGTATCAGTGGATGAAGGATCTAATTGATGAGCAGTCAGCTCAGAGAGGGAAGATAGGCCTAGGTTTTTTAAACACGTTTAGCATATGGTGTTTAAATCAGATTAAGGCAAACATACCATACTATCCTCTTTATATACCATACTATCATCTTCATAAAAAGGGGAGTTATCACTTGGGGACCTTCTAGTTCCTTTGATAGGGTTTGCCTTCCAGTCTGTATGCACTCTACTATTGCTCAGGAGAGCACTGTGGATCCTGCTGAGTCAAACCCATCCCATCCACTCCTGTTTCTCAACTAAGGCATCAACCAAAAGTACTCCCACCCAGGCTGCAATGTTGATCCTAGATGTCCTGTTCTTCTGCTGCTCCATCTTTTGGCCACTGGATCTGCCTGCTGTCTCCAGTCTCAGTCACATTGCAAATTGTCCAGGCCAGGCCTTGTGCCTTTGTTGTCACATTGATGTAAGCATGTCCCTAACTGAATCTATAAGTGCTAAGTTATCAGAGAGAATAAGCATTAAAAAAATTTCCTTGAAATTTTCAAGGATAAGAGTAAACATCCCAGCTCTGTTCCACCAATGAAAGGGCTGAACCAAAATGTCCAAGAGGTATCTCTGTTGACCCTTTCCATCCAGGAAAGCGGATTTCCATCCAGGAAGGCAAATCCCTGATAAAGATTTGAGCATGCCAGCAACACCAGAGTGGAGCATGGCTTGTGGCACACTAGAAGCCTCAGTGCAACTCCTTTTCAGGTGTCACACAGGTGTCCACCTTAGCCAGATGCTGGCATTCTCTAGCAAAACAGCTTTTTTATGATGGTGAACTGGCTCTTGAGCAGGGCCTGATTGGAGTTAGCATGGTGATGATAATGATACTTTGTTTGACAAGTGTGATGACAAAGCACAGCTGTCCTTTGATCTTGCAGTAAGGGCAGCATGGCCCCCAGCAGGTTGCTTATGGTAGGGCTTTGTACTGCCTGACTGCTGAAAGTAGCACAAACATCTCCAAACAACAGCAGAGGCTGCAGTTGTCCTGCCACTGACCTCTGGGCATGCACCCAGCATGAAGCTTGTGGTGTTACAGCAAGGCTGCCTGCAACCTTATGGCTGCTGGCAAAGCCAGCAGTAAGCCTGGCCTTGACTGCTGTCATGTATGGTTCATTAAACCTTATTTCTCTGCTTTATCTTCCATTGCCCATCCTGTCCTTCCTCTCTGCCTCACTAGCTGCCTCCTGGCAAGGTCTTATTGCCTGTTAGGGCTATAGTGCTCATCTCTATTTACTGTTTTGTATCTGGTGACTTAATCCTTGCCACTTGACAATTTTTTCTTGGCTGGGGCTTCACATCATTGTTATCTCCAGCTATAATGCAGAAGAATTATCGTGGCTGAATTGGTGTCCAGCTCTTTGTTGTCACCTCCTCACAGCCACTCTCCCCCTTCTCAGGAATCCCTGTTCAGATCAGAATCCCTGTCAGTCAGCTGTGTCCCCAGTCTGGGCACCCCCATCCAGTTACACAGGTTTTACTGCCATCTCCTCCCTGTGTCCCAGACCTCTGCCTCCCTCCTAGCTTGCCACCATCTCACTAGACCAGCATTATTCTTGGCTTCTTTTGCATCTCTTCCTGAATGAGTTACCAACAACTCAAACCACTGCAGTCAGGGTGGATTTCTGGCCCCATTTCCCTTCTCATGTCCCCTACTTTTCTCATTTCTCCCTGGAAGATAGATAACAAACGGGAGAAGCAGAGACATCTTTGATTTTGTCTTCTGCTCTTCCATATTTGCCTAGCCTTTATGTTTTACTACCTTCTCTCTGCGCCCTGAGGTCTCCCTCCTGGACTGGTGCTGGTGTTTCACATCAGTCATCCTGCACCCAAGATGTTTTCTTCAGCTGACCTGCTAGAAAATACCCTTCTCCTCATGCCAGTCTGTCTCACTAGCCCTAGAAAACCCAGCAAATTAAATCAGCTGTGTATCTATTTCACATATTTATGAGTGAGATACTAATCCCTACATAGTGAAAGGGTCATATGTACAAAAGGGGAAATGAGGACACCAGCATTAAAGGGAGAAGTGGGGGAAGGGAAGACTGAGACTGAGAGCAAGGGCAGGGCAGATGTCAAGGAGATGAATTTACAGCGTTGAAAAAAAATACAGCAAACTGAAACAAGAGCAGATCTGAGTATCATTGGCAAGCCATATTGATTGTTCTTTCCTTGCTAGTTCTATATATAAAGCACTCTTTTTCTGCTCCCTACACCTATGTCTTCAGAACAGAGACCAAGTCCTCAACTGGCTCAGAAAAATATATAAAGAAATCTAAAAAACAGGAGACACCCCTTTTCTCTGTGTCTTCTATGAAAAGAAACATTTCTCCTTCCCTTTCAGGCCCAGCAGGAAAGCTGATCTGTCAGACTGATCCATTTGCCAGGACTGTCCTCCCGGGCCTCCTTGCCAATTGTCACTGGGCAAGCAGGAAAGCTCTTCCTGGCTTCCCCAGCACAGCTCATGTGCCACGAGGTCCCAGTGGGCCGAGGATTTGCACGTGATGCCGTGACCGTGACCTCCAAAACAGCTCCGTTTCCCATCTGTTGTGTGCTGTTACCTTCCCAGGATACAAAGCATGTGAAACGTCTGCTGGATACAGAAACCTCTCAGGTTGCAGCCACGATAAAATACCCCTCCTTAAAGCAATAGAGAGAGATTGCTTTTTTTATTGCCCTGTAAAGGATTCTGCAAGGAGTGAGCTGGAGATTTGACAGTTGCATCCCGGTCATAGTTTAACACAATACAGACAGCAGATGCTTCAGGAAGATTATGTTTCTTCATATGTATTGAGTCTCCAGGGAGATTACACAGTCAGGGTCAAGGGCTTTAGGGGGCTGGCTCTACAGCCCTGCAGAAGGACTTTTCTTTTACCAGCAAAAAATATCTGAAAAGCACAGGGCATTCTGCCAAGCCTTCTATATGGAGTCAGCAGCAAATGCTGTTCCCAAGAGATATTTTACCTACAGCTCTGTCAGGGACAGCTTTTATTATAAAAATAGCATTGATGAAATATCCCCATTGCTGCTCCACCTTGCAGACCAAGTACTGGGGCTGAGCCTGAGCAGAGGAGCAGCAGTTACTCACTGAACTGTTAAAAGGTTATTTCTGTGTGGGAAAACTGTCTGCTTCTGTAAAGGCGGGCAGAAATGGGCACTTTGTCACAGTATGGTGTTTTTGAAATGCAGATATCTTGGCCAAGGAAATCATTAGTTGGCCGGCTCAGAAGACCATGCAAGGGAGACAATTATGTCCAAAGATGCAATGAAAGCCCTCATGGGGTTCTCACTGTACACACTGACAAGACAGAGATGTTTTAATGAGGTTTTACAAAGAAGCTCCCTCCTCCTACTCCCAATCTTGCATGACTAGTAATTTATCTGCTTTGTACATGGAAGGATTAAGACTGAGGAAGCCCTACTAGAATAAGAAGTGACATAAGATATAGCAATCCAAACCTTGACACCAGTCCCTCTAAAATCCAGTCCTGAAATATCTGTATCAGTACAACTCAATTGCAGATACAGGCACTCCAGGGTGCAAGCTCATAGCCAGGGTGCTCAGTAGTCTCTGGGACCAGCCTGGCCCAGCACAGGCAGGTGGTACTTAGGCAGGTTCTGGCAGGTGCTGGAGCTGGACACTCCCAACAAGGAGTGCCTGTGCAGCCCAGTCGCTTGCAAGACAAAAGCATGCACCAGCACAGACATGGGCCTTCCTACAGTTGGTTCCTGAAAAAAAGGAAAAGGTAGTATCCTTAGTCTGGACTAATTTCTTTGTTATTCTGTGTCTCATGCTTGCAGGCTCTGTGTAAAATGCTACTATATCAAAGAAGGAATGTTTTATGCTCACTGAATGGGGAAATCATTAATGCTGGATAAGAACTAAAGGGAACACGGACCTCGCTTATTACTAAATCCTGCCTCAGACAGGCTGCCTCAGACAAAGCTGCTTCAAATGTCCATGTTTTAGTAAGGAAAGGACATTAACCAAGCAAACCAGGATTTTGCACAAGAGAAAGGAACTGGTTTTAGCAAGTGCCCTCCAAAACCTGCAGAGGCATCAGTATGGCTTTGCAGTGCCGCTAGCCTAATAACATGAACTGCCCCACTACGTTCCCCCTACCCTCATGCACAGAGGTTAATGGTGCGAGAAATGATAAATGTCAGGAAGTGTATCTGAGGTGGAATGTAGATAATAAATTTCATTTTACCAAGTCATCAGTCTTCCCACCTTGGAGTATAGAAGAAAGTCTTGCTCTTCTTGGATTCCCTCAATATCGACACTTTCGTGACGGAATTGGTATCAGCAAGTTCCTTTTTTCTTCAAGTTTTGAACAGGCAGAAGGAGGAATGGAGGCTCTTGTAAGCAGAGGAAATTAGCAGTGGGGAGGAAAGACTGTGAGAATTCCTGTCCATACCAACCTAATTTTTGTCTTTTCATTTAAAATACATAGTTTTTGATATTATGTGTTTATTTCAATTGTTGACAGAGTGCACAAAAAAAGCCAGTGTGTTACTCTAGGCATTTTTGGCAGATAGAAAGGCAAACTCTCCAGTAAGGATCAGCAGCTAACCCACAGCAAAGCTTAATCTCCAGCCAAAAGCTTAATCTAACAGAAACCAAACATCTGCCCTTCTCGGGTATGCTGGGATGGACACAGAAGTCTTGGTTTCTGGATGGCTCCAGAATTGTTCATCTTCTGACTCTTCCTAGATGGCAAAGCTGGGCCTGGGCACTCCCTCTGTGGTTTAGGTACAAGACTGTGGTGTAGGATGGCAGAATTACAGCTAGAAAAACTCATAGCAAACCATACATAGGTCTAGTACAATTAAAAGTATCCTTCTCTTGCCCTGTAAAATGTTCTGCTCTTTCTGGATTTTCTCTCCCAGTGTCTCTTTTCATACACAACAGATTGAAACCATTATCTCTGGAATAAGAGGGTGAATGCTGCTTTTTTTTCCACTCTATCTCATTTCTGACCTCTGCTGCTTTTTACTATTCTAGTCCTGGTTTATAATTGGAAATTGAAAGCTCAAAAGACTTTCTTCACATCTGACATTCATTCATCCTCCCAGCTTCTTTTTGTCCCATTGAGATTAAAGGCAGAGAGAAAGAAACAATCAAAACTATGTGTTTATGGTCTGTGTTTTTAATACTCAAACCTCTGCTTCTGGTCTTAGTCTGATTTACTGTAACTTTATTCACTTGACTGACCTGATTCTGAATGCTCACCAATGTAAGAAGGAAGTCGGGTGATATATTTAAAAACTGTCATATTTTAAACATAACACTGAGAGTTAAGACAAGTCATCTTGCTCATCTTCCTATTCCCCAGCTGTGATGACTTGTCTATATTCCTGATCTTATCATTCAAGCCTACATATTTGAAAAGTGACTATAGATTTAAAGTGACTCAAGTTTTACCACTCTGGGACATTTCTCTCCTGATTCTCTTCAGATGGCTCCAGTTAGAAGTATGTCAGCTGTGTACCTGTGGGGAGGAAGGTATTTCAAGCTAGAAGCCCTAAAATGAAGCCAGCTCAAATCAGAGGCTTTAAAAAATCATTTGGCTTTTGTGTGTGACTTGGCGAGTTCCCACTGCGAGGTCAGGGAAACACGCAGCTCCCAGTGGAAACTGAATGAGAGACACTTGAATTTTGGTACCATATGGCTGTTGGGTCACACAGCCCAGGATACACCTGTCCCTACTGATGCCATGACAGCACAGCTGATGAAAGTCAGTGATGAATGCAGGATGTCTCCATCTTCTGTCAGCTCAGTGGTACCTTTCCTTATGGTGCATTTTATTTTGCTAGGCTGAGAGTGTTCTCATTTCATACCCCTTCCCTCTTTGGTGTGAAAACTGAGGTCCAGGATAATATTCCTTCAGTGGCTGAACTGGATTGGACTCCGATGCTTCATGCAGATTTATAAGCCTCTATCCTAAAGACCACTGAAACAAAAGTTCAGTTATTAGACAATTAATAGGACCCTGGCTCAGTAAAACAGCTAATCATGCATTCAGCTTCTTGTTGTACAAATGTCATATTTTACTTCAATTAAGTATAGGCTTAATTTGCTGCATAGTTAATTTAATACAATTTGCTGCAGTGATTTATTTAAAAAATAGCTATGGCTCTGAAAAATCAATTTGTCATGGGCAGTCAGTGCAGAGTGAGGATGATGTGATCTCAGCTATAGCATTGTACCCAAACACTGAGTGACAAACATGCTTGCCTGGATAGTCTCTATAGTAATTCGCGGTGTTGGAGTACTGGAATGATATTTGCATAAATTATTCCAGTGCCATGCTTCAAGGTAAAAAAATAACCACCACAGAATTAACCTGATCTCTTCTTTCCTCTGTGGTTAAATCTTCTGTAATTATCCACTAAGAGATGTCTTCCATCTGTTCTCCAACACTGCTAAGACACAGGACACTGGGTCTCTGTTTTGATCTTGTTTGAGACTGCTGAGTTCCTTGTAGGTGTGTGTGAGCATGAGTAACATCCAATTGCAGAGTGTGAAGATGTCTCATTCTTTCACAGGCAGGCAGAAAACTGTCAAGCACAAATACTGTGGCAGTGGAGACATTCTTCTGCTTTCTCTGCCCAGGACTGGTGATGTGTTCTGTCTTCCAGGCCACTTGGCCACCTTTGGAAACACTTCAAAAGCATCTTCTAGGGGAGAATGTGAGGATGTCTGGAGCAGTCTCCTTTGTAGTTTCAGCCATGGGGATCTTGTTCATTGCTTTAAAAATAAGTAGAATGAAAACCATGCAAAAGCCAAAGGCCCCAGACCGAAACAATTAAAGGAATGATATGTTCCAGGCTTTGTTTGCTTTCTGGTTTGTGTGTTTGTTGTTTGAAATAAGAGCTACTGGGTTGACATCAGCTGCTGGGTTGTCAGAGCAATCAATCTGTAACATCACAAAGTGAAGACTCATTTTCCCCCATTTCTGGCAACTGCACAGAGATGAGCGTCTGAGATCTATTCTTCTCTCCTGATGTCTGAGCAAAAAAGCTCATCTCTCAGTCAAGTCCACTGGTTCCTGTTGTCTCTTTTCTCCACTGAAGAACTCTACAGATGGAGCGAGGGCTGTACCTGAATGCAACAGATGTCCCACCCTAATTGCTAAAACCAAGCACCATCATGCTAATTTCATGGTGTCTGACTCTGAGTGTGATGACAAGGGATACACAGTGCACTTTCACTACTGGTCACTGTGAAAAATCACGACTTTGATTTTTCTAGTCTAATTGCAGCTTCTCAATAGAGGCTGGATGCTCTGAAGGATCACAATGCTCCTAAAGGCCCCCTGCTGTGATATTTGTCACTTCTTTGTCTATCTCACAATCTCAGGAAAAACTGCAGGAAAATCTGTATTGAGAGTGGCAAGGCCTGGTGATTGCAGACATCACTACTGGGACAACCACAGCAACTTCAGTAAGCAGAAGGTCAAGACAAGGCAGGAAAAAAGGGGTGCTGGTAAGGCACAGGGTGCTGAAAGGCAGGAGGATGTCAGGTTTGTTTTATGTAGGGTAAATTTGGTTCAGCATGTACAGGCAAAGATCTGCTCTGTAACAGCAACTTCACATAGACTGTTATGGTGCTGCTGTATCAGTTCATGGCTTTCTCATCTAACAGAAACTTAACAGGGAAATATAAAAACTCCAAAGACTTGAATGACTCCTCCTGTCCCTTTAACCAGAAAAAGCTAAATGAAGTAGGAAGCTGATCTTGGTGGGTAATCTTCTTAGATGAGTACAGGCTAAAAGTGGAATAATCCCTGAAGTCTCTCAATTTGTTTGTTGCAGTTTGGGCAGAAAGCAAATGCAGATGAGTTTTTCAAAGCTGTAACATGCAGGTGGGGCTGCCCTTCTGCCTGCAATAGCAGTGAACGTGGCCAGTCTGCTTTTCTGTAAAAAGGGTAGGAGGTACAGATGCTCCCTTTTTTTGCAACATTGCAAACATTGCTATTGAATGTTTCTGAAATAGTTTTGGAGGTTATGGATAATTCTGGATTCACAGCAGCATGTGTGAATAGGCAGAAAACAGAGAGATGCCTTCTGCCTGTCCTGAGGAAAAAAATCTTCTTTTTCCTGGGTGTAAAGGTGTGTGGTCAGACAGGTCTGTACTAATACCTGAGGAGGATTCATTATTAGTTGGGTTTAATCCTTCCTGAGCAGGAGGAAAAAGGTTAATTGCTTGGGGAGAAGCATTTATCTGGTCCACAGATGGTTCAGATGACTGGGGCATAGTGGGAAGAATAAGTCAAAATTAAAAGATGGGTTACTTTTTCACAGCTCTGTTGTTCTTAATTTATTATAGCCAATGGCAACAGTGCTGAGCAGCTTCTAAAGAAAACAGAATGGCAGTTTCCTTTCCCCCAGCCCATCCCTGGAGCAGATGCATCTGGCAAAATCTCAAGTTGAAGTAGCTTTGCTAAAGCTGTGCTGGTGTGGACAGCATGAAAAATAAAGTGTTTCCAACCAGGGTGCAGGCCTCCTTATGAGATCTTTTGAATTTCTTTTTTTTTGAGATGGGGAAACCTCAAAGGATTGGAAGTAAATCTCCAGCTCCTTTGGGGAGACAGACACAGACAGAATAATTCATTGGAGGTTCCTTAGTGTGCTGTTATTGAGCAACCTCTTGGGACCTTAATCCCAGGAAAGCATGTGCTGTTCTATAAGTGTTTTGCAGTCTCCAGAGCTCACAGGTCATTTCTTTCTATTAAAGAATGTGGTAGGCATCAAGTAGGTAACCCGAAGGAATAGGAATATATTAGACTAATTAGACACTAGTCAGCAAGCATAAGGTGGGGAATTGCTCTGAATATCTGGATTACCCTTGTGAGTCAGAATTGTTGCTGTATTCTGCTGGAGTAGACTCCTTTGGGGACACATTTTCACAGGAGCAGGGGAACACTGCTAATTTTAAGGAAAGAATTGATAGTTGGAAAATAGTAATAAATCTGAGGATTGTAGTCAGTATCAGTGAGCTGACACTGTGTTAGCAATTATGTGAATCATCTGAAATGTCCCAGAATGCAAACTATTATCTGAAAATGCTCACAAAAGACTGTCTTGGGTTTGAGGAAGGAACTTCTCTGTGGAATCTGTTCCAGAAAGGAAACATTTTACCATTATCTTTTAAATTCTAAGCACTTGCAGAATTATTAACTACTGAGTATTTATCTGGGTAAGAACTGATAAGTATTTCATCATGTGTCCTTCAAATCAGACTCTATCCCTTTCTGCTTGCCCCTTAGACAGCTAATCACCATTTCCTTTTTAATTTTAATTGGTGTGCTTGATGTTAGATCCTTTTGATTCTGTGAGATCTCGTTTGTTGTTGCTGTTATACTTCTGCCCTTCTGTGACTCTTCCTCCAGTGTTGTCAGTTTAAATGACCTTCATATGTTAATGTGAAACTCAGTTCTTATAAAGTAATCATCTCTTAGCTTTATTTATCCTTTCTTATTTTAAGTGTCAGAAGCAGAGAAAGGCTTACACTAGCACAGTTCTCTGCTGTATCATGCCCGGCACATGAGTCTATTGAACTGGCACTACTTCCTCTGTTTGCAGACTAAATGGGCAAAAACAAAGCCAAGATGGAAAACAGACACCCTGTTGTCAAGGGGCTTGACCAAGGTCACAGAGCAGAGCAGTTTGCAGAGTGTCCCGATTCCCCAGTGACTACTGTCCTAGTCAAACATACGGAAGCTGTGATGTGCCTGCTGTGCTGCTGCTTGAGAACATTGACAGTGACTAAGCATATGTGAATACATCTCTGATTATCCTCTGAATGTTCTCTCCCTTGAGTTACATGGGGAAGACGATGCACAATTATTTGACAGCAGGTTTAAAGGTGTATCTGCATATCTGAGAAGCAGACTGGGGAACAGTCATGACACTTCTGAGAAATGAGATTCAAATTAACTTGCAGGAGAGGCACCTGGCTATATTGGTTTTGCTCACAAATTTTCTAAAGTACTTGGCTGGTAAGATTTTCTTCCCTTGCTCAATGTTCCAAAACAGTTCTCTGGTTTAATAAAAATTTTGTTTGTGTAGAAAGTGAAGAGGAAGCCTGTTGGCCTGCAGGTGAAGGGAAAGCCCTGATGCGTTTGTGGGAGGAAAGAGAAGTCATCAAGGCAATGCTCCCCTTTCCTCTGCTGGGAAGGCAGGGCTTCTGCTACCCCTGTGCTGAGGAGGAAACTGTAGTTCATGACAAGTTATACTATGGTCATGTCCTTTTTACATTGAAACTAAACTGCAGCCACAGACATCTTTTTCCTTTCCTTCGACACCTTTTCTCAAATGTGATTCACAGTTTTCAAGTCAATTTTAAAGGCTGACTACACTAGGAGGAGCTCTTCCTCCATGCCATCTGTCCCTGGTCAGCTACCTTTTCACTACAGCTCTTAGGTGCTTTTGTATGGGCTGCTGACTCCCTGCCGAGCTTAAATCGTCTGGACTTCTCTGAGCATGCAAGCTCCCTTCAAGGTATGAAAGAAACGTGAATTCCCTGACCCTTTTTGACACTACGGTTGTTGGGCATTTTGAGATAGCTTCTTGCTGCTTCTGCTGTTCATTCTTTTGGAAGAGTGGCTGAAGCGTTCTGTACTTTGCAGCTTCGCTGTGGCATTTGTTTTTCAGAATAGACAAAAGCCCAGCCATGCAGTTCCAAGTGGTCAATTTCTCAGTTAGATATCCAAGGTAGTTTGGTCCATTTTTTCTTCAGTTGGGTTATTTTTTAGTACTGTAAGGATTATGCAGATAACTTATATATGGTACTAAGTTCAATACTTTCTAGTATAACCTAGAGTGAGTTGGAAAGCACACCCAGAGACATTTGTGCCAGTCATGTTTGATGACTGCTTCTCTCTGTTACATTCAGAAATTCCCTATATTTGGAACAGTGTGACCAGCAGGAATAGGGAAATTAGTCTTCTCCAGTATTTGGCATTGGTGAAACCACATCTTGAGAACTGGGTCCAGTTCTGAATCCCTCAATTCAGGAAGTATGGGAGGGTGTCCAGAGAAGAGCAACAAAGCTGGTGAAGGTTCTTGAGTTCAATGAGGAGCAGCTGAGGGAGCTGGGGTTGTTTAGCCTGGCAAAAAGGAGGCTGGGGCCTTATCACTCTCCACAGCTACCTGAAAAGAGGCTGTAGCCAGGTGGGGTGCGCCGTCCTCTCCCAGGTAACCAACAGGATATTAGGATATAGAGGACAGGTTTAGGTTGGATGTTAGGAGGAAATTCTTCACTGAAATAGTGATTGGGCATTGGAATGGGCTGCCCAGGGAGGTGGTAGTCACTGTCCCTGCAGTTGTTTAAGGATGTGGCACTCAGAGCCAGGGTGTGACAAGGTGGTGTTCGGTCACAGGTTGGACTCCATGACCCCAGAAGTCTTTTCCAACCTAATTGCTTCCATGATTCACATCATGGGGCATTTCTCTCATAACTGGCAGCAGACCAGGTGTCTGTGAGCCCTAAATATGAAGACAAGGACGACATTCCAATATTCTTTACTAACAAGTGACCGCGTGCATGGCACTCTCCATGCTGCAGGCTTTCGGGTTCTGTAGACGCTTTTGTGCAGACGACGGAAGGAATTCCTACATTACAGCACAAGAGCGCCGAGCAAGGCTCCCATCTCCGGGGGGCGGCTCCCGTTCACGGGCGGAAGGAACACTGAACAGCCCCCTGTGCCCTCAGTCTCCGCAAAGGAGAGCAGCCTCCTGCCGGAGCGGGAGCAGGACATTACCCGCCGCCATCACAGGCGCGCCCTTCCGGGAACTACCGCTCCCGGCATGCCTCGCGCACAGCCAACGGCGAGCGCAGGCCTTGCCCGGCGGCCCCGCCCCCTGACCCCGCCGCGGGGCGCCTTTGAAAAGTTGCCGCTCCCGCGGCGCTGCTGGCCCGGCCCGGCCCGGCCCGGCTGAGAGCCCCGGGCTGGGGCGGCTTTGCTGCGGGACACCCCCCGGCGCGGGGTGAGGCTGGTTTGCGGCGGGAGCGGGCTCTGTGGTGCCCGCAGTTTTCGCTGCTGGGGGCCGAGGGGGCCGGGATGGATCTCCGGCTGCAGACGCATCCACGTGTCCCAGGCTGATGCGGCGGAGGGAACCTGGAACTCTGGGGGTCCTTCCTGTTTATGGAGAATTTTGTAGATGGGGCAATAAAGTTTCCATCTTGTAAAGATGTGGAGGCCTGTGCATCTGCAAAGTTGTAGCAGTTTTGTGTTATGGCAAACATTTGCGATATTTGCTGCTTACTTGACTTTGTTTTACGTTATAAAAACCTTTGTTTTGCCCGAGTGTCTGTATGAATTAATACTGGAAATGTTACCTAAATAATGCGTGTGAAACAGCGACATGGTCAATCAAGCGTATGTGTGTGCTTTGGATTGTACTGGTCCGGGCAGCATTTTGTGCAGTAGAATTCAGTGTCACTGGGTCACCAAGACCGAGTGTTGTATTCCAGCAGTGTATATTTTAGGGTTGAATGCTTACTGAGATTGCTCTACAATTCATACTCAGACATCTAAAGATGATTCTTTCTTGCCAGTGCAGTATAGCATGAGGAGTTCTTGTTCAGCTCATGACTCTGTAATTTTTAGCTTTCTTATGTCCTAACAATATCTGTCCTATAGACATTGCTGTTCTTACTGGTATGTTCTCATACACGGTCAAATATGAGATGTAATTTAACAAAACTGTATCCAGACTGGTAATATAATTTAATGTGACACAGACTTATATGGGAAAACTATATCACATTACATCATGTGTTCTTTAGCAGGGAGTTATTGGAATTGTCCACACAGTGTATTCAAATTATCTTTCAAATATTTTTTGTCTGCCCTGTAGATTGGGAAGCATGGCTGCTAAGAAACTAAGAAGAGCACAGTTGTCTCAGGAAATGTGTGAAAGGCTGAGTCGCTATCAGATCACCACCTGTCAGGTGAAAGAGTTATTTTGTTTGTGAGGGGTGGGTCTTTTGTGGATTGGTGGCAGTTTTTTTGGGGTGGGTTTGGTTTTTTTCGTAGGTTGGTGGGGTTTTTTTTTGTTGCTGTTGTTTGTTTGTGTGTGACTGTTTTTTTAATGCATGTGGCATTCACTTTTTGGCAGTTTAATTAAACTGGAGCTTTGCCTTTTTTACAAAGTGGGGAGCATTACAGACTCGATCTGGCCTGCTGCCTTGTAAAAATAGAGTTTTAAAATCATGGATGCCTAACTAAAACATATAAACTTTTATGTATTTACTGTCTCTGTGGAGGTGGGGAAGTTGCAGAAGCAGCTCTGTGGAGAAGAACTGGAGGTCCTGGTGGACAACAAACTGTCCCTGAGCCAGCAGTGTGTCCTTGTGGCCACGAAGGACCGTGGGATCCTGGGCTGCATTAGATAGACCATGGCCAGCAGGTCAGGGGAGGTGATCCTGCCCCTCTGCTCAGCCCTGGTGAGCCTCACCTGGAGTGCTGTGTCCAGTTCTGGGCTCCTGACAGGAGCTCCTGGAACAGGTCCAGTGAAGGGCTTTGAAGATGAAGATTGAAACATCTCTTCTACAAGGAAAGGCTGAGGGAGCTGGGCCTGTTCAGCCTCCAGAAGAGATGACTGAGAGGGGACCTCAGCAATGTGTTAAAAGTATCTGAAGGGAGAGTTGCTAAATGTGTGGAATATGTACTAATTTTGGACAGATTGCATCAGTTTAGTCCCCAGCCTGGATTTCTAGGTTGAGCTTTCTGAATTGCTCTGTACTCTTTCAGGACTTCTTATGTCTTTCCCTCTTGGAGCTGATGAAAGTGACGGGAGAGAGCTACTATGAGGTGCAGAAGCTTCTCTGTAAAGTCAGCCGAGCTTGTGCTCCCAGAATGCAGACAGTAAGTGTGCTTGTGTTGATACTGCTTTTGATACAATATCTGGAAAAGCTGAACACTGTCACTCATCTTTTTAGCTGGGATACTTGTCGCAGTTTTAATGCACAGTGACATAATGTTTTTATTTTTAAGTGTAGGTCTTTGATGCACTTTAGGCTGATACAGTTACATTTATTAGGTATTATAGCCCCATGAGATTGTTCAGGCTTGCAGCAGCAGTTCTGAGTGCAGCACGGAAATAAGTCATGCTCTCTGCCAATCCAGCATGTAAAAATTGTTTATAGCAATGTGTATCATGCAGGTAAGAAAATAATTGATTTTTTTTTTTACTACAAGCAAATAATAAGAATTTTGGTATAATTTTGGTTTAGATATAAAAGCGATGCCAAGAATTGAAGTGGCAAGCACCACTTCAATTAAGAAAAATAATTTCTTAAGGACTTTTTCCACCCATGTAAATGAGTTGTGTGCCTTAGGCTACAGTAGCCTAACTCTGGGGAGGGTGCAAGAAAGAAACATGTCTGCAATGCAGTGGCATTTTCTTTTCTTTTTTGAATTAATATGAAAAGATGTCTTTTAGAACAGAGAGGATACAGACAGTTCTGACTTCAGTCAATGCAGCTCCCTTTTTATTCCTTACAAAAATAATCCATGTCCAAATGTGTAATTGGCATAGTAATTATAGGAGTAGTTCTATGAGACTTTAAATTCACTAATATGCTGCAATAAAATTAGTAATAGAAGAATTAATATGACTTTTACTGCATGTATTTGAAGCTAGGAAATTGGTAATGAACACTGATCAGGGAATTTTGCAGGTTGAAAACAAACCTTGTTGAATAGGAGCAGAGACAGTTTTTGTCGCATCATGATTAAGGGCTTATTATTTAATATTGTGGTAAGGGAGAGAAAAAAGACTTAAATTTACTCTGAGAGCTATAAATGGGATATAAATACAAGGAAGGGTGATGAGCTAAGGGCAGACTATAGCTGAATATAGCAGTACTTCTCTCATTGTTGAGTGTTAAGTCATACCAGGTTGTTAAAAGCAAATACAATTTTCCTATTTCAATTTAAAAAAGCATTTTCTGATTTGCTTGTTTCCTTTTGCTATTTTCCTTCCTTTTGTAGGCTTATGAAATGAAACTAAGGAAGTCTGTCAATCCTTCTTCAGCCTTCTTATCTACCACACTTCATAGTTTAGATAGAGTCCTGCATGGTGGAGTGCCTTGTGGATCCCTCACAGAGGTAATTTCTTTAATATATTTTACTTTAGTTGAGCATTCTGCCTTGAAATCAAAAGTCACAGATAGGTTGGACTGTCTTGTGTCAGGTGCTTCAAACACATAATGTACAAAAATGTTTGAATGAGAACAGGTGTTCTCAAGTGATTTTCTTTGTCTACTGTGGCAAATTTTCACAGTAGAGGAATCAAAATGAGAAGTTATGAAAATCTTACTATAAAGAAAATACATTTTTTCACATCCTGTAAGCAATCTAGATTGATTTTGATTCCTGGTAGAAATGACTTACAAAACCTAACAGTGATTTAAAACGTACTAGAGTTTAAGCAAGACTAAGTTGAAACTAAACAGTTTCTGCTCTAGAATCACTTATATAATGAGGGTTTTTAAGATTAGTTTGTAAAGATTCTGAGTATTTCTTTTTGTAGATAATGGAATAAGCGCCATGCATGAAATGCCCAGCACCAGGAAAGGCAATATTGCACTTTAAGTTTTCTTCTGGAAAAAAGCTTCTGCATGTGATTTTTGTATTCTCTGATATTTTGGTTAAAAATGAAAGGACCTGCCTGGTGCAGTTCTCTGCAGTGGGAGATCTCACCAAGGGAGGGAGATGTTGACATCTGTACAGGACATATAGTGGGTGAGACCAGATCTGCAAGCCCTTCCACTTGTACCTTGGGCTTGATTGGTGACTGATACATAACTACTTAGTCAGAAATAATATAGTGATAACTAGGTAGGGTCCAGAAATGTGATGAATAACTCAAAAGACAGATGTGTCTAAGAAAAAATAAAATAGTGCATTGCTTTTTATTTACCTTTTAGGTACTGTGTGGAAAGCAATTAGGGCACCTATTAGGGTTTTTTCAGCAAATGAAAAGGTAGATAACCATTAATCATACAGAAACTGATCTTCTTTTCTTTTAAAGCCTGGTTCAAGGGATTCTAAAAAGCTTTTTTGCAAGAGTCTTGAGATCTAAAGTAGTTTAAAAGGTTGGCAGCACTGAGTGTTCATCAGGATTGCTAGATGAAATTTTAGTAGAAAGCTATCAATTTACTGCTGCAGCTGGTTTGATGCTGTGCTTCTGCTGCTTTTATGCTCTACTTCAGCTTGTGAACACTTTCAGGTTTGTTTTTTTATTTTTGGATTTGAGTGATTTTAGGATTTAACGATTATAATTTGCTTTTTCACAATTCACTGGAGCGTAACAGACAAGTAGATTGTCTTTTGGCATTTTTGAATTAGATGGATATTTAAAGTCGGACAGAAGTTCTCTTCAAAAGTATGCTGAATGCAGCATTTACTTCCTGACTGCTAAGGCTAAATTATTGTCTTTCTGTTACTTTACCCAGCAGTGAGGGTGGCTGGAAACTTGGAATTTGAGTACCTGATCAGAGGGATTAAGACTTGTGGTGGTATCTTCTATAGCCAAATCTCCTTTCTTTTTGAGTGCCAGAGGGATTTGATTTGCTTTACACTGTCTCAGACCATTTTTTTCCCAAGCCACTATTAGGTTTTAAATTGAAGACTAAATCATAGCTGAAATTCTGTGGTGAGAGCTTTTTTCCAAGTTTTATGAGGAAGGCTTAAATAGTTCCTTTTTTGTATATTGAAGAGTTTAATCTTCTGATAGATGAAGATTTAGCTCCTTGTGTTTTCATTTAAACCCTACACACACGTGCCAGAGAAAACAGTATATAACTTAGTGAAAAATAATTTATCTTTGCCTAATAAAATATATTTAAAAAAACTGTTGTTGTCTTCATGTTTCTATCTGGGTGATTTTTTTTCAGAGCAAATTTGGAGTAAAATAAACCAAACAAATTTTTTGTAGACATTTAATTTAAATTTATTAGAGGAATTTCAAGTAGGATTCTGTTGTTCTAAACACTTGGTGAACCAGTGGTAAGTACAATAAAATGTAGTTTTGTAGAATTCTTCACTGTGGATTATTTGAAAGCCTGTTTTAAGGCCCTTTAAAGGAATGCAGATTAAACATGAAGTATTGTTGGTTTTGGGAATACAAATGCTTTCTTGCTTCATTGGCTTACTTCCTTGTGCTGCAAGGTTCCCTCATTTTCTCGGATATGATGCTCATATCCTCAGATGTTTTTATAGCATCTCTGCTGAATTGGCTTCTGTGTCAGCTACTGAAATGGATGTTGGGTCCAGTGCACCTCCCAGGCAAGGCTGAAACTACAAATGTTTTTATGAAGTATCATCACAGTTGTCCAAACATTTCAATTTCACAAACTGGATTGATGCCCTTACCTCATTCATTTCAGGTCCTCTTTTTAAATTACTGATTCCTGATCTGTAATTCACCAAATGCAGTGTGTGCTTGTAAACAAAAATCATTTAATGCTTCTCTTGTATTAAAGCTTCAAGTAGATTGATTGATATAGCATGACTTTCAGGCCTTGTTAAAAGACAAAGGTGATTAAAGGGATTTTAACCAACTGCTAACTGTAGCTACTGTGATCCTTGAGTGTTTCCCTGTAAATTTTCCTTGCTTCAAGTCACGCTGCTACTGCCTAAAACAAGATCATAGCAATACTGTAATATCTTCTGGTGAAATATCTGTGCTTGATACCAAACTATTGTGCATGTAGTCTCAAAAATCAGTTTGATTTTGAGTGTATGTCTATTGTAAAGTTTGTTTTTAAATTTAAAACAATAGCTCTGTGTTTAGGCCTTTGTTCTGGCAGTACTAGGTGTTTTGAGACAGCATGCTTTGTTTTACTGTTCAGCTTACCTGGGGAGGCTTGCTTTTACACCTTGCATTATTAGTTTGTTGCTACTAGCATAAGAATGAACCCATCACTCTGTTTTCACTGCCTAGAGTCACTTTTTATTTTTGCTGTTTTTTGGCCCTCCTAGTATTTATCATTTCATCATCTCCCTTCCCAGAAGCAGTGACAATGTGATATTGTATTCAAAGACCCCCTGTAGTAGTAATGAACTTGCAATTATCTGGACACTGAGCCCAGCGTTCAGACACTATCTCTGGAAGATCTGCAGTGGATAAAGAGCAGCAGACTGCCATCTCTAGTAGAAAAATACTGCTCTCAGAAACTGGAGATCTCGTCAAACAATGTGTTCTTTGTATCCTTTTTCTCTTCAAAATTGTACTGAAACCTTTTCATACAAGCTGGGTGTGCTCTCTTTGAATGCTGCTTCACCACAGGGGCTTTCAGTGAGCACAGGTGGAAGCTTTGGGCATCTGGTCTGGATCACTGAATGGTGTTGGTGTTGAAATATGGTAATAGGGAGTTAACATCAATGAAAAAACACACACTGCATAGTGCAGAGTGTAGTCTATGGGGCAGATAAAATCTTATGTATATATCTGGTTCATATTGAACATTCAGTCTTTATAGGATATAAGCAATTATCCTTGTGATTTCTAGGAGAGATCTGGTTTTACCCAGGTAATGATGATTTCTAAGGAGATGTTTATATCTGTGAGCTCAATAGCTCTGGACTTAGTTTTCAGCTCTAAAAGCCATTGATGACATGTGAATGTCAACTGTGAATCCTTCAATTCTGCTCTGTTTTAGAAGGTAGCAGAGGGACAGATGGAAGAGAGCTAGGTGTCTCTAGGGAAGATCTTGTGAGGTGAGAGGGAGAGTAGGGGACCTCAAATTTGAAAGGTAATAATGATGTCAAAGAAGGTATAAGCATAATGCTGTCTGAAAGACTTTTATTCTTCAGGGGATGAATTTGTCTGCAAGGTACAAATCCAAGAGAAACAGCAAATTGGTCTTTGTGGGCTGTGTTCTGTCTTTTCATGGCTGTTTTCTCCTTTGGTAACTGAAAGAGCAGAACTGGGGGAACACTGGCTGATGGGACTTAGATAAAAGTAGAACTATGGTGAAATGAATGTTGCTAATCTTTTTTTCTTCCAGATAACTAGCCCACCAGGTTGTGGCAAAACTCAGTTTTGTATTATGTTAAGTGTTCTGGCTACGCTGCCTGTAAGCATGGGAGGACTAGATGGGGCTGTTATATACATTGACACAGAGTCTGCATTCAGTGCTGAAAGGTAAGATGCAAAATTCTAAAATACACACAACTTCTTAGCACCTTTTATCCTGGAACCTTCAAATATTTTCTGAGCAATAATTGTGCATTTTTAAATACTGGTGGTAATTATTAAACATTCCTCTGGTACATGCAGTTATTCCCCAGACAAGGAAATTAATTTAATAAAATGGTTTGCTCACCTTCCTAATTTGTATGAAGTTGCAGATTCCAGTTCCGGATATGACAAGGTGGATGACATGATCTTTAATTTTTAAATGGTCTTATTAGTCCTGTACCTGAAATCTTGCTTTGCAGTTTGGTTTGTGAAGTTAACAGGATGTTAATTAGAGGATGTAAAGGCAGAGCATTTTGGCTACAAAGGCAGTGGAGGTTTTCCAGCGAACAGTGGGACTGATGCTGCCAGTTTTCCTTCAGATTTCCCATCCTATTTCTGTTCAATACCCTCCTGCATATCTGATTCCCTTCTGCAGTAACCTTGCATCTCCTGTATCCCCAGCAGCTATGCAGTACTGTAATACCTTATTTCTGTAACAGCTCTGGTTCTTCTCACATCTCCTGCTTAGCCCATGCAACCCAATGGCTCAGCCGTGCGCTTTGGTGTGCTCGAGTGCTGAATGGATATGCTGTGCTGGATTGCTTGAGTTACATGTGTTGGTTGCTGCTCTTCTCATGTTAACTGTCTGATTAACTGTTGAAATAATCCTGCAGTGTTTCATTAAATGTAGCTCTAATTTATTTTACCTAGTTACCAGCTTTGCTAAACTTTGCAGCTTTGATGGTTTTGAGATTTCAATTCCTTGGTCCCTGTGGTTTGGAATGAGCAAGTTCAAAAGTTATTAAGGGTCTGGGGAAGGACAAGATGTACAGTAGTCTCATCCTTGTTAGTGTAGAAAAATGGGCAGAAAGAGGTTCAGTGAAATAATTTATATATTTCAGATGATCTAGTAGCTATAGCCATGGCATGATTCTGGAGTATTAAGGTAAATGTATTTCCATTGATTATTGCAAGTTATCGTGGATGAGAAGGTGGGATTTCAAACGCTGCTTTTTGTCAAGTTAATGTCACAGAAGTTTGAAGCATATCAAAGAAAAAAGCTTCAAGCAGTGGTTCTATAAAGTACTGTGCTTCCTCCTTACACACCACTTAAGTTTTATTTCAGGTCCCTGAAGTGTAAATAGTAAAAAAAGGTAGGACCTAAAGAGTGAGTTAAGACTTGTCACTTGGAAATGAGTGCTAAAGAAAAGGAAAGCAGATGCAGATGAAACTAAGACTGCTAAAAATAGAATAGGATATAGAAAGGAAACATGGCAAAAATAATGTTACTAAGGATGAGAATATTTATATATAAAGTCGTATTTAGTATTGCTCAGTCGCAAATGATAAACACAATTTCAGCAGACTGACTATATCTTATACTTTCTGTGTTGCATCCTCCAAGGAGCTGAACCATCAGGGCCAGGGAGGTGCATATCCTCTTTTCCCAAGGTGGCTGGGAGCTGGAGCATTTGCTATTTGTAGAGAGACCAAGGACGTGCTCAGTCAAGTGGAGAGAGGGCATTGGGGCAGTCTAACAGTAGCCTTCCCTTGCCAGTGAGGAGGTCTGAAGGAGATGGCACAGGGGTGTGTGCTGGGAGACCACAGGCATACATTGAGCTTCATTTCTGGGCTGATACATGGAGAAGCTTTACAATTCCTAACTGCCTTTGTGGTGAAAAAGCTTTGCCCAGAGAGGTGATGCTGCCTCCATCCTTGAAGGTTTCTGAAATAAAGACTCAAGTAACTTGTTCTGACTTCATAGATGGCACTACTTTGAATGGGATATTGCCTCAAAATCTCTTGAGCTCTCTTTCTAAACTGATTTTAAATTTGTTTTCCCTAAAATCTCTTTAACTTGGTGTTTTAATGAAAGGAGCCTAAGTTTAAAGAGAGATAACAAGTAAGTTGTGCCCACAAGTATCATCCACTAGATGCCACTCTTCTCAAGCTATAGGTAGTGGGATATGTCTGCTTAAAATATAAGCAATTAAATATTTTTTGTTACTGAAAATTAATATCTTTTTTGTGGAAGAAATTTTCTCTCTAATGGGTCTTCTGTTTCTTACCAGCTTGTTAGATTTCTCTGGTGACACAAAGCCCAAACTATGATTTCACTGCAAGGTAAAGGTGAAAAGGAAGAGGGTTAGAGTTGGAGAATAGTTTCATTTATATGAAATTAATATTTATATAAAATAATTAGAATAGGAAAATGCTTGGTCATTGAGTGGAATCTCTGGTATAAAACTTGAAGAAGTTAGTAAGTAAACTTTCCTTCTAGAGGACGTATGCCCTTTCTTTGCATACAAACATATGATGTCTTTCCCTAGTGTACCCCTGACTCAGCATCACTGGAAAGAGAACCTTAACTGTTCTGACTTGCACTGTTTCCCTCTGACCGATACAGTATGCTTTTCCTTTTAAAGAGATTTCCAGTCTTAGTTCGTGTCTGCTTGGGGTTCAGAGAGCTTTGCTGTGTTTGCTTTCTGAATACTTGATGTCTTATTATCTTGTATTATTCTTTTTGCAGTATCATGCTTTCTGTTTTTTGTTGTTTTTTTTAATAGGTTGATTGAGATAGCAGCAAACAGATTCCCTACTTATTATGACTCAGATGAAAAGCTGCTCTGCATGACCCGTAGCATCCACCTGTACCGAGAGCTGACCTGTTGCAGTGTGCTAAAGAGGTATTTTTTTCCAGAGTTTAAGAAAAGAAAAGACAATTTTGACTGGATTGTCTAAAACAATTTTTTTGTATCAAAGTTTTATGAAGAATAATTAATTTGAGACTTTTTCATGTGGATACCAGCATGGTCTCCAACAAAGTAACATTGCTACAGAAAGATTGACATTGCTCTTATCATTTCATAGCACGTGACTAATCCTCTTGATGCTTTTTAATTTGTGATAGACAATTTCTATGTGATCTGATTCTTGTAAGCCTTTAAAGGGGCATGTTCATGAGACAGGTGTTCTCTTGGGTTGTGGAGAGACTGTAGTATAAGAGTTACGTTTTCCATGAAATAGAAGTTTGTTCCTCCAAAGCAGTTTACTTCCAGGTAGATGGGGATTCCTCCAGCAGTGGGAGGGAGAAGTTGTTTAGCAGTCACCAGCCTGAGTGCAGTGTTGTATTGTCATGTTGTTATGTTATATTAATTTGTGAACATATATTGCAATGAAAATTAATGAAGTTATATTTTAGCATCATGTGGTGTGTTTTATGTTAGTGACAGAATTGTTATCAGAATGGTTTTTCCTTCTAATGCAGCTTTATCAGAGAATAGCTAGTAGCATATTAAAGAAACATGGAATGGCTTGGGTTGGAAGAGTTTAAAGGTCATCTAGTTCCAAACCTCTCATCATAGGCAGGGATAGCACCCACTTGGTCAGGTTGTTCAAGGCACCATCCAACTTGGCATGGAACATGGAACATTTTCAGGAATGGAGCATCCACAGCTTCTCTGGGCACCTGTGCCAGTGCCTCACTACCCACTGAGTAAAGTATTTCTTCCTGAATTCTAATCTAAATCTCTTCTTTTGGTTTCAAGCCATTTCCCCATGTCCTATCACACTATCTGCCCATGTAAAAAGTCACTCTCCCTCTTACTTATAAATCCCCTTGAAGTGCTGGAAGACCTCAGTGAGGCACAGTTTCAATGCCCACTTTACTTGCTGTCTGCCATTCAGGGGGTTGCACAGCATATTGTTGCTAGCCAGAGGTCTTCCAAAATTCTCTTGGAGAGAGGTCCTGCCTTGGGCCCACTGAGCCTCAGACTTCTCTCCAAATCTCTTTAATACATGCAGATGTTAATGGAGGTGGTGTGGGAGGAGGGAAAAAGAGGGACTGACTTTAAGCTTATGTCATGGTTTGACACTGGCACTAGCCAATGCCCCATGAAAAAAAAGCACTCTCCCCGGTGTCTGCTGTGAGACTTTTGACCAGGAATAAGAAAGAGGCAGGCTCCCACTTAACAAAAGAAAAAAAACATTTATTAACTAAACTATACAGACAATAACTAAACTATACATAAAAAAACAAAGAAACAAAAAAAACACACAATGGAAAATGAAAGCCCCACAAAACACTTCCCTCCTCCTCCCCTCAAACTCCCAACACAATACACTTCCCAAATCAACAACCATTAGTCCATCACCACTCTATACATAATCAATTCTCAATTCATCAAGAGGAGAGGAGTCCTTCTTGCTTGGCCATGGTGGCCTTTTCCAATTTCCAGGCTCTCTCACCGCCTGGATGAAATCAGGGCTGTTTCCAGGGTCTGTTTTTTAAGGATGCTCTGTCCCATTCCAAAAAGAAGCACAATCACACCTTCTGGGACATCTGTCCCCCCCCATATTTATATACCCCTTGGGGCGGAGGGGTAAAAAACTCCACCTCTACATCTTCTTCTTGGCTCCGGGCATTGCGCCCCCCTGGACGCAGTCTCTGTCTCACAAGGAAACACGGCTCTGTCCATGGCTGTACAAAAAGAGTCCAGCAACAGCCACTCCAATCATCACTCTTGCCACCAGGATTCTTCTCATCCACACTCTCCCTCACTTGCTCCACTTGCTCATTTCATTTCTCTCACTCACTCTATCTCCTTTTCCGGAACAGGGTAATGCCTTGTAAGCTTTCATTGTCCACAAAAAACAAAAGGCTCTAAAAACGGCAGGACTCTTTCACAGCGCCTTCTCCCCCCCTTCTTCTCCACAGACACAGGCACGCGGGCAGCTCATATCAAGTTTCAAGATAACAGTCCCGCTCGGTCTCTCTCGGTCTCTCTCTCCCTCGGTCTCTCTCTCTCTCTCTCTCCATCTCCGGGGGGGGGGGGGGGGGGAGAACTTCACAGCAGCTCCTGGTCTCTCTTCCACTTCCACCCTTGGGGGGGGGGGGCAGGCCTACCTCTCCCGGGCCGGGCCACATGGCTTCCCTCTCTCTCTTCTCAGCCCGCAGCAGCACACTAGTATCTAATTTCAAAACAAAGGTCCCAGAACACTCGCTCTCTTTTTGGGGGGTCTCCATCTCTCCACCCTTCCACCTTCAGGGTACCCTCTCTCCCGATCTTGGCCTGGGCCCAGCCTACCACATGGCTGCCCCTCCCCCGCCCAGCAAGCGCCGGGCAGGGGAGAGCTCCGCTTCGTGTCCCTCCGACGTCCCAAGAGACCGTACCTGCCCAAAAACCCTGCTTTTAAGGTGGTTCTTGGAAGATGACTCATTCCCAGAAATCCCATTGACCCGGATTTCCGGGTCAAACCACCACAGCTTATTAAATGAATCTTTTAAAAATTTTAGTCTTATAATTTTTTTGGTGTAAATAATGTTATAAGTGTCTTTTTTTTTTTTTAGGATTATGTCTTTGGAAGAAGAAATTATTTTGAAGAAGGTTAAACTCGTAATAATTGACTCTGTTGCTTCAGTTGTCAGAAAGGAGTTTGATACAAAACTCCAGGGCAATCTGGCAGAGAGAAGTAACTTTTTGACTAGAGGAGCATCAGTGTTGAAGTATTTGGCAGAGGAGTTCTCAATACCAGTAAGTTCTTCCTCCTTTTCTAAGTTTTTGTCTTACAGTATCAAGTAATAGAGAAGGAGAATGACAGGAAGAAGAAACCAGACAGTGATTCTAGTGGGAATCTTTAAGCAGGTACCAGTTGGAATATAGTTGGGAAATAGAAGAATGGTAATGGTTCTGCTTGATGTGTTTCTTTTGTGGGTTTCTGTTTGTTTGATTTTTTAAAATTTCTTAGAAATTGTTTTAATTTTTTGTTAATTTGGGACTGTAAATACGAAAATATTAATAGAGTCTCCAGCTGTCTCTGTGCTTTGGTTTTCTTTTTCTTTTCTTAAATCCTACATTTTCTTGCCATTAAATATTGTTTATCCTGATGGTTCCATTGTACTGCGTTGTTGTTCTACCTAATGCATGCTCTAGGTAGGTGAAGATTTTTTTCTGCCTCTGTTTCTTTTACTTAAGTTCATAGAATCTCAAAAAGGCTTGTGTTCTGGAACAGTGTGAATTCCTTCTGTACCTGATAATGTATGCTAATTCCTGCAGAAGGGAAGGTAACAGCTCAGCAAATCCTTGTCTGTAGACTTGCCCATAAAATGCAAAGGAAGACATGGACACTCAGTGCGAGGACTGGGTAGACCTGATTGAAAAGTGCTTTAGAAGATGTAAACTGTGTTATGTGTTTGTGTGAGTTTATTATGTGTTCCACAAAGGTAATTTCAAAAGATATCATTGAAACTCAACTCTTTAAAGTATTTCCTGGTATAGGTAACCTACTCATCACTCCAGTGTAAGAGAGAAGCTGGGTAAGAATGTGAGTAAGGCTGGTGGGGCCTTTTTCACTCTGATGCTCCTGAGGTCACAGAAACTATCGCATGAGAAATAGGAAGTGTGGAACTGGCTGATGTAACTTCAGAGGAATGGATTTCCTTCTGCCACATGACTTCTAAAGACTTCTGATGGAGAAGATTAAACCCTGCCTAAGTGCCTTTTAAGTTCATATACAAAAGACAGCATCCCAGTCAGTGCACCCAGTAAAGTTGATAGTGACTGTATATAGAGCCAGGAAAGAATTGTGTGTAATGTGCACTCTGATATTCTGAAAGAATATTATGCAGTCCTTTGAGAAAGAGGAGAAATTTTATGAGAAGATACTATTTTTCTCTATTTGTCCATTTTCTTCTCCTTTAGATAGCCCCTGCCCTGCCCTCCACTGTCACTTTAATGGTGAAGCTGAGCTGGATTTGAATCTCTGACATTTCAGGCTGGAGTGTGTTGTGCATCTGCAAGTGTTGGTGCATACTGCAAAATCAGTGTGCTGTTCCATGTGTTGCAATAACTTCCCTTACAGAGTATCTGAGGTTCTCACTGTAAATAACTGTGTTGGCATTATTTCAGATGTTTTTACTTACCTATAAAATAGTAAAAATAAATTTGGGACTAAGGACATTAGTAAGGTTGCAAAGTGATTTAGATCACTAATAAATTGGACACATGAATGTAACACTTCATGGCACAATCAGTGCAACTAAATGCTAAATTGGGCAACAATTAGGGAGATTGAATCTGAGGCTGATAGGATTTGAACTTGAAATCAATCCTCTTGGCTGCAGCTAAAGGTCTGGTGAAAACTGTGAGTAGTAGTACAAGGGAATTGGAAATTAGGAGGTATCAGCCATAACTCTTTTTGGAGCAGTACGTCTGATGTTGGCAGTGCAGAGAGTGGTGAAAAAGCAGCTTCCAGAGAACAGCCTTGAAAATGAATGGGGGAGAGCAGTCTTAGTGAAGAAGACATAAGGTGCTTACTTTGTTTAACTTAGCTAAGGAAATGTTAAGGGCTTCTTCATTAGTCAATATGCACCTACTTGGTGAAGAGATACTTGATAAAAGCTCTCTTTGGCTGACACAGGTGTACCACAGTTCTGTGGTTGGAAGCTGAATTAAGCAAGGTCAGACTTCGAATTACTGGACTAATTAATCATTGGAAAGCATTACTAAACATAAATAGCTGCTTATCGTGAGTATATTTAAGTGGGCATTCCTCCTCCATTTCCTAAAAGGGAAATGGGTTCAAATAGGGTTAAGTTTGTAGAAACCCTATGCTACCATATTATGCCAGAGTTAAAAGGATTTTAATGCAGTTATTTTTGTTGGCATTATAAACTCTCTAACTGTATAGTTATGTGTTTATGGTGTCAGGTTATTGAGTTGGATGTGCAAAAGTGGTTAGGGGTCATAGTTTTTGCCAAACTCAAGGGGAGCTGTTTCAAAGCCAGGTAGCTCTGTATGGTGTGAAGTATTTGGAACAAAAGTTGATCTTGATTATACCAAAACTGATGGTGGTTGTTCATTAACTTTTATGCACCTCTATTTTCAGGTTGTAAAATGGGGTGGAACTGTTCAGTGAGAGGATATTGTGAAGATAGGGTCATTGCCAATAACAAGGAACTTGTACAGTGTCTGGGACAATATATAGATGCTCCTTGGAAAGTAGCAGTTGCCATCCTCAGTGTAAAATTTAAAACAGTTGTTGTAAATGAAAACTTAATCCATGTCTTGAGATGAGAAAAAAATAATAAGCATATTAATTGAATGGTACCATTTTAGCCACTGAGTGAAGCTATAGAACATGGTTTGTGATTGCCATTTGCTGCTTGACCTAATTTTTTGTTGTTGGAGGTTTGTGTGTTTCTTTTTGTTGTTGTTTTTAAAGTACAAAGAAAAGTTTTTTTTTTTTTAATTTATGGACATTAGTAAAGCTTAAGTTGTTTCTCAAAAAGTGAAGTAGTGAAGTATGATGTCTGATCACCTTTTTAGATATTTTTTTCCTTGTAACTTAGCAATGAGCCCACGTTCATTCTAGGCATTTGCAGTGATGCCAGGGCAAGAGGCAGCACAAGGTTTAGTTCACTTGTGGCCAATTGACAGCCCTGCTGATGACTGAACAGTCTCTGAAGCTTTTGCCTCCATGGGGCACTATGAAGCAGTGTCCCTTTTCCCCTTTCCTGCACCAAGTTGTAATCAAAACATACTTTTTTTTCTCCTAGGTTTGGTTGGAACTAGTCAGTCAGATCAAAAGCAGTTCCTGGAAACTGAGAAGGGCAGCTTGATTATCAATGAAACAAAATCCCCTTTCTTTTTGAAATCCAATGAATATGGAAATCTATATGAGAAATTTGTTACCTTTATAAGTTAATAGAGTACCTTGTAGTTGAGAGCATTTGGATCTGAATGTCTTCTCTTACAATGTGTGTGGATGCTGTCTACCAGATTACATATTTAAACAACAGTAGTAAGTCCTATATGCTTCCTGTGTAGCTTCCTGATTTCTTTAGCCTTCTGAAAAAGAAAGTAAAATATGATTTGGATTTTCTTTCTTCTCTTCTTCCATATTCACAGGAAACTGTATATTATTAGTAGATGGTATTTGGTGAAAGTGTTTGTGCTAGTTGAGAGATGTCTCCTTTTCAGTAAAGAGCTAAAACTAAAACCCAATATGACAAGAATTATTGTTGAGATTTAAATATTTTACCTTATAAATTTTTTTGTTCGTAGACTCTGATTTTCTAGTCTACGAAAATTAGACTTCACAAAATAAGTGAAGCTGGCTAGATATCTCTGTGAAAAAGTACTCCAGAGGCAGCAGTTGCAAAACCAAACTGCTTTAAGCAATCTTTTAAATGTCAAATTGAGACTGATGAAGAAATTTGCTTTGTAAAACTCCAAGGCTAATCAAATTACAACATTTGCTGTCCCTTAAGCTTTTGTCTGGCTTATGTTCTTAGATCACTGAAGTGAAACTTTGTTATTTATGATCAATATATTGGTTATTGTCACCAGCAAATGTATAATACAATGTTCTGTTCTTTTTTATTTATTCTTTCTGAAAAAATGAAATAACTTAGAATGAGAGACTTTAATCTCTCATGTATGGTTTTTTAGAGCAAATGAAAGACAAACCTTATGAAATTCTTTTCCAATGCTTTTATTTTCTATGCTAAATAAATTAAAAATAGTTCAAGAAGCCCACAAGTTCCACAGGTAATATTTTTCCCCATTTAGACTCGACATGCTCCATTTAAAAACTAAAACTACACTTAATATTTATGACAACAGATCTGTAACAGTCAATTTTCTTTTCACACTGATCTCATAGATTTTAGTTTCAGTACTTCACAATCGCTATGCTCCTTAAACTTATACCCAACATTTTCATTTACTTTGGAAAGCCAAATGTTTAGCTAAGTGTATATTTGCTTTTAGGATGAGTAATTTTTTTTTTGTCTCAAAATCACTTCATATGGAGAAATTACTTGACATCTGCAGTGCCTTTTCTGCTGTTTTTTGTTAAGTTCATTTACTTGTATTGTCTCATCTTCCTGCAGTAAAGTGTCTCAAAACTGAAGTGCTTCTGTTAGCAAAGGGAATATTCAAGGTGTTAGTTTTCTTTTTGTTTATAATCCAGGTATTCCCATTTGGCCTCATTCTTGTTTCTTTTTATTCTGTTTCCACATAGATGGTTGCTTGTCACCTCCTCTGCCCTTTAGTTATTGCTGTTCTCATATTTGAAAATATTAGTTTATAGAATACAAAACAGATTCCAAAATAAAAGATTCCTGAAGAAAAGTTGTTTAGGTGACAGTTCCCTTTGAATTCAATATGTGTAGAGTTTGGTAAAAGAACATAGTTGATTTGTTGTTACATCATGTAGCAATGCTGTATGATGACTTTTCCAAAATTATGGGGATGCATTAGACTTTCAGTTTATTTTGTCTATATCGGGACTGTAAAGCTGCTGAAATGCAACTTGGTTTTTATTCTTAGCTATTAAAAATTGTTTAATACCAGTGTTATGGGAACTGTAATTGAATTATCTTTACAGGTTGTTTAAAACTAGAATAAAAGAAACTTTACTTGCAAAACTTAGAGAATTGGTTCCACTTTGAAGTTTTCTAAAAAGAAAAATCTCTTACAAGTTACACCACATGGAATCATGTTTCTCTAATGAAGTTAAATGTTAAATGGGAAGTTAAATAAGTTAATGTTATCGGAAGAAAATATTTTGGAACTGAGTTTCCAGAATTTACCTAGCCATATTTAGGCCAGATGTGGTTCAGACTGTTTCTAGGTGAGAATTCCATGGAAAGTATGGATCCTTTTCTTTTAAGCTGCTGATACTTATGTATAGTGTTGTGTCACTCAAGTTTTAAGCATATTTTGGGTTTATGTATATAGGTGAACTTGAATACAATTTTCCAGCTGCTAATAGCAGTATCTTCCTATATCTACATAATCACACTGAGCTCCTGGCCATCTGCTCACTCAGGTTTTGAGTAATAATCTAGTTCTCCTTTCAGTCCGGGGCTGCTATTTGTGTTCCTCTCCCTCACCCTTCATATTAGTACCTTTCATATTTTTCTCCAGAAAATTTGTGTATTTCTCTAGGTAGCAGCATGAAAGTTAAAACAATGTGCCTGATTAGAATACACAGTAGAGCATTTGAACCTGCAGAATTTTATTAGATGTAATTCACTAGGTTCTTGGAGAAACTGAGTAGTTTTCCCATCAACTCAATAGGATGAAAAGATCCCAGTGTTTTTTGCTAATCATACTGTGAACATTATCCACAGAAGCATAATATGTAGAATAACGTAGATATTGCACAATTTGCTGACTTTATTCTTCTGTATGAAACAAAGAATCTTTAAGTAGACCTGCCTTTGTTTTGAGCCATGGAAGATAGTAGTAAATTTGTTTCTTAAGTCAGGAAGATTGCTTCCAAAACTAACTTTCTTCTAAAAAAACCCAATTATTTTTCTCTTCAAGATGTTTCACTTCCCCTGCACCAAAATTCATGTTGTGTTTATATCCTCATTAAATGGTGAAGTGAGCAACATTAGAAAATTCCATGTGTGTGAGCTCTATCAGAACTTGTGGTTTTAAACATAATATTCTTTGGTTTAAAGAAGAGCACCTAACCTTGTTCAGTGTGCTTTATCTGTTTAAGTAACAGGTAGTTTGTGAAATGAGTGTGGTGAGGCACTGGAACAGATTGCTCAGAGAAGTTGCAGTGTACCATCCCTGGAAGTTTTCAAGGCCAGGTTGGATGAGCAGCCTTATCTAGCAGAAGGTTCCACGGCAGAGGAGTTGGAACTAGATGATCTTTAAGGTACCTTCCAACCCAAACCATTCTGTGATGGTAAGATTTCGTACCATGTTATACTTAGAAATACTTTCATGCCCAGAACTGAGTCCATAGATTTGGATTTTTTAATTATGTATTATAATGTTAGCCTTTATTTTTTACAAATACCTACTTAAAAAGTAAATGTCAGAATTTCATATTTATGTGAGCCGTGCTATTTGTACAGTGTGATTTGGCAGGAATTTTAATTTTTGTTGTTGCTTACTTGGGAAACCAGGATGGTTAATAGGAACTTACAGAACAACGTTCTTTCGTTGCCCTTGCTGAAACTTCATAAACTCAGTTTTATTGGTGGACTGTTCATGCTTCAATTATTCCTCCACTCCACAGTATCGAGCAAAAACCGATTTTTGATAAAAGTGAGTAAATTTGACTGTTAAATGTTGTTAGAGTGGTGAAGGTAGATGGCTTTGTCTTCTCATGTGGTTGTTATAAATTATCCTCAGAAGGTGCACAGCTTTGTTTTAGTTTAAAATGGCTGGTTAAAATGTAATTATAACTACCTTCAGTACTGCTGCCATTTGTGTTCTTTTTAAAATGTGTGTGGAGAATATATGTTTATGCGGTTTATGACCTGACACTGTTCCTTTTGGATGATCTATACCATAAAATTTTTATTAGTGCTGAGGAAAAGGAATGAGAAATGCTAGAGCAATGTCTCCTGTTTTCATGTGGTGGTGAAGTATAGCAAAGGAGGTAGTTTAAAGTTATGTGATAGTTGAATTCAGTTTGTTTTTTCTTTTAAAGTATTCCCTTCATTGCTTTTTCCATTTTACAGGGCCAGTGACTTTGCCAAAAGCTATCATTCTGCACAATTGCACACATGAAATTATGTAGAAGGAGCACACCAGGATTAACATATAGGAGAGGGAGTTGAAAGGAATCAGATTTTACTGCCACGTTTATTTTTGATCTGCTATATGATTATGCACAATATTTGCTATGAAGTAGGGCAGGCACTTTCTCTGATATCTGCCTTGACTTGAATTTCTGAAAGACTGCTTTCAAAGTAAATAAACAGTTTCTTGGATTTTCTAATCCTTATTGTTGTTACGCTTCTCTGGGTTACCTTCAGCTGATTGATATAATCTTGTAAGTGAAGTGCCCAGCAGTGGACAATATTCTAGATGAATCTCTAGTGAAGTTTAGGTATGGAGAAGAATTTCTTCTCATGCCTTGCAGGACATCCTCATGTTTATGCATCATAACAGTTTGCTTTCTTTGCAACAACCTGATGCTGTTTACTTACCAATTATTAAAATCTTGAATCTGCATTTGCTGACTTTGTTGCTTAGCTAGTTGCTCCTTCTAATGTTATTTTTCCTGACTTGCCAAGATGATTTTGAATTCTGATCTCATGGTTTACTTGCAGTCTCCTCCCTGCTTACCTGTTTTTTTCAAGAAAAATGATCATTTGTTCTGTTACTGATTCTTTGTGTAACTATTGGATAGAACCAGACTTCATGCAGACTGTACCATTTTATTCCATGAGAGACCTTTAAACACTGATAACTGCTGTGTGTCATTTTACAATAAACTTTGCATAGATTAAACTAGGTTGTAGTTTTCTAGTTTTAGTAACATACCTATATATGATGTTCTACTGGAAAATAAAAATATAGTATTTGTATAAAAATACTGGGGTTTTTTGTTTGGGATGTTTTTGTTTTGTTTTTTCCCCTGCCCTATCACATTGTTATTTCGTATGTGCTGTAAAAAACAACAGTTAATTGTACTGATGGGCTTTTATGCCTTGTCTTGGGAGTTTAGGGTTTGATAGGATGTTCTGCTTTGACTGTATGAAAAACTGTCTGAACCTTTGGGCCAATGGTCTATTTGTGACTCTGCAGAGACATACTTATGTTTTTAGTATTCAGTGCTTTTTGAATTTTTTCTTGTGCTTCTTCCTTGTCCTCTGATTTTATTTAAAATGTAAGTTCTCTAGGAGTATTTCTGCATTTGCATGATTTATAGCTTAATTTATAGCTGAAAGGGATTCTAGTCTTTAGACAGGATAGCAATTCAAAGAATAGTTGACCAGATTGCAAGTTGTTAGAAAAATCTTGATGGGTCTTTAGCTCCTTGTTGAATCTTGAGCTCATGTATGAGCTCAGTGTACACAAATTAGTGATTTGATTTCCATATTCTCTAGTGTTAGTTTGCTTTTTGGTTACTCAGCCCCAGGACTTCTGGGAATAATGAGGACCAGCTCTGCAATTGTTACTCCTAAGTAATATTGTACCAGCTCCCCTGAGGCATAAAGGGATGGGGATAAAGCAAAATTAAGATTAGGCAATGCATATGTCTCTTATAATACAAATGTGCCCAGAGATCAAAAGTAAAATTTTACTTTCTTGGAAACTGGGGTAATAGAAATGGTGGTACCACTTCCCTCTTTGTGTCTACAGGACTGCTTTGTGAGAGCATTGCAGTCCTGTGGAACTAGGTGTGCTGCTGGGGCTGCTTTTTGATCAGGTTTGGTCTGGAAGCTCCATGATGATGCAGTCTGCTTGCTGCTGTTAACTGCAGAACCTGCCTTTTGCAGTCTGCAAAATTTCCTTCTTTCCACATGTTATAACAGACAACCAGGCTAAACTATTGCAGCTAGATGGTTGAGGATCCTGTGCTGCCTTGAAAATAGAAGTATCTAGATTTGCAGGGCAAGCTTTTCAGTGTGCGCTTTTCTTCTGCTGTTGAAGCTCTTGTGCTTTAGAAGAGTTCTTTGTATTGCTCTGGTTTCCTTACTCTGTTTTGCTTGGGATTGGAATCTATGAGCTATAACATAAGGTCTCCTGAGAAACTTCATTCTGTCTTTTATACAGGAAGACTCCATCTTCTTTGTTGAGAACAAGTATGTTTTATATCATTGTTCTATGAAATTTCAGCTGTATGCGTTGATTTTTTTCACTCCAGTTTTCTATTTAAAGTAGAAAACCCATCATTTTAATAGCCTTTTAATTCTTTTGGCAGACATTTTTTATAAAACGGAGGGAGAGCCATTTCTAATGCAGATTCCTTTGAGAGTCTACATGGATTTCAGCAACCTCATCAAAACTGTCATGTTACCTCTCTCTAAAATGCATAGCTATATCTCATTTGAGAATATAGCATTTCTGCTGTAATATAGTAAGTAAACAAAATGAGATTTCAAGGTTTTTATTGAATAGGGCTGAACAGTTTTCTACAGCATTTTGATTGAATGAATGAGCTGCTGGTTTTCCTTGTTGAGACTACATCTGAATTTTAATAATGTCAGTATTTCTTTCCAACTCAATTGTCCTAACATTTGATACTCCAATTTGGATAAGCTGTATTGCCCAACCTAGCATTAAAATAACTTTTTTTGTCTCTAGATATTTTCTATACATTACTTTTGTATTTATTGTATCTTCTAGTTTTGACCTAGGCAAAGAGTGCTTTTCTCTTCAACAGTATCTGAGGTCGACTGGATTCTTGGCAGTCCATGGTATAACATTTTTCATTATGTCCTGATCAGCAAGATTAGTTCTAATACATGAACTGGTTTTCCTTTGTGCAACTGAAACTTAGTTCTTGAGAGAAAAATTGCTTTAGAAGTGTTTACTGCTCAGCTCCTTTGTGTAACTTTATGTAAAGATCTCCCATAGGGAGGAAGGGGGCTTGCTTAAGGCTGCTGGTGCTCTAGGTACTTTGCTTCTCAAGAACATTAATTTAAGCAAAATGGCTTCAGATATTGGCAGTCATTGACATACCAAACTGAAGTTATTTTCCTATAAAGCTTATGAACAAAAATAGTGAGCTACAGCTGGGTAGCTGAAGTTCAGTATAGGGTGATGTGTCTTTCTCTGTAAGTCTTAAATTTTTGTGTCATCTAAGGCTGGTGTGTTTTGGGCTTGTATGACTTCCTGTGCTTGCATGGATGACCTCTGTCACAGCTCTTTCTGGAACTGTAATGGAAACAGTCAGACCTGGGCAGTGAGTACAAAGTTTCTGAGGGGGCCTTGGATACACAGCATATGGACAGAGCTAGAGTACTGTGTGTTAGAGCAGATGTGTTTTATTCTGCTTCTGTGATATCCCTAACATGGAGCTGCTAGAATCAAAGAGGCTGCTCAAACACTTTGTGAAGCTTGTTATATTTTTGAGGAGCAGATTAACAATAGGAAAGGAAATAGTTACTGTAGAGATTCTGTTTGGGGTTGGCAGCAGCACTTACTGCTGTATCTCCTTTCTCAGTTGGCTTAAGGGAGTCACAAAAGAGCCACCACTAGCAATGTGGCAATCCACTGATCTGCAGCTGCTATTCTGAAGTCGTCCCTAGGAAACAAGACACCAGGTACAAGCTGCAAGCTGAAAAAATTACCTGTGCAAATCGCAAGTGACACATGGGTAGTAGTTTAACTGCCTGCTTACAGAAAGTGTGAGTAATTCAAGAGGTGGTCAACAAGTGGCACGGATTCTTTCTTTCCTACCTGCCTTGTAAATAATTTCACTGTCACATTTGCAACTGGTTTGTGCTTGCTTATGAGCCTAGACAAGGATGTAAACCAGCTGAAAAAGCAAACCAGGGGAAAAAATGCAGCAGGCAGTCATGCAGCTGAACAGGCGCTAATGTAGGCAGAAAGGAGGGGCAGGAGTGTGTGGTTTCTGGCAGCAGCACAGATTTTGAATGTAAAACTGCATTTTCAGTAAAAAGGATAGCATGAGTAAAAATGCTAGAGGGATTATTAATCAGCATGAGCAAAGAAAAGCTTGAAATGTTCTTTAAACTTGGAACTGTTCTAGGAAGGCCTGTATAACATACCATTATTATGATGCTTTGTACTTTGACTAAAGGTGATGCCTGGTTGTATATAGCCTATCCTTACACTGCTTAAGGCTTTTGTGCAGTATTAGGTCAGTGTACTGGTTTTAATCTGTGCATTCTGATTTTAAAATGCATCATAATATGCTGTATTTGGAGTTGTAATATATCCATGCATAATGAATTATAGCTGAGGTCAGAAATTACGCTGAATAGTAGACTTTCAAACCGCAGTATTTCTTCCTGTGCTGAAATTCAGAATGATATGTCTAACAAGCCACAGAATAGCTGGTACAGTTCAGAACATGCTTGCATTCCTTCATTATTAATAGTTCCATATCCATCTGTCAGTGTGCTATGGCTGAGCTATTACCCAAGATTTTGCAGCTGCTGCTGCTTTAAGAGTCTGTATAATGTAGTTATCTCCAACTCCTGTTCTTTGTCTGCTAGTAAGAGGAAATTTTACTGAGAACTTATTAAATTGTCCAAGACTAAGTTCAAGTTCAGGTGAAAGTCTGTGATCTTGATTTAACTTACTTGACATGTGGTACTTTCTTGTTCTTTTGTTTGGACTACATTGATTGCAGCAGTTATTTCAAGTCATAGTGGTTTGTTTCATCTCATGAGAGGTTCTGTACGTAGTTGTTGTAGTCCTGTATCTTGTCATTCTATTTTTAGAACATTTTGTGCAAATTTTAGCTGCTGATCTGAAGATAGACCCTGTAGTGAGGTCTGATTTGAAAATAATAGGGCTATGGGTAGTCTGTGTGGGACTTTTTGACACTCTCTGTTAAAAGGTGGATGAAGATGAATTTGTTTGCAGCAAAGATTGCAATTGATGTAGGAAGTAGTATGTATGTAGACTGCCAAAGTACTTTGTACTTAATACTGAACAGTTACTGGAGAATAACAATTCAAATTATTGCTAAAGCAAAATAGTTTCAAACTAGTTACTTGGGCATGCAAAGTTCCAGAAGTATTTGTGTGGTCCTCTCTGTGTGCATGATTTTTTTAAAAAATTTCAGTGCTATTGAATTCCAAGTACTACAATTTGTAAATCATAATAGATACACACTTTTTTCATTTTTTAGTGCCAGGTAAAATCTGTCAGCATAAATGTGTAGTTTCTTCAGTTAGAAAGTAATAATACTTGTGTAAATTTAAAAGAATTTTCTTTTTCTTTCCTAGAATAACATAATTTTTGCTGATAGGATACAGTGAAATATTTGTCATCTTTTTAAAAAAGGTGGTAGGGAAAAATTGCATTATTCATACATGACTGTGCCACCTGCATTCAGTCCAATAATTCATCTCTGACTGTATCTCTTGCCAGTCTGTGATGCTGGCTGTTAAAATACAACCCAACAAGTCCATTAATTCCCAAAGCCTTAAAGTTATTTTCCTGCCAAGGGCTACTTATTACCAGCCATTAAGTGGTAGTAGACTGGTCTGTTATTAGGGTTGTATTTCAGCGGTCTTCATGTTTTGTTTGCTTGGGTTTTTTTTTTCTGGTTTTGGAGTGTTCATCAGTAAGATTACTTTGAAAGAATGTCTTCTTTTCAATTATTTTAATGCTCATTTTTACTTTGAGCTCGATTTGCCCTAAAGTGCTGCTGTTTTGCAGTTGGCTTTGCAATCATTCCTTCTGAGGGAATAATTCACTAGGAATAATAGTTGTGGGTTTTCCCTCTCAAGGCCAAACAATCTGTGCAGAAGCCTGCACTCTTTCTTCTGAGTCACTGCAGATGAGTCTTTGAATGGTAGAGGTAAGGTCTGCATACTGGTGATTATGTCATGGAGTATTGGTACAATGACTTAGCTACTGCCTTTTTTTCAAAGAGCCCTCCAAACACAAGGAGATACAAAGCACAGGATATCTGTGATTAGCCAGGAAATGAGAACCTGTATAGCAATCACACAATTTAATTTGCTGGTACTGGAGTGCTGGAGCTGCTGGAACTCTGTACATTTCACCAACTTGTTTGGAATCAGCAGGGCAGCCTGGGTGGTAGATGCTGCTTAAAAATGTGAACCTAGCCCTGATATGTTTGTAGAGCCTTCTGGAGTTTGGAGCAGAAAACCTAAGAATTTGTAGCCATGCCCAAAGCCTATTTATGTAATGCAAACACTGCAACTGATTCTATTAAACCTAACGGTATTATTTGTATTGTATAAGTTTGGTTTTTTTGTAACTGTGGTGTTCCTCAAATACTGATCATGTCCAAAGAAATTCTGGTAATTAAGAATGATCAGTCACTTTACCCCAGTTCGTCTGAAGGATAGACAACATTGGCTCTCATGGCATAGCAAACTGCCTTCTTTATAGCAGCTCAGTAACTGACATTTAAGATTCTGTTGTGTACAGAATTATGTAAATAATTGGCTTCTTTTTTAAGCAAAACATAATTTAGATTTGGTTCATAAATTTTGCTAAATGTGAAGAGAAACTAAGGAAGATGAAATTTCTGTGGTATGAGACAAAGAGGCCTGGTTCATCACGCTGTGGTATCAGTGATAAACATAATATAGGTTGTATTCCTGAAATCTAAAAAATACACACAAACTTAATTACTGTCCTGTGCTTCTGTCAGAAACTATAGATGGAGTTATAGTGTTAAAATCTTTTTTATCAATGCTAGAATTTTTCAATAATCCATGTACTAACATAATTTGTGACCTCAGATTATTTCTACTACTACAGCTTTTTTCTCAGCTTCAATAACTCTCCTTCCCAATTCAGAGTTGTAACTGATGAGGTAAAGTGAGGAAATACTGATAGGTGTGAAAGTTTGGGGTTTTTTAATTAGCTCAATTGATGCAGTCAGGAAAAGGGGGAGCTCACTGAAAGAGGAGCCTGGAGAAACCTGCTTGTCAGCTGGTCTAGTAAAGAAGAGTATTTCTGCCTGTAAACATTGCTTTGTCTAGTATAGACTCTGTGGAGTTACTGCTGAGCAGAGATATTAAGTTTTCCTACTTTTGCTCTGACATTTAATCTGGAGATTTTGTTTGTGTTTAAATTGCAGGCTTTTAATGCACTGTAAGACACTAAATGTTTGTGGTCATTTATATCCCTTTGAATGTGAGTGATCTAGTAAAGTGCACACTACTGATATGCTTAATCATTTGGTAATAAATTCCTTTTTGGATCCAGTCTCCCAACATAGGGATGCGGAAGTTTTATCAGAAAAATAAAGACAGCAGAGTTTTCGTTAAATACAAATACTTGTAAGTTACGTTGAAGTGCAAGCAGCTTAGAGTTTTGATCATACTGAAATGGAAGCAGAAAGCTGACCCTCCTCCATCTTCCTGCAACAAATTTTAAAGCAATTGAAAGTGAAAACTAACATTGAGATTTCTCTTGAGTTTTGCTGTCATTGCCATGGAGCTTCATCTATTGTATATAGCAGCTGAGAACATCTGTCATTCTCCTAAAGGCTTTGCTTTTCCTTTCCTTCAGTATGTACCTCTCCTGTTTTGAAGGCAAATGTCTTATATTATTTATCCTTCCTCTTAGCCCCTCTAATTTAGGGGCATAAAGACACCTTTAAAGCTACCACCTTGTTATACAAGTCTCAAAATTAAATTTAATTTCAATAAAGAGTGAGTTTTTCTTGGTGAACAAAGTGGCAGCCTAAATTCAAGTTAAACCCCTTTGTGTGATTTTCTTGCTAGTCTTCTGTTTTTCACTCCCTTTACATGCTTCACTTTATCTGTTCAAGGCTGAAGAGATGTTCCCCATATGCTTTACAACAGCTGTTGGTTTACAGTGCCTGTTTAGTCATGGTTGAATTTCTTGGATTTTTTAGTTTTCTGAAATAAGCACAACCACATTGTTGTGGCCAGTTAGGATAAAAATGTGTGTGGCTGAAAAATTCAGGCTGTACTCATCAGATTTAGACTCACTAATATTTTATATATGTGGTTGAAGGTGAAATAACACTCATAATTTTCTGACAATACTGTGGACTTTTTTGTATGCATAAACATGTAATCATACACAAATAAATATGCAGTTTATCTTATGAGGTATTTAATTTTTTTCCTGAATAACTTTTTCACCAGGGTGACAGGATGCAATATCCTTTCTTTTTGACTTATTCACTTTTATTCTGCTGTAGTTCCTACACCCTTTTGAAAGGAACAGCTGTGTTGCTAAGTTGTCTTTTTTTTAAACCTAGTTATCCTTGTATCAGCTTCTGCTTTCTTGAATCCATCTCTCCCTGCCCATTTTTTATTTTTGCAAGTGTTTCTCCAGTCTTTTGAGTCCTTCTGGAATGTAAAACCTGACCTATTTAGTTTGCTTCCATTTGTGGGGCTGATGGAAAAGCGTTTTGCAGGAACAGTACAGGGGATTTTTGGTGCTATTGGATGTTGTGCTGTGGTTTATTTGTTCCTCTCACTTCAGTTAGAGCACTAATTAGACAACAGATGTGTTTTTCAGCTGTGTGGGTTAAGACTAAACTTAAATGTGCTGGTTCTTCTCAGGTGTGTTTTCTCTATTGATAAAATATATGTATGGCAGATGATTTGTAAGAAATAATTTTGACAAAGTTCTTTAATTGTATTGAAACTATAGGTACTGGCTTTTGAATTAACAAAATCTGGATAGAAATAATTTCCCGTTCTAGAAGTCATTGCAATCCATTTTTTCTTCGAATTTTTGGACATTGAAATATTAGCATTTATGTTAAATACTCATCATAGAAGCATTTTCAAGGACAGCAAGCAGATTTTTTTATTTGTGTAGATCTTTTGGTTGCTCACTCGATGTAAATTGCATAAATGCTCTGGCAATGTTGGTGGAATATAGAGATAATTTAGAAAGGAGCCAACAACCTTTTAAAAGATGAATCATAGGCATTTTTTGTTTTCTGTTTTTTCAGAATACCAAGTATATAAATATTGCATTCTGATACTCATTTTGTATTGCACCAGCCCATTGTCTTTAGTTTTGTCTTCTATTGGTTGCTTTTCAGAAGATGTTTATGGCCTTTTGGTAGGAAAGCATATATTCTAGTAGCTAGAAGTTGTTTGGATTATATTCTTAGCTGTGTTGTCTGGTATCTGCCCTGGCTCAAGTTTGATATGCACAGGAAAAAGAACCTTTAATGAACAGGCCTGTGGATGCAGAATTCTTTGTGGCAAATCTTGTTTGCTCAATGATTGACATAAATATGATATTCTTACTAGGATGTGCAGTGTACTGTCCTATAGTGATTTTGGGTTGTTTATTTCAGACTGAGGTATGGAGTGTGTATTTTGCACAGGGGCTAATTAAATTGGCTTTTGACTGTGACTACCATTTGTCTATTGCTTATGGAAAACTGGTATTATTTCTACAATCAAGTCAATTGTTAATTTAGACTCTTGCAATAAGTGTCTAATAAGTGCTTGGAGGAGAATAATAAACACAGGTGGGGTTGTAAAGAAGCTTATTTTCTTATGTTGTAAGTTAAATTCCTTCCCTTGTTAAGGTTTTACATAGTTGATTTAGCTGAAGAACTTCAGTATTCACTTTGAGATTGAACACAACGTTTTAATTACCCACTTAGAGTGTTTTGTTAGCTGAAACATGCTCTAGTATTTGTTATTCAGCAGTGATTTTTTCATGATACATATCTTTGATGGTCCCATTGACAGAATTGGGGATTGGCTATACTGGCAGAATCTTTTCTGCCAGTTGGTGAAGGCTTTCACACAGAGCAACATCCACAAGGTGGTGCCTTTTCATCACCCAAAAGGGAGAGGAATTTCTCTTTGCAAAGTTCTGTTGGCTTTCTGCCTGTTGCTTGGCAGAAATGAGAAGTTCAGATACTGAGGTGAGTGTATCCTTTTCTCCCTGAATGTAGAGTGAACTCTATCATTCTCTGTTCTTTCTAGCCTTTATGGTTGCAAACTGACTGTGATGCTCACAAGTTCAGAGAAGAGAAAGGTAATGGCTTGGAAATCAAAATTGAGCCATGTTGGCTGAATCATGAAAAGATTCTCCCTGAAATACTGAAGTGGTACAGATCAGGGAGGATATATGCTGCCAGAGGAAAATCATGCCTAGAATTGCAGCAGTTTTTTCATCAGGCTTGGGTCGCCTTGTTGGAACTACACAGGAGCCTGAAAATAGAAGAATGTGCAGTGCTTTAGGCAAGGGCTCTGCAGTTTGGGGAGTGGGCAAAGGGGGGCTGACATAAACTATGTACAAGAGAACAGCCGAGGCTATCTTTGTAAGGTGAATCCAGTTGAAGATGAGGCAGCTGGAATATGTTCTCAGATATTGCCCTCTATTGCAGGATAAGACTTGAGAACAGAACTGTTACAAAGAAAGAGGTTTTCACATGACCTATATGTAATTCCCAGCTGTGAACCCTCTGGCAATGAGTGTGAAATCCAAAACACAGCTGATAGGGAAAAGGGCTGTTGTCAGCTCAGACTGAACACTTGAGTATTCATAGCATGGTGCTTTGACAAACAGCCATTGGAGTACATCAGAATAATTTGGTTTTGAGATCTGTGCAGGGCCCTCCTCCTAGCTGTGTGTGCTTCCAGTTACAGTGGTAATCAGGGCTGAAGGAGAACCAGGTGTGCACCATATTGTTCTTCTTTTCTTGCAGAACAGCAAGCCTTCAACCCCTCCCCCCAACCACTCCCTTTGTACCTCTCTGCCAAATTTCCTGCTGTAAAATGGTCTTATGTTTGCCTTTATGTACCTTGTGACCCCTTCAGAATATTTGTGGTATTTTAAACTCTGAATTGTGTGCATGACACAGTGTTTAGCTTGGAAGCAAAGTTTAATCACACATGGTGATTGTCGTGTTTATTTTGGAACCAGTAAGTAGGAGGCAACCTTTCATATTTTATTAGTCTGGATGAATTTTCCCTGTTACTTGATAACCATGTATATGTTTGAACTTAAAAAAAGTCGATATTTAAAGGAATGCTGGAACACAGATGGCATTTGTATGCAGCCTCTCATCCATTCTGGGGTTGGATTCCATTGGGTACCTAAACTTGGGTGTTTGTGGTTCCCTGTGGTGACAGTGATAGAGTGGCTATTTTGTTTTTAAAGGATTGTGTATCATTTCTCTCTGTGTGCCAGTGAAGCTGGAGAGGGAGCTCTTCTGGAAAGAGCAACATTAGAGGAAAGTCTTTTTATATTTGTTTCTTCCATCTACTACAAATGAAGGGAGCTGTGTTTGCAGAAGGAGGTTATAGCTCTGAAGCCCTGACCTTATTTTGTTTGCTTCCCACACGTCTGCAATTACAGCAGAATAAGCAAGTATAAGATCAGGATTTGCTACTCCTCCCAACCTGCCATCTTCCCCTAACATCCCAGCAGAGCTGCTCCCATGCTTTGCAGTTGATAATACATGTGGGGGTAATCTGGCCCCAAATCTTAACTTTCTTTGCATGCTGAGGGACATGAGGAGAAAAAGGAGTGAGTTTCCATGAGCCCTCTTAATAGAATGTGATGAAAAAGGATGTAGCTGAAAGCTGAGAGGAATCCACCAGCAAACTTTATTGCAGCGTTGCAAGGACACCTGCCTTGAGTATTGCTTTTGCTGAAGTAAAGCAATTTTGATGCACAGTTCTGTACATCATGAAATAGAGGACATTGTATGAGACAGTTAAAGCTGTGAGCTGTGTGAATAACTCCAAGCTGTATTTTTTCCTGTAATATTTTACTTGTGTTTTCCCTCTATAGGAAGCTTTTTTTTCAAGAGAAGTGTTGGAATTTCCCCCTAATAAAGAAGTACACTTAAAAGAAAAGATTTAATAATCCAGGGATTTTTGAGATACCATGTGTTTTCTTTTGAAAGCCCTTGTGTAGCAGGGCTTTCAGCAGTGTAAAATGCAGTGTTGTTGTCGTGACAGTTATGTGGGGACTCTGGACAAATGCTGTTTTTCTGGTGTTTGCTGTTAGTTTCTTTTCTCCCCCCATATCTGAGTTCCTTGATCTTGTGAAAGAAAACAGGAAGTTTTAAGAGCATCATCAAGATGAGAGCAAAACCAAGCTAATTCTTTGTGGTTTTTTCCCTTTGTTCTGTTTTTAATTTAATTGAAAATATGAAGATCTGCTTTAGACCATTATATTAACTTGATTTTCATACCACAAAAGTGACTGTCTAGTCTTCTGAGCATAGTGTGTGTGTTAATCTGCATGGAAGACAATGCTTGAAGATATATATCAAATTTGGCATAAAATTGATGAGTTATTTCTGTATGATGTTTTTGGCACTGTGTTCCCTTTCACTTGAGTGCAGACACAGTAGATGGCACTTGAGTTACTAATTTTATGGTGTAGGAAAGAAAGCCAAACTCAGTTACAGAGTTAGCTGTTGATGCTATTTCACAAAGAACAGTTTCAAAGTTTTTCTGTCAGTTAAATACTCCTAGGAAAAAAAAGGAAACCATGCACAAATTCTGTTTCAGTACAAGCAGGCCATCTCCAAGTCCTTGAGTTTGTTGAAGTTTATAAAAAACACTGGACAGGAATCGTAATCAATCTGAATCATAAATATATAGTGCCAGGTTCCCTTCAAACATGTTGCCAGTGTTTGGTTTCATAAAATGTTGTTTACAGCTTGTTCTCTAATAGAAGTTCTTTATTTATTTCTAGTCTTGCTTCCCACAAAACATTTGTGATGTGACCTCTGATAGCAGATAAAAGATAAAAATCTGCTAACAAAGTGGATATCTGACAATATTGTCATGTTTTTGGAACCGTTTGGATACCATGTTCCTTACTGTGGCTAAGTTTGATAACCAAAGCTAAGAATATGCTGGTAGTTCTGCTAATCAAAATGTAAACATTTGATTTAGGTATTCCAAAGTGATGTACTTTTAGACAGTACTGTTTGGTCATTTGTTGATTTTTAACATTTTCAGTAGTAGCATTGGGTAATGGACTGACAGTCTTCAGAATTGGAGTGGCAGTATGGACTTCTCCAATAATATCCTGTCACTATGATTCAGCACTAAAGTTTATTGCTGAGTTAAGAAGGTTTAGTCAGACTTAGTCCATGATTCATTCTTTGGCCTTTCTGCTGATGGTCTTATAATACTTATTTTAATGAAAATGCTGTCAGACTTGACCTAGAAATGAGCTTCATTTGTATTGTATTCCTATGTTGTTTTATCACTCTGCCAATTCCAGGTTTTAGGGTTAATAAAACTGTTTGAAAGCCAAAAATGAATGTTTATTTACTAGAAGACAGAGTTCTAAATTTATCTTTTGTTTAACTGATGTTTTTAAAATACAAGGGAATCCCAGTGATGCTTCCAACGCTTCCAGAAGCTGCACCATGCCATGTCTCCATGAGCCCAGTGCCAAATCCCTGCCCCATGGCGGGGCATGGGACATGTAGTGTGCAGAATCGCCCCTCCCTGGTGATGCTCTCCTGGGACCCAGGTCCCTGTGATCAAGGTTGCAGCCCATGAATGGTGTGTAGCAGCCCCTGGTGCTCTGACTCTGTGGCTTCTTGGAGTTGGGTTGCTTGGGAATGCAGGGCAAGTGCGTAAAGCCTCTCTGGTTTTACCATGGCTGAAATGTAAATATGGGGACGTCTGGCAGATTGATTTTATCACACTCTCCTAAACCTGTCACAGCATGTGCTTACAATGGTGGAAGCAACCACAGAATGGCTAGGAACGTGTCTTGTGTCCCATGCCACCACATGGGGCACTATCCTGGACCTTGAAAAGCAAGTGTTAGGGCAACATGGTACTCCAGAAAGAATTGAATCAGATACTGAGCCCCAAAACCACTTCATAGACCCTTGGGCCACAGAGCACAGCTGGGAGTGGATATAGCACACTCTGTATGGTGCACCACGCTCTGAAAGATGCAGTGATGTCATGGACTGCTAAAGACCACACTAAGAGTAGTGGGTGGTGCGACTTTCAAACACTGGGATGCGCATTTAGCCAAGGCCCCTAGTTAGTCAACACCAGATGAGCTGCCAATCAGGCTGGCTCTGCCCAATCAAAATTTTTATGTACTGTAGAAGTAGATAAAGCTCCTGTAGTGCGTGTTAAAAACGTGCTGGGGAAAACCGTCTGGGTTATTCCCACCTCCATGGGGTTGCTTTTGGGCAAGGACCTGAGTGCACTTGGTAGAGACACTTATGTATGCTCTACCAATGTAGATGTGATTTGTCACTACTTCTGTAAAAAAACCACAGTCTGTTAAGTAGATGTTACCTGGCACTGAGTTTGAACAGTGTGACTTTGCAAGGAGTTTACATCTTGCTTTATTCTGCCTTGAGTATTTGCAAGTGGGTTTCATCTCTCTGTACTGCTCTTTCTGACAGGCTTTGTGGCTGTGTGCTGGGCAGAAACATAAAAACAAATAGGAAAGTGTAGGGAATTTTATTTGAGGGTGTAAATTATTATAGCGGTCTACTAGCATGGTGTTTTCATTCCACAATTAGGACAAGTCCTCTGATGATGTAGCTGCATCTGTCCCTGATTCAGGATGCTCCATTAAGGTTAGAAAGTAAAATCCTTTTAGTAGCTAGTCATATTTTTTTCCTTCCCAGAAGCCAGCTTTTTTCCTCTTTGATTGAGTCTTCCCAGCAGGAGGTTCCTTTTTGCTTTGCCAGTTGGAGAAAACCCACATCCACTTACAAAGACTATACTGGAACTTAGAGGCATTTCATTTTAATTCCAGGCAACCATCCCTTTGCTGCTGCCTTTGGAACAGCTGAGCTGTGGAAGAAGTGAGCTAATGTGAAGTACTTAGTGAAGCCCTGAGGTTTATGGTTGGAGTAATTAAGGAGAGGAATTGCACACCCTGTACTTGGTTTTTGTTTTAATTAGTCTTCCTTTGATCTAGTAACTCTATTTAAATTTTAAGATTTGAATCAACAACCTGCCACAGTATTTTGCTTAATTCCTCTCCTTCTAGACCAATGTAGAATATGGTTCATGCTTTCTGGTTTTTATTTTGTTGGGAAAGGGTTTGACTGTCACTCCTACTTCCTATTTTCTACTGGCAGTCTTTCCATTCCTCCCATCCTCTCTTTTCCTCCATTCTTCCCTCTTCTCTCCCAATCACTTTCTTTATCCTCCTAAAATGAACGTGAAGTATCTTTGCCAACTTCATGTTCATTTTAGGATGTAGTTGAGAATTGTTTTAGAAATCTGCCTCAGGCATCTTCACAGATTATTTCCCTCACTGTGAATTAGTCCCACTCTTCCATGTGACTTCTGATTTATTGGAAGAGCTGTCTTTTTGCTGTTGCCAACAGCTTCCTACACTTCTCTACCTTGCTGGATGAACTAGCCAATTTTAGTACTTATTTGAAAAATCTTTTTTTTTACTCCTACCTTGGCATCTGAATTCCCTTTTCCTATGTTCTATGCCTCCGTTTATCATCATGTTGTTTTTGTGATTAAGTGCAAGAGAATTTGCATGTACATTTTTCACATTGTATCTGCAACTAGGATGTTGAAGCATGCTGGAAGTCTACTCTGACTGTATTACTGATTAATAGTCTTTCTTTTTCTAGCAGGTTTTTATTACTGTAGTCTATGGTTGTTGTGCAGGTCCTCTTTAATGGAAAGAAACTACAAGCTTTAGAAAGAGAATGGCAATTTAAGTCAGAGGCATCAAGCCAACCATCATTTCTTGAAAAAAGTCATGAAAACATTAATATTAAAATAAACCAAATAAGACTAAGTTTTTGAAGTCTTATCCAAAAAAATTTTCTGCCAAAAAGCTGCTGGGCAAATATGGAAAATGGTATAGGAGCCTGGTCTATCTGCTTTAGAAAAATAAAACTTTATATTGACATTACCAAGATTTGAACTTTGCTTCTAGAAGTGGGATATTTTAGAATCCATCTAAACTATGTTGCTATTAAGCTTTTCTTGTCTCTGAGTGGCAATGTGCCCTTTTATATTTTATAAACAAGCAGAAAACTTCTGGAGCTTCTGATGCAGTTCAGTGCGCAAAAATGCTAATGCATACATGCTGTACTTGTGATCTCTATTTGGCAACCAATCATTCTTTTCTTTTTTTTTTCTTTCAAGTGAAGGACACTGTGCTTCTGATTTTTCCATGATAATTTGCCTGATCAATGATACACCTGCCTATTTTTTAAATTCCTACCACAATATGTCTTCCTGCTATCTTTTCATTTTGCCTGTTTTGTGTTTCCTGTTTTGTTCCATCCTTGAGAATCCCCAATGCAGCTGCTTTGTGGCCACTGAAGTTGCTAGTAGGTGGATGGAAGGAGACCTCCTTTAGTGCTTTGCCTTATTGGTGAATTTTAGCTAGCTGCTGTTTATCTTATTAGCAGCATTACAAAAATACCTTTCGTGAGTGTTTTTAGTTTGCTTATCTAGTTGCATCTGTTGCATTTTGCATGAATGAAATAGATAGGAGTTGTGCAGGATTTCTTAAGTATGGTGGAATCTAGCTTTCATAATTCTGTATTTACTCTGTGATATTATAGATCTTAGTTTTGATAATGACAATGAAAAGCCAAACCAGTTCAAGTCTCAGGTGATTCCATGGTATAGCAGACTATGTTGAAATATATCAGGTAAATTTTTCTTCTTTAAACAATGAAACTGCCTCTAAGCAAGCAAACAGAACCTAAGGAACAAGCAGAGAAAACCAGATATTCAATATTTTGAAAATATGAGTATGCACCCTAAATAGTATAACCTTTATATGCTCCTTGTCTTTGATTCAGGTGGTGGGAACTTCCTTTGAGAGATATTTTTTCTTATTATAGTTAGGACATTTTCCTGTAAAACTACTTTCTTGAGATTTTGAAGAGCAGCAATGAAATAGGTGATAACTAGCAAGAATTTCTTGGCTGTTTTTAGATTGCATACTCTATTGCATTTTTCACAAATGCTAGGCCACATTGGATATGCCATTAAACTGTTGTGATGTAACAAACGCATTTATTACAACAGTTCTGATTACCCTTAACTGCTTAAAGAGGGGCTTGTCATTCATCTTGAAGATATTCTTATGATAGTGGCTCCCAACAGCTGACTCTGAGGTGGAATTGTTGGATGTGGTTCCAAATCAAATAAAATCATATTTGAAAAGTTCCAAGATAAGTGTAAAATCGTATCTTTACCCATCTTGCATATGGAAATAACTGTTTATCATAGACTATTTTAGAATGTTTGTTTGCTAAAGGAATCTCATAATCCCTACATAGTACTACAAGTGATTCTTTGCTATTGCTTGTAAAGAATTTCAGTCCTGCAGGTTGTAGAATGGCTTGGAAGGAAGTAATTAATCTTACTTGGCTCAGGCTTTTTCAGTGTCTCTGGTAATTTGAAATACAAATGATAGTGTGAGTGTTGAGTGTCTGGTCATATGTGAATGCCCAAGAATTGAAAGGGGTCTGGTTTAAGACAGGATGAAGACTGGGAGTCCTCCCAGTTTGTCATGGTGCAAGGAGTTTCTACTATGCCTTGCCTTATATCTTATCATTCAAATAAAAGCTGATTATAGGTGTGCCAGCCTTTCTCAGAAAACTGCATAGAAATACATCCCCTTAGGCCAGAGATCTTTGAACACAGCACTGAAGAAGATGATAAAGTATGCTTGGCTTGTATTCACTCTATTATGACTTGAAATCAAAAGTAAAGATAATAGTCATATGACCAGGTTCAGCCTTGATAAAGGAAGTAAGTATTTTGTACTGTTGTCTATTCCATCACAGTGGGAGCTTTAAAAAAAGGCCTCCATCCAGAAGGTTGTTCCAGATATTCACCAATCTATTGATTCTGCTCTTGCTTACTACAGGGATGGGTGAGTGTAATAGTGTGAGTTTTTTAGGCACATAACCACAAAACTTTGCAGCCTGTAAGATTTCTATTCACCATTTCTCTTTCAGTCTTGAAGTTGGCTGCAGGTTTGATCTCAGGTACTTGAAGGACCTACAGTTTCTCTGACTATGGTTTTGACTGTCTCACAAGCTTTCTAGAAGAAAGCACTGAGAGAAGAGGCTTGCAAGCAGAATATTGGGACTTATGCAGGAGCTTCACCAAAGGCTTTCATTTCTGGGAGAAATAAAAATAATTAATTAATTGTTTCACAAAGATAGAAATGCAAAATTGCTTTTGACTGCTTGGCTTTTGTAAGGTCTTTTACATGCATAGTTCTACACACTAAGCATTAATAGTAAAACAAAAAAGCCCACAACCTTGTAAATAAAGTTAATTCTATTGACACAGTGAAAATAGGAAAAGCAAGAAAACACTGCCACTGTTTTAGATCTGAGGAGGTTGATGAAGCACTGCGTAAGTTACACATCATTATCTTGATTACTGGACTTTTTTAGAGACCTGCAGGACAATATTTTTCTGGTAATCTGTAAGTTCATAGTATTGCAACTGAGTGACTCGATTTCATTCTAAGTTTTGAAAAAGCAAGACTAAGGAATGGTTACATTGTTTTTTTTTTACCCACACCTTGACCAGAAATCACTTTAATGTAACCCAAAGTCTGGTCTGAATTCAGATTGATTATGGAGACTCAAAAAAGGAATGGTTTTTCCAAATACAGGAGACATTTATATTGTTTGGATAAAGTGTTTGATCTCTCTCTTGCATGGTATATATAAAGTTCTGTTGCATCTGTTGGGTCTATTGTGGAAAAAATTATAAAAACAAAAGAAAATGTAAACTAATTTAAGGAATGAGCTGTTTCCTCAGTAATTTGTCTATTTTTGTCCAATCTTGGAAAGCTATTAGCTTGTTTTATTAGTATGCTGCAGGTTAGAATTCCATGGGCAAGAACACCTCCAAAAAAAGATGTGGGAGTTTTTTTAATAATCTGACAATTTTGAAAATTGTGTCAGCAAAACATGGTTTTAAATAATTTGAAGACATTTAGTATGAGATCAATACAATTTAAAATGTTCTGTTTTGGAAGCAATGCTCAGCTTAATTTTGCTTTCATAGCTTCTCATAGCCCCGTGCAATATAGGTGCAAAGCTTGTTTAATGTAGGTAGCTGCAGTGGATTTGGGAGGAGGGGGGAGGACATATTCAGAATTAAGATGAGCAAAATCTTAAACAGCTTTAAACCCATATGAAAGGTAAAATTTTAAGATTGAGTGGATGGAAAAGAAAGCCTCTTTTGCAGGAATGTTATGAGAGTTGATGTGAAGAACCAAGAATTACTCAGTGTTGCCCTTTTCACAGCATAAAAGAAGTGATGGTGTTGTGGGTTTCAGTGCGTTTTTCTGGAAGGATTGTTTTTTGCCTTGTCCTTGTGCTTTTTCCAAGCCCTGGTTCTGTCTGATAGCCATGAGACAGCCATGGTGTTAACATGCATTCCCTTTCTTTGCTTTTGCTTGGTCTGGCCACTCTGGAATGAATCCTGTGCCATTCAAGAAAATGTGTTAGCTTAGGTCCTGCAATACACTTTCACTTTGTAAGGTAGTATTTATCACTAGCGATGTTATTTTGGTGGGGGTCTAATTGTCTGTGTGATTTTTTTTTATTAATGGGGAGTCCTGGTTTTTCCCTTAAGAGGTGTGTAGTGTCCTTGGATGCATTTGCTCTGAGCTACAACTGTAGAACTACTGTCTGTGTCAAACAGATCATGCTTGTTCCTGTCATGCTGGCTTTATCGGCCGTGGGTACCTCAGTGCCATTAAAGGAGCATCTTTCCTGCTAATGAAAGATGTGGCTGAATAGTGCTTGTCTTCACTAGGTTATGAATGCTAGTAACTTGTTGAAGCTAGGTGGTAAAAATAAGTGGATTTTCTGCACCCATTTGATCTTAGCTGCACATATATGGGTCAGCTCATGCACATACTGCCCAGTTACAATAGTGCAGTCAGATCTCTAAGGTGAGATGGCAGTCAAATAGTGCAGACAAAAATATGACCAATGATTTGCGCACATCTGCTGATTTCATTAGAAATGCTGTGAGATTGGTTTCCAGTCAGTAGAGGAAAGTAAGTTTTTTAAGCCTCTTCTGAAGGATCTTCATATGGTAAACGCTACTTGCTTTCATTTGCATCCTGACACAGATTGAAACTGTGATTCTGCAGAGTCTAAGTATTTGAAACGAGGCAGAGAGATGCAGGTCATTCCTCTGTAGCATTTAATGGAATAACATTTTGCTTGTAAATCTAGTTGGATGTCAGCTGGTAAATGGAGAAGGAAAGAAAGACGATGGGAATGCTTTAAAAATTTTTTAGTATCATATATTCTTATTTTGAAATGCAAACAACAGTGGGAGATATAAGAACAATAGCAAAATAGCATTACATATTCCCCCTCACCCTGCCACTTTTTTCATTACATAGCAGATCTTTTAGTATTTTGTCAAGTGCCCTTAGTCTTTCATATTCAAGACAGACTGGCTGAGTGGAAGGTTTGAGAAGAATAAATAAAGGAGTGGGAAATGAAGGGGGTGTGTGTATTTACTTGTCAAAGATGTGGAATTTGCAGATATTAAAGCAGAATCAGCCTAGGTTTAAAACCTAAAGGAATGGCTAAAATTTTGTGCTGTTTTAGGTAGATGCTATTTTCCCTGTGGGCATTTGAATCTGAGTGAGGGTTTTTTTTATACAGCCAAACATGATTTATCATTTTAACATGCCCAGTGGGTGAAACCTGAAAATGTTTCATAACAAAGATAACCAGTATAAATGGTATATGGATTCTTTATTCATTTGAAGGTGAACCTCAAAGTAAACATCACTGGTTTCCTGAATGCTTAAGTGGTGCTTTGCTATGTTTGCCTAATGGGTGTTGTGAGTTTGGGAATTTCAAGCAGCAGGATGTATTTCACAGAGAATAATACTCAAGTGCAACAGTGGTCTGTCCAGCAAGATTTCCTTTAACAAAGCTTTCTTGGCTGTGTAAGTTGCAAAAAGGTTGTAAGTGCTCACTCTGCAAGGAAACAGAGTCTCTTTAAAATGTGTGTTTAGATGCTTACCATTAGTGTTTTATCTCTTAAAAATATTGTTCTTTTTGATAGATGGCCCTCATAGATTATTGTTGTTTCTTTTATTAAGTACAAAATAATCGGAACATTGTAGGTATGGGGGAGGAAAACTACATACAAGACAAATGTGTGGCTCTTAGTTTATTTAAAGATAGGATAGTCAGAAACAAAATTACTGTTGTACTGTTGTTTAAGTATGGTGACCTGCCCCAAAGTTACAGGGCAATGTAATTTCCTTTTAGCAATAAAGCAAAAGGGCAAGATCAAGGTTTTGCTGTAGATGATACCAGATACTTTAACTATTCATTTGACTGTTGAAAATTATTCATCTTCCTTTGCTAAAATGGTACCACCTGATAACTTGACCCTAAAGCATAGCTTGTGGTTATTCTTTTAATTTCAATACTTGCTTGGTCATTATCTGTTTGAGGCTTTTTATTTATTGCAACAAACATGTATTCAGCTGTCATTGCTATATTTTATAAATGCTCAAGTAATGGAAGGCTATTTTTAAACTCTCAAATCTATTTGGGTTAGTCTGGTTACAAGGTGCACATTAGTCTTGAGACTGAAAGGAACAAGTTTGTGACCTCTCAGCACCTTAGGTTCAAGTCTGACATTACTTACTGTAAGTTCCAAGTATTACTTCTTCTCCGTCTGTTCTAATTATGGCTGTGAATCATTTTTTCAAAGTGTTTCTCTTTCCTGTAAAAAACCCCAGAGCCTGTCAGCTAGAGCAGCTCTAATATCATAGGGAACTCTTCTGTTATGAAGGGACTGTGCTGAGTTTTGCCAGTTCAGATACTTTTCTGTGTTTTGAACTCCACTCTTGGTGATGAGTGGCTGTTTCCTTTCATCCTTCTGTATGTGCTGCAAATATTTTATGAAAGACATTAGGGTAGTGCTTTCCTGTCAAGGCCTAAGTAAAACTAGAATAAGGTACCTAGTGGAGAATTGTGAATTTGTTTTAGTTTTTTTGTACTGGGGAGATGTTAAAGTAGACCAGGCAACTGATGAAGTTGGATGGGAGGACTAGAAGAATGGTGTCCGTACTTTACCCCATGCTTAGTTTGCTAGAATTTACTTTTAAAGCAAGTTTTGCTTGTCCAGATGCATACACACACTTCTCCTGCAATGGAGAATTTACCAACTGCACAGAACCTGTTGGGCTTGTTTAGGACTTGAAGCACCAAAATGATTGCGTGGTGCTGTGCAGTGCTGCTAGCCCTTGGGCATTTATTGTGTCTACACCGTGCAATATGTAATAGCAGTTGTATGGAACTCTGTTGAAGGAAGGGTATTTCCTTGACTCTGAAGTTTGTCTTATTTATATTTGGAGACACCATTGGCCTGATGTGTTAATGAAACAGGTGGATCAGTGTTGATAGGAACTGTACCTTAGTCTTTGATGGCCGGGGATAAACAGATCTCTACAACACACACTGCCTCACTGTGGTGCTAAGGTTTTCCTCATGACTCTTGCATGCAAAATACTGCAGACAATTACAGATAGAATAGGAGTTATCTTTACAAACTCTGAATTTGGCCTCAAGTTCCCAAGTCAGCTGACTGTTAGCATCTTGTTTCATACAGATGAAAACTGCATATTGTGTTAAATATATATCAGGGGATTTATAGAGATGTTGGTTAGGCAGGAGCTCCCTCTGGTTTTGATTTATCTGTGCTCAATATGCATAGGCATGTGAACTAAAGTAAATTGGTGAATGCCTTGGATTAAATTAGAGGGATGAAAATGAATGCAGAGTAAATGCATCCATAAACATTGTTAGATGGATGAAGGATCCTGCCAGGCATCCCAGTTGTAATTAAGAAGATAAGCATAGCTGTCCAGTTTGTAGTCTGTTTGCAGCCTATAGAGGAATAAACAAAAGTAAAAAGTTATGTCATTGTCAAGTAGTGCTAGAGAAAAATGAACACATAGTGTCAGGTCCATGTGGCAGGGAGAGGCTGACTTCTCTTTCTTACTGTAATCTGGTCCTCTGAGTTCCCATCAAATGAGGGAAGTCTTTCTACCTCTGCTATATTATTTGCTGTCTTTATTTCTTTATTGTGCATTAAGGTAATCTAAGATATTACTTGACTACTTTATTATGTTGAAAAATGTGTATTCCTATAAAAGAATCTGAAAGATACACCAAATAAATACCAGTAGTTTTATTTCTCAGAATAATGTCATTAGCATACCTGGAAAGTAATATAATTTGAGAAATACTTAATTTTCAGATGTTAATAGCAGCTCACTTACTTAGCTATACTTTTGAGTAAAGTACTTATACATTAAGATACAATAAAGGAGCAAAATACACATCTGCTGAAAGGTGTATTGGGCAGAATCTCACTTCTTAAATGCAGCAATATTAAAGAAGGTTGCAAGTCAATCTCTTACATCAAGTCATTATCTTTTAAGAGAAATTTTGAAGACTAACTACTCCTGTACAGAATTTTGTTGTTGTACCAAATGCCTCTTTAAGTCCTATGAAATATTATGTCTTTGTCATTTATTAATCAGTATTAAGAAGTTAGTTACTACTATAAGATTTGTATTTGTTTGCTTCAAGTATACTTTCACCTTAACTGGCTTGCTTTCACTCACAATTCTTAAATTTTGTTTTTTCAAGTTGTTTTCTTATATAAAACCTTTTCACTTTTGTCTTTAGCTTTCAGCATCAGTTGTTTGCATCTTTTCTTTTCTTGAATTTGTTTCCACAGAAGGAAAATTAAAGTTCTGGTAACAAATGTATTCCGGGGACCCAAGATGCTCATGTTCTTTCATCCTGCACTGTCAGAAATCTTTTAGTGTTACTTTTTCCCACCTCCCCCTCTACTCCATTCTGCTCCCCACCCCCCGATTCAGTTGTATCATCCTTCTGGACAGTTACCTTCTGTCTGTAAGACTGGCATGAGCCTCTCACTGAAAAGAGTGAGGGGAATGTATGTGGTGTGGATGGAGTTGAAATGGTCAGATGCCATTGGCAACCAGTTGTGATTATACAAAAATAAGTAAATAAATATCTAAAATGGAAGTCTGTCTGCAGTTCTTAAGGATAACCCTTAAACTTTAAAAAACTTCTCAAGGAATCAATTTATAACCAACTTAATGTCATGTATGGGAGATGAATGCTTGCTGTTCTCAAGTATGACATTAAAAAAAGAGCTGCATCTTGCTTGGCCTGCTGCTGCACTGTGGTTTAGCATGTTCTAGTTGTGGTGTACATGAACTAGTTTGGGTGCTAATTTTTTCTGTCAGTTACCAGCTTCGTGTCCTTCGAGAGGGAGATATTTCTTAATGCTCTGTTTTGACAGAGAAGTTGCTTACCTTAATTTTGTGTTTTCTGGAAAACTTGCTTTGTTTTGTTGTTTTGGTAGATCACAGGCATGTCAAATGTTATGTTTTTAGTAAACAAATACCTGTAACTGGGTATTTTTAACAAAGCAGGTTTCCAGTTTCTTTGATAAGAAATGTAATAAAATGTTTCTATTTGTTATGGCTGGTGTAGGAATGTAAACACATTTATTTTTTGTCCTTACTGACCCGTAGTACATCAAATTAATGGTTCTGAAGTTACAGTTGTCCTTTTTCATTGCTGTAAAACCTCATCCATGCTAGAACTGTATTATTTGTAGTTATTCCACAAGATTTATAGATAGGTAGATGATAGTGACCTGGTAAAAGAAAAATGTTACAGTCCAGTAGGTGAACTTAAAAGAATCTTTGTTAAAACGCCTTCATGTAAATGAAGTGTATGTAATATTAAACCCTTACAGATGTGCACTTTTTCCTTGATGACAAAGAAGACCCCAGAGGAATCACTGTATTTTATTGTCTTAGTGCGGAATATTGCCATATGAAATGATTTATTCCAGAAATTTTCCCCCTAGTGGGTTTGCAAGACTGCCTCTAAGCCTATAGCTTAGAAAGCAGAAAGTGTTAGAGAATCTCAGAGCAGTACTGGTATCAAATAACGAGTAGTTCATTTTGGTGTATAGTCTGCAGATTTAAACTTGTAGCCAGTTTGGCAAAACCAGAAGGATATGGGAGATATGTCTCTATTTTCTATAGACAAAAGAGTTTAGCAGACTTCCTATCTTTGCAGGGTTCAACATCTCAGTACATGTAAAAGAATTAACTGCTGTTTTGGCAGTGAACACGGGGAAATACATTCCTATATAGAGTTCTCACAGCTCACAGTTTTGATTAACTTTTAAGAGTTATGTAATTTTATGGTTTTGAGCAGTGTATCACACTAAGCAGTTGTTGTTTTTTTTTTTTCCTGGAAAATCACACATGCACACAAAATATATTGCCAGATTATGGTTTCTACTGTATTAATCATGGAATCATTGAGACTGGAATGACCCTTCATGTCATTGAGTCCAGCCATCAACACAGCACTGCCAAGTCCACCACTGGACCAAGTCCCAGTTACATGTCTTTCCAATTCCTTCAAGGATGGTGACTCAAGGAGTTCCCTAAGCAGCCTGTTCCAGTGCTTGATACCTGGAGCTTCTGGTTCTGATGTAGTCTTTGGTCTTCTTCCTTGGGCAGTAAGTAGTAGTGCTTTTGAATATTCTCTACTAATAAAATGATTATTTCATTAGTCTTGAATACAAGGCTCCTACTCCTTTCAGTTTTTTAGAATATGTATATAAAAATTCATGGTATTTTCTTACATCAGCTCTTCTGAGAAAAATAAGGACAGCTGTCAAAATCTTTGCCAAAGACACAGGGCTCCAAGAAAGGAAAAATAATAAATGCTTTGTTTCTTGCTTGAATTATTTGATACACTTAAACCTGAACTGTTGAATGGACAGATGTCTGGCTTTTGTGGCCCATATGTGCGTCTCAGGTGTCACTTTCCAAAAAATTACACTGCAATTGTATTAAATACTAATTTAAAATATATTCTGTTGCTCTTTCCATCAGAAGCTGTTTCTCTGAGGTAAATGCATTTTGGTCACCTCTTCTCCTCTTTTTAAAAGGGTGAAGTCAAAATTATGATCGTGGTTGTTGATCTCTAGTCTGGCTGAGTTTTGGAGCTGCTCAGGTAGATGCACCTCACCTCATTAGTGAGGCATTATGATACAGAATTTGTACCCATTGCAAAAATGCATAAGATCACAGAACATGGCAATAGACATTTATATGAGATGCAATTGTAAGTAATGACTTCTCATGTTTATTTTTCTTTTAAAGTTGGGGAACAACTAATGAGTCAATGCAAATATATTAATTCAAAATCCATATTACTTTTTAAATCTGAATAATAAGTTTATACGTACCAAAAAAGAATCATTCACTTTCCACTGAAATGGAAACTAAAAGGTGAGCAAAGGTTTGGAAATAATGAGATAGAAGTACAAAAAATATATGTCAGTTTTTAAGTGACCCCAACACCTTTGTCAGACCATGTCAGCATTATCTGATCATGTTTTGTCATTATGGTGCTATTTGTTATGCTGAAGTGTGCTGACAATTTACTGGAGATTTTTATTGGTTTGAAAATTCTGGCTTTGTTCTGCCAGAGGATGTACTAATCTAAGTGCAGTGCCAAATAAGTAGTAAAACACAATCTTTTTATCAAAAGGCATTAAAGCTTTTCAAGCATCCTGGTTAGTATAAATGTTGATAAATCTGGTAGGTTTTGGAACTTGGGTAGCTTTGGTTGTTATATTTTATTTTAATACCAAGAATCTCAGAAATGAGACATTATTTTTAAGAATTCTTTTGATCTTGAATATTTAAATGTAAGTCAGAAAAGTTAACAAAAAAGTAGAATGTGACGTCTGCCTACATTTTCTGAAAAATGCTTGGCATTTACAATTTAGCCCTGAGACAGAAGATTCCTGTTCTAGAAGTTACTAAAACAAAAAGATATCTTAGATAGTGATGCACTTTGTTTAGAGGCTATAGAAGCAACTCTGAAAGAATTTCACTTCTAGAGATCAGTGAGGGTCTAATAAGGAAAAAATAATGGGCAAATTTACCAAGAAGGTTAATAAAAATTTCATTTTATAGGTGTTCCTTTACCTAACCCACTATGTTGAGCAAAATGTGGTTATTTTTAGCTTAGTCCAAAGTTTAAACACTCTATTGGTTTCACTTATTTAAACTTAAATAAAAAAAGTTAAATATATTAAATATATCTGAATAGATTTGTTGCATTTCCTTGGGAAACAAATGGTTTGGTTATTTGGCAAAAATGCAGCACAGTAGAACTGTAAAAAAATAACATTTGTTACTTATAGTGGTTTGGATTTTTGGGCAGTTAGGAAACATTTTTGATGCATTTGTCTTTCAAGTAACTTAGGAGTTGGCTTGGACATGGTGCTGTGTTGTGATCAGCTTAGGGTGGCTGATAGAACAAGTCTCTGTTAAGGGCACAGCCTTGTCATCTGCCTGCAAAATGGACATATGCTGACTTGGTCCAATACAGCTTATTCTGTTTCATGCTGCCTGAAAGATATTCTTTGTCCTAAAAATGTGTTTCAAGATCACTGGGATTCAAGTATTACCTCACAAGTATAAGGTTGTTTCAGGAAATGATGAGACTCTTCGATCCCCTAACATGTTGGATAACTTAACGTCCAAGGAAGGAGTCTGCAAGTTCTTAATCCATGAAATGGCCCTGCTTAATACATTTCCTAATTTCCCAAGAGTATGGGATGCCTTCTCTCAGATGTTTAGTGCCAACAAAATCATGGAATAAAATACTGTTCACAGTAAAAGCCAGGAGAAAATTTAGGGCCAGGGCTTCCCTTTAAGGAGGTCCTCTGCAATATCCACTGCATCTTGCCCTGCTGATCTCTATGGCTTTGAGGAATAAATCCAGTGATATTTATGTAGGTGGGATAGCTGCCTGGGGTCTTATTGCCCGGTAACTCATGGTTATCTTCCAAAGTAAATGTTACTGTATGTTGTTTTCTGCAGGCATCAGTGAATTTGCTCTTCACTGCTGTCACCACAGATAAGGTGGATGGGAAAGGTCCCAGCTCTGATAGCAGACTTCCCTTTAGGCATTTTCCACCTTGAATATATCCTTAATGATATGCTCCAGATGTCTCAAATACAGAAATGGAATTTCTATGAAGCAAATCTCCTCTTAAGCAAGGCTTCATTCACCTGGAGCTTCACTTTGCTGAAGGCATGTTCTGTTTTGTTTTTCTTGTAAATGGCTGAATAATTAGCATCCCAATCTTGGCTTGTCACAGGTACAGTGAGTGAAGAGAAGGCTCTGGTAATCACTCAGCAAAAGCTTTTTGAACCAGGCTGCAATGGCATGAGTGTGAATTAAGACAGCTGTGTTTTACTACTGTGTTGTGTGTATCTGTTCCTTTTAAGGTGCCTTTGCCAGTACCCCCCTCCCCTGCCCACACATGAAGTTGGAACACTGGCAGTATCCTGAACATCTGTAACGTGGCTGCCTGGAACTCCTTGCATCCTCCCGAGGTTACATTATACAATTTTGGGGGCTTCCAGAAAATTATTTCAGTTTATTTTTAAAAAATTCTTCAGTGTCTAATTTCAGATTAGGTGGTGGCTGTCTTAGAGCTTCTCACAGGGGCATGTGACATGGACAATAATTTGGAGCAGAAAAAGACATACAACCCATTGAGTAGCGGGGCCAAATATCCAGACCTGAGTATAGGCTCTCTTTTTTCTGCCTGGTTGTGTACAGAAGGTGGTGGCTGAGCAGAATGATAGAAACATGACTTTGAAAGATCTTTTTGTTCTAACCATCTTGCTGTGGGCAGGAGCACCTTCCACTAGATCAGGTTGCTCAAAGCCCCATTCAACCTGGCCTTGAACACTTCCAGGGATGGGGCATCCACAGCCTGTGTGGGCAACCTGTTTCAGTGTCTCACCAACCTCACACTAAAGAATTTCTTCCTAATACCAAATTAGGAAACCTACTTCTTCTCCCTTGTCATGCATATACCGTTTGGATAGATTGGTCTAAAACCAAATCTCAGCACTCCTGTGAATAAATTGCTTGTGAATGACGTTGTGATGGCTTTCTTACACTTCAAAACAGAACCTCAGAAGCCTTTTTAATCAACAGAAAGTTTACCTGATAGTACCTGGTATTACAAATGCATCAGGTGGCCAGGGGGAGTATTAAGTATGTATTGAAATACCTGTAGCTGGTTAAGTTAAAAGCACCTTACTGCTAAGTTCTGGTTTTCCTCCCTTGGAGAATACAATGCAGTGTGGTGTATTGTTCCCCTCTGTCTTTTTGGCCAGTTCTTGTTTTTTGTGGACAGTTTAGAGTTGTGTGCTTTCATGCTCTTAAGTGTGTTTATTTCTTGTTTTTTTTAACTGATGGAAACCAAGAGGGAAATGGAAGCACTGGCACCACCTAATTTCTGTGTCTGGAAAGAAAAATTAGGTTCCAAAAATAGTGACTTGTGGTGAAACTGCATCTTTATGACTCTCTATTTCCTGGACCATTGTAAGCTTGTTTCACAGCCTTATTGTCAATTAAATGGAGCTTGTTTTATATATAAGTTGTATTTTTAATAAAGGGGGAGTTATGACAGGTCTTCAAAATACCACTTTGTACTCAGGAAGTATTTTGGCTTCTTAATTAAATGTTGATGTTTGGTTATTTATGTAATGAAAAGATGGTAGCTGTGATTTGTCAGATAGTCAGAAAGGACTCAGAAGGACAATGTCCAGTCCCCAAGAAACTGGTTAATCTGTGTATATCCTACCTTTTGGATACTGGCCCATTGTAATGGATCTGAAAGCTTGGGGACACAGTCTTAGGCTAGGTCTTCACCTGTTGTTTCCTAATCTGAATTGCCCCCATGTCTTCTCCCTAGATTCCAAATCTTTGCAGAAGTTCAAGGCTGATAGTATTAATAATATTGATTTGAGGAGCAATTTCTAGGTCACAGATAAGTAGCACTGCCTGATGTTGTCTGAGAGTAGATTAAATCCTTATAAAACAGAGTTAGGATGTGTTTAAATTTATAGAGAAAATTATAATTGTTTTAGCCAAAACCATGGGTTCTTGCAGGTTGATACCCATGTGAGGAGAAACTGAGACACATTTTTTCAATGTTCAGCTGCTTATTTATAAGTCATAGACCAAATTTTTCCTGTCTGAGTGCCAGCAGAATTAGACAGACAAATAATTTCTTTGCTAATATTTCAGAGTTACTATCAGTCAATACTTTTCTCAAAAATTCTTTCTTTGGCTGTTTTAGACATTTTCTGGAACTTCCTGTTCTATTTATTTCTATCTGTTATTTCTTCACATGAGTACATACACATACCTGTTTGAAACAGCTATCAGCAAGGCATTTGAATTCCTTCCTAGATTCTCCTAAACCTTTAATTTTGAGCACCATTTATAAGTCTGTGATAGTTTTAGACTTTCTTTGTGTGATACCTGTGTTTATGTTCTCTGCACACAAGAACTTGTGTTCTGTGAGCTTCAGGTTGTTGTGGACCTGGTATGTAATTGTTTGATATTTCCACTCAGATGAACCAGCTTTGAGTCAAGCTTGGAAGCAATACAGTGAGTGCAGATGTCTTTGTATATGAGTAATTATTCAGTGCTTTCAAAAATACCAGAAAGGCTTGTTTCTTAGCTTTATAAAAGCAATTGAAGTCAAAATGGGATATTCCTCAGACACTGATTTACCATTAAAATGTCTTTCTGTGACTTTTCTTGATGATCTCTAGTGAGTTGACCTAGCCCAGCAGCTACACACCCACCAATTGCTTGCTTCCTTCCCCTCAGAGGGATGGGGGAGAGAACTGGGAGAGCAAAACCAAGAAAATTGCATGGGTTGAGATGAAGAGAGTTTAATAAGGGAAGGGAGGAGAAAAAAGAATAAAAAGTGATGCAAAGGCAGTCACTCACCACTGCTCAGTCAGCATCCAAGCAATAGTAAACATACTGAAGACACAGTAGACATGCTGATGCTCTAAGTGACTCTACTGGGATGTTAGGAAAGGTACCTCACCTACCTGGAAATAACGTGATCTAAGATTAGTCAGGCTGAGATGTGGTGTTTGATATAATTTGATATTTTATTAGTATTACTGTACTGTTAAGCTTTACATTTTATCTGTGTGGGACTTTGAAGGAAGGGTATTGGGACAGGATTCTACTGCCGAAGTCAAAAGGGTGGAATGGAGAGGGATTGGCTTCTATACCATTAATTAAAAAAACAGATGTGATAGGTAGAGAGACCAATGTGTTTTGCTGTAGGCACAGTTTGTGGTAATGGGGAGTGGGGCTGCAGCCGAGCCTCATCCCCAGTGGGCTACAGCTGTGTGGGGCAGGTGAGCAGCATTGAAGGTAATGAGACACAGAGTGCTGAGGTGAACTGACCAATCATCAAAGGGAACAGAGGGCACACAGGTGCAATGCATGAACCATGAGGGGTATAAAAAGTTGAGCTAAAGAACGAGAAGGGCAGATGCTTGAAGTCCTCTGATGAGGTAGGTGTTACTCTGGGTAAATGCTTAAAGCTTTTGTAAATTGTATGGTGAGTCTGTGTATCGTGGCTGTCTCAACTGTGACATGTGGTGTGACATTTTGCTAATTGAGTGTTGAGTTGTTAGAATATTTTGGGTAAGTTTCAGGCTAGTTTCTTTGTGGTTGGCGCTCATGGCATGGATTGTTTTCTGCTTTCATGGAGAGAAAAACTTGTTGATTAGCTGAAGCCAAGTTGACTTCCTATGGGCATCTGAGTTATGTTAGTGGGCCACCTGAAGTATGTGTTTGGCTTTTGTAAAACGTAATTTAGGGGTGTTGATGCTAAACGTTAGCGATTGAATTGAGACTGAGTGCATAACTTGAACATATTTGATCTATGCTTAAAATTCAAGACTCATGTATCTTGACCTTTACATTTACGTATCTTGTATCTTTATGTTTCTGTGTCTACTCCTGTTGGGTTTGTTTTGGTAATCTGACTTTTAATATGGCTATTTGAAAATACTTGCCAATTTTCAGAGGCTTTGAGAGAGCATGAGACTGTATTTTTATTAAACTATTGTTTTGCTCTGTAAAATAATTTGCAAAATAAAATAACATGCAGTAGTTTCTGCCTGGCTGAAATAGTTTATCTTGGGATCTCAAAATGCTTTATAAATGCTGGTGAATAAAACCTCCTTTCATTTCTGCAAAGCACATGATGTTATTCACATTTAATGTATGGAATGGAACCCAGATGTATTAGCTTACAGTTCTGTGCTGTTACCAGCAAATTATCTCCTCCCGTCTGTTTTTATGTGAATTGTCTCTGCTTTTCAGCTCTTCACTTTGAGAGTTTTAAGTGCACAGTGTAGTGATTTACTGTTGATCACTTTTCTACCATTTTATTCTAAATGGAACAGCCCTGCAGGTTATGAGTTGTGAAATGACAGAAAACAGGAGTTCCCAGAGCTCCAGCTGTTTTAAAGTTGAAAGAATTACAATAAAGAAAATAATTAAATGAATGGTGTCAGAGAGGCCTGGTTTTACTGTTAAGCTGTCACCGGCTCAACTTTTAACATCTCTGTATTGACAAATTTGTGGTTGCTCCCTTATAAAAAAAAAGGCAAAACAAAAAGTCAAACACAACTGTACTCTATCCCTGTTGAACTTGCAACTAACATGAAGACCTGTCCTATCTGGTTTTCTTTAATATCTCTTTTTTCAGTTGCAACACCTAATGGTGTGGTCATTGCGTCTGGTACCGTTGTTTCAAAACTGCTGACTCCATAGGTTTGAATAAGCTCAGCACATCTGTGATGTCCTTTAAAGCTGTAAGCAGCTACAGTTGTTGTTCTTGGTGTGTGCTAAAGGCATTTACAAAAAAGTGCAGCAGAGATTAAAGTTCCTTTTGTACTCCAGCAGATCATCTTGTGGGAAGGTCTTTTATTGGTGTGTGCTTGTCTCAGGTTGGGAGCAGTGCAGATGTTTTGGGAGATTGTTCCTTGATCTGCAGAAAAAAACCAAATATATACATAGATATAATTTAATTAGTTGATCTCTGTGTAGCCTCACTTCTCTAATGAACCATTTCGCATAGATTTTAAAATGGTAGCTTGTAAGCCCTCAGCATTGGGGTTTTGGAAGAAGTGCATTATCAAGCACCAATCTTGTTACATTTTGCTAGTGTACTCTAGAGATCCCTCAGCTAGCTTAAGCTGACACCAAAAGGGAAATAAGGACTTTCTTTCTCAGATACATAGACTTTCTTCTTCCAAGGAATGAATTTTAAAAGTAATTGTTTTGTTAAATGAGCATATGCAAACCTGGAGTGAAGAATTACCTCTGCAGAGCATTTGTTAAATGTAATACTACTATAAAAAGCCTTCCTTTCTCAGCATCACTATGAAGCAACTGTGCTTGATTCAGAATAGAAAATTGGGTAGAATGTGGAAAACTGGTGCCTTTTTTTTTTTTCTTTCTTTTGTTTTTTCCCTCTTTGCCTAATCTCCATATACCTGAATGACTGCAAGTACTGGGCAGGTAGTTTTTGTGCAGTAAGAGTGAGAGAAGGGCTAAAAGATAAAGAAGGAGCTGAAAAGCAAAACTTTTCTGTAAGGACAGCACTGGATGATTGAGAGGCACTCACTAGTGAATTTGTCCTAGAAATCAGTCTATAAGCCAAGATTATCTTCAAGGTTTTCAAACTTGGTTGCTCTGAGAACAGCAGCTCCATGGTACTAAAATTAATGTGTTGTCAGGAGTTTGATGCATCCCCAAGCCTCACTGGTGTGACTAGAAGCCCAGAAGGTTAGGACTCTTACCTGAATACTCATGTGAGAATGATGAGCTTTACATTTTCACGGTGGTATCAATATGACTGCTATAGAACACTGCTCCGTGTGTGCCAGTATAACGGGAGAATTATGAAATAAGGGGGTGGGAGCGAGCATTTGTTTACTAGTTTTTAGTTTCTAGCAAAAAAGCCTCTGTAATTTTTATTTCTCCAGAAGAATTGGAAGAAGAGAAATGATCTATTAGAGAAGCTGGTAGTTTTCTGATGGAAACTATTTTAACTTTATCTGAACAAGATGAGTTGATGGATCATTCTGTCCAAAGTTTCCTCACAGTTCTTTGACATATTTAAAGATAAACCATGCTACTAATGTTGCATAAACAATCCTCTTAACTTTTGCTGATATCTTTTCTGAAAAAAAAAGTTACTTTTAATGAAGTTAGTTGGTGATGAAAATACTTTAAAAACAATGGCTGTATTTAAAGGAAGACCTTGCATTTTAAGTGGACTCTGTAAACTACTCCTTCCTTTCTTTGCACATTGATAATACAGTGTGATGGTGACAGCACTGAGACTCTTTTGTAAATTATAAATTATGTAGCTGATTGTATGTGTATATTGTCTGGTTCTGAGTAAACCTGTCCATCAACAATTTAAGCATGGAGACTTTTCTCATCTAGACAGTGTTCATGGTCCTTATCTTCTCATATTTGCATGGGTGACCTAAGGGCAGCCAGTTATTCACACTCCCTTGCTTATCTTAACATTCTTAATTCAAGATTCTAATTCATTATTTTCTGCAGTGTGCTCTAATTTGTTTGGTTAACAATTGCTAACAATCCAAAACCTGTTCTATTTCTCCCCTTTGTTTTTAAAATCTCCAGTTGTTTCTTATAAAAATGTCCTTATCTCCTTGAGGATTCATTTTGGTTGTGTCATAAGAAGATTTTACATTTCCTTGTCTTGGGCTGTGTGACTGTTCAAAGCCAACAGAGGCTTCGTTTTCACTGCAGGTCATTTGGTTGACTTTGAGTATTTAATATCAAGGTTTGTCCCTCCTGTTGTGAACTATGCCAATCAAGCATGGGCAAAACATGAGGCTAGTACACTTGGGGATCTTAAGTTGCTGGGATATGTTTTGTTTGTAAATTGCTGAGTTCCTGGTGAGGAAGGGCTATAGTAGAGATAAATCTAATCTCTACAGCCTTTCACTTCTTTTATCCTTAAAGGCATAAGGCACTACAAAATCTGAACTAAAGAGGATTAGATTGGAACAGTTCTGATGATAAAAGCCAAGCTATGAATGAAGGTTTGGACTTAGCTCCAAGGAAATTGTGTGTTACAGAAATAAAAATTTACCGAATTGTTGGTAAGCTTGAGTAAGATAGAGCACAGCCAAGGAACAGGTATCACCAATGTGCAAAGTTCTCAGTGGTAGGGCATTTGAAATCTGAGTATGTCTGATGAACAACTTACTTTTGCTTTAAAATAAGCAATGGACAGTAAATTTAATAATGAATGCAATGTAGAAATCAAATAGTAATCCAAAGTACGCTCCCATGCACCCACCCTCTGTCTAATTAGTCTGAAACAATGAGGTGGAACTAATTGGATGAATGATTCAGGCCTCAAATAAGTATACCTTCCTAAGAAGTTAAGAAATTCTTACAGGCAAGTTTGTTTCCCTTCCTGTTTTGAAAGATGGGGTATAGATTGCAAGCAATGAGAAATTCAAATAACAAAGTTTAGCCTCTAAAATAATCAGTAGCAACTTGCTGAAATGCCAGCCTTTATGAAGATGTTTTATATACTATGACTATGCAGTGTTCTGTCCAGTAATATTACAGTAATTACCTCAAGTTTTGCTGGAAGTATCTTAAATGTACTCCATCCACCATAGGCACAATTAGGTGGCACTAAATGAGGGGAAGTATTTCTCCTGAGATCAGGAAGCCTAAACTGCAGCTGTTGTCTATGCTGCATATGTAAGCAAAGCTAAATAGCCTCCACTGTCCTTGTGCTTACACATTTTCAAGTCAGAGGAAAGGAGTTCTCCTGTAACCTGCTCTTTATTGTACTTCTTTTGATGGTTAGCTTTATTATTTACACGTTTTTTTGGTACCAAGTCAAATTAAAGCAGTTGGACTCTAAACAGGCTTCTGTCTTAAGAAATGTACTTATATGTAGCATATGGAAGCACAGCCTGTTAACAGCTGCAAATTTTGTTGATTAAACTAGGTGCAGACAAATTTACAAGAGAAACTGTTCTGTGAAAAGTTGCAGTTCACTTACATACAAAGGTATCTTGACTATTTTCTTACCAGTTTCCACAGCTGCTTGCCAAGAATAATACCAAGTTTCTTACAAAGTGTTGACACGGAAGGTTCTAAAAGCTATATGTTTTAGCAATTGTTTTGAATAGCTTGATTCTCTGTAAACAAACATGTCTGTCTATGCAGACACCTGGAGATACTCTTAGCTCTTGCACACCACGTTCTTTTCAAGCAAGCTTTCTGATCCTTGTGTGGCCACAGCAAAGTTTGTTTGCAACATCTGCTGAGATAGCACTAAAAGGTAATGCAAATTACAGGACTCTGGTACCTAATTTTTGTTCCTCACAGAGTTTAGTGAAGTTTAGGGATTATATTTGTAACTCATTTTGACAGAAATACCATATAAGTCCTGACCAAGCAAGACTTAAATTTTGAAAGTTTAAGGTGTTTCATCTTACGGTCTCCAAGCACATTGCAAATAAATGTTCCTCTAAAAAATCTTTGACATGTTAAAAAATTGGTATACAGCTAGGTAATTAAAGCACGGGAAGCATTAATTGCTGCTTCAAAGATTACTGAAGTGAGTCAGTGGCAGACCCAGTATTGATGAAATAGTTGGGAATGTCAGAAGATTTTGATCTCAGGTTAGCAGTGAGACCAAATGTAATATGAAGTGATAATGTCATATGCAATGTTTAAAACAAGACCAACTTTTTCACCCTTGCATAAGTGTCTGTAGTCACCTGTCTGTTTGGTTTTTGGTTAAAATACAAATACATAATACTTCCTTGAATTGCTGTAGGAGCTTTAATCTGCTTTAATATCCTGAAGTGTGTTTGCAATGCTCATAAGTGAGTCCATTCGACTATAGTAATTGCTGCTTTGAACTCATAAATCAGCCCGCAGGAAGAATTTCTGCTGAAGTACAGTAGTACTAATGGAAACAAAATTTTTTATTGATTGCAGTTTCTAGTTCTTGGGTTGGGATTATATATATAGAAGCTGAAAAAATTTCATACTGTCAATAATTTACTGAAGTATGTGGTACTGATTAAGTAACTATGTCCATACATATAAGGAACAAGCCTATGGTGGAGCCAAGATAATAAAACTTAAATGTCAAACAAATGTACTACTTACATAAATACTCTTTGTTGTGAATTATGGATGGAATTTTTGTTATTCAGTGTGTATTACATGAAGTGTGCTTCACAAGGAACACATTATTTCTTTTTCTACTTGTGATTTTGTCTAATATATTTCAGTATACACATACACATATTTTCCATTTTCCCAAGGCAGTTACTTTAGATAGCAAAAAGGCTTATTTTGTTTTTTGCTTGTTTGTTTGTTAAGTGGAAAATAATCTAGCTGTTGCAAATTTTATTTATTGCATAACAGATTTTTACCAGAGAAAAATTAAATATTAGCGAGCACTGTGGATAAACCATGAAAAGAGCTTCCAGACTTAGAGGTATTCTGGCTGTTGGTTAAGAAATACTGAGTTGTTCACCTGAAAGTCGGTTATTTGTATCTAGACCATGAGCTCAAATAAATCAGAATAATGTGTAAATATTAGTCATCTTACTATAACCCATGTGAAAACAAATATAAAACTGTGTTTAAAAATATCAAGAGAATATTGAGGGCAGAGGACTGTAGTTATGTGCCTGTAAACTTAAATTTATTACTGAATTTGTCTACATATTTTGATTTATCCTGAACTCATCCTGATATATCCTTCATTGCATGTATTGGTACCTGAATTAGCCAAGGCCAAATGCAGTTGCAGCTTAACTCCTGTGCTTGCTTCAGGTTTAAAAACACTATTTTTGGGGAGAGCACCTCAAGTTTTTAGCTTTGAATTGTTTTGCAGTATAAAAGGGGACACATGTATGCATTTCAGATAATTCTGAACCATATCTAGAACTTCACCAATCTGCCAGGTTTGAAAATAAAAATCTATTGAGTCAGGTGTATGCTGACTTCTGCCTGTGTTTGCTCTTCTGGTTAGCTCTGCAAATCTTACATGCTTTGGCATGCACATGTGAACTTCAGAGCAATGACTTGAATCCTCTCTCCTTTTGCCTTTCTTTGGAAAGCTGAGGATCCAGGATAGATGTGATAGAGTATTTTGTAGTGGTTTGTTGTCTTGAGATGCTGGTGGCATGCAGACTGTATATACATGTTTTAGTGTAGTGGAAGTAGATTTGACTTTCAGTAGTGATGGTAGTTGTGTAGGGATGGATCTGATAGATCTTGTACACATCACATACACACCGGATAACTGGAAGTGTGCTCTATTTGGAAATGTCATCTATCACAGAGTTGCCCAAACAGCTTGCTCTGATTTTTTTCTTTCCATGTTAGGTACAAATAAGACAAGGACCATACAAAAGCAGCTTTCTAGGACCATCTGGAATTTGGCTACTCCCAGCTGCTGCAGGTCAGAGACTAAATGGTCTAATGTTGGCAGGTTTAATGTAGTGGTCTAAGAGGAAATCATTGCTTTTGTTTGATCTTCCTGTACTTGTTTCACAAGCTTTCATATACCACTCGCTAATCAAGAATGTAGCTAAGTGCTAAGAGAAAGGAAGTCGTCCAGCTGCTATTGCATTAATCAAAGCACACTAGGAATTTATAATCAGCTGTATAAATAGGCTTCACAATAAAACCAATCAGTCTAGTGTCACAGGAAGTGGAATCATGTACCATCTGTATTCTTCTTTACCTCTGAGTGCCCAGTGTAGCATTATGTTGTTAGATCCATTTGATCATCTTTGCACTGCAAAAGTGTGAGCTACATAGAGGAAAGTCCAGCCAAGACTGCAGATGCTGGGATGTGCTGCCTTTTGTCCATCAGTCTTAAGTACTTGCTGGAGCAGTTAATTTTGATCTTGTTGATCTAACAATCTGTTTTTACAGAATACCAGCAATTAATCGACTCCTCTTCTTCTCCCATCTGCTTTATCTCATCAGGAGATCCCTTGTACACAGTCTTTTTCTGTGCCCTTTAATAAGTTGTGCTCCTTGGCCCCTTCCTATCTCATTGGTCCAGAGAAGAAATGCCAAGCAACGAAAGATCTTTTTTTTGTTCAAACTGAAGAAAAACTTAATGTTCTGAATTACAGCAAAGGGAAAATGTGCATGTTTTTCCTCTTTGTGCACCTATGTTCTGTTTCTGTCTGTCCTAACCAAGTCTGAAATTACCAGGCCACCAAAGGGAGTTGTAATTACTTTGTTTATGGCATTCTAATTATTGTTTGTTATCTTTTTAGACCCTCATGGTGTAATAGGGTAGGACAAGATATATGGATCTTTTATTTTGGTGATCTTGTTGTATTAGGCCATCAGGGAATTGAAAGATTTTAACTTTACAAACTGGAAGCGGCTGAAACATGTGTTAGTCCTGTGAAAGAAGGTCCTTTTATTTGTTACTCACTTGTTAATAAAATTAAGCTTTGGAATTTTGCTAGCTAGAAAAAAGTCATTAATTTGATGACAATACTTAAACTTGGGTTTGGGTTTTCATAGTTTGGTTTGGTTTTTTGTTTGTTTACTTTTTGGTGGGAGGGGGGTGTTGTTTGGTTTTTTCACTGATGTTGGTTTTTTCCTAGCTGTCTCTTTCTGTTCTTAGGCATTTTTTCGGATGCCGTCTCAAGATTCTACCACTAATTGCTAAACTGTGTCTCTTCCTTAACATCTCCCTTTTATAATTTGGAATATTAATGAGGTGATATTATTTATGATCATGTGCATTTTGCTCTGCAGTGGAGTCTTTACCAAAGTTCACAGCTTTTAGTTTTTCTGCTTGAAAATAACTATGGTCTTAATACCAGTTAATAATTTCAGATACCATTCATGACTTCTTCTTACTGTTCATCTTGCTCTTAATCCTGTTTGTGCTTGTGGTCATGAGCTATTTTAATTTGATAATTTATAACATTATTTCTTCTGAACAATTGTGATTTTTAAACCAATCTCATTTTTAGGAATGTGAATCATACAACTGTACTCCGTGTCATCCATCAATCTGTAGGGTTTTAAATTCACTAGAAGTGCTTCTTGATACAACTACTTGTTTCCTTGGGGACAGTGTTGAAGACTGTGCTCTGCTCCTTGATGGGGTTTATGGTCTGTTTGTGCTTTGAAGTTACACTTATAAAGAAAATTAAGAAAGACATTTGTGTATTTTGAGCCTCATTTACAATGTTGTATTTTTTGCTTATGTATATTTTTTCTAGCCAGTCTAATTGCTCTTCTAAGAAACATTTCAGATTGTAACTCAGTCACATAACTTCATATCAAAACAGCTTTCGGTTCTTCATTTGAAGCCTTTAGAGAAAACCTTGTGTTTTCTGGTGAATGTTAATACTCTGCATGTTAGTAAAAGCTTCAAATCTTTCAAATTTTGTTCATCAGTCTTCATAAGTTTGCTCTGTGGTAGCACTTTTCACTTGCAGAATTGGCATTCAGGTTGCAGAGAGACTTGTAAGAGAAGGTAAAGCAGAGATTTTATACTGCTTCAGAGCTGCTATATGTATTTGGATTTGCTCAGTTCTTGCAAGTGATCTAGCCTGATTTTGGTAGGCTTTGAAGGGACTATCCCCTTGCAGTCACCTTGTCTGTGTCCTCAAGAAAAAACTCTTTCATATCTGTATCTGAAAAAAAGGCAATGAATCAGTTGGTGCCCACTTGTGTATCCCTGCTTGTGACAAGTATTATTTGTAAAGTGAAGGTTAAAGTTGGGTTTTTTATGGCAAAAGCTTTTCTTTGGTGATTTCTATAGCTCAGTCTCAAAATCAATTATCTAGAGGCTTTTTGATGTCACCTGTGTCCTTCCATGCTCTGTATTTTTCTTCTTTATTCTTTATTCTTTTAGTTCTGTTTTTCACTTAGATATGCGCTTATTTTTTATTTGCACATAGGCCATTCATAAATACTTGGTACTCTGAGTTGTGAAGTGCATGCATGAAAAGGGGTTCTTCTTTCTCATTTTAAATGAAATATGCATATAATCATGTATCATTCTGCTTTTCGTAATGTAAATGTGAAATATTATCTTCTTTTATGGTGTCCTGTATCTTTGCTTGATTTTCCGGATGCTTTCTGTATTTATACTGGGTATGCCTTGGTGGGGTTTTTTTGTCCTTGCTTTTTAAACTTACCTCTTTATTCCTTCTGTGTTTATTCTTTCTGTGTTTATTTTACTTAACTGTGCTGATATTCAATACTTGCTCTCTTCTCTGACCTTTTTGTGTTTGCATTTACCTGAGCCCCGCTGGTGCATTGCTGAATATTTGTTCATATATCTTTTTCTTAGTATTCAAGTTAATAGTATAATCAGATTCACTGGCATCTAATTCATAACTAGAATGTACTTCTAGGAATTTAATATAACCAAGTTCTCCTCTTTTCACCCCAGTAAGATGGAATACGCTGTACTTGCATTGGATTTATGCACCACCTGGGACTAACTGCAGGGCAAACTTTATATTTACCCCTGGTTTTAGTTTTATCTGTGCAACCTACTTAAAGTTTAAATTGTCTGTGTAACAGTGATTACTTAAGCTGTCCTAAAATTAGTGTTGGTAATCATGGAAAATGATGCAAAATGCAGTGCTGACTTTTTTTATAATCTGTAAACTAGACTGGGCTATGGTCTTGTTTTTTATTCTCCTGGCAAGTTCTTTCTGTTTTCAACTTTTCTACTATCAACCATCCTTTCAATATAAAACTTTGTACCAACATCATTTATTAGTAATTTGCATAACTGCATTAATGCTTAAGATAAAATGTGGTTTTTTTCTTACAACACTTAAAAAATTAATCCAAATAGGCTGAATAAGAAGGAAATTTGTACTCCTAGGAGAGCAAGGCTGAATGTTAGTGTTTGACATATCTTGAGAAGATGGCTTAAATAGAATTTGGCTTGTTTCTTACCCCACTACCACTTGTCTAAGGATATAATTCAGACTGTAAATATAAGTTATTCTATTACAAATTTTTTTTTCTCTCACAATCTTGGCTATAGTGATTGGCAGATATCTAGGTTCTAGGATGATGCTGCAGAGTGTTTTTTCTTATTTTGCGAGACAACACATACAGCTGTGCAAATTCAGTTTCTTAAAAATTTATTTTTCAGACATTCACTGGAAAAGCGATTTGATTGTGCATAATCCTTTAACATTAGCTTGTCTGATGGAAACAGTTTTCCATTTTGAAGTGCTTGTGAATGTGCCATATACCTTTTAAAAGCACCTAATTTATAAGTGTCAAATAAAATGTTTTGGTTTTCAAATAGAACAGCTGAAAGCTAGGCTGACACAATCAACCATCTTGGCACCTCCCTTGGAAAACAGCTTAGTGAGCACAACTTGCAATAATCTATGGTTGATTGCTTTTTTTTTTCAAAATATTTAGTAGTCAGTAGTATGAAGGCATTAGAGTCTTTTCTCCCACTCCTTTTATATTATGCTCTTTTATTCCTGTGGCTGAAACAATTTACTGTGCTGAGTGTAAAAAAGTAAATTGGTGTGGCAAGGTAAAAGGTACTGTAGAATTTATGCATGCTTTGATATTCTTAAATCTGATAAATATATCCATGTCTCTTTATGCAAATTAATTTATATGTAGAGGTCTAAGTTACTTGGACATATTTTTGTTGCTTGAACCCATGGCTAGTGAATTATACACTAGGGTAAAAATGATAGCTGTAAGTTAAACTTTATTCAGTCTTGTTACTCTATCTCTTTGATTAGTATGCATAAGCAGGTAATATTCTTTAGAGGTCAGTGTTCCATAAAACCTTAAAGGCATTATAGTCTCATCTGTTTTTAAAGAATGAGAGTAATTCAAATTCTGGTTTAATTTTTTATCATCTATGGTTGCATACATGGGCCTATGGAGATTTGCTTTGACATACCAATTTTCATGAGAGCACTGCTCTGCTTTTATGAATTTAATAAGCATGACTTAATTCTGCTCTTGGGGAAACTCAGACTTATCAGTGTGGGTCTGTTGAGGAAGGTGAGCAAAAGTCTTCTGGGTGTGCCAAGTCAGCAGTCTGTGCATGTTAGGGCCAAGAAATGCTTTAAAGAGACTGCAAGTTTGGCAAGTCAGAACATTTTCACTATTTCCATATTTATCAAACATGTCAAGCAATGTGATCACAAGGCCTTCCGGGGATCAACTGCTCTAGTTTTTTGATTTTAATTTTTTTAAAACTGTGACAAAGGCCAAGCTGGCAATGTGCAGCAATGCTTTCCTAGCTATGAATGTGAAGAATGCCTGACTGAGCTTTGAGATCTGTTCTGAGTGGCAGGCAGAGGTCTCTGGATGTGTATTCACACCCTGCAGCTGATGGGGACTTGGGCTTTTGGAGATGAGTAGTCTTTTGCACATTTCCCATGACCAAAAGCCTGGAATGAATTTTCTATAGTCTTCAAACTAATACCTGCAAACACAGGTAGGCTCTGAGCAGTGAAGTCCATCTCTTTAGGCTTGCAAATGTTATCAAAACATTTTGAATACTCTGGCTTAGCAATGAGCACAAGAATTTGAAAATTGGAATGGACATGCTCTCTTCCTACCAATACTGAGTAGAAAAAGAGAACAAGACATGAAGGAACCCAACCACATAAGAGAGACACCTGTAGACAGAGGTCTGTCTGTAAAATGGGTTTGATTTCATGGCTAGCTGCTGAAACCTGACTCTAGGAATTATTCAGCACATTGATCAATCCCATTTAGTGTTGCTGTGTACTTTTTTTGTATGAACAGAATGATGGGAAATGAATTGAAAATTGTATCTCGACTATCTGAGGGTGAAAAAATATCGGTAAGCATTGGAATGGGTGGAAAAGTTTTTGCTATTTTTGATATTTTTTTGATTTTTCAAGAGTTACATTTGCCAAACCCTCATAGTTTATTCCTGTAGCCAAAGATACTGGATCACATACATGTGTGTGCTCCTGAATAGGCCTGCAAAATTACCTTTGAACTTCTGGCCAGTTTCAAGCAGATTTGTCAGAAGATTTCAAAAAAAAGTTCCTAGAAATATGGTGAAAGTAGATGACCAGTGTAAGAAGGTGATGAAAAACTCGATGTGCCTGTAACCATGAGAGAGCATTCAATGGGTCCTCAAAATTCTTAATCTATTGCAAATGAATGAGGAAAATAGTCTGAGTGTAGAAAAGTTACATGTTCTGGCTCTAGAACCTTTGGGAAAACATTGAGTTCTGTTCGAAGACCTGATTTTTATGCTTCAGGAAAAAAAAACTGGAATAACTGGAGCCTTTGTAATTAGTGCAGGAACCTTGATCAAATGTAGAAAGACTCCTTTTGATGTGAGTATAGAACATTATTACATCTTATTTTTATTCACAGTGGTTAAAAACTCAGTCATGTTTTTTACTATATGCTTATTGTTATGAAATATTTAACTTTTTTCCTTGTCATCTTTTTCTTGTTATTTTGGCATTTTGAGATGTGTTTTTTTCTTCTAACACTTGCATGCATACATTTATGTGTTCCAGCTGGTAGTTCATGGGCTAAGTCTTTGAGAAACTTTGTATCCTGCTGTCTTTTTCTTGAGGAAGAAAGGACCACATATGAAGGCTGTATTTGCGGCCCATGCTGATTCCTGCATGTGGGCAGCAGTTCCAGCCTGAGTCACCTGAATGTCAGAGTGTAAGAATAAGGTGGAGGTGGACATTCTGGTTATGTATTTGGCTTTGCTCTTTCAGCTGCTGGCTTTGCAGCAAGGTTGGGCAAGCTTAACTAGAGAAAGAAGTATTTTGTGCTTTAATTTTCATCTAGAAATCTCTGAAATCAAATGTGTGAAAATTGAGTGTTAAAATGCAGTTTGGACACTTAGTAAAAACCAGTTCTTTGGTTTTTTTATGGTTTGGTAGTTTTTTGGGGTTTTTTCCCTTTTTTTCAGTTTTGAAATAGACCAAATTTGGTGAATATTTGCCATCATTCAGACTAATAATGAAATCAACAAATATGATTTAATGTTTATTAATTCCAGAAGGTGCTAATGTAACTTTCCAAATTAAGGTATGAAAGAGAATTTAAGCATGCTATAGATAGTTCTAGCTTAGCAGATCTGCCAACAGCATTGATTTTTAAAAGAAAAGAACAGCTCTTAAACAGTGAAATCTGTCTGTACTGGCTAAGTATTTTAGCATCTCCACAGCCCAACGTGTAGCTATATATGGTCCTTGCTGAGACATCTCTAGTATATACAGGGCACGAGGATGAAAGAAATATTTGCTACTGAAGTCTGCTAGAGAAATGAAAACAGCAATAATGCTATTTCTCTCTTATCTAGCATCTTTTGAATCTGAAGAATTCAAAGGACTTTAGAGCCTAATTAAGTGGCATTAAGGTGTACCTCTATTTTAGATTGTATTCCCTTGTTTGCACATGGGAGAAGTATAACTCAGTCCAGTATGAACATTGCAAGGTGAGCTCTTGAGAATAGCCAAAAATAAAACCCCACTTTTCTCCTTTAGACTTACATCCAGCAAATGCTTCTGCAGGTGTTTAAATTTCTGCACGACTCTCGTGTTTAAACCTAAATATCTGAATGAATACTGGTATGTGTGGGAACAACAGTGAGGGGTCTTTTGTGCTTCAGTCTGGGAAATGTAAAGTCCCAAGCATATTTGAGGCTGGTCTTGGGCTTTGCATTTTTAAGTGTATTAATAAATGTCTGCCCAGAGTAGCGATTTTTAAATGTCCTTTGATTAGCCAGAGGAAAGTACTGTATTTTGTTGCAGCTCTGAGAGTTGGAGACTAGACATGCTGTCTTGATAAGTGTTCTTGTGCATTAATTTTTTAAGTATAATATAAATGTTTCATAAATACTGAAGGATATTTGGAAACTGCAGAGTGCCATGAGGCTGATATCTTAAACTGAGTTGCTGCTTATTTTAATGCAGCCCCTCCAGTCAATTTAATTTCTGCCATGTGTTTACCTTGCCTCAGTTGCCTTTACGTACGTTTTCAGCCAGCTGAGTAGCAGGAGCAGTGTGTTTTGCTGGGACTGTGTGTCTTTCAGCCCTTCCTGGGTCACTGCTGAGCTGCTGCCTGGTGTGTTTGGGAGCCATAGGAAGGCTGTTCTCACAAGCTTGCATTTGCTCTGCAAGTTTGTTTGAACATCTGGCTTTGCCATTCTGTGTCGCAGTGTAGAAATGTCATTGTGAGAAAACAGACAAGGGACTGCTGATATTCCAAAATGTTTTGGTGGCAGTAATGCCCAGCTAAGACAGGGTACCCTGCCAGAGACAGGGCAGCTTGAAATCACAACAGAGGAACAAAGCTGTTGAAAAATCATTTTAAAAATGAGAACCTAATCGGTCATCTTCCACTCAGTCCACTTGTCACAACAATGCAACCTGTTTTGAACCCAGTGAGCTGTTTATATTTTAACTGTAGCTGATGTTAAATTAATGAAATAATAACTAAAGTGTAGTTTGTATGTCAGGGAAGTGCTCTGCAGGGAATTACCTTTTAAATGCCTGAATATAAATGCAGAAACAGATAATGATATTCTCCCCCTTTTTTTTTTCAATTTCAGAGAAGTATAGTCTTAAAAAAGAGTTATACTATAGTAAGAGAAAGCAAGGAAAAACTTTTTTGAAAAGTATTTTAAAGTTTGCAAAATTATATGGTGTAATTAGTTAACCATTATCTATTTGGTGATTGTAATATTAGTAGTTTATTCCCAGTAGAGCTAGTAATTAAAAATGCAACAAAGCAGAATACTTTTGTTTGGTATTGCAGCAGGGAAGAATATGTTCTCTTGTGTTTGGCCCAGGCAAAAGGGTGCAATTGTTACAAAGGAAACAATGCAGAATCTCCAGCAACCCGTTTCATGTTTGTTCATGTATTGTATGGCTAAACCTTACTCACATGTGTCATGCCCATCGCGTAGAAACACTATATTCTATTTTTGCCCTTTGGCTAGGATCTCAAGTGCCTGATAGAATGGCAAGGCACAAGTTTTTCCTTGAAAATGCTCTTTGATGGTAGATATTGTTAAGGTAGCAGATATAAAAGCATCGAGATATTTCTGTATTAGTTTGTAACCTTCATGCTACAGCATGGAAGAGAGAGAGAGAAATAAAAGGTGCACCGCCTCCTAGTAAGGTTGTGTGGCAGTAAGGGATGTGGAATAAGCTGATAGCCTTGTTATTTCCCTGGCCACTTGGGTAGCTGAGCATTTGTTAGTGTGACAGTAGAGCTGGTAGTAACTAATTGCTAGTGAGATGTAAGAATGAGCTCTATACTCTGTGTTATGTACTGTGTTCCTGCCTCCTGAAGATAACAGGCACCAAATGTCCTCTTGTCTCCTCTGCCCAGTGAGTTACGCACCATTTATTCATTACTTTATTACATAACTTGAAAGACTCAGGTATAGTCACTATTGAATGTCAGATGTATTTCAAACTCCTTATTTCTCCTATTTATGGTCAGTTTAAAAGTGGGAGTGTATTGAATTTTCATCACCTCAGTAAATTTGGGATATCCTGCTAATATTTGGAGGTTGTGATGAGTTGGGTGCAGAAGCTGAATCTTGTGGACAGGACAGAAGGAGAATGTAGCTAGTTGATAGTGTGCAGGCACACCAGGTGTAGGGTCCTAGAAGTGCACCAAAGTTTTCAAACTCACTTTAGCACCCCTGTCCCCACTCTGTGTCAGAAGTGTGTCTGTGTCCTTTCTGTGCAGAAGACTTCATGCAGATTACCATATTTAATTTTAATTTTCTTTGTTCATTAATTTCTACCACATCTTATGAGAAATTCAGAGAATAAAATATACCTAATACCTGTGTCTCAAAGAAATACTGATCACTCACCACTGGTGAGAAATACATCAGGCAAGAGCTATGCTGTAGTGTAGGTGTGTGCAGTGTTTTTTAGATAAGGTGCTCATAGGAGTTTTGTTTTGTTGAAAAGGAACAATAATACTCATCTTGCCATACATTTTCTGAGCCAAAATTGACTTTATTACACTCTAAGAGGCCCAGCAATTTACGTAGCAGCAGCATTTTCCCTACCCTGTGACTTGGTGAGAAAACAGGGATGTAGCTGAGATGAGGGAATGAGAAACCTGGAATCTAGCAGGGGAAGAGAAAACAATGTGTTTTCCACTTGGGTTGTATCCAACAAAAAATAATCTAATTTCCCTTTTTATCTCTGTGTAATGTGGGGGGGAATCATAAGTAACAGAAGCATGGACAAGTACAGGGAGGAAAGATCCAGAGATGGTGAGCTGGTTTGACTGTGTTTGTGGTTGCTTGTGCAATCAAGTCAGCCACAGGTTCCCCTGCTCACCTCCTTCACATGCTGATAGAGCCAGATTTGTCTGTTACTTTGGAGTCCTGTTAGCAGCAGCAGCCACCTCTCTGACTCTGTGGGAGATCACCTTCCAGGAAGATGACAGCAGATATGTTTACCAGCAACAACGAGGGACAAGAGTAAATTGAAGGAAGATTTTTTCCTTTTCATTTGTCTGAAGGAGTGAATGAAGTATTGAGATGGGACTCCTGTAGAGGAAATGTAAACCATATGATTTTGTCTTGGTTATGATGTATTAAAAGTTGTACCATTTTCTTACTTATAATAGTGTGTTTTGTGTTGTTTAAAATTATGTATGTGTTTGAAAATAATTTGGCTTCAAAAAAAAATATCCTGCTGAGTAGACTGACCCTACCTCGTTTTATATTTAAATTTCTTTACTCCAGCAGTATACAGAATGGTAGAATAAGGCTGATTTTTAATTAACATTAGGTTAATGTGTGTACATCTATGCAAGATGAGGTGCCTTGGGCTGCAGAATGCTTACAGTCAAAATGAACATTGAAATTCAGGCTTGTTTGGAAATCCCAGTTCATACAGGGAAGGAAAAAATTCTTGGTTAAAAATAGTCAGGATTAGAATGTGGAAAACCTTAACAGATGGGTATATGTGTTTTAGGACATGTGATCTTTGATTTCTTTAAGCAGAGATCCACATGCTGAATTGATTATTCCATAACTGTTTCCCACATGATTTCTTAGAGTTTTGGCTGAAAGATCCCATGCCAGCTATTGTAGAGACTGGACACCAGACTTGGTTGGAAAGAGTATTGGGGTTTAATGAGCCTCTCTCCTGTTTGTGGGCTGTTGGGATCCTTCCTTGGGGTTGGAGCCTGGGAGCTGTAACCCCCAAAGTGCTTCAGACTGCCTCCTCTATCCCCATTTTCTTCAGCCCATCTCACCCTGCCTGAAAGTCAAGCCTTTTGTCTGTTCTGAGAGTCCTATTAATGTTACACATATTTTCCAAAAGTGAATGTAGGTCTTCTACATGAAGTAGTAGGGCACATTTACTATAGCTTTCTAGAACATTTTAATCAATCTTAAGATTAGATTTAGTTTCCTAGGCCAGTTTTTGGGGTGTTTTCAGACAGACACAGACCTGTGCTGGAAATGCTTACTGTAATACAGATGAGAGTTTAAAAATAAATCTCTTGGTTTTCATTTGACGGAAACCCAACTGAGAAGAAAGTTTCATTGCATGCTGAGTGATTGCACCAAGGCCTTTAGAATATTAACCTTATCTATAGATGCTTCACCTACCACTTTGTTAGCATTGCATCCCAATGAGTCTTTCTATTTGTGACTTCCAGATCTAGAATTTCTAGGGATGAGGCAGTAGCTATCAAAAATCAAGTTAGAGCTAATTATTGTGAAATAGGTACTTCATTGGCACAGATGACAAGAGTTGAGAAATACACACTATCTTTCATCTGTGCATTTCAAATCACTTTCCAAACGAGCTAATTAGGCTTCCTAGATAATTAGATGTAACTTATAAATAAATAATGGGAAGTGACTTGCCTAGTATCACACAGTAAATCAAAAAGTACCTAAGATGAAACCTGAGACTTAGTTCCACATTTCCTGCCATCAGCATGCAGTTGTTTTTTGTTGATGTTGCATCTAATTAAGATGCATTTGCAGAAGACTGTGAAATGTTGAGGACTTGAATTTTCAGATCTCTGTGCAGCTTGTACTTCATTGTATAGCATTTCACAGGGTTGCTGCAGAAGAGGAGCTGAGCTCCTTTTCTGAATCAAGTAATGCTTATTTAAGACAGCAGGCTGTGGTGAAAGTGTGGGGAATGGCTGTGCATTCCTGTAACTAGGTGGAAGTTTTGACATTGTTGACTTGAGTCCTGCTTTGAGAACAGTCTCTAGATTAAATAAACAGTAGTTTGATGTTCCCCTAACTCAAAGGATTGCTTTACTTGAGGCACTGCGTGTGTGTGAATGTTTTTTGTTAGTTCTTTCTTTATTCGGGGTGTTTTTGTGTGGTGGTGATGTTTTCTTTTTTTATATAACTGAAGATCCCATTGATCCAGAAATTTTAGTGTTTGTTTTTCTGATAATTTCTTTATCTTTGTGAAAGAACAGACTGTCATTTTGTCTGCAGATTACTCCCTTTTGGTTGCTTTGAATTGACTTATGAACTCAAATCTGTTACTCTTGGAGTTCTGATGTTACTCATAATGCTGTCTCTACTGAAGAATGGCATACTCTTTTCAAACTGTATGCGTGTAATTTAGGAACTACAGAGAGCTCAAGTGCTTTATATGTAATGAATTAGCCTGTGGCTCCTACCCCTGACCTTCCAGTGTGAAAAGCATGCTGGAGTGTGTAATGACACTCAAAAGCAGCAGGTGTTACTTCGAGGGTCTTTGCTTATGTTTGAAATGAACCTTTTAGAGGCTTAAACAAAAAGTTGTTTCCCTGACTGTTTAGTAATTTGCTTTGATGCATGTGCTTGCAAAACCCTCTGGTGGTGCCTTGTACAGTGAGCTGTGTTGAACCCCCTGGTGGGAGGAGCGATATGTGGACTTCAGAAAGAGACTCCTAGCTTGTAAAATTCTATCCAGTTTCTTTGAAGTTTTGGGGAGACCATTTGTACGCTTCTGTTCAGAGATCTGCCTTACAGAAGGCAGAATTCATGTTGTTGTGTGGATCTCCCCCCCCCCCCCCCCCAAAATTAGGATAGCATTTTTCATATAACAAAATGAAGAAAAGATAAGGATGTTATTTTTGCCTAGTCTCAAGTTCATTATGGTAGGAATAATGATACAAATTCTCTCTCTAAATAACAGTACACCTTTTTGGGTTTGTTTTTTTTTAAGTTCCCCTGATATTTAATAAGAACATGTGAAGGACTCTTTCAAATCTTACTACATCATTGATAACTTTTTTTTAATTAATGGGAGTTGTGTTTGCATACATAAGCATAAACGTTACTTGGCAAGAATTACTTCTTACCACGTTGCTCTCAAGGTATGTGTAGAGAGGCAAATCAATTTCTCATGGGAAAAGTAGTGTTGATGAAAGTATGCAGCAAATCAGGGAATTAATTTAAGTAATGTATTGTTAACCAAACTAAGTGGTGAGGCAACATGAGCCATGATGAACAATGATTAATTTATCTTGAAGACGAATTCATCATAATTGAATTACAGACTCTGCAAGAAAAAGGGCACTCAATGACTACATTTTTGCCAGTAGATTACTAAGCAGCTCTTGTATGTCCTGTGCATTCTCTGTATGACAATGTTATGACTCTACAGTTGTGTCTTATGTAGAAAAGACTAAATAGCAGTTTTATCAGAGAGAGATCATTATTGAATTCACATTTTGTAATGCAACCAGATTCTAATACCTTTCTGTAAAATAATACCATGTCCTGAAAAGTTCTACCATCTTCACTGGTGCTACTTGTAGAAAAAAACATATCTACTTAACATGTACAAGGATAGCAGATTGTAAATATGTGGCATTCTTCTAACACTGCCTGGACAAAATAGCTGCAAGAATCTCTAGCTGAGTTCCAGTATAGGGTGGGATCCTTTTAGGCAACAAAATGTATTGATAACTTAATAACTCATTATGAAAGTTCCCTTTTGCGCTGTCGTATTCATGAGAGATTCAAGATCAGGTTTGAGGACAGCCAAGCAGACTGAGCATTTTGTTGCTGCTGGGAGCAGTCCTTCATCTTTTTCCTCCCTTGCTTGTTCTGATGTTCATCTGATCCCTTGGGAAATTGATTGAAGTAATCAACTTGCAGAAGGCTGGTTCGGGATAAATTAGCTTCTGCCAGTGAGTTGGCTTACTGAAGGGATTGCATGAATCATAGCTTGTGCAAGGAAGCATCAGGAATGTGTGACTGGAAAGGGGAATGCCAAGAGGAGTAGGGTGTATGGGACCTCTTTGTGCAGCAGTTGATCTCACAGCAACTCAGCTGGGCTCCTCTTACTGCACCTTATCGTCTGACTGCTTTAGATTGGTCTAGCTTTCAGAATATCTGAAAGTCTGTAAAATAATGAGTATCTTCAGAGTGGTGGGGCTACCTGAGAAGAGTAATGACTAGAGAATATTTCAGTCCTACTAACAATTAATTACTATGTACACTGGGAATATGGATTTTCTGCTGGCATGGTGAACGACTTTGACTTTTTGGAAGTTGTGATGGCAAACAGGAAAAACCTTTTACTTCCAAAGTATTTATATACTTTATGTATTTACATACATCTAATATATATATATATATATCTATATAAATTGTATGTTTCTCATTTACTAGTATTTATTCTATGTAATTAAATCAGTTGTTTCAGCCAGAGATCTTGTGGATGTTGTGTTGCAACAGAAACACAATGTATGTGTGGGGGCACAGGCCCTAGCAGTCATTTGCACCCCAGTTCTTCCTGGACTGGGATCAATAGCAGAGCTCTGCTACTCATGCTCTTACTGTACCAAAGAAGTATATGATGCGCCTTCTTAGGCAATCCAGAATTCTTTAATCATCTGCAGGCACAGACTTTTTATGTTTAAAAAAAAAAAGACATGTATTTAGACTCATTTACAACATACTGATGGGTACATTGCATTTATCCTTAAGCATGAACTGGAAGTAAAAAGTGCAGAAAGCCTCAGAGGCTTGCTGTTCGTTAGTGCATCTGAATAACAGGTATTCCCAGTGCTGTTGTTTGCCTTTGTACAGTGTGCCAGAAGGGAATAAAGCTCATGCTTACAAGGCTTAGTATTTTCTTTTTTTTTCTTTGTTATTCTATTTTCTTTTTTTCCTTGTTATTCAAAGGCAGGATACAAAAGTATCAAGAGAGTCTGCCTTTTACTGACCTTCTAATTGTCTGTGGACAGAGAAGAAGTTGCATATTTTTAAGTTGCAAAAATGCCTTTGTTTGACTGTCTTAAATAGGATTTTAACATATTTATCCACCTTTATAGCTCAGATGTTATGTCTGTATTTTACTGGATTGTAGCCTTGCTGCTCAGACCCTGTCTTTTCATTATCCCAATACAGGTTTTTTTGTATGTCCAAGTATAGAGGGTGTCCATACTTCAGTTATAGTAAGTATTTACACAAATGACAAGGCATGGTAAATAATCTTTAGGGATAAGTATTTAAACTTAACAGGTTTGTTTATGTGGTTATCAACAGAAGCATATGAAATAAACCTTTGTGTCTGACTTCCAGCAAAAGCTTTTTTAAAGAGCTCACAGAAGGAGCAGGTTTGTCTAAGTGCCACAGAACACAACCAGCAACGAGCACTGCAGTGTTAATTGTGCATGTCAGCAGTGCAATGTTACCTCTTCCTGCAGTGGCTATCTTGTGGATACCAGTTAGGCATGATTCTTCCTTGCTTTTTGTTGGAGAAGCTGTGGATTGTAGTTTGCTGAAGCTTTTCTTTAAGACTGTTCACGTTTCCTGCCTATACATGTCCCACAAACACCCTGTGAAATCTGTGTCAGTTCCTTGAATCTTTGATAAGAGGCAGGTTCAGATAATTGTCTCAAAACAACAGTTTTGTGGAGATTTCACAGGGAAATAGCTGTATTGACACAAGTAGAGATAGCTTTGTGGTGACAGTCTAAGAGTAGGAAGTCACAAGGTCAGAAATCTATTCCTGCCTTTGTCCTAGACTTACCTTAGTTCTTAGTATAGGCAGGTCACAGCACATCCCTGCTGTAAAATAGGGATTATACCTGTCTACTTAAAAACTGTAAGTTTGCTAGCCTCTCTGAAGGAAGAAGGTTGTAAATGAAAAGGTTGCAAAGTGCCATTTCAACTCTGCATTTCATTTGAACTCTGGATTTTCACTGTGAAGGAAAATGAGTATTTATTTTATTGTCTCAGACCCTTTTGGATCCAAAGTACTGCAGTTGGAAAAAGACTTTCCCATACCCAAAGTTTCCAGTTTTCTTTCTTTTTTCTCATATGTCTTGAGAGTGTTCTGATGTTGCTGCATCTGTGTCAGTTATGCCAATAAACTGTTTGCTTTTTGCTTGTTGATACTTTTGATTTTTTTTCTCTAATACGTATTTTTTCCTGTGCCTGACATGCCTTAATTTCTTCAGAGTTGAGCCTTGGCTGCTCTGTGTGTGCAGCATTAGAAGTCATGGGGGCAGCTAAAACCAATAACCATTTGACTAATGGCATCTGTCTTTTTGTTATTCCTTATTAAATATGAAAATGGGAGAGAGAGATGTTAGTGTCACTTTTGTTCTTGAATTTCTCTTCAGTTATGACCTTTGAAGTTTACAGATTGGAATATTTTGGTTACTTTATATAATTTTTGCTTTTATATCATGTAGCTACCCTTTTTTTGTTGTTATTTTTCCTTGGTTTGGCTTTTATAAACTTTGTGACCCAAGCTCTGTTTTAATTTGCTTCAGTGCTGCTTTCCTTCTCTCTCTCTATCAGGAGAGTCTGGAAAGAAGAAAGCCTCAAGTGTTCACTACCTGGAAGTGTTTCTTATACCTTTGGTGTCTCAAAGCTTGCTCTTCACATCATGCTCATCTTTTATTACTCATCAGCACCATTTTGGAAAAGGTTGCTCCTCCTAAGTTAGGGGAAGGCTGACGGAGGAAGAGGACCCCTATTTATTCTTTTCATGTGTTTTGTTTTAGCCTTCTGTATTATAATGGCTGGCTTGAATGTGAGCACCTTCCTGTGGGTGCCACTACCTATTTTTACCAGACGTCCTTCCTTGCATTGAACACTTCAAACGTCATCCTTGGAGATTAGCAGATAAAGCAATTAACAAGGCTTCAAACAGCCTCTTGATGGAACAAATATGTTTGAGCACCTTTACATGCTGTTAGTAAATTGCTGGAAGTTTGCTCCTTATGCTTTATTTTTTCTTCTTTCTTTGGACTATCTTGATAAGTTACCTGTTTCTGGAGTAACAGCCAGATTAGCAAATTACATAAATATAAAAAATACCAGTTGTTCCCTTTTTGTAGCTTGGGATGCCTGATAGGAGTTTAAAATAACAAACATCCATCCAGAGTTGTTTTTCTGGTTGAAATGGCAACTGTTTGAAACATCTGCTGACTAGTAGTGTGTGGGTCACACTGTATTGGAAGCCACATTTGTGTGGCTGAGCTGTATCTGAGCCAATGTGTTTTAGTTACTGGTTTTTTACAACAGGCCATGCTGCTAGTATTTGCTCAAAAATTGTACTTTTGACTGATGTTTCTCAACCTGGAAGCGTGTAATTTGGTTAAAGGAGATTCTGGTTCTTCAACATATGTGTAGCATATAGGTATGGGAAGGGCAATGAACTGTGCTGTAAGCTGCCTGTCCTGTTATGTATTCATTTTTGAGCTAAGCTTGTTGCTATTGGTCTTACTAAGCATTCTTAGATCTTGGCTGTGTCTGCATTTAGAAATGGGGGTCAGCACGAGTTAAAACCAGATTTTGAACATGCTTCTAACAGCTTTGTTTACCCTTACTTGTTTCCTACCTCCTTTGTTGATATATTAGTATAAATCATTCTAACTTGCTTGAAGGAAATGGAGCAATGCTGAGTAACAATTGCTAAGGAGTAAAAAATCTAATAAAATTTCAGAGAGCTTTTAGATGTGAAGAGACAAATACAAATACTGACAGTTGTGAGGAACTTTGTATACATCAGTGAGGTAAAATGAAATAATACGGAAATAATAATTTTGTTCCCTCTTTCAGTGGTTTTGAGTAATTCATCATAACTTAACAAAAGACAATATCTGTTTTCCATCTAAGTCCAGATCCTACAGTCAAAATGAGTTGAATTCAGAGGAAGAAAAGGATTCATGGAGAGGGTGGGTTTCAGTTGCCCTTATGTTGCCAAGGCCTCTTTTGGGGTTGTTTGTTTCCTCAGTGTGTGATACTGCAGCTTTCTTAGGCCTTGAGCCAGAAGGTGATTGTGATGCTCAGAAATCATCTTCCCATGTCACTGACACTGTGCTTCTCCCTTCAACTTCCTCTTCAGCATCAGAAGACAAGAACACCCTGCAGTAGTTGATGTGTTCCAGATCCCTAGAACAGTCTATGCAGTAGCAAGGCTCTGAAAACTTGAGATTCTCAAGTTGTGTCTTCCTTGTAGTTTAGTCATTGTTCAAGTGTCATTGAAGTTTATTTCCCTTTAGGTTTTGTATCATCAACTCTGAAATGGTTCTGTTGATAGCATTCAATTCTTATGTGAGTGGTAGTAGAAAAATAGTAATTCTAAAGGTAGGAGTGTTTGTAAGAATCCTTTATTTCTTAGGAATAACAAAAATTACCATCCCTCCCCCTTGTTATTCTTCTTGGAAATTTTTTTTTCTGAATGGGAAAACATTCTTGGGAGATCTCCATGAATTTGCGTGTTTGTCTTCTTCTCAAGACATTTGACAGCAATGCCAAATAACAGTGGAGCTGTTGTTAGAAGGTAACCTGATGCTGTTTTTGTTCCACTTAAATGGAGTTGTGTGAGTCAATGCCCGCTCTCCTATTGAGGAAACTTAATCAACTGGAAGAGTTTTTGGTTTCCTGCATTATTAGCTGGCAAATGAATGAGAACTCATTTAATCCAAGTATGGCAGCTTACTCAACAAGCACCTGAAGGAATGAAACATAAATGAATTGCCCTTTGCAGGGGAGATACCTGGACTATAAGTCACAAGTCAGAAACACAGTTTTTGAGCTTGTAGATTTTATATACATGGAGAAAAGCCTATTTCTTTCAAACGATGATTAAACTAATGCAGAGTGAGGCACTAAAACATTTCACTTTGAGTATTAATAGAGAGGAAGAGCAGTTAGTTTGGATCAACTGCATTTCATGGAACTCAAAAGAAGTTTTATTCTGTTTCAGAAACTTTTCACTATTCCTTTTACCAGATCTCTTGCGCATGTGCATGCCAGATGGATACCAAATGACTTAATTCACTCACGAAATCAGGAGAATTAGCTACTTCAATTGACTTGAGTGACAAAATACCTTGACATTGAACTGCTTTTCAAAATCTGGGTTACTTAGAACAAATTAGACCTCTTGGCTGGACTTGTGTCACTTTGAGTTTAATTTTTGGGCCAGAGGCTTTAAGCAAAATGAAAAAGGAAGTAGCGTTAAGTAAAACTTGGAGATGGCAGGAGAGGCCACTACTTTACATTTAGGTTGTAGAAATTCACATAGGCCGGTTTGTAGCTTTTGAAGATTCATTGCAGCTGCGCCAGCCATTTATTTACAGCTACGAACAGGACGGGACACTCTGACTGTTTATTTACTCAGCATCAGCAATAACGCATTGCTACAACAATGCAAGGAAAGATGCTTACAGCCTGTTGTCTGAATAGAGTGCCAAAGGTGCTTAGCATTACAGCATAACATAAGACAAACGAAGTCTCAGTTTCAACCAATCACAGGAAGCAAAAGCATAATGACAGAAGTTTTTCTCCAATGGCTTGAGGCCTACGTAGCTTTTGGCTAAAACAATAGCAGTTTTCTTTTCAACACAATGCTTCGTTCACAGAAGACAGAGCACAGAGCTTTATTCATATTTAACCTTCTAAATGTATACTTAAAATATACTTTCTGCAACTTAGAAAAGCAACCCAACATAAGCTTACTGTTTTATTTCTCACGTCTCAAAAGCTGCTTCGAACTTTTTCTGCTAGCTTAGCATTTCACTGTCTTTCACTGTTCTCGGGCCTGTCTTGTTCAGAGCTTTCTCAAAAACCCCCCAAACCTATGGACTCCAACAATTGCCACTGTGTAACATTAAGTACTCCTCTCTAATACAAGCACAATTTTGAGACGTGTTTCAGTCTAATTCTGTGGCACATGTGACACATCATATTCACCATTTAAGAGGAAATAAAGGAAATACTGGCAATATTTATGGAGAATCAAGTGTTTTAAACCTTGGTGCTTTGTACAGGATTTTCTTCTCAGCTTAATTTGATGTAAGTGAAACTTTGTGACCTAAAGTATAGGGAAGAACTCCTTGTAAACAAACAGCTTTGTAAACGAACAAATAGATTTGTGATGGATTGGCATGAAAAATATTATGGAATTAAAGGTAGCGTTGTTTGGTTTAGAGTGTGAAAAAGAAGTACTTGGCTGATGTTGAATACAACTATAAGTAAATTTCGCTACTTTTCATGAATGCTAACTAGATATAGTGTAGAAAATGCAACAAAGCACATGAATTTTATAGTTTAAGTTTATTGTTAATTTTGTAGCAGCATTCACTTGACTGTAGGAAATTTCCTGAGACTTAAGGACCAGGTTAAGTTACTTGACTGCTCTGTCAGTCACTAATCTTCAGTCACTTATTTTGATGCTTAGGCCAAATTTCATAGGATGCAGTGAATTTGTATTCACTGTATTTATTGTAGGTATTTTATTTATTAGATATATTACAGAATCACTGAATAAGCTGAGTTGGAAGGGATCCACAAGCATCATGAAATCCAGCTCCTGGCCCTGCACAGGACACCCCAGGAGTCACACCCTGTGTGTGAAAGCATTGCCCAAACACTGCTTGAACTCTGTCACATTTAGTGCTGTGACCCACCTTCTGGGTGAAGAGCCTATTTCTGATATCCAACCTAAACCTTCCCCGACTCAGCTTCATGCCACTCCCTTGGATCCTGCTGCTGGTCACCACAAGGAAGAGATCAGTGTTTTTATATTTTGCGTAGAGGAGGAGGATGAATGCAGTCTTGGCAAAGTTTCAGTGAGTGGTTGTCTCCAAACATCTGTGCTTCAATATCAGCAACTAATTAAACAAAAATCTTTGTGTACCTGGCCCCCATAATAATTGGGAATTGCATAGCTGTATTTCTCTGCAGATGCAGCATGCCTTATGTAGGGAAAGTGGTTCCTGCTCGTGGCTATTGTAATTGATCACATAAAATAGCAAAAATTTATCATGTATTTCTGAAAATGTTACATGAAGATTTCACTGGGTGCTGTTTCATGCTGCTGACATTCACCCAACCTGTGTCAAATCAGAATGAGCTGGGCAAGGCTTTCTGACTACCTGGTCCGTCACTGGACAGCCAGTTCATTAAAACTGGGGTATGTGTTCCATTAAAATTGAGACAAGTCCCAGAAATACAAACCAATGATGTCAGCTGAATGAGTTCACTCAATTTTTAGTTGGCATTTTTAAGATCAGAAAGCGTAGAAATTCCAGTATTTCTTGCCAGGTCCTATTTAAAGGGCAGCTTCTATTTCTGTATGAATGGAAGTTCTAGTAGATCAGCTGTCTTTATTAGTAGACAGTGGGAGCTTTGAAACCATATTCCTTTGATAAACTGGTTGGAAGGAAGGAATTTCACTCAAGGGAAACTTTGGTTTTATGGTGCCTTTATAATCCTGACTGTTGTCGTCCTTAAAACACATAATTACATCATGGTGTTCCCAAGTGTGCAAGGTGTTTTGAAGTCTGCACTATGAAAAATAACTCAGACATGTGAAAGGAAGAGGAAATATATAGCAAGTGTGGTCAGAGTAGTTAAGTAGGTAACGGCATAAGGTGAGGTGACTTTTATGGTTTTCTTGGGTTTGGGTTTTTGTGTTGTTTTTTTGGTTTTTTTTTTTTTTTTTTTCAATGAGAATGTCTGGATTTGGGAGAAGCTTCAGGCTTGTTAGAGAAAAAGGGTTTAATTTCATTTTTTAATGAAGCTGAGAGTGATAGAGATGAAGAAGGGAGTTTGAGGGAAGAGGTGTGTATGAATGGCTGAATCTGTAAGGAGGTCTGGCAGAGGAAATGTGCTTGGCTGGTTTGTCATTGTTTTCCCTCCAGTTCCCTCTTCCTTTTCTAGTCAGCAGTTTTTTTCCTTCTGTCTTCCCTCACAGCACCTGGAAAGATGCCAGTAAATAGGCAGAGAGCTGCCTACTTTTTCTCTGGCAGTTGTCTTCAGCACTGAGCTTTTCTGGGCTCCCAATAAAGACACTGCTGTTGTCCAAGCAAGAACCATGGCATGTCAGGCTCCAAAGCTGTCATGGAGGATTCCTAGCAGAAGGGGAGTGCAGGGGAAGGGTGTGAATCTCCTCAAGATTTCTGGCTCCAGTAGCTCAATGTTTTATGGAATTAGTGCTTCCAAATATTTTTCCTCTTTCCTTTATGGGCAGCATTTGCAAGTGACTTGACATGTTTGGAAGTATTTAGTTTTTCAGACAAAACAGGAACTGTTTTACCTTTAGATAATATCTCTGTTGTCATCAGAGACAAGCTTCATTGCTGGTCTAAGCAGGTGCAACTGTATTGACTTGAGAGAAGTTGCACTCATATTTGCCAGAGGTGAATGTCTCCTGTTTCCACCCACATAACAGTTGGGTAAATAATGATGCACACAGTTCTCATAAGGGGATTATAGCAAAGCCACAATGGAGTTTATTCAGTTTTGATAGAATCAAGTGACTTCACTTTATAGGCTGATAATGTGATTTACTACCATACCAAGGATTCAGGTCTGAACCAGATAGGACTCGTTTCACTTGTGCACACACAGCATTTAACTGAGTTTGAGATACGTGTTTTCTGTCGGCTCATTTATGAGTTATTTGGTGCAGGCATGTTTAGGATCAACCATCCAAGTTCCTCTTATGTCTAAAAGGGACTAAATTAAGAGCTTGTGATGCAGCAGTTGTTACTGGCATGGGATATATATACAGAGGTGAAAATAAAATAATAAACTTTTCTGCAAGCATGTCTTAAGTCATATCGGTGTGTTTATTTGGGACTCAGTATGAGGGGGTAGGCAGGGGGGCTTGTCTTTCCCAGGCTCTGTACACACTTCATTAAGGTTACTTTATTTATATTACAAGGTCAAATGTGATCTTGGTACACAGGCCTCTGACTTAAACAGAAATTCCCTTGATTGTTAGTGAGGCTTTTTTTCCCCCCTCCCAAGTTACTCTCTGACGTCTGGCCTGATTGAAAACAGGCAGAAACTAGCACAGACCAATATTATGTCATCCTTTGCTTATATTTCCTACCCACTCATTCTTTATTTTAATGTTATATGAGGTCTTCAGCAGAGTGTGACATTGTTATAATTACATCATTTGGAAATGTGTTTATCCCCAAGAGCTGTAATTTGATTTAGGAACTGTTTTCCCTGCTTTCAGTCAGTTATTCATAGCATAGCATGACCATCAGGCTTCTGCAGCAGGACTTGACACACCACTTTAAATATTTGCAAACCATAACACAAGAGTCCATTGATGCATGTGGGGAGGAAAGAAGGAAGGGAATGTGATTTAAGATTTGATAAAATTCTTGCAGGTTGAAAAAACTCTAATAATATTATGGTAGTTTCTATGACAAGCATTCTTTCATATCTCTTTGCCATATAAACAAATGCATTTTTGTGAATGTTTTTATATGTTTCTGTAGGGTGCTTGTAATGGAACTACATGTCTGGCCCTTAACCTTGAGTAATGGGAAGCAATAGCTCTTGGAGTATGTTAAGAAAATTGCTGTGACTTTTAATCATGTCTTTTGATGCCTGTAGAAAAACCTATTTAGTTAGAACACAGAAGTCAGGAAAACTTCAGGATAGTGTTCAAAAACATGTTAGGTCTACTTTATGAATTAAACAGCTGTGTAAATGTGGGAAACTGCCATTTTTATGATGATAATAAGTGGAGTTCTGTGATGCTTATCAGGCATGGAAGAGCTACCCTCAGAGATGTGAATTTTAAACTTGGTCCATGTTTCTGAGTCCTGCTGTTGCACAAAATGTATGTGTCATAACAGTATATCAAAAAAGTGTGAATTGTGCATTTAGAACAAGTAAACTAGAGCTCTTCCTGCATCATTGTTTTGCTGTCTCTGGTGATCCTGTTTGCTTTTCAGCTTCCTGCTTAATAAATATTGTTGGGTTTTATATTGATTCATATGAATTGAGAGAACATCAAAACAAATTAATTAAGGCCCATTTATCTCATCTTTTGTAACTTTTTTGGGATTACTCATGTAAAAGGAACTTGAAAGAGGTGTATCTGGAACTGTGCTGTTTTGTACTGTATTATTAGAGCATTGCATATTTATTTCATTTATGTTTTCCTTCAAGGAAGAAACATTTACCACATATTGATCAAGACTTAAAGTTCAGGCATGGAAAAAGAGTAGGGCTTAACTTTTCCCACACTTGATTCTAAACTGAACCAGAATACATTTGTCTCAGTACTAAGCCTAGACAGATCAGATGGTGACTCCTGACTTCCTGATGTTCAGAGATATATGGCCTGATGTAAAGGTGGACTCTGCAGAGTGTTCATAAAACACACACATCTCCCAGGGGAGGTTTTGGCTTCTCTGCTGGCCTGACTCTGCTATCAGCCTGTGCAATTACCAGTGACAGTTCGTGCTTTATGCAAAGTGTAGTATCGTGACTATTTGCTGCTTTTGTCAGGTAATCCTCAAAGAACAATAATGTTTATTGGGGTCTAAAGAATGGACCTCTCAGAGCAAAGTAAAGGTCACATTCAGGATGAGATCCATGAAAACATATATCTTGCAGAGCTTCAGGTCAATAGTCTTAGTTTCTGACATCTTCCAGTCTTTTAAGCTGTTAAAAATTTTTATAAAGGTATGGGATTTTTTTGTTATGCAAGAACTGCTCTTGCTTAGCATACACGTAAATTTGCTTGGTCATGTGAGTTGCTGAGTTCTTCATCAGCTCAGGCAGACATTGAAATCCCTCTTACACTCTGTCAAACTCTTTTTAACTGGGTATGGTTTTGCCACTTGGGTTTGTGTTTTGTCCAAGCATAGGAAACAAATTCAGGGACTCTTACTAGTCTGTTGTTTGGCTTTACTCTTGCTTGCACTGCTTTTGTGGTGGATTTCAAAATTTTGTTGGAGTTACTTGTTAATGAGATTTCCAAGTCATAAACCTGTTCATTGAAGAACTTCATGCCATGTATGCATAGAGAAACCCCACACAAAATCCTGTTTTTCTTCTGCCAGAGCCTTGCAGTCCAGGTGCATGTTTATGAATGGGCTTTGCTTTTGTATTTCTTGGAAAATGTATGAAAGGTGTTAGGGTAACAATTGTCTCTTTATTGTACTGTTTGCTTCTAGGCACTTCTAGCTTTCTGCAAAAAATTCTTTTTGCCCTCTTAAGTTTCTCCTTAAGTTTCTCCTCTGGCATTTGTTCTTCATTGTCAGTTTAAACTGCTGCTGTAAATTGCCTCTCTCTTTTAAGCTTGCTTTTTCAGTTTTCACTTGGGAGATGGGTGTGAAAAAGGTGGCTGGTTTCAGATTATTGCTTGACATACTTGCATTAAATCTTGACTCTAAAGCCAGAGAAAATTAGTTCTTTGCAATCATTCTCGCAGGGAAAACTTGGAATTATTTTGTGTTGCATAACAATGAAGTGCAGCACAGCTGTTGGAGAAGAGCTGGCTGGAGGCTGGCTTTAATAAGTCTGGTATTATGCTGGGCAGGAACAAGTGTGATGCCTAATCGAGAAATCTGTTTTGATATTGTGGAGTAACATTAGTGGATATGAAGATTAAAGAGAAACCGTTGAAGTTAGATGTAGGTATTTGAAATAACTTCTTTTTACAATGGAAAATAGTTTAATTGAAAACAGCAGTGTCACTGAAAAGAACAGAACCCAAATACATTTGGTTTTCTATATTAAAAAACCCATTTTTGTAAACAATGCATCCCTCAAACTCCTTAAGAGGTTTTTTCCCTCTCTTTGTGACCTCACATGTTGTAAAAGAAGGCATATTCAGGATTAGTGTAATGATCTTTTAAGTATTCTGATGTTGAAAAAAGGTACCTCAGTGTATTGGTTATTTGAATTAGGGCTGACTGCCACATGAAAACTATAGTAACTCATGTCCTTGAGCTTTCCCCCAGAAGTTTTGTTTGCATGCTAAGGGACCATGTGCAAAATGCTTTCTTTGAGTTTGGTTTTAATCTTGGGAAAAATGGGACACTGGCGTCCTCTTAAAAATTCAATAGCTATGATGTAAATAGCTAAATGCCATTTGTAATATAATAATGCATTTGCTATGAAGTAATCAAACTTCTATTGCTTTTTTGCATATCAATGGGAAATTAATTCTGCTGAGATCTTTAATCTGCCAAAAATGTTGTTTATTTCAAAATATTATTTCAAAATTTTTTTTGTAAATATTTATGAAGTGGTGATTTATATTAATGTGTAGAACTTGTTATTGTTATCTCATTTCTGCTGTGCTTCATTATATTTAAAATTTAAAAATTACTTGCTGGGGATGTTTAGTGGATGTCATGGTTAGAGTGGGTCAGCAACAGTGTATTTTTTAGTGTATTTTTTTCTTGCCTCTGATTTCTGGAGTTAGTCATGTTTATATGTTGTAAAGTTGTGGCAAGTAATGCTAGATGACATGGTTACAGGAAAAGATTACAAAGAATGGGAAGAAATGTTCAAGTCAGAGTGAGTTGCAGATCTTGCTTCCTCCTTTTGAGGAAAGTGCAGGTACACTTTTGCAATAGTCAGCTTATATGTATTGACCAAATTAATCTTCTGTGAAACAGTCCACTTAGATAAATTTTTTGATCTCCTGAATCTAGTTGATAAATCCATATCTCTGAGCAGAAAGACTACATAAAATTAATAAACTGTTTTATTTCTTAAAGTATTTTAAAGTAAATCTTTTTATTTGTCTGTCTCAAACATATTTATTATGTTTTGCATCAGGGCAGTTTATTAAGTAGAAAAATGGGGGGCTAAGGTTCCCTTTAGCTTCAGATGAGCACTTTTCATGTACATACCTACTTCACATTGCAGTGCTCTGGTATTTGTAGAGGGGTTTTTTTGAGGACAGTATTTCAAAAACACTGAGGAAGGGCAAAGCACTAATGTTGTTCCTCAGATGTTTACCTAATAGAAGAATGCACTGAACTAACAAATATTGAAGAGGAGTATGTCCAAAACGCCAAGCTTTTCAGCCTTGTGTTTATTGTCATCCTCAGGCTCTTGGCTAATTTCTAGTTGTGTGTAATGTCTCAAATCCAGGGCACTAATTCAGAGGTAATTATCATATGATCAAGCTGTAGTTGTTATTTTAGTGCAGATTTGGGAAATTGAAGCTGACAGATGTTTTCCAGCTGCATTTCAGCTGCACTCCATTAAAAGGAAACAGAACAGAGGAGCAGCAACAGCAGCTTTACGGTTTTTTCCATCATTGCTGAGCTTGGTGAAGTTGCCATATCGGTTGCCCTGTGAAATATTTACCATGTGTCTTTGGAGCCTAAGTAAATAAAACAGGAAAAGAAAGTTCAGTAAATAGATGGAAAGATTGAAAGTAGTAGACTGAACAGAAACATGCATATATGCACTTGGCTCTGCTGAATATTTAAGAGCTCAGCTATTAATTCCTGCCAGACTTTTGCATAGAATGGATCAGAGGTCTCTAGAGAAGTCAGTTTCCTGAAGTAAAAAGGGGGTTTACTGAAGTTCAGGATACATTCAGTAACTTCCCTGTCACTTCTTACTGAAAGCTATCAGATGTCTGATATATAGAAAACAAAAGAGTTCTAACAGGTTGTGATTTTTTTAAAAGAACCGTATAACCTAGGTCCTTAATTGCTAAAGCCAGAAACCCTGGTTCAAAACTGAAAATTAGAACTATAACTGGTTGCTCTGTAGAAATGCAAAATGTACAGGCTCTGCAGATGAAAGCTGAGGTACACTGACAATCTGGGTTTCCATTCTAAAATTGAACTTTACCTTCCATTTAGAAGTATTTGATCATCATAGGGGTGATATTTTTCAAAAGCTGACAACTGATTCAAGAGCTACTGATGTTAAGGCGATATCCTGTAGAATGTAATTATTTTGATGCAAAGTTTTCTAATATTCTCAGATTTGTTTTCGCTGAATTTTTATTTAGGTTCTTAAATACCTTTCAGCATTTGTTTGTGTTTTAACTGAAAAAAAACTCCCATTGTTTGTGTCCTCTCAGTCCACCACTCCAGTCTGAATTCGTGCACATGGTACAGTTGAAATCTCTGTTTCTTTGATACCTGGAGGAAAATTTTGTGGTTTGGATATTTGAAAGGAAAGTATCAGATGTTTGTTTTCAGAGTTACAAGCTGAAGTACTTGTGAGGTGATGCTAAAGAACTGCTCTTACTCAATTTTCTCTCCAACTTCTCCAGTGGAAAAAGAATCTGTTTTCTAGAAAAAGTAAAGATGCCATTCCTTTGGGTGGCAAACAGTCCAGAAAAAGAAAAAGCACAGTGGATCAGCTTTGGGAAAATGGCTGATGAATGATTGTGTGTCTCTCTTTCTTCCTGGTATCCTGTAATTTATCTTTGGAATTGCAGAATATGGATGAATTAATCAATCAAAGAGATAATAAATCTTCTAGTCGTCTTCTAGTGCCATCTTTAACTGCTGTGCTGCTGCATGGTGTGAATGCAGGACTTTGAAGAAAGCCAGGAGCAATAGCATGAGGATAGGGAGCACATGGACCACATTGATAGGAAGTATATAATTGATACTTGAGCAACCTTAAGTGAGGCTGATGAATAATGACCATAAGTAGTATATGCATTAATAATATGACTGGGGCTCTTGGCAACTGAATGACTGCCTCTGTCTCTTTCTTTGCTGGAGCTTGCAAGATGCATATACAGTGATGCTAATGAGTGAGGGCAAAAAGAGGTATAGCTTAAGTTAACTCTTTCATTACCTTGTTAAGCAATCCTAACTTATGCCTGTTAACACAGAAAAATGTGGCATGTTTGAAACCTGAATGTTTAAATGAAAAATAATAATAAAGCAAAACCATGTTTCACAGTATTTAAACTGACTAGTTCCACATTGCACAAAGCTCCTTTTTGGGAATTGTTACATTTTTTTCATATTTTGTAGCTGGAATAGTTACAATGACTCTTAAAGGACTCCCAATTGTCTTTTCTTCATTTAAGTCCTAGAGTTCTTCTGTAATGTGTTTCATATTGAACAAGTTATAACTATTTCTCTGATCAACATCTCCAGTCAAGTAAGAGAAGTGATCCCATCTTCTGAGTTTGACAAGTCAATCACAGATCTTTCTCATGCTCATCCTTTCCTGCCTAAAAGACTAATTATCAGTAATTTATTTATTTATGTTTTAGTAACAGCTGTTGTACTGCAAGAGAACAGCAGTGGTTTGTGTCTGGGAGCAATGCCATGCCTGTTCTTTGCAAACTGTCTTTTGAACATCATTCAGGGAGGGGGTGGAGAGTTAATGATTAGAAATTTGGTGGAGGGGATTGTGCCCATCAAACTGAGGAACTGAAGAGCATGCAGATGGCTTTCTGTGATGAGTGTATGTATACCAACAGGATAAAGTTTCTGTAAAAACGTGAACTTTGGTGGTGGGAAAAGGTTATAAGACTTCAATCAGTACTACATTTTATGTTTCCAATCCCAGTCAACCCAAGACTCACTCCCAATGTGCTGCAAATCAGAATATGCAGATTATCATGGACTCTTTTGTAACTTTGTAGCCATTTTTGGAAGCCTTCAGCAAAGGACAGATTTCAAAAGTAAAACAAAGTGGTTATAGTTGAAAGGTTAGAGCCAAGGCAGTTGGGTGGAGGCAGAATGCATACTTGGATGGAAGACTCCCTACATGCTATGGAAAAATACCAAAAGGGATAACTGCAGATTTCATAAAGTAATTATATGCTCATGGCCTACTTACAATTTTCAAAAGTGATTCAGGTCAAAATCCCCAAATCTTTTAAGTCAGTGACATGTTGCAAATTAAATACCTTGGCCACCTCTTAAGAGAGCTGAATTCTTCAGCCATTTATGGCTTTGTGTGGCTGAGCAGAGCAGCGTCAATCTGTAACCTCCACGAAGTCTGTACAGAAAAACCTGGCAACTTAGGCTCAGTCTTTCAAGTACAGAATCCAGTCTTATGACAGTCCGTTAGTGACAAACTAATACTGGAGTTTTCAACCTTCTGACTGAAGTTCATCGTCAGTGGATGTTTGTTTGAGCCTTTCGTCATCTGCAGCGGTTTCTCCTTTTGAAGGCTGATGCATATTTCATGGTAGGTTAGCTGAAAAGCAGGAGCAGCCTGTCTGACCTGAAAGAATGCTCGTTGTGTTGGGATTTTAATGAATACGTTGCAGAACATTCTGCAGCTGTTGCCCTCAAGAGGAAAATTACCAGGGTCTGTTGAGCAGGCAGAATTATTTTTAAAACCACCAAACCGTGTGCTCTTATACCAAGCAGATAAGTTTATCTGTGACGCTTAATAGAAACAATTGCATTATGACAAAGGTGGAAAATTCATTAAGTTTGTTCAGCTGAGATGTGACAGGACAGCTCCTGTGGAGGAGGATACAGTTTCTTGTGACTTTATTGCAGTTCATCAGGATTTTGCTCCTGGGGGAAGTATATGATGATCAAGTCAGTCAATGAAAATGCTGACCATATTTTTGTCAGCTCATTGGCTATTGCAGCACCTCTGTGAGTAAAATCTCTGATGCACAATTCAAGGAAATATGCATGTAGTCTTGTCAACGTACTTTGTTTTTGTCTTGCTGCATTGTCTGTTATGCTCATTCATTATGTTTTATTTCTGATTAGACTGTAAACTCAGTGTAGATGACTCATTGTCAATGACTTTGTTTATATAGATTTTATATAACAGAATAAAGCAGTCTTGTTCCTTGTCAAATCCTTTTACTCATGTGCAGTGAGATAGGTGATCTGAAAAGCAGAAAGCACTAAGTTCCAATAGAGTTTTCAATTTTATCTGAGCATAGACCAAGGCCTCCAAAACTGTTCTTTGGTATCAGCATGTGTAACAAATGGAGTGTGAGAGTCTACCTTCAAAAATCAAAATGTCAGCCAGGAGAACAGTTCTTCCTTTAAAAGATTGGTACTTCTTATCACATGACAAAATAGTTCTTATATTTGTTCCATGAATTAGAAGCCTGAAGATTGGGATAGTTTTACATTTTCAATGAAAATATAGTTTAAGTGATCAGGATAGGCAAAGTGGAAAAATGGGAAAACCACATGCACTATGTAGCTGCCTAATAGAACTAAAGCAGCTGCTTTTGCTTGTAAAAGGCTTTGTCACGCTGGAGTTTTTACCAGGATATAGCTGATGTTGCTGCTCTTGTCTGAGACTTTAGATGGTCTCTGTTTGCATAGATCAATTCTTCAGTGCTGATTCAGTTTAAAAGATAATGAAGATATTTCTGTGTGGGTGAGTGGACACTGGTTGCTAATGGAGATTATTTGGTGTTGGCAGTGTTAGACAATTTTAAAGTTGATACTGCCTACCTTCCAAAGTTGTCAAGGAAGTTGATGGTGGGCTGGAGTGATTTCAGTACAGTGTTGTGAGGACTGAGACTAGAGTTTAGGAATATTCCAGCCTTGTGTTCAGGGCTGGCATGTCATACACTGTTCTATAGAAAATATTTATATGAATAGAGGACTTTAAAGCATGAGATGGTCCATGACTGGACTTAAATGCAGAGATAGGCTTAACAAACTTTTGAAGCCAGAAAACAAGAAAGTAAGCTAGGGTATGGATGAGTGCAGGAGTATTTTTTTAGGCCATGAATTTAGTAAAGGGGATTCTTGAGTCCAGTTTAACAGGGGAAAAAAGGGTCCAGAAGACAGAAATAGGCACAAATACTGCTCTGTCTGCTGTAGTCTTTTTCATACCTTATATATTCCATTTTCTGCTGCTGTTTAAAAAAAAAGTCCCTAGATAACTATTTGTATATGCTTTGGGTAGTAGATGAGATAAAATGAGTTGCTTTTAAAATTTGCTATGAAGCTTTGTTAACTTTTGAAAAATCATGGGAGCAGTGGATAAACAACTAAAGAAGAGCATCTTAAGCTCTGAGTCTTCCTTAGTGTAATCTGAAGTAATATTACGCTTGTGGGAGATATACACCACCACCCCCCAAGATGGTTTTGTCATGTAGCATTCAGGTTTGTTCAAGTTGCAAAGATTGCACAATGTCAACTCAACTTTCTGTCCTACTGAGCAGTGTCGAGAAGGGAAACTGGACTGGTTTTGCTAGATGTCTTTCATCATCTTTTTACTTTAGAGCTTTTCAGACACTGTACAAGAATGGATACTGAAGTTTAATGAACTAAATACCAAAAACACTTCATAGAAGCAGATTGGATTTCTCCATGGTTGGGGCAGTTGTACATTAATGCTTAGAGGTGATTCAGAGCAGCAGATTCCCCTGGCTGCTGCTCCTTTACATGGTCCAAGAAGAGCTCTCTATTTGCCTGCTTTTCTAAGGCATTGAATTGGAAAGAACTCTCCATTGCCTGTTTTTATGCTTTTTGAAAGTGTTATTGAGAAGATTTGTACGTAAGCTGCTGTTACCCAGATCACATCCAATGAAGAATTTTAGCTTTCTTGAGTCACTGGGTTTCCCTTATCTTCCATTTATTTCTGTGAGGTCTTCATGCCATAAGCAGGCTTGCTGCATGTTTGCCTGTAACAGTGCAAGAAATTACCCTGGTGTTACTTGTTACCGCCAAGTTGACAAACAGATTGAATAAAGACTCTTTGGGCCATTCATCAGAAAGTCATCTGGGCTGGCTTACAGGGGAGGTTGCCCTGAAGCAAATGGGAGCACTTGCATCACCTGATCTGTTAAATCAGCAACTGAGATGTAACAGGTTTAACAGGGGTTAAACCACTTTCCTTTTTCCAAAAGGCAGGATTTGTCTTTGTCCTAGGTCAATACTGACCTATGCTTCCTCAGCTATATCTGACTTGTGAGCAGTGTAGAGCCCTACTGTGAAAGCTAATTCTGCTCCCATTCGTTGCTGTGTACCCTGTTGGAGTGGGCCCATCCTATACAGGAGATCTTTTCCCAATTGCGGACAACTCGTTTTATCATCAAATAGCTTAGAAATATTTCCCAGCTTAGAGTTTAGCCTGAGTACTGAAAACCGCATTATATTTTTAATTACTGATAGTATTTTCATGGATCACTAATACTTAAAAGGCACAGTTTATTTGTTTTTAGGTTATTTGGAAGAAGGACTATTGTTTATGCAGCTGAAGTTAAACTGTGATGTTCCCTGGAGAGAATTTGGGTACAAACCAAAGATTTCATGGGATTTTGTAAAAAGAGACAGGAGTGACCTCAGTTTGTTTCTCAGGACAAGCACTACTGTGCTGAGTTAATGTTAGTGATTTCTGTTCTGTTTGTTGGGACACAATGTCTTCCAGCCCATTTAATAGACAGATTTGACAATCTGTAAGGAAATATAAAGAGGTTTTTTCAATTGGCATTTGCTTTGTTCTTTGATACGTTGTGTGGTGTAGTTTTCTTTCTCAATTTAATGAAGACTCTTATGTTACTTTATCATTTGGTAGCAAGCATTTTTCCTTTGACTGTTTCTTCTGGAGTGTAAAATTAAAATAAAATTTCATTTAAAGAATTTAAATTATTTTCGACTCTTCTGTGTTTAGCACTTGCTTGGCAATAATAGCAGCCTATTACTGGTTTGCCTCTTTTAATTTCGTTTTAATTTTTCTCCTCCTTGCCATGCTGAAAGGATAGCCAACTGTGATATGAGCTTGCAAAATTTGTTTCACTTGGAAGGAGGGATGCAATGGAAAACACAGTGGTCATTTCTTAGCTGGTAAAAAGAAATTATTTTAGAGCTTATAATACAGGGAAGTTACAGTTTGAGCAATTTTAAGCATTCAGTCTTTGTGTGTTAACTTAAAAATATACTTTCTTCAGTAGATTTAAATGGCATGTGGATTAAATGTTATTGTTATGGACCATCTTCATGAGGTTTTGGGGTTTTTTCCTTTTTTTTTCTGGGGCTTGTTCTAGCTTCTTTTATTATGTACTCATATCCTTCAAGGCTGTACTCTTCCCACTGTCCTTTTTGTGCTCCTGTGATATCTTCCCTTTTGAATCTAACTGCTCTCTCCAGGTTGGAAGCTGTTATGTCTGTCCTGTTCTGTTTCACCTTGAATCTGAAACTGTTTCTGGACCTTGTAGCACAGCTCAGACTCAGTTCAGCGTTGAAATCCTTGACATCTTGACCTGGCTCCTCCCTGGCATCAGAGATGTGCTGATGTGATGTTTCCAAAAGACCCAAATGACTGGGAAACCAAATAGCTAGAGAAGAGTTAATCTCTGTAATTCTTGATCTGAAGCCCAGGGCTGCAGAACTGATCTGATAGCTGGAGAGTCCTCTGTTCCCCAATGGGGTGTAGCTCTTGTTTGCCTTCAGATGCTTTTTCCCATAAGAGATTCTATAATATCTTTTGTTTCTAAAGGGGTTTATTGCCAACCAGAAGCATGTGTTTCTGTAAGATATGCTACCACAAAATATGGTTCAGACTAATACTCGGTTACGCCTAACTCCTAAAAAGACCCATATTGTTGTCCAGTTTGACTGCAACCATGCAATGACTTGTGTTTCAGAAAGTGATTTGCAAGCATTTTGTCTGCCAGGGAACCTTCAAAAAGTGTTTTCTTTGTATCTTTTCTTTCAAGTGTCAAGGAAAAATGGATATAATAAGTAATTACCTGCTGGCCATGTCTAGGCTTCATGTGCTCTTTTTCTCAAGCTTGCCCTTTGGGAGTATTATATTGTTGCTTTGGCTTATAATAGCAGAACATGATAACAGTTTTTCCTTGTCAGCTGTTATGGTTGTTTATACTACACAATACATGACAGGTTTTGGTGTGATTTTCAGGCCCCCTTCTTGTAACTGAGTGTGATCTTCCCTTTCAGTAATTTTATATCTGGAATTCAGTTACTATTTGGTCTGTTACTTTCCTACTTCTATGCATGTTCACTTTAAAAATTATACTTGGTACATTAGTAACTCGTGTATTGCTAGGACCATTCTGAATTCACTCTTTTCTTGCCTGATTTTCCTTAATTCTACTTTGTTTTACTTATTCTTGTGACCCATTGCTGCTTTGTTTAGTATTGTTCTAAACCACTGCAAAGCTTTTATTGCTTCAACTCTGAGATTTATGACTTCTGACAGGACTTAAGAATGGGATTTTCCTAACATCTAGGTCAGAAGTAAGTCAGGAGTGAAGCAATGAATGGGGAAAATTAGCCAGAGGCTGAACCTTGGATTACCATAAGTATAGGATGGAGTAAGAAGAAGTTGCATACAGCTATTTAATTTACTTTTTAACCCTGTTTGTTGTATGCTGTTACTGTGAGCTGCAGAAGAGCAGCTCAATTCCAGATGTACTGTGTGTTTTCAGGTCATTGGACATGAAAGGCATGTCAGAAACAAAAGTTCCTCTTCTTACTTTTACCTTCTGTATAATTAATTTCTCTTTAGGGAAGTAGAACAAGATAAGAACACAGTTTCAGCTCAACAGAATTTGAGGCACAGGAACATATGTCCCACTGGTCAACATTATCCCCAACACAAATATTTGAAGGTGGAGGGAGCAGAGCAAAAGCAAATGAACTGTGTGCCATTCTATCCTCCTGTGCTTGAGAGCAAGCTGTGTGTTTGTTGAAGGAAATGGTTCTGCTGAACTAGTCTTGGTGCTGTTTCAAGCCAATTGGTGATTACTTTTTCCATGGGGATTGAAATGAATGTGTTATACTTCAAAATAAGCTGCTGCTGCTGCTATTCAGAATTTCTGTCTGTTAGTTGTTTGTTCAGCTGGGCTTGACAGCTTCTGTCGTAACTGCATGGAGAGGCACTAGCTCAGCTTTAGTTTGGCTTAAGTCCCCTCTTCTTTTCCCTCTCACATTAGTGTGCTTATTTTCTTTCTGATCTTGAGACCAGTAATGTATGATGAAGGATGTCTATAAATATTAAAATCAAAATGAATCAACATTTATTCTGTACGGCTGCAAAAGAAATAATACATGGATTTATTGTGATCTGGGAAGTTCTTTTGAATTTCTGGGTACTTAGCCCAATCCCCAAAAAATGTTGTTGGTTTTGAGCCAATTAGTGTGCAACCTGGAGTGGAAAGGAGAAAAAGGGAGAAGATCAAAAAGGTGAAGTCACATTTCTTGTGTTAGTTCATCTATAAGGTCAAATTTGTCCAAATTGGATCTGGAATCTGATTCAAATTTGAGTTTCCTCAGACTAAGGGGAAAGGGTGATTCCCTTTTAAGTGAACAGGCTTGGACATTTGAAGGAGAGTTAAAATCTGAAATCAGAAATACTCGAATATTGGTAAACTAACTTCTACATTTTGGTTCATACGTCTTATTTCATTATCAGTTAGTGCAACAAGATAGTGGTAACCAATACTAAGATCTACTCTGTTATGCGGATTGTTTCAGTTGTGCTGAGGGTGGGCTTTGAGTACAGGTAATTTTATCAAAAAAATGCATGTAAAGTATATGGCTTTTGCTTGTGCTCCATAGAGGAAAAATTGCTGTCCATAGTGATGAATAGACTGCTGTCAGTGGTCTAATGGAAGTGGTCTCTGTGAACTCAAGAATATTTTCTTTGTTTTCCTGCATGGTTATGTATCATTATTTCTAAAAGAATGGACAACCCTTGTGGAAATTTTTGGTTAGATGATAGATCTTTTCATTTACCTGTTGTCAGCAATTCATCCTTGTTGAAGCTTAGACATGTGTTGTTTCCCATTATCTAGGCAACAGAATGGAGCTCTGTGTGTGTACAGTAATGCTTAAAAGGTACTGCAGTGGTTAATGTTTTTTGTCAGATCAAGTATTTTTGGTTTCAGCATTCTGGTAGCTGAGGCACCAAAACCAGTGATGAATAATGCAGTAGGTAGGGATTTAAGTATTCAGACAGTATTTTTCTTTTAGCTTCCTGTCACTTTACTCTGTTTCAGACAAAGGATAGAATACTTTAGTGAGGGTATATGGTGAATAAATCATCTGGTGGAAGGTCTGAAGTACATGCAAACTAGTTCCAGTTTAAAACAAATTTGTAACTCTCTAAATACGTACAATAAGCAAAATAAAGCAGATGCAGTCTGAACTTTTGGTTTCTGAGCTTACAGCAGAGGAGATGACCAGCTAGTCAAAATTGTCATTGAGGAGATACTGCAGTATAAGTATAGTTATTTATATAGTCTTAGATACTGTGTTGAGGATATGTTTCTGAAAGTAGTGAATGAGAATCTCATTGCTGCTAGACTCCCAGCAGATATTCATGGTCGTGTTTGTTTTCCAGACCTAAAGATTTGTGCTTTCACAAAATGTACATCTTTTACCCACCTACACAAGTTGGTTGTATGAGGAATAACAGAAGAGTAAGAGTTCTTTCATTTTACAATGTTTACATTAAGTTCCTTAAAGAATTACTTTCTCAGGTACAGTTGCATTTCAGAGGTGAAGCAGAGATGATGGAGCTTACATACTCAAGTGTGAAAAAATATAGGGAAGTAACTAATTATACACTTTATGGCTCATACAGTAGTTTCTTTGTGTACTGTGATAGGGTCTGAGAGCACTAAGATCTGAATATTGGTAGGTTGTTACACCTCAGAATTTTTCCCTGTTTAATTAAAAAAGTAATGACGACACTGTCTGTGCAAACTGATCTTGGCTTCTTTAAATTTAGTAATAAATATACAGGCTTTCATGTATGTTATCTGTCATTTTTCTGCCAGAAAGTTTTCCTTACCTGACATATAAAATAGTGACTGAATTAACATCACAGTTCACTGTATAAGTATACTTTCTAAATGTATGACCTACTATAGATATCAGCCATCAATGCTCAGGAGTTCCTCTGAGTTTTGTTAATTTGTATCCTATCCTAATTATAGAATGACTTGTTCAAAAAGCCTCAGGTCTTAGTTTCTCTTTCAGTAGTCCATATCTGCCTCATCATGTGACTGATGTGTTATTCTGCAGCCCTGCTTTATGTGTATATAAACTCATTCTTCTCTGCCTTTTCCTGTGCATCAAGCCTGAGCCCTGTGAGTGCAGGAAGAGGCCAGCTTGGGAGCTGCCTTGGTCTTGCAGGACGTTTTAGGTCATTGGCCTGCAGATTTGTGGCAAAAGCTTTGTGGGTCTTTTTTTAAAATGTGCTATGCAGCCAGTTGCTGGAGGCAGTAAAGCTGCCATTTGAGCCAGCAGAGCAGCATTGCATAAGCCTGTGGGATGTCTAACATCAAATATCCACTGTACAGTTAAAGCCTCACAAGACCTTGAGATAAGCTGAGGTCAAATATCCCTGGAATTTAACACAAACAGTGACAACACTTTAGTTGCTGCCAGACATTCATGGAAGGGTTTGTACACAATGATAATGGTTTTTCATTTGTCTCCCACACACGGTCTTGCTGTGTGTTTGATCATTGGTGCTGTTTCCTTCAGCATCACAAACCTAAATTTGCTGGCAGTTCATGGCCACAGATAGCTTTTGTCATCCCTGAGGGCTGTGGTGCAAAGATCTGTGTGTAGTGGTCTGGGAGCCTGGAGCACACAGCCTTTGTGGGGGGATGCTTTGTGATTTTTCCTTCCCTCAGAGGCACCTGCAGAGATCAGTTAGATTTTGAGCAGTGCAAGGGTGGAACTGGCCAAAAGACAATGGATTGCTGACACCTCCAAACCTCCTGCTTATGTAGTTAAAGCAGCTTTTATCCTTAATTGTCAGAGTAGTTAAGGTGAAGACAAAGCCAGTCCTCTTAAGATTTGACACAAATTCTTTCTGAGCTACTAGAGTACGACTTGCTTTCTATTAACGTGGGTCTGGCAGACCTAAAGTACAAGGGCAAGATGAAAGCTCTTAAGTGTAATTGTTCTTCTTTCTGATGTGCTAACTGGCAAAATTGGAACCATTTACAGTTTCCACATTCGTAGTATTTTGGTTGGAGTGAGTCTACTTCCTTCAGGAAATAAGTGCAGCTCCACCTAAGGTTTTGCAGACACAGCTATATGCAATAATATAAAATAAGGATGATAGCAATTTTCAATAGTAAAGACTGGACTTCTTTAAAAAAACACTTAAGGAAACAAAGATAGAAACAGTAGACTTTGTTTAAAGCATATGCTGACTGAAAACCAAAATCAGAGAAACATAACAGATGAATGTGTTGTCAATGATAGAATAATTTCTGCCTGGAGAACACTGGTTTATGTTAAGTACATAGCAATTTTTGGCACAATTCTTTAGCCTACAAATGTCTTTTATAAATAATTTTGTCAATGGGGCCTTTTCCCCCTCAAAATTAATATTTGGCTCTACAGGGAATATAGTATGGGCTTTTGAGATTTTTTTGCTGGGCTTTGTGTGTTACTAATTGTAGTAGGCTTCTATCAGCAAAGAAAATTCAGTAAAGGAAACCGGTCTAAAATGTGAACAGAGCTGAGCTGATTAATTGATTTAAAATTCTTTACCTACTGATTACAAAATAATGTTATATTAAGTTATCTTGTAAAACAGTTTTCTCTGTTGTGGTGATGCTTAATAAGAACTTGAAATAGCCATGTGTGGAGTCAGGAGCTGCTGCATGTTAAAATGCAAACATCCCCACACCTTTTATTCTGATACTGGCTCTTTTCCTTGCACTAGGAATTACCTGCCCTAGTCATGTGATAACATGATATTCATGAAAATGTGAGTCTGAATCCTTAGTTCTATTTTATTGTCTTCAATCTTGTATCATTATGATGTTTTTTATTTTGGGCCTCAGGTCCAATAAACCCACTTGGATACTGCTGGTCATATAACAAGGTTGTGTGGCTGTGTTGGGCTTACACAGCAAGGTTTGTGTAGCTGGGTGAGCTGCAGGGGAAGGCTCCCTTGAGTAGATGCTGGGGGCTGCCCACTTGTTAGACAGCTAATTGTTATATCTGTAGCATACACAGAACTCAAAAGAGTCCAAAACTACTTTGCTCTTGGTAGACACACTTTGCTCAATGTGGCCATGGTTGTCATTTACACACTTACACATTCAGTGCTGTCCACAGGGAGGATGATCTCTGGCACTGCTGTGGTGTTCTGGCTTGTCCTCAGTGTTCACGGTGTAGCTCTGTGCTTGTTTTCATTTGTGTATTGCCTGCTCTTGAGATCTTCCTGTCTTCAGGGGATTTTACCCAAGACTAGAGGATCTGTATGTTTCACAAATAGTTGGCTTTTGTGAAGCCAATACCACAAATATTGGTATTTCAATGGCATATTATCAGCAGCATTTTAGAAAAAGAAGCAGATGAGAGATATCTAAGGCAGATAAGACATACTAATTTTGAAAAAATTTGAGCACCCTTTGACCTGTTAGATTTGGTGTGGAATGTGTTACACTTCTGACAGACGGAGTTGTCAGTGGTTGTTGGCCACTACTGTTATACATTTTATTCTTCAGCTTAGGTGTTAAGGTTGCTGTCAGTTTCTTTCTTCTAAAAGGGGAGATCCCTATCCACAATAATCCCTTGAGCCAATCAATTAATTGAACAAGCAACAATAACTGGCAGATACTCAAAATTTGGTCCAACCATCTTTCAAAAACAGATTTGAGGAACAAAAATAATAATGTCTCTCTACTAGGAGCTAAGTCAGAAAAATTCCAGTTAAATTCTTTGTGGTTTTTTTTTTTTTCATTTTACTCAGCTGGTCTGCAGGTGTCGAGGATTTTGGCCAAGGTTTCAACTGTTGGAGGCTACAGTCATTACTAAAACTCCTGGGCACACATTTCTGGTGGAATGCAGCTGATGTCATGGAAAACTAGGACCTTTTTGGTAACCCCTAACAACTAGGAGTACAGTAAACAGTAAATATTACCTCCACTGAGATACTTGCTTTTAAAGAGACTTGTTAGGATGGTGCCTGTGTGCCAAGAAATATAAACTTTTACTGATTTAACAATGTTTTTCCTAAAAGCACAAGCCTACTGCTGAGGTTGAACCATGATTTTGATATGCCTAATAAAACCAGAAATAGTTCTGTTTAAATCCTGAAATACCCAGAATTTACTGTTCTTTCCACCACCTAACAGTTTTACAGTCTTTCACATCAGAAATCAGTGATGGTATGTTAGTTGCAAGGGAAATAGCACTGTAATTTTCAGGATTTGCAAAACATGGGGTTTTTCCGAGGTATATTTTCCATCTAATTAAATGAGTGAACTGATTTTCTTTTCTCGTAGAGTTTTGTAGAAATGTAGAACTGTTCAAATATTTTTTCAATTTAGTTTGTTTTTTTAAAGTCCATTCTCAGCTTCAAGCTGTGCTTTCATGGGGTTACTCATGACTTCCAAGATAATTTAGATGTTTGTCGTCCGAGGGTAATTCATTCCTTTACATGATTTGTATGTTTTCTTTTTTTTTGCCTCTGTTGATAGAAATACTGGCACCACACCTGTGAAAGCCCCACCACTGCCACCTTGCTATATAAAACTTCACCTTCCTGTATAAGCAGACAGTAAAATGGGGAGAAGTCTGAGCAGCCTAACATACAGTGATACATTGTTTTTTGAGAGCCCCAGAATAGCTCCTAGTACACTTTTTGTGACCAAGTTGACCACTACTGTTATACATTTTATTCTTCAGCTTAGGTGTTAAGGTTGCTGTCAGTTTCTTTCTTCTAAAAGGGGAGATCCCTATCCACAAATTACAGTTGTCCACTAAATTGCTCCTGGGAAGGATGGTACACATAGCAAAGCACTGTCTGCCATTTCCTTTCCCCAGTATTAAACAAGCCAAGTAATGAACTTAATGGTTGTGGGATTTTTCTTGGCAGTACATTTACATTACCCTTTACTGTAAATCATCTCAGATCTTTGCTATACTTTTAAACAGCAAAAGATTGCAAGCCTTAAGCATTCAGAAATTGAGGCAGAAGCCTTAAAATAGTAGTTGCTTAGAAACAATTGAAAAAACTATCGTCAGTTTTTTTACATTGCCACCTTTTTGTAGGCTTTTAGACATTTGTATTTTCCACGTTTTACTTGTGCATTTAAGGTAAAAAACTGTGTTATGAGTGTTATGATTCAAACAGGATCTACATAGCAAGAAAAGTGCCAAGCATCAAATGTTCAACATTAAATGAGAAGAACTGTCATGATGATATATAAGTTAATTATTTCTTTTCTTAATGAAACCATGTTTCAGTTTCTTACAGGTGTTTATAGATGACCATACTTTGTTAATATTTTCTAATAAATGTTTAGCATTTTTATTCTCTCTAGTTCTTGCATAATTTTTCACCAGTCCTTTCAGAAATATTTACTTTTTTCCCCTCTGATTTAGTGTTTGACATACTTACTAAACAAAAAATTTATATTTTAATTCTGCTGGTTGTTACTTTTTTTGCTCTGTGGTCTTGCTGCCTAGATACTAGCAAGTTGTATTGACCTTATCTTTTCCAGTCACACTTTCTGAAAAAAGAAGTAATAGATTCTGTAAATCATGGGAGAATAGCAATGAAAACATGGAATTCTTTGACTTGATGTTTTCAGTTACTTCCCAGCCAAACAATGTATTTGGAACTAGGACTGACATTGCTTGTCCTGAATTTTTGCTCCTACTCCCCTTTATGCAGAAGAATTGCCTTCTGCTTCCTAATTATTATCTGAAATAAGATTTTCTAATTGTTTTAGAAAATGGTTGGGCCAGAAGATACAGAAAATAATGTCATGTGCATTTTTAATGGTGGATTTCACTTATATTCAGGGATTTAGTAGTTACAATACTTGCATGCATCAATGTTTTAAGTATGACTTTGTTATTTTTACCTAGGAACTTTGGGGATATTGTAGCTCACAAGATTCTATACGTAGAATATAGAAAGAAACCATAGCTTCAGTAGTTGTCCACATCATTCATTGTATATGTCAAAGCAAAAGCAAAACAGAACATTTCCACTGCTTCCCAGAATGTAATATCCAAATCAGCTCACTTGCTCTTCAAATCAGGCATTTTATTGTCTTTGTCTAACAGCACAATGTACAGTGCTAGATAGTTGTCAACAATTACCGTGCAGCTAGCTCTTCTGTAGGGCAGAGTGTGAAGGAAGCTGACTCTCTCACTGCTGCTGCTGTGTCTGCTCTGCCCCAGCATCCCTGAGTGTGAGCTTGTGTGGGATGGTGGGTGGTGTTGGGGGCTGCTGTAAAGCACACTGCAAATAAAGAGAGCACTTCACCCTGGTATGAGTTTTTCTGGCTTACACGTATTCCTTTAAAGTCTTTGGTGTTTACCACTGGAAAGCTTCTCTGAAATTTATGTTAGGTCAGACAGAGGTCAATGTGCCCTGTGTGAAGTCTAGGTTTATGCCCCTTTGGTGGCAATTTTAATAAAAAATTCTCATCTTTTGTCATATGTAGGTTTGCTCTTGCAAACCTATGATAAACCAGGTAAGACTGAAATGCATACTTGTTTTGTCACTTGAATTAACTTCTCTGCTCAGTAGTTCTGAGTAGATGTGTCATTTTCCCCTAGGAAAATGACAGGTGCTATTTTCTGTTTTGCTTGCTAGCAGTCAGTGTATGCTAATGACAGTTGTGAATGTGACTACAGGCAGAAGCACTGCTTCAGTGCCTCATAAACCTGGGTAACTAATAGGATATTGCTTTGGACTTCCAACCCTGTAAATTTTCCAAATAATGTTTTCTGACTTCAGAATGCATGAATGAGTATTCCCTTATCTGGCTTAAATATCTAGTGAGATTTTATCTGAAGGCTATCGGGTAATTCTGGAGACACGCATAGTATATCATTTATCTATCCTGGTGAGAGGGAATTATGCCTCAAATCTCAAGCAGAGGGGACAATGCTCAAGACATGTACCAGTGTCTTCTGAAAAATTTTTACCAAAATTGTGTAAAATCTTTTAAATAAGGAATTGTTGTAGGAGGCTGCTGCTTAAAATGCCTGATTTACATTGACTAACTGTAGTAAACTGGTTTAAATGAGGATATTGTGTTGTGCTAGTTGGGGAAGAGAGGTGAAAACAGGAAGTGGACTATTTCTTCATTTGACTGTGAGTCCTGGGAAAGGAATGAAGGGAGCTGTGTGACAGCTCTCATCAGCCAGGAGGTTGCAATATTGAGCATGAGACTGCCAAACTCAATGTCTGTGCGTACAGAGCTACATAAGAGGCCATAGGTTACTGTGAACTTTCTGTCCTGCCAGTGAAAGTTCAGGTGCTGGTCATTGCTAGAAGCAAGATCACAGATTAGCTGGTCAGCGGCCTGGGTTATCCCATTTCTGTGGCGCCAAGGGTCATGAAGAAATATCAGTCAAGAAAACCAGGAGTTGTCACTGCTTTACAGGTCAGATTTTGGTATGCAGCTGCATTTGTTTGTCTTCAGTCCTGCCTTCTGTATGCCATTTGAAATCTGGAATTTAGATGATGCAAGGTAGCAGATTTCAATTTCTCAAGGGTTTTGCTTCTTTTTAAAACCCAGAGCAAGTATGTGTCAAGTTTAGTTTCTTTTTCCTAGGTTGCTGGGGATTGAATGGAACATTGCTGCCTAGCAGCAGAGGAATTCATTTTCATTAAACAACATTAATTTTCATACAGAATTGTTTAGGCTGGAAGGGACTTCCTGAGATCATCTAGTCCAATGCCAAACTTCTTGCGTCATCCAAACGTTAAGCGGTAACTAGACTGATGTCGACCAAATTTATTATCAGTCAGTGCTGTATGCTTTTTTAAATCAGTCTTTACACCAGGCTCTTCAACAAGCACACAGTAAAAGAAGCTATAATAGTAATAATTGCAAAAAATTTTTAGAAATTATTTTTGAGCTGTCACACCCACTTGAGCAGTCTTTGCTATACTTGCTCAAATGTACTTAGATTGATGAAACAAAAGTAAGACATGCAGTGTATCAGTGACAAGTGGCCAGTACAAAGTATTTTGTATGGAAATTTAATGCTAATAAGGAAAATTTTTCTGGCTTAATTGTGACAGCATATCAGAGTTTACATGTGCAAAACCTTTCCATGTTTCATTCCTGGGCTCTTTGCTCTGTTGATGAACCTCAGTTTATTTCTGCTTTGTTAAATACCTTCCTCTTGCAATATTGGTCCAAAATATGCTTTAGGAGATGAATGTAGTAACTTGGATATAAATTTGATATTAGTATTGACATTCCCAGCACCCTTTTATCCATGATGACTCATTGCTTGTGGATTTGGAATTTTCAGTAGTGGTCTTGGGATAGCCTAGTCTGGCCAGTTGAGTATATGTGTTGTGAATGCTTTTTCTGCGGTGTGATTTTGAATTAGAGGCACCACTTCTGGCTGGTGTGTCTGTCTTTGGTCATTAGGTAAAGTAGAGATCTTACAAGTTTTTGGCTTTGAAGTCTTTTACTGGAGAGGATTTTCTAGCCTGCCATTTGTTGCAGATATCTTTTCATAGTGTTGTCATCCCCATCAGTGGTCAGCTACTGACACAGAAGAGGACATGGTAATGCAAATAGCAGAGGCAGTAAGGGGCTGCTCCTTTTGGCTGTGGTGTGGCCTAATCAGTTGAAGCCAACCTAAAGTCTGCAGCCAGGCTGAAACACTTGCTGTCAAACACAGAGCAGCTCCTACGAAAATACAAGCAAAAGTGATGGATGTCACTTAAGCACTAGAGTCTCTTTCCTGTTCCCTGTTTAGGTAATTTGTTACTGCTGAAGGATATAGGCTTTTAGTTTGAGCTATAGACTTCTGCCTCCAGTACCTTTCAGCAGGTAGACACTAGCTTATACAACATACAGTTGTGTATTTTGCCCTTGCATTTACACTCACTGGAAGAATCTGCTGGAGGTTTGCTGCATTGTTGCAGACAGTGCCTAAGATTGCAGACATGATTCCTGATCAACTGGAAAAAGAGTAAGTTAGAGAATATTTGGTCTACATGTGAGGACTGACACCTGCAGTGTTGTTAGGAGTCAGTATGGGCAATGTCATTGCAATAAAGCACGTAAAGGAAAGGAGTCTGCCTTGTAGTCAGGCATGTTTTAGGACAGCCTTACAGCTAGTGTACAAAGACTAACCACAGATACTGTGTGCTGGAAGTTGATCACTTCCTGTGATAGTTTGTTTTAATGTGTATTAAACAATAGCAGAAGCAGTGGTTTCTACCACAAGAACTTTGTGAGCTCTCAGACTTTGGTGCAGGCCGTCCAAAAGAAACAAATTTGGAATTTGCTCTTCATGGTGGTTCCTGATGCCGTTTGCCAAATGCTGCCCAATTCCAGACCATGGTTTGGGAATCAGCGCTACAGAGTCATTGAGAAAATGTTAGGAAGATAGTGAGTCTGTAGGATGCATTTGACTTAGAGAGGGATTCTGTGTCAGCAAAGACAATGGGAGTTCCTGAAGGCCAGATGCCTCAGCCCCAGCTGCTCTGCTGGTCTGGCTGCAGCCCCTGTTTTGCAAATTTGACAGCTATGTATTTAGTAGCTTCCTTATACAGATATGAGCTGATTGGCTTCTCTGGGCACAAGGACATCTCTGAAACACCCATTCCTTTTCTTCTCTTTTGGAACAAAGTTGAATCCTTTGGTAGATACCAAGTGGGAGTGTCAAAGATGGTCACTTCCTGCATTGCCATTGGTTAATGCTCCTGGGGGATATTTTCCTGCAGGTCATTATTTTGGAATCAGAGATAAGAAACTTTTTCTTTCTTCCTGCCTTGCCTGCTTCTCTCTCAGCCTCTTCTAAAAAATGCCTGGCACAAGTTGGGCTGGATTCTTACATTAAACCTTCCTATCTGCTCTCAGAAAGGTGGGTGAGAAGGAGAGAGGGTGAGCAGAGTTCCGAATACACCTACCCTTAATAGAGCTGGCCTCGGGCTAAGACAAAGGGCTTGGGAGATTTGAGACCTCCTGGATGCCTCCTGGATTCTTTTCCTATGTGTAATTTCCTTTTCAGCAGTGTTTGAACCTTGAAGCTCACCTGGGTGTGTTCACAGGCAGCCAGACCAGTATTGTAAAAGAGAAATTAGGCACTTAGCCTTGGCAAAAATTAACTTCCATGGCTTGTTTGTACCTCTTTGTCATGCATTTATTGTCCCTTGTTTGCTCACTTCTGAGGAAATTCTTTTTGGCATTTTATCAGGTTTTTATGAATCAGAACAAGCACAGAATTAAATCATAAGGTGTGGATGCAGAGGAGGGCTTTTTCTCCTTTTCTCCTCTCCTTTTCTCCTCTCCTTTTCTCCTCTCCTTTTCTCCTCTCCTTTTCTCCTCTCCTTTTCTCCTCTCCTTTTCTCCGGTAATGCTAGTGGCTTAAAAACATAATAAACAGGTTTTGTGTAGTGTTTCTTGCTGAGAGCCTGCTTGAGAAACCCCTAATACTGTCTTCCAGACTGATAACCTTCTTACCCTCAGCAGGGTGAATTGCTCTGCTCTTTGTGTAACGTGTGCTGAGCCCTGCAGAAAGGTAGCTGGTATCCCCTATCCCCCCCTGCCAATACTGACATGTCAGGGCAAATAACCCCAAGAACAACAAACCTGGCTATTTAAGTGTTGTGCTCCCTCACAGAAAATGATGCAAGCCATCATCTTGAATGCACAAATTCTCAATTACTTTAAACCTGATTAAAAGCAGAGTGACTTAAAACTAGGGCCTCTTGCTTTGTCTTTTTTTTTTGTGTACACACAGTGCTTTGCAATACACTGGTGCCTGCTTAGCAAAGCAATGCTTGACAACTAATAAAAAGAAGCAATTCACAGCTATTGAGGGATACTTAATCATATGGGAGTGAGGCTTGATCTTTGTGATTTTAAAAATATTTTCAAGTGGAATTTTATATATATGTGTATTTTGGGTGCCTGTTTTGCCTTGGAGACTATATTGGACGTAGGATTTGGATCTGTGTTGAAGCAGTCCAAATTGACTTGACAGTCAAGTTCTCATTATCTACTGCTGCATGTGCAGTGACATTCTTTGCTTAAATTTCCCATAAAAATGTTTCAAGAGAACTCAGTTGTACCTAGGCTGCAGTTCCAGGGGGCAAAGGGGAATGATGTAGTAGTCCTTTCACCCTGTGCTCTGCTCCTCTGACATACCTTTCTGTAGCTTCTGTGTTCACTGTACCTAGAAAAAAAAATTCCTGGAGTTTTCTCATCTTCTCCCCTTTGCAATGGCTTCAGTGCTTATCTGGGCTTCTGCTGAGCCATTGTATGCACTAGCACAAGAAGATATTATATGCAGTAAAACAAGTGGTTAATTTTCTGTAGGGTTAGCATGCTGAAATGGCTTAGTGCAAGGTTCAGTGAGCAGAGAAGTTAATATGAACAAGTAGAAACATTTGAGTAGGGATCATGGGAAGAAGATCTCCAGCATTTAGCAAGCCCTGAAAGTTGAAATTGATTCCTGATGTGCGTGTTGATGCTGCTATCAAAAATGCTATTTTGAGATTTCATTATCCTGTGGGAGTTTAGTGGACTCACTGAAACTGCGGTCCACAAGTTCTATCCTGTTTTGAAACACATAATCTTCCAGATGGTATCTTTTTGGTATTTTGCATAATACTATTTTAATTTCATTATTGCTGGCATTTTTCAGACACTGTCAGAGAATTTGGATGACTTGTAGCAGTTACCTAAAATATTAATAACTACAGGTAGCTCTGGTATTTGTTGTAGAGCTAATTAAAAAGCTGGATATTAGCTCTCCTCCCTGTGCTGTGCTTCACAGTCCCTTCAATGCCAGCCGAAGGATTTGTGGTGTCATGAAGTAAAATAGTTTGCTGAAATAATCAAGGCTGAAAAGAACCTTCTGAAAAAACTTGGCATGAGACAATAAAGAGTAGCTGAAGGTAAGTAAAGCTGGCAATTTTTTAAGCCTGCTTTGCTGCTGAAACAGAAGCATTATGTAACTGCCCTGACAGTGATCATTCCCATCCAAAAATGCCAAAAGGACTGTGGCAATCTTTGTGGTGTCTTCACCCAGTGCTTACTGGTGTCATCTAAAGGGCCACTTCTGTGATGCCCTTCTCCCCTCGTGGGTTCAGTTTGGTTGGTGCAGCTCTCTCAGAAGCCACCTGTGGGCTGGGTTAAGAAACATAAATGAATCTTAAAAAGCTGTGTAGAAAGGAGAAGAGGTAGGGTTAGTTTAAATTCTGACCAGCGTCCCATCTTGACATGTGGTGCTGCAGAAGCAGTACTGGTGAGTGCTGCACAGGGAAGCATCTGTGGAAGCATTGCCTGAGCCTCTGTCGGTCTTTGATAAATGAGAAGGTCCTAAATTGCTGGAAGCATATATAAAAACTTGGAAGTATTAAAAGCATACATGTAAAACTGGTATATTTGACTGTATTTTTGCCATTTACTGCCTATAATATATAAAATATTCTGACAGACAAAATGCTGTACACTCAGTTTTACTTAGGTCTGCCATAAGCTTTCTGTTAAAGAATGTTTTACCATAATGATGTGGACACACAGAGGAACTGCAAAGTGTTGAACAAGCCACATCTTAATCTGTAATGTGCAGCTCAGGCTCTCATGTTTTGTTTTCCCATTTGATGTGGACAGTCATTTGAAATCAGATTTTGGGCATACTGGATGCAAGAAAAGGAGCAGTGGACTTTGCAGATCTGGGTTGCAAGGGACCTTAAAGATTATCTTGTTCTTTTATCTTGTTAATAGCACCACTGCCATGGGCAGGGACACCTTCCTGTGGAGCAGGTTGCTCAGAGCCCCATCCAGCCTGGCCTTGGACACTTCCAGGGATGGGGCATTCATGGTTTCTCTGGGCAGCCTGTTCCAGTGCCTCCCCATCCTCACAGTAAAGAGTTTCTTCCTTACATCCAGTCTAAACCTCCCCTTTCCCAGTTTAAAGCCATTCCCCCTTGTCCTGTCACTACATGCTCTCATAAAAAGTCTCTTTCCAGCTCTCTTGTAGTCCCCCTTTAGGTACTGGAAGGTGCTGCAAGGTCTCCCTGGAGCCTTCCCTTCTCCAGGCTGAACAACTCCAACTCTCTCAGCCTCTCTTCATGAGAGATGCTCCAGCTCTCTTATCTTCATGGCCCTACCTCTGCTTTGCTCCAGCAGATCACAAATTTAAAGACAGCTAACAGAAATCCAGTATTTCAGTTGTTAGGGTGGAAAAAAAGACTTTCACTAACAACTCTTCTTTCACATCTGAAAAGTAATTATTTTGAATTGCTTTTTTAATTAAAAACTCATGTTTCCCTAAATGCTGTAATTATTCTGTGTCCAAATTCTGCACTTGGCAAATGTAACATTTCCCATGAGTGTGGGTGTTAATTGTGTTTCATCCATGTCTCAGTGACATTGCCTGCTACATTTTCTCAGAATTTCATGTGTTTGTAGCATTCTAATTTTTGCCCCAAACTATGCTGTGATGTTTGTGACTGTAAATATGCAGTGCACTGACTTCAGCTTTGTTTCATGACCGTTTCTATGGATTTGTTTGTTTAAAATAGTAAAGATTGACTCAACATATTACTCTGAAAATTAAGTCAGTCTATAGGCCATTACATCATGAGGAAACCAAAGCACACTTGGAGAGCACTTACTTTTTTTTCTCTCAGGATTGCTGAAATACAAAATACAGCTGTTCAGCAGTGCATGTAATATTTGCAGTACTAGAAGAAAAGAAACAATGCCGGGGAAATGCAATGCTGAGAAAATCTTCATTTTTTAATAGAAAAAACTGTATGTCCAAATACAGATTTTAATAAAAATTAGTAGCGGTAAAATGGGATGAAGTTGTGCATCAGACTTTTGTGAACTGCTCATAACCTTTCAGTACTGCTGTTTTCTAGTATTTTCTGTGCAAGAATTATTAATATTTTGTGTGCATCTGATTCTGGAGTCAGTGTGTGTCACTGGATGCCTGTGCTTAATATTTCATTTATATAGCTTAATGTGCAGTGCTCACCTGATAGTCATAGAATACATGAAATGGAAACATTGGTTTAAGATTAATTGCAAATTGTATTGCTTTTTCTATTGCTTTCCCCCATATCAGCTTTCTATGCCTAGTTTAGATAAGCACGTGGTGGGGTGGTCAATGTAGGAGGCTCTCTTGCAGTTTAGTGTCTTGCATGTCTCTTAGAACCAAAAATTGCTTTTATGCAGATCGATTTTTAGAGATATCTGTATAGAGACATCTGATATCTGAATAAGTAAATGGCAAATGATGTACTTTAATTGACATAGTAAGTAAAAATACCTTAAGCCTCCAGAAGTTGAGCTTTTTTGATAGTATTGCCTTTATTAGTACTATTCCAGGTCCAACTGAATCAGCTGTGATATGCATTTTTTCTGAGTAACAGTCTCTTGAGGAAAAAGGTCTGTTAAAGTTAGAAATAAAGTTCTTTTCTATTACACTAAATGAATTGCTGCTTTCTGCTTGCCAGAGGCACTGCTTCAAAACAAAAGCAACCCAACTCATAGGGAGTTAAAATATTTTAGTCCTAAGTCATCATGTCTCCTGTGGAGTGATCTCAGGCTTCTCCTGCTCTGAATCATTGTTGAGAACTCACATGGTCTAAATAGACTGAAGGAGGTTTCAATCCCAGAAACTGTTTGTCTTTTCATGTGTCCTGGCTAAATCAGTACAACATCACCTTGACATGGTTAGAAAGGGCACAGCTACACCCAGTTATTGTAGGTGTAGTAGCAGATTAACCACTCTAACTACTTTCATGTGTGTAATCTGTCTAATCTTGATCAGGTGACCATGTTGCTTTTCTCCTGTAGCACGTAGACGGAGCTTGATTGTGGTTTTTATCATGGAGCTGTTTTTATGGTGGTAGGCAGATAAAAAAAAAAAAAGGAAAAAGATATTGTATATACTGTTAAGAGGGTTAGTCTGTAGGTTTTTTATGGGAAAAAACACAAACAATGTATTTGAATTAAACAAAGTTATTAAAGGGATCCTTCAAGAAATATCTGAGAGCAGTGCTTTTCATACTTAATCAAATTGTTGTGAGCACGATGCAGAGTCTGAGAAAACCAGCACAGTTTCTGGCAGTAATATGTCAGAGAAGAGATTTTGGAAGCAAAGAACTTTTCCTGACTGATATTTCTTGCATTTAGAACCAAAACCATAAGTTGTGCAATTACAAAACTTACTGGTGAAAAAGTTGTTAACACCTTCCCTTACTGTTACCCATTAGAGTATGAAGAGGAACTTGTTTCCTTTTAAAAGCAGAAAGGAGAGCTAGTTTCTTCTGGTACTTGTGAGTTGCAATAATCCTACTTAGGCTGTTTTGAATTTGCGAGGAGTGTATATTTTGGTTTTATTAGTTTTGCTTTTTGTTTTGCCAGCAAAGAGGAGCTTAAGAAAAGTACCTCCTTAGTTGCTTCCCTCCTTTTTCTTCTGCAGGCTTTGTTGTCTCTGAAAGGGAGTAGCAGTTTCTTGAATGGGTTGGGTTTTTTTCTCTTTAGGTAGCTTTCCTGAGCCTATGTTTTCCTGTAATGGGGGTGTCCTCTACTCTCCCTTACTTGCACTGTCACTCACTTGGTGACCTCAATCCAAAACATATTCAGGACTTCTAAGATACAGTCTAACAGGCAGTGTTTAGGTCTAGTGAGAGTACATTGTAGTGTATCACGACTGTGTTAGCTGAATAGCTCTGTACTGTGTTAAATATGGCGATAGAACTATGGTTTTATCATGCTTGTAGTTTAGAGGAGTAAACATGAAGCCTTTAATTTAGAAGATAATGAAGATCAAATACAGTAGCAGTTGCCATTGGAGCTCCATCAACAAGTTCCTTCTGTAATGTGCAGCAGCTACCTTCTTATGCTCTCCTGCTTTATGCTTACACTTTTTTTTATCCTTGTGATATCTGAGCATTAAATGATGTTAATGTCAGTAAATTACTGAATGCTGTTACCAACCCCTGTTTCATGTGACTTACTCTCTTCTGTATGTAAGATGGGTGGGGTTTTCTTTAGACATAGTCTATTTGGAAGTAATACTCTTTTTATTACTACAAAATACGAGTAATTCCTACTTGTAGGAATGAGTATTTCCTACTACATAGGAAATACTCTTTATACATACTTCTGTGTAACACAATATCATGGTTTAACCCCAGCCAGCAACCAAGGCCCAATCAGCCTTGGCTCACTCCCCCACCAGTGGGATTAGGGAGAGAATCAGAAGGGTAAAAGCCAGAGAACTCCTGGATTGAGACAAAGACAGTTTAATAGGGAAAGCAAAAGCTGTGCACACCAGCAAAGCAAAACTAGGAATGAATTCAGTGCTGCCCATGGGCAGGCAGGTGTTCAGCCATCCCCAGGAGAGCAGGGCCCCATCACCTGGAATAGTGAATGGGAAGGCAAACACCATCACTGCAAATGTCCCCGCTTCTTTCTTCTTCTCCCAGCTTTATATATACTGAGCATGCTGTCATATGGTTTGGAATGTCCCTTTGGTCAGCTGGGGTCACCTGCCCTTGGCTGTGTCACCTCCCAACCTCCCATGCACCCCCAACTTCCTTGCCAGTGTGGCTGTACAAAAAGCAGAAAAGGTCTTGGCTCTGTGTAAGCCTTACTCAGCAATAACAAAAACATCTCTATGTTATTAACTCCCTGTTCAGCACAAATCCAAAACATAGTTCTGTACTAGCCACTGTGAAGAAGAAGAAAATAAACTCTAATCCAACTGAAACCAGCACAGACATTCCTAAGCCTGAAATTGTAAAACAAATTTCCATAAGAGCTGTAACCATACCGTGGCTCTTATGGCCCTGCCACTTCCACAGTAAATGGACAGTAAGGAACAAGAGAGAAGCGGGAGCACATCAGGATAGAAGTTACCACTGTATAAACATACTTTTTCACTCAGCAGGGCCCAAAGAGACCACAGTGTCAGCCAGGCAAGACTGTGGTACAGTGCTGGTGCAGAAGTGCCTAATGCCCTCTGTCCCAGTCCATTAGCATAATATATTTGAAGTGTTGAGTGGGTATTTCTGGGAAGGAAATCTGCATTGAAGTGCACTAACACAGATTATAAGTTTTCATTGAGCCTTCCATAACCAAATCAAATACAGCCTTCAGTGTTGGAGATAGTAAAGATAAAAGCTTATGTTTATAAATAAAAGACCTGTCTTGTGCTTTTTGGAAGGTGTTCATTGTCATTAACATTTAAGAACGTTGTCCTGTATGTTTAGTCTGTTAAATAAGAGAGCACTGGGAGCCGAGAGGTGGAGCATGCCAACAAGTGAAACTCTGTCTGTTTGGCTTCTCAAATAGCAGATCTCTTTAATGCAGTCCATGTGTTCAGTGTTTCTTGCCTTTGAGTAGTAGTTTTTATACTGGGGGAAGTAATGATTTGCAAATAATTATTACTTTGCAATTCAGTACTAAGATGTATGTGTAGAGTTAGCTAGAAAGAACTCATTGCCTTTGCAGGGGAACAGAAAACTGTAAAATTTGGGGTTTTTAGTTTTGGTTTGATTTCAGTGCTCGTTTACTCAATGACACAATAACCCTCTTTGTACATACACTTCATGCATGAATAGAAGTGTGAACAGAACCAAAAGCAGGTGTTGTGTTACAGAGGGGAAAGTTAAAACAGTATTTATAGGCTATTCATTTATTATTTGAGTTATTTGAAGTTGTTCCTTAAGATAGAAGTTGAAGTAGAAAACAGCAAAGTCCACCTTTTGCTAGAGGATTGGTCTCAGCCTTGCTTCAAACAGTTAAACATATGTTCACAGGAGATTAATTGTTTCTTCTATTAATTTTTAGCTTAGAGTCTGATTCTGCCCCTTTGTAGTGCCTTATTCAAGCGTTAAAACTAACTGTGGGTACTCTCCATGAGCTCCTATGCAATGTAACTATTTGGCATGCAAAGTACTCCTTAGGACTGTGAAATTGGGTCCATTGGTGTTGTAGGAGAAGAATAACAGCTCACAGACTTGTGCCTGTAAAACATCAGTGATGGATAAGCATGACAAGCCAGTAAATGATTTGATGTCTTTGCTTGTCCCCTACTAACTGTTCTGTATGGAAATACATGAAGTGGGTGGTACTTAAGTTTGTTCTTTCTTGTTTGTAACACCCCTTCAGCTTGTTCAGTGAATGTATGTGCCAGAGTGAACCTCTTCAGCCAATGACAATGTGGGAAATAGATAAGTAAAACTTTATCTGATACGTATGACTGCAACACGGATAGGAACTTCAGTAGAACCAATTAACTAACAGCATCAATTCCTTTTTTCTTTTTTCCACTTTTCTTTTCATGGGAGGGAGTGTGTTTAAAGTGCTGGTTTGGCCAGAAATTTGACTAAAAATTATATTCGTTTACATATAATTTTGGAAATCAGATATACAGAATTAAGTTTTTCTGTAGGTTGGTTCAGGAGGACAAGGACACCTTTAAGAAAACAATACATTCAAACTATTTCTCTTTCATGAATTAATGTTTCATTTTCAAGTGAAAAATTGTTTCATTACTGGTATGATGTCAGAGATTTGATTCCATGTAAAATTTGCAGCCTGATAGTGGTATAAAGGCCTCCTGACACATGGATTTTTAAATTGGGTGTGTTAGGCAGGAATCATAAGGGGAAAAAAAATGATGGAACCTTCTCTTGTCACTTACCCCTTTGGTTTTCTGGTAGAAACAGTTGTTTTAAGATACAGCAAGGCTCAAGAGGGGACAAACCATCTTTTCCAAGAACTAGCTTTTAAATTCTGAGAAGTACACCTACTTTACTTAATGATGTGAAGAGAGGAATAATTCTCTACATTTTATATAACTTCCCAGTATAACATTACATTTAAAGGATTGTTTGGAAAGCTGGTTAGGACTGTAGCACATTATTTTTTAAAATCCTGTTTCTATGTGCTCTGATTTCCATGACACTATTCTTTAGGGACAGCACATTTGTTATAAGAGGCTAAATTGTTTCCTTTTGCAAAGCCTCACAGGCTCTGAAACTCCCACTGGCTGCTGTCCAGAAAGAAAGATTTGTGGGTTCTGCCCAGTGTCTGCAAATGTGTGATGATATTTATATCCATTGAGTTGTTTTCACTATAGCTAGATCTGGTAAAACGCTTGTGGCTTTACTGCAGCTGGGAGACTTGTGGTAAAGACTGAGAACTTTGAAATTAAGTTTTGTGCTTGAAGAGATGTTCTGACTTCCACTGCATCCGTGATTTCTCAGTGGGAAGGAGGATCAGCCTAGGTACACGTCAGCCTTTGCAGAGAGGGGCAAAGTCAGCAAACCTTTAATGAACGAAGTAAAACTTCCTTTTTTCTTTTTTTTTTTTTTAAGCACTAAGACTGTTTAAGTGTGGACAAAAGCAGAATAGTGTGTCAACTGTGACTTCAAAAGCGATTCACAATTTTTTTTTTTGGTAGAGTCCTTAAAGTCCAGTTCATTGTGCACAGCTGTAAGTTGTGTTGATTCAAAAGTCTTCCACATTAGGACTTCTAAAAGAAAAAGTTGCCTATTTTTTTCTTATGTTTTTTCTAAACTGGTGAGAACAAAAAGAAGGGCAGATGTTTCACTTCTGTGTATACTTTCATGTCTTCTTTCTCTTTTCCTCTTCAGGAAGCTTCTAGTAAGAAGGGAAGAAAGACCAGTGACAAAATCGCTTTGTTCTGGGAAGCATTTCCGAGCATAAAGCCAATACCAATGTGATGCTTTTATAGAAAAAGTTTTGCTTAAGTTGTTGATGATTCATTTGATCTTCTTTGGAAATATTTTCATGCTATTTACCACTTCCTCCAGATACAGCTTAATTGAATGTTTCTTTCAGATTTTCCATATGGTGTTTGCCTTCCCTTTCCTTCCTTTCCCACTTGATATATCATAAAGAAAGTGGCCCCTTGAAACTTTGCCACCTTTGAGTTTGAAAATTGCCAGTGTAGTTTGTGGATAAGGGTACTGTGCAGGCTTGACCTTGTTCCTGGTTTTGCCCTGTTTTCTGTGTACTCTTAAATAATAACATGGTCAGTCTATCTGCAGGTTTCCTACTTTCTGTAACAAGACATATGGCTACCTTAATATCTCCTGATTTCCATTTTTATTTGAAGTTAATGAAGACTGACATTGAGATCCTTAGAAAGATGCTTGTATATGGAAATAATTTTCTTCTAATATCTTCTTCCAACTGAACACTTTTCGAATGGATTTATGGCATTAGGTCTAGAAATAAGTTGTATTGGATGAAGCATATGTAGCATAAGACTTACTGGCTCAGTTCAGTAAGTATGTATGACTGTAACTGACTGAAGATCCAAGTACTAGTGAAAGGATGTGGTAAATTTTCCTTGGAGCTGGCAAAAGTTCCTGTATTTGGAACTTTTAAAAACAACTAGGTTGGTATACTGGAAAACATACTGCACAGAAGGCGGTGCTTTATTGGTACAAAAACGGGCTGTTTTTTCCTGAAGGCTTCTCTGTGTATAGCTGGTGAAGTAGTAAATGATAGTTCTTCTAATTCTCCTTTGTTTTGTCTGTTTGATTGGATGTGGCCTATGGTATGACAGAAGCCCTCAGTCTCGTGCCAGTGAGAATGGCGACTGACATTTCCTTGTTTAGTTTCTCTTGTTAAGTGCAGAGTGAGACTTCCAAGGGTGTAGCTAAGAAAATACTGTTTTTTAAATTTTTTTTTTCCCCAGATGAAAAGTTGCAAGCATCTGACAGTAGGGTGGAATAGAAAAGTTATCTTGATTGTGTAACCCTAGCCTTTGGTTGTGCAACCCTGAGAACACTGGAGCAGCAGATGAATGCTGTGTGCTGCTGACTAGATAATGTTTTAGGCTGTGGACTGTAGATTGATTTTCACACATGGAATGGCATGGGGCTTTCCCTCACTTGCAGTATCACTGGTTTTCCAGCTGTACAGCACATCTTGCATACAGAAGGTAAATTAGAGCTGGAATGGCCTCTGCTGAGCTTGGCCATCACTGGGCAGAGCCGCGCGCTGCCCTGTCAGCTGTGTCTGTCAGCATGAGCACACACGGTGCCACGCAGTCACTTTGAAACATGCACCACAGGCTTATGGCTGGGACTTCATTTTAGCTGCAGATTCGTAACCTGCTCCTCTCCAGCCTGAGTTTCTGGGACATCCTCCTGCAGAAAGCGTGGCTGAGAGGGCACCTAGAGGAACTCGCCTCATCCAGTAGGGAGCCTGACCTCATCTCACAAAGGATTTCAAGTGGGCATGACAGTGGTCAGATGTGTGGGTGCAGATGGGCAGAGCTGTGATTAACTCAGGGTGGTTCCTGCAACACCTGGATATTTGTGCTTTAAGGCCCCCGGGCTGAGAGCTTGCTGAGGAGCCTGCTCCAGAGCTCTGTGTGCACACGTGGCATTTGCACTGAAGCCTTTGGGGCTGCTGGTTTTGTTCAGCTCTGAAGCTAGAAAGCTAGAAGCTTTCTTCATTTTTCTTTGTTCAGCCTTAGAAATGGCAGATACAAGTCATGGAACTTTGATGTAGAAATTGATTAAATCAAATTAAATCTCCTAGGAAATTTGTCCTGCAGTTAAAGCTACTTTCTTTTGCTTGATAGAGTTGAATTAAGTGTTCTGGGAGGAAAGGAATTAAAGGTCTGAACTGTTGACCACTGGAGTTCTCTGTGGTTCTGACCTAGGAAAACATTGCTAAGACAACAGCTGAGATTTTAAGTATAGTATAGTATTGTATTTTGGGGTTTAATGTAAGAATAAATGTTAAAAAAGTGTTTCTACTTCTCTCAATCTTGTGTAATCCAGGACCACTTCATATTACTCATTACTACGTTATCAGTTTTGACCTGGGAGGAACTGGATGAGTAAAATGAGTAGTAGAACAGTTCACAGCTATTTTTGTGGCAGAACTTGCTGGTGTTTGTTGTTTTTGGGAGACTGCAAGCCTCAACGCAGTCTATACTATACCAAAAGTAAAGGTGAAGTATCATTGTTAGAAGTAGCATGGATTAATACTGAGTTGAGTGAATTTATGATACATGTGCCTGTTTAGGTAGGGTTTCAAATGGGTAGAAAATAAAGGAAAAAATATTATGAGATGGTGTTTTCATCACTGTAGCAGGAGCAGAGCTGTACTCCCATGAAGGGTGGTGTGGATGTGTGGTATTTCTCTCCTGCTTTTGTTGTTGTGCTGTGTCACTTTGCCCCAGCTTCCCAAAAGTCATCATATGTATGTAATACCTTTTAGGAAGTTAGTGCATCACCTTGTTTTGTATGCCCATCCTGCCAAGGGATCACAGAGTTCACTGGTCATTTTTAACCTGGAGCTTTGGAAAACACCCTGGTGTCACACATTGCAATAATGCCACTCTTTGATGTTTATACTAGCTGCTTTTCCTTTTTAGTAATGAGAGGAGGAAATGTGTGAAATCAGCTGCATGGCAGAAAGAATTCATTAAAGTGAATAAATTGAATTCTCCTCCAGTTTCATGCTTCTGGGTTGGACACAAAGCAGTAATCATCTTCTAGCTGGTTTTAATTATTTATTTTGTGGTAGTTTCCTTGTCTATGAAACTGATTTTTACTGTGGATTAGCCTAAGAAAATGAGCAATGCTATTGAGGCTTTGAGCATTGTAAACATCAACAAGTACCTTTTTGTCATAGGCTCTGATGTGTTTGTCAAGTTCAAAGGGGGAGAGAGTGAATGAATCAGGATGTTGTATTGGGTCTGTGTGGCACATGACTTTTTTTTTTTCAGACTTCCCGTGACTACACAGTAGTCCCAGATATCTCTGTTTCCTCCAAGAAATAATGTTCCCTTGCATCTCTTTCCCTGTTACTCTAAAGGAATTCTGGGAAGGGACAGATCCCAAGCCCATGCAGTTTACTGAACTACTTAGCTGAATTGAATTTGAGCTTTGCCTTCCACATATTTCAGTACTTATCCACAAGGAAGGGGTAATTTTCTTACATAGGAGTGCATGGCTGATTACTTGAGCTGCATTTATGTAGTTCTTCTGTAACATAATGTGTGTACCTAAGCAGATGTAAGTGTGGCAGACTTGTGTTACTGATGACTGAAAAGTGTGTTTATACTGATTCCAGAAGTGAGTGACAGAAAAACTTAAAATAAGATTTTTCTGTCCATTCTTGAAAATGGAAAAAAACTAAAGAAAATGCTATCCAGAAATCCATTGGTGCAAGTGAGGTCAGGCATATTCAGAAACACATGCTAGTAACAGATTCTAAAGGGAATAGCTAGAGATGCCCTCCAACATCCCTAGGTTCATGACTGTAGCTGTTAAGGGCATTTAAGAGGAATATCTCAGCCACCTTCTAAAGTATCACGTGCTTTACTGCTGCTACTATCAGGGGCAGGGTGCTGGATTAGATAAACCATGGCTCTGACCCAACTGTGAAGAGAAATTACTTCCTTGTGCACAGCATGCAGTAGGCAGGTTGCATTGGGGCTCTCTGCTGAGTGCTCACTAAAGGCCTTTTGAAGCAGGACAGGTGTGTCCAGTGTGTTGTCTGTCTGTTCATTTGGGTATTGCAGCGTAGGATGTGCAGCACAGTCTTGATTTGTGAATAGAGTTTATGGGCAGTAAGGTAACACAAATGATACTGCTGGTGTACAGATCCCGGCACTGGGCTGCTGGAAGGGCCATTGTGGTGGGAGCAAGATCCACTACAGACATAAGGGGACCTGAGAGGCAAGAGTGAAGAGTCTGGTTGTAATCATTAGAGTGCTGTCTTGAAATAACAGCCCTAGATCCTGCTCAGACTGGTAGTCTGAGCAAACGGACATTTTTGTAATTAACATCTGTATATAAGCTGGTGTTCAAGAGGAGTAGAGGCCTGAGATGTACAGAAGGGCATAGAGAGTCTGGATTACATCTCTAAGCCATATTTTGACTGGGGGAACACTTTCATTTTGAAGTGGGAATTGTAGATTTGAATCTGGCTAATGTAGGCAGATGCTTGTAATCAGCTTCTGGGATAGACACCTGCCTTCTGGGCTGTGCACAGGGATCAGTACCTGCCGCTGGATCGGGATTACTTGACTGAGATCACAGGGCATTAGCAGCAGCCTGAACAATCTACAGACCACATTGTCTCATTCTGGTTTTGTGTTAGATTTGAACACAGTGTGACATTAAGCTCAGTGTTCTTGCTACATTTATGTATAACACAAGCAGTTATTTAAAAATTGTATCTAATCCTATATTGTGTTACAAGACAGTTATGGATATGAACTGAAGTATTGCTATACAGATGATCTTTTCCAAATTCTTCCTGGTTGTTTTCAGTCTTTTTTTTTTTTTGATTTGGCAGTTTTGATAGCAGTTGGTTTTAAGAGTTTCTGTAGCTGTACCAGGAAAATGCAGACACTGCCTAGGAAACAGATAGGCCCGCCTGAGGTTGGTGTTGAGCTACAGTCTTAATATGTTAAGTAGACAGGATGTCATTATTTATGTGAACTAGATGCTTAGAAAATGTTTCCCTTCAAAGTAGGAAGATCTACAATCTAGAATCAACCATCTTTTTTTTTTTGTGTCTGACAGAAAGTGCAATTAAAAAGTGACAAGGAAAACATTTCAACTACTATTAAGCATTTCTTCTCCCTATTGGTTTCCAAAATTCCAATCAAGCATTTATATAATGTGATATGATTAGCATAGAGAAGAGGATGTCAGCATGCCCAGTATAGCACTGTATGCATTACATTTTCAATCCCGTTTCTCTAGAACCATTCACCTTGCTCAAAACCACTCCCTAGACTCAAATTCTGGCAGGATTAACTTAATCCTCTGTGTTTCCATAGTAGATAGAAATTGTCCAGTGCCCTAAATATCTGCTGGTCTCTCTCCACTGTTTATTTTTTGTCATTCACCTTGATGCTCTGTTACCATGAGGCATTTGTTATTTTATTGTTTATTTTTTTCATAAAAGCCAGGTGGTAAACTTTACTCAGTTGCTTTTGGGCAGTTTTTTTCTGAGGTAAATATAAATGATAACATAAATCTCCAAAGTTCAGTTCATTGTAGAAGAATAAATAATTTCTTCGTTGATAATTTTGGTTCTTTACACTCTTTTACTGTCTATTGTCCCTCCTCCTAGGCTTTGTTATTTAAGGAAGCTCTATAATTACTTCTTTAAATCTTTCATTCTCTTCAGTCATTAAAACTTTTTCTTTCTTTTAGAACTTTTTCCTGACAAGTTGTCACTATCCTTTTCAGAATACCTGGGGCTGGGTGTGCTCTCTGTTTGAAGACAGCTTCCTTAGTGCTACAGTCATTCTGAAGTGCCAGCATTGCTGGGTATCAGGTTATGAATTTGCCAAATAATCCAGGAGAGAGTGAATGGGGCTGGGACACTGGTTGGAGGAGCAGTCTTCACAGAAATGGTAGGAAAGTATGGTGGGACAATAGATCTTGGAATAGAGTTCTAGAGAGTACTACATGGCTTAAAGTCAGTTTTTATGAAGAAAGATGAAGTCAAGGCCCAGACTAGTTGCTATGGTTAAAGTTTTTATTTTAGGGTTTTTTTCCACAGATTGTTGTTAAAGTTGCTGAATTTTCTTTACTTATATTGTCCTTGCTGTAAAATATATGGCTCTTGGCGTTTTGTGATAAGCAGTTGGGAAACGTGCATGCTCTTGAAAAGCAGCTTTCTTCTTACGTCAGGGGTTGCTATACTTCAGTGACATTATAGAACTTATGTTTACTCTCAAGAGTCATCTTTTAACATCCAAGTATTAAAAAATACAAAATATCTAATTATTTTAGGTTATAATTCCATAATATCTTTAATTGAACAGCTTTACTGGAAAAATCAGTGCCATTCTCTCTCTTCACAAGGTGCTCATGTTTTCTCTGCCTTCAAGAGAATAGTGCTGTTGATCTTCCATTTGACATCAGCATCACATTACACTCTTGTAAAATGTTAGTAGAAATCCAGCCTAAAGGAAGCCTATGGAACTAGGTTGTGTAGTTTACTTTTTTGGAATGAAAGGCTTTTAGAAATTAAGATATCAGTATAACAGTTCTTGGCATGCTGTGTGTTTTAATCCAAAGAAGTTTCCTTAACTACTACTTCAGATACCAAAATAGTTTTTAAAAGTGCTCTCTCCTTCCATCTGGTGACAATGATTACCCTGGACTTACCCTGTTTGTAACAACCACAGATAACATGTGTGGTTTGTTAAAATTGAGAAATACACATCCTTAATTCATGCACATATGCTTTAAGGGATATACAAGCCCCACAGATCAGGGCAGTCAGCAGAGAAGAGTTCAGTGACCTTCCTCTACCCTTCCTTCACCAAGCACTGCTGGATGTGTGTATTGGCAGAGATTCAACAGCTTGGTCTTGCTGGGGTTTTGTTTTTAGTGAGGTTTTCTGGCTTGTTTTGGTGGGGTTTTTTTCCCCTGTTCTTCAGAACCCTGCCAGGTTTTATGATATCTATGTTGCTTTGTCCACTGGTTGAAAATTTTATAGCAGCTAAGTCTGATGACTTCAGAAAAGCTGAATGTGTCATAACAAATTGAGTTGTGTAGCATTCCTGTGTAAGTTGCTTTTGAAAATGTTTAGGCTCATGGCTGACTGATCAGTCATTAAATCTTCTAATCTTGCCCAGTGAGATTTGGAGAAACTAGAAACTATTTTTGCAAGCAGAAAAAAAACCAACCAGTGCAGATGTGGATGCTATTTTTTCTTTATTGAAATCAGACAAATATATTATCTCTCAGGACACTAGCAATATATTTTTCACCTCTCCTTTGGAATTAATAGATTCAAAAGAAAAACTGCTGATTTTGAATATGTGACCTTAACAGACTGATACTCTGATGAATTTTCTTTCTTTTATTAGTCTCATATAGATTTAGTTAGATTAGCATTTTTGTCTGGATACTTAGTGTTCCTGTGTAAATTTTTGTTTATGAAAGAAAAGCAATGGAGAACTCAAAAAATTATTTGTCTAAATTCTTTATTGCAAAGTTATAAGATACTGAGCAAGTTCTTAAGACTAAGTAAATAAATGTTATTTTAATATATGTTTCCTGAAATGGGAAACAGAGTACTATCCAGATTGCCTTTGTGTAATTGTTTTGATGCTATTTGTGCAAGCAAGGGTTAGGTTTGCTTTTGTTGTTCAGCCACAGCTGAAATAGGATTTAAAATTGCTCAGTGAGTTGGTATATTGAATTAAAAATATCTAAAGGTGCCATTTCATGGTATGACTCTATGCTAAATGTGTGTTCCTTGAAATAAAATATAGGGTGGCACCATGGAAATGTACCTGGGGGGTCCTGCTTGGTGACAAATTAAAATGAGTCAGCAGTGCCCTGGCAGCCAGGAGAGCCAACCATGTTCTGGGGTGCATCGGGCACAGCATGGCCAGCTGGGCAAGGGAGGGGATTGTCCCAGTCTGCTCTGCTCTGGGGTGGCCTCACCTCGAGTGCTGGGGGCAGTTTTGGGCACCACAATATAAAAAAGGCATTAAGCAATTGCAGAGTGTGCAAAGAAGGGCCATGAGGATGGTGAAGGGTCTGGAGGGGAAGCCATGTGAGGAGTGGCTGAGGTCACTTGGTCTGTTCAGCCTGGAGGAGACTGAGAGGAGACCTCATTGTGGTCTTCAGCATCCTCATGAGGGGAAGCATCAGAGCAGGTGCAGAGTTCTCCTTTCCGATGACCACAGGACCTGAAGGAATGGCCTAAAGCCGTGTCAGGAGAGGTTTAGGAAAAGACTCTTGACCTAGAGAGTGACACTGGAACCAATCTAGAGGTTGGACACTGGAATAGGGTCCCCAGGGAAGTGGTCACAGCACCAAGCCTGACAGAGTTCAAGAAGGGTTTGGACAATTCTCTTGGGCACAAGGTGTGATTGTTGGGGTGTCCTTTGTAGTTCCAAGAATTAGACTTGATGATCCTTGTGGGTTCTTTCCAGCTCAAGATATTCTATGACTCTGATATCCAGTCCTGAACTCCTTTTTAACTTAGAGTTCAGAATGAAAACATTCCAGGTTTTTAGGGAAAAGTAAGTCTGCCTTCACCTTGTGGTTTACTTTAAAGGTGTTTGTGCTTGAACGTCTGCACCTATTAAATGTGAAACAATGTATATGCTGTAGTGTTTGGCTTTTTTTCCAGTGGGATAACCTTTGAAACATAATTCCTCAATGTAGCTAACCTGCTGTTAAGAATTGTAGTTCATCTATTAAGCTTTATAAAAAAAACCCTTTCACTTTTCACAGCTCTTATTAGAAATAACTCAAGGCTCGCAGCAGTGTCCTAGCTTGGGTCCTGTATGTAGTTGTTAACTCCCTCTCTGTTGAGCCTGTTATGCTAAGATGAATTATTTTTTCTGCTAATAACTATATATGATGTCAGATTAAGATTTTAGGATCATATCTACTCAGAAAAAGAAATCAATGCTATAAATTTCATGTGCCCTTTGAGGCTTCAGAGCTGATATTCACAGGAGGGTGAATTACCAGAATGGGGATGGTAAAGTCACTGATTGTCCCAAGGGCTGAAATCTCTGCTTTCTTTACCTCTAACAGAATGACAGACCCAGAGGCATTGCAAAATTTCCCTCTCTCTTATACAAACTTGCTTTTATTGACTTTTGAAATTGTGACCAGTTCTGTAGGAGGGCGAGGTTTAGTCTTCAGTTTTGTTTGGTCCTTCGCCTGCTGAAAGCCGCTAACAAGAGCAGTGTTTTGTTTTCTTTTTCTGTGATCCCAAGAAATGTCTAGTACAAACCAGACCATGACCACCCACTCATTTCACATGAGCCATGGATCACTTGCCAGATGGCAAAGGCTAAGGAACATAAGATTTAATACAGCAGATCTGTCTGTCTTATTTATTCTGTTTAGCTCAGACTAAGGCACCACCTCCTCTCTTGCCTTACTCACCCTGTCCTTGCAGTCAAGGGGTGAGTAGACAAATACTCCCATGACAACTGTAGAAGTGTTTATATTCTGAGGTATGAGATTTTGTTGTCCTTATCTGAGTTTGCATAAATATGGTGTTCGTTTTGGTTAATCATCTCTTTCCTAAAGGAACACTGTATTATAATGTTACATATAATGTTGTCCCAGGCTGAGTTCTAGCAAATAAAAATCCCCCCCAAAAACCTTTTCAAGCCTCCAGTGAAACGACATATTTCTGTTGCTGTATAAAAAAATCTATTGAAAAAGTAAGGTTTGAGTATTGCATTTGAGAGTTTGCCACACATGTCACTTTGTTGGTGGTAATTTATGAATGTGAATTGACTAAAAATACATATTTATCAAAATACAACTTCTGTCCAAGGTGAACAAAATGCATAAAGTGGGGCTGAAATCTTGCTGGATAAGATAATTTCAGTAGATAATAATGCTGATGCAGGAAGACTCACATTTTGAGTTCAGTCACTCTTAACATGTGGTTAAGGTCTATACTTTAGGTCTCTTTAAATCATGCTCTCTGGCAAGACCTTAGTATTTTTGCTTTGCATCTGGAAAATATAGAGAAGCAGAGTTAACACAGGCCTGGTGCATTATAAACCTTACACATTTCAGTCACCCTGATTTTTGCAGTTCACATTTCTTAGGGGAGAGTTGAGTATGTCTTTCTAATCTCCTGATGCTTGCCAAAAATAGATGAAAAGAACAAAAATTCTGAAATTATTTCAAATAATCATTTCTTCTACTATTACGGTTGTCTTAACTGTTGTAAATGAAGGATTTTAATTTGTTGGAAGAATGGAAGGAAAGAGCAGTGTGTGATAAGCTCACAATGACCTCAGATTTTTGTCTGGAGGCTGTCTGTAAAGAACAGTGTCCCTTTTCCTTACCTGTGTGGCAGCTTCACAGTTTCTAGCACTGTGGAGACGTCTGCATCCTAGTGATAATGTAGAGTGTTATGAACTTGAAAGCAAAGCTTGGACATGTTTCCCAAAGGAGGAGGTGGAGTGTGTGGCACATTCACGTGGGAGTTTTCACTGGTCTAACTTGCCTTACAAAAAGACCATTTGATAATTATAGTTGCTGTGCTAGTCTCATCATCACTTCTATGCAGAAGGAACGTGAGTGATGTCCTCTGGAGCTGTTTAAAATGCAGATAAAATTTGAAATATCTTTGGCTGATAGCAATAGTTACCGTAGAAGTTGCCTTTAATTAGTTGAGAGCACTCTTGCAGTTAATGAACCCGTAATTGGTGTTGAATCCAGCCAAGTTTGGAAGCAATCCCGTGCTTTGCTCTGGGGGAAGGAACCCCCAGTAAAAAGTGACATCAGACTGTTGGCTGGCTGCTGCTTCTTGCAAGTGTTGCCTTTGCTAAGATCATCTAACATGATCTAAAGCTGGCTTTCATTTGTGTCAGGAAGGATTGCATGAAACTAAACAGAGGTTGCGAGATACACAGGACACCTTGCAACTTCTCCTATGTGTCTTTTGTGTGTTCGTAGAGAAAAATTTGAAAGGGACTACAGAGCCTCATATCAATCACCCTGCTCTTCCAAATACAGGATATAAGTCATGTATATGTGTACTTGGATACAAGCATTAACAAGGAGGGGAGACGGGATTGTGCTTTGCTGAATTTAAGGTCATCTTGGAAGAAGGGAATTTTCTCACTGTTGATTCTGTGTCAGGAGCTTGTGGGGGAAGTCAGAGTCAATAAAACAGGGCAGAATTCATCCTTCTAGGTCCTCTGCACTGCTCAAAATCACCGTGTAATTTGAGGTGATGAAAGTGCCAGGAGCTCCTACATTATAAATTCAGCTTTTCTTGAAGTTTCTAAGCAGACTCTTTCATCAGGATCATCTGTTAAAGAGAAAGATTTAAGGCCTAGTTTAAGTAAATGATCACGACTGATTTTTTTTTCCTCTTAGTAGGTGACCTCATAAAGTCACTGAATATCTCTTTCTTTAGGTGTGATCACAGTGTCCAGTGTTATGGGTGGTAGTTTCCATACTCCTGGAATAAATTGATATTTCTAATCTGCTTTTTGAGTCTGGGTTTCTCCACCTTTTGTGAGGCTGGGAAGGGTGATCCTGTAATGTCTTTAGGGGGTAGTATTTTGGATTTTGTTAAGGTGATGATCCCTGGCCATGTCAAATGTAGTTGAAAGGATATTTGCTCAGTGAACAGGACTACTCGAACTCTAGCTTAATTGGAAGGACGCAAGGAGGAAACCAAGAGTGGGCAAGAAAAACATTTCATTTTCCCAAGTTTAAATTAAGAGTCTTATCAGTCACTGTTCACTCAGCCAAAACATAGTAAACTGTACTCCTCTGGTTATTGCCAGGTGATAGATGCTCAGAAATTAGTCATCTAGTTGTTCTTCGTGTGTGTGAAATTTGTTGCACGTATTTGGCAAATGTTACGAACACCATCATTTATTCAGCAACTGAGGATTTAATGTTTACAGAGGAAAAATTTGGCCAGAGGTAGTTTAGCAGCTCTGTGAGAAGGTAGAATGGAAAAAAACCTATATTGCCCTGTCCCTGCTGTAAATAATCTCTGTGGTGAAGCTCTTGTTGTCTAAGACTATTACAGTGGCAGCATTTGGAAACAATACATTTTGTCTAAAAGTGGAAGAAATTCCCTATATAAATTTTACATGTGTTTATACATATAAAAATGGTTTTTAACTTCAAAATGTATATTTTAAAATAGATAAATATGCAAAAGATAGAATGAGGGGAATATTAAGTAAGAGTTCTGAGCACTGCAAACTTATTATTGTATCAAAGAGAATGGTTTTTTGAGGGAAGCAAATTCTTTTTGAGTTTTCTTTACTTGTCCCTAAGTGTGCTTCTTTGCTTCATACATGTTTTCACAGAAGAGTAGCTGAGTGTCAGCCCTCAAAACTGTTGACTTTGTCTTTTTCTCTTCCCTTTAAATAATGCAGTGCTCCATAGCACCTTTGCAGTTTAAGACACAGAAACTAAGTGTAAAATCTATCATCATTTGAGTGCCGCATCTCTCTTAGAGCATTCATACTTAGAATACTGCTGTGTGATTTGCATGGATGAGCACTAGAATGATGACTAGCATCCTTTTTGTTCTGATACTGGCTATGTCTGTGCTTTAATTACCTTGAGGCTCCAGCAGGCACAGAAGTCAAGTACCAGCACCTTCCCTAGCTGCTTATATTGTCTTTTTAGCTGGGCAGGAGAGTCTGGTGCAAGGTGCCTCTCTATAGCAGCAAATGTAAATGTGTCTCATTTCCAGCAATTTCCTGCTATTTTCCTCCACACCATGTCAGTATCTAGGGCTGCAGGTAGATGTAGCTTGCTTTAAAGTCTGATGGGATGTGCTATGTGTTAGCTTGGTCTTGGCATTGCACCAACATGTTTCCTATTCTGCTTGGACCACAGGCACAGCAGGATTGTGTTCGTCTACAAAAGGTCACAGAGCTGTGCCCTGTAGATCTCTTGGGCTAAATGTGGCATCAGAGATAAATAGCCATTGTCTGTCTGTCTACTGTTATCACCATGTTGAGAGAGAAATAGCAAAGCACCTCAGTTTTATCAGTCTGTGGAAAGCCCTAGCTTTACAAATGGTGCAATCCTTGCTTTACAGAGATTTTAGTTATGGCAATTTTCTTGGAACTTTTAAACCTCTTCATTTTGGTTAATCATTTTCATGTCTTGATTTATTCAATCTCAAGGAAATAGCTTGAGGTCCTAGCTGCATTGCATTATGTATCAGGTAAGCTGGATAAGTTGGCTTGTTGTTGATGTGTAGAGGAATGGAAACACTGCCAGAAGTATCTAAGCAAGCTGGGCTGAGATGTTGGCAGACTGTTGCCAGGGGCTACTGTGGATCAGCCACTATTCAAAACAGAATGTTAATTGGAAAGCCTTTTTATATGCATTATGAAATGTTTGTTTTCACATTTTTCAGGCCCTGCAATGTGTATTTATTAATAGGTTACTGCATTTACACTTTCTTTAATGAAAGGTGCATAATGTCCAGGTTATGTAGCTACATCACCTCAGGCTGTGATTTTTTGTCACAATTTGTAAATGAAGCAAGATCGAGTCTGGACAGTAATTGGATGGGCTGCCCTGTGACGGGTGGGTGTGTGGGTAACAAACCTGTACCTGGGGGCTGTTGCTGGCACTTTCTGTGTTCTTCTCAAGAAGAAGTGTTCTTCTCTCTGAATCAGGTCTGAGCCCAGGTCCTGGAGTAAAAGATTACTGCTGGAAAGGGTAATGGATGAGATGCAAACCCATGGTTTCAACATCTTGTGCCCACCAAGGTACTCAGTGTTCTTTGCATAGAGACCTAAGTGTTCCAAATAAATCCTTAAGGAGCATCCCTCTTTTCTTCCCTAAAATAATCTTCAGATTTGACTTAACAGAAGGACATTTCCTTTCATTGTATTACACTGTATTGTAGTTTAATGACTCAGTCACGGCAATGCATGAAGTTCAGCACCAGTATAAACAATTTCTTGACAATGTATGGTAGTTGATAGAACAATTTTTCAGTGTATGAGAAATTATTCAGTAGATTCTCTATGGTCTTTGGATAGTTTTTAATGCACTGGCCAACAGCACTTCTGCTGCTCCATCTTCATTAGGATCTCTTAGTGTATATATGGAAGAATTAATGAACTAATGGGTAAGAGATCTTAAGAGAAGCATTTCTTCTGGAGTTTGAAGCAAAATCAAAGGAAAGGTGGAAGAATCATGATTTTCTTCCTGCTGTGGCTGTGATATGGATTATTTTATTTAACTCAGTAATGGACAGTTGGATTGGATTTTTTCTTTCTTCTGGTGGTCATTTATTAACATTGAATGAGGTGAGGGCTGTGTCAAATATGCCTTTGCTCTGATAAGAGTCTGTCATGTGTAACTTCCATAATATTAAATGCAAGAATATAAACATTTTAGGTCGCTGTAGGGAGGATGTGCAGGCCAGCCACGATACAGCTTGTGATGTCATCTGCTTGCCTTCTCTTTTTGTGCACTGTCCAGGTGTGTTTCCTTACAAAACTGAAGTCCCAACTGTGATTAAAAAGAGGTCAGAGAACAAATTAATCAAATTATAGGGTGTGGCCTTGTTAGTACATCTTGTTTCATCACTAGATAATCTGGCTTCAGGGGAGAAGTGCTTAATTGTCTACCTTGTTGAAAGGGACAAGAATTATATGAACAGGGCACTGCAAGGAATAACATTCCTTATGGAAATTCCTATGGGAAAATACCTTGGGGGGGGGGGGGGGGGGATGGAATTCATCATGTTAGAATGCAATAGCTGGAAGAAATGCTAGTTGGCTTCCATCTATGGCCCAAACAAGAGAATTGTCTTACTGTAAAAAGTAAAGCAACTGCAGAAGTCCTTAATGTAACAACTGCATATACACATGCAGCAAAGGATAACAAAATTCAGGAGCAGAAAAAAATACTGAGTTGAGTTTGTACAGGATGACCTTCCATTTTAGTACAGAAAACAACTCTGAAACCAGAGCTAGTAAAAACACTTTTTTTAAAAACTTGATTTTTATGCATGAATGTGTTATTTTGCAGGTTTATTTAGTGTTCATTACAAGAGAAAGACAGACCAAGATCCATATTAGGAACTAGATCTGCTACAGGCTTTTTGTTGCTTATGTCTTAGTCTCTTGTTCCATTCTGCTTCAAAAAATAGAGCTAATAATGCTTAGCACATATAAATTATTTACATATGGAGATGGGCTTATATAAATACATCAAGGTCTGGTTAAAGTCTCCTTCCCATGATATGCAAATTAGAAATAGAATTTCACTTGTAAATGAAAAGCAGTAATTAATGTTGCAACTCTGCTCGCTGGGCTGAGCAATGAGACAAATCTATTTGAAATCAGGTAAGCAAGAGACAAAACCACTGCTGAGCTTGATGCCTCAGGTTTTATGTTTTATGTTTTTTGGATTCTGTGCTGCCTTAGTGTGTAGTTCTGAGCTTCATTACCTACTCTCTTGAGTAGGTAGACAAAACAATTCCTTCTCTAGCTGGGGACCAAGGATAAATGATCCAAATCTCAGTCCCAAGAGCAGAGTATAACATATATAAACAATTGCAGAATGAAGAGAGAAAAACAAGAAGGATGGGACTTCATAACCTAAAGCTGTAATTGGACAATTAGCTCTAATATGCAAATGGACCAGAACTTGTAAAAGTGAGAGACCTCGTGACAGGTTGTCCATTTTGTGACCATTTTGGTTCATCTTGGGTGTAGCCCTGGCTGGGCTCTTGTGCTGCCCAAGGTGTATGCATTGAGGCCTTTTAATAAATCTCTACTTTATTCTTTAACGCCCTCGAGCCTCTGGTCTAGGTCAGCCTTCACAAGGCATCAAGCTCGTCTAACTTGGCCAGCAAGTCCTTACCCCCTTTCCCACCCCAGTGGAATGAGCGCAGCTGTGTGGGGCTCCCTGCAGCAGATGAGATGCTCTTTCATTTGGGGGCTGCTGGAGCACTCCCCTGAGAAGAACTAGCAGTGGAATGCAGAGCTGTTGTCTGGAGAACTAATTAACTAATTCCTGTACTTGACTTGGGACCAAAACAAAAATTGCTGGGTGGCTTCATTTCAAAGAGTGTGAGGCTGCCATGCAGGTACTGCTTGCAAAGAGGGGTTGAACTCCTGTCTAATTCATAACAGGCAATAGGATATCGAAGAGCCTAAAGGAACAGCTGAATATTCATTGTAAATGGCAGTGGGCATCTGTCGAAGCAGAGCAAGCTTTTAGTAGTGCTCCAAATGAAAAGTAGACCAAGTAGATATATTTCATACAATGAATGGTTAACCCTGCTTGTCCCCCTCTGGTCTCTTGAGCTAAGCAAGTTTAGTCCAATCTTTTGGATGAGAGGCAACTGTCTTGTCCCATTATTGTAAGAAACCCTTTGTAGGACAGAGTAGGGATGTGTTGCATGGATATTTGTTTTGTGGCCTCAGTTTCTTTCTCTGGTCAAGGCTTATCTTTTTTTTTTTTTTTTTTTTTTTTTTTTTTTTTTTTTTTTGGTCCTGCAGTTTAGGTTACATCTAGAGTTTTAGCTTTCATTAATTACAATAATTGAAAATCCAAAGGCATTCCTTAAGTGAGTAGAGTAGATAATCTTTCAGCAAGTAACTCTGCTTTCCCTGACTTCCCTCTGCAGTTCTTTTGGGTGTCCCATCTTTTTTCCATCCTTTCCCAAACTCTTCCTGTACTATTGCTACCTGCCTGCACTGTGGACAAGTATTTCAGCATGTGCAAAGCAATGGGCAGCATAAGGACAGCATATGATGTAGCCCCTCTAGTTCTGTTGAAGGGTGTTGTGCATGGCCAGATATGAGGGGATGGCACTTGTTGATATCCCAAAAGGAAGTGGTGGGTGCTGGTGGCTGGGATGGCCACCTTCTTGTCACTTACTTTTTTGAACAGGATTTTGTCAAGTTTGCTAAACCATCAGCTGTATTACTGATAGAACTGAAGATGTAAGAGGAGTTGCATTTTCAATACCACTTGCTCTAGTTCCTCTCCCACTCAGTGAGTGTAAACTGGTGAATTTCAGTATTTCATTTAACCTGTTCTTTGATTTGATACAGTAATCCAGCAGTGTTTAGGATTGCAGTTTTCAGACTAGAAGGCTTTTAGACAATTATTCCTGTGTGAATTTTATGACATAAAAGTACTTGAAAATACTTTGTTTTATGAGGTTTTAGAATTCTTTCCTTCCATATGTTTGATTTTTTTGTTGTTGTTTGGTTTGTTGGTTTTTGTTTTTTTTTTTAACCACAGGCTTTTCCCTTGTTCAAGGCTCTCCTCCTAACACCTGACCCCCTCAATCCTGGGGATAAGCATATTTTGGGTCACATTCTTGAGAAATCAAAAAGAAGAAAAAAGTCTAATATATTAATGTTTTATAATTAATAATCAGTTTTTCTCCAGGGAGGAAATATCTCCTTTTTAATTATTTTTTTTAATTGAAAATATTCAGATTTAAATATCTAGTATGTCCATAAATGCAACAGCAGGTGGCAGAATAACTTCACTAGAAGTTGATTTCTTGGCATGCTCAACTTTCTTTCAATGAACTTAGACAGAAAAACAGATGCCTCTATGTGAGATGTGACCAATTGCTATTCTAAATAGCTGTCTTAACAGAATGCAACAGGCAATTCCCAAACACATGGAATTGTGTGCTACAAGGTTTTCTTCAGTTTTTAATCCGATTGTTTGCTTTTTTTTCCTATAGAATAGGAAAGTTTTAATAAGGAAGCTTATTAAACAGAAAGTTTCTGAGGAGATTGTAAGTGGTGCCTTGCTGTTGCAGAGCAGGCAGTGTGTTAGTCACCAGCTGTAGTGTAGCAAATGCTATTTCCAGCAGAAGTGGATCTGTGTAAATATTACATAGATATCATCCTTTCCTTTTAGAGAAAAGCATCTATATACACATGATGCCATGCAATGCATTGTTCTGATCAGCAGTTTTGCTGTAATCTTTGAAGAAATAAGCTCCCTGGGAAATTACTAGTAAATCTTGACCAGCGTTGTTCAACAATCAAAGCCTAAAGACTGTGTGAAAGATGTATCTTGTGGGTTGGAGAACAGGGAGGGTGCAGCTGTGAATTGCATTTAACATCTCATGGTCTATTTAGCAGCTCCTTGGCTTTCTCATCTGCATCTCCCTGGGAAAAAGTTACAGTGTTCAAAATGCTGAACACCTCCAGACAATACTATTTAAAATAAATAGGACAAATAGGCAGCCTATTAGGTAACGGCTTCCTTCACCTTTCTCAAGCAGGATGATAGTTTGAGGTATACATTGGGCTGTTGCCAGTTCTTCAGTCATAGCTGGCTGGTCTAAACTTTTGAGAACTACCAGGACCAGAAACAAGGATGTAATGAAATGGTGTTTTCCCACATTGTAGCAATGAAAAAGAGCCCAACATAAAGGCAGTGTTGATTTTTGTTCTCCTTTGAAGGTATGAAATCATAGCAGTGGTGGAATATTATTCTCTTATTTTTGGCCCTGATGTAACCTCTGCATTAGGGTAGGCTCTATCCTATAATTCTGCAAACATTCTGTGTGCACAGTAACACAGCATGGCACTGAAAGGAGCCATCCCCTTCTCCTTCCATCCAGTGTGGGCAACTGCAGCAGTTTAGGCCTGTTCAGTGCAAGTCCACAGAAATGCCTTCCTGCATGGAATGGCAGCACTTCAGGGGGGAAATGAGATACAGGAGAGGGCAGAGTAGCTTCTCATTTCAGTCTCATCTTACTCCATTTAAAACATATGTAAACATATGTGAAAATACAGTCTCGTATAGTGGTTGTTCTGTGTAGAAAAGATACTGGAAGTCATAGAGATTAGAGTTGTGGGGCTTTTTCCCATAATGGGTGCCAATAAAGATGTCCCCAAGGGAGCACAGGAGCAGTAGTTGTGCTAATAGTATGTTTTCTTATTTTAAAAACATGTCTAAAATGGCTTTATGAAAAAAAATTCTATTCAGATTGCATTTGATATTATCTTCAATGTCTGAAAATGGCCTACACACAGATGGCAAAGCCTCAAAACAGAGATATCACAAACTTAGATAAATGTTCTTTATATAAAGTGCATGTATTGAAATGTGAGATGTTCTCCTGTAATAATACATTATACCAATCAACATTCTGAACGAGAAGGAAAACAACTCCCAGGTATCTCAGCCCGAATGACCTCACATTGCACATTTGGTGAATCAAATGGTGAGTTTGTGGAGATCCAGGAAGGCCTGAGAACAAAGGAGATGCAGGTGGGGGCTTTATGTCAATGCTTACGAGAGAATTTTATTTTGTGTTGTGAAAAAAGTAATGATCTGGAGCATAAGTGTACAAATGGGCAAGAATATGGTGCCTGTATGGAGTGAGAAGAGGAACTTGGGTGTGTTTATGTGTATTGTGATGCTGCTGTTTTACAGTGAAATTTGAAGGAGTTCATCTACTTGAATGTGGGCTTTGCTGCTTCCCCCCCCCCCCCCCTTCAGGCTACCCTGTTGATGCATTTTGCTTTAGTATCTTTTTTGATCCCCTGATTCTTGGAAATACCTCATCTCAGTAACTTGAAAATAGCTGTGGGATCAGGATGAGTATTTGTGTGCAATTTTTCGTTGCAAACTTCTTTAACACAATCATATTGCTTCTGTAAGTGAGCCTTATCCCCTGTCTCTTTTTTCTTGCCAGCAGATTCTTTGTTTACTTGCTTTAGACATAGTTCAGGAGTTTGTTTGATTTTATGTCTTCATTGATTTGCTTTTTCAGTTCATCACAGCTCCCTAGACCTTATTCTTATGTATTGACTGTTATAGTTTATTTTCCTCTCAATCAGCTGGATTAGTCTGAATTTTCATTTTCTAAGGTCTAGTTGTTTATGAAAAATGATGTTTAAATCTTTCCCTCTACCTATTATTAGGGCTGTCTATGTTTTCTGAGATGTAGTCCTTCTGTAAAAACTGCAGCTTTTTAAAATAACTTTGGAGCTGAAACACTTTTAACCTCATCTCTCTTTTCTGAATTTATCATTGCTAGGCTAGCATCTGAAGTTTTCAGTTTTGGGGATACTGCTGTCAGATTGTGATATTTCCTGATAATGCCAGGTATCTCTGAAATGCTCAGTGCTGACCGCTGATTACAGTTTGTAAATGAGGCAATTAAAAGCAATAATCTTAATAGACTTCCTTGTCTTAATTGTTAGTAGGAGTATTGGTGTTACTGGAGTCAACTTTTATGCTCATTATCCTTCTCCTGAAGTATGGAGGAGAATTATAACTCTGTGTAACCTCATTATATTTTCATGGCTTGGGTTTGTCTTCAGGAAGATTCAACAATGTGGTGCATTCTCTGCTCTTTGTTCAGTGCAGTATTACTGTGATCTGCTCAAAATCTACTTCCTCCTCTGCACCCCGATACTGATTTCTGTTCCATAGCCTTTTCTTTAAGCATAAAAGCTTGTCTAAATCTTGTTCTGTTACTACATCCTCTAATTTGACACCATGTCCATTAAGCTCTTAATAGTGGTATGGTAAATGTAGATGTATTTTTAAAAGTGCACATTTCAAGAATTTACTTGGTAAGACTTTGTTGGAAACACCTTGTTTCTGTGATCTCTGTCCATCTTCTGGTTCTGCTATAATGCTTTTTTCCTTTGAAGTTATAATTCTTATGACTACAATTCCAGAGTGTAGTAGCCAGGCTGGCTGCAACTTACACTTGCAAGAACACACAGCCTCTGCCTCATACAGCAATTTGTCTTTAAATAAATTTTTGCATTCCAGTATTAAATACAATGCTACAAATACTGCCAAATTTTTGCATCAATGTCTGACTAAATTCTTTGATATCAACTCAGGAAAGCACTTAAACATATTTTAATTAGTGTTTTAAGTATATACCTTAAATTAAGTACATGCTTAAGTGTTGCCTTGAGTAGGAATATTTGTTCAGATTCTCCTTTAGTTCTTTTCTCTCTTCCTTTTGATGTTTTGTTTTCTAGAAGTATGTGTGAATTCTGCAGTATTAACTTATTCTGGACCCAACATTTTATACTATCTCCAATGAACTGAGAAGAAATTTTAGATTAAATTTTTTAGATTAAATTATTAGACACTTCCCTTACAGTCTTCTGCTGCTTTTAGTGAACTTCACAACTTTCTCTTTCAAAGCAGAAAAATTGTCCTTATAGTTCTGAAGGGAGGTAGGCTTTGTCTGGTTTAGAGAGATCTGCAAATGCTTTACTGACTTCTGAATTGTAATTAAAAGAATTCTTCCAATCCTGGTTGGGTGTTCTAAAGTGTTTTGTCTTTGTTTCAATAATATTTCTGAAAAAAGGTGAAGCCAAAAGAATGGGTGATGGGAAACAAAGTCCATAAGGATCCAAAAGATAGATGCAGAAATGTGTGCACGCAAAACCATGACATTCAGCTGGGAGAAGGAGAAGGAAGACAAATACATCCCTTTTGGATTATAGCTCTTGGAGCATTTATTACAATTTCCTGATCCATGGTTTTCCTGGAAGTGTTTAACTTAAACTTGGCTTAATCCAACAACACAGAAATACTTGTGAAAATTAGAAAAGCTTTCTAATTTTGCATATCAGCTTGTTCCAGTATCTCCAGTGTCCAGGCTTAGGCAAGTAAAATACAGTTGGGAGTGGAGATGTGCAAAATTTCTGCAAGAATGGGATTTATCTGAGTCTTCTTTTTTTTCTGACTTGATACCTCTTAACTTCAAGGAAAAGAGAAAAATTGGGACATGCAGGATGTCTTGGCTGCTGACTTACAAATAAGTACACTGTGTGCCAGACTTCATAGTGCATGTTCAATGTCCTAGACATGTCACATTTGCTTTTATATACTATATAAAACATATTCTTACTTCTTGCCTATTAAGGGTGATTTGTTGGCCCATTGATGGCCTCAGATAGTATTAGTATTGCTTCCTCTCTCTTCAGCCCCATGCCCACTGTTTTCCTTGGTCAACTGAAAATGTTAAAGCGTCTTTTTTTTTTTTTCAGATTCAGGATCTGTTTGTAGTGTTTTGAGAGTCTCTTCTGAAAAATCTCACACAAGGGCACTTTTTTATTGTGTTTGGGCTTTTTGTTTTGGGAAGCATTGCCACATGTCTCTGTTTGTTGTGTGGCCCATGTATGGAGATATGGTTTGAGTAACTGCTTGTGTGAATATATAGGGTGTATTGCAGTGTTCATACTGTTGAGTACTTATTCAATCTGAAGGTGGTTTCTGCCTCAGTTTATACTTTTCCATCTTTTGCACAGCCAGTTTGAGATGCTGGCAATGAAAGCAGCTGTACAGGGAAGCAGAGTGGTAGGCTTAGCAAAATACTTCCATTACTGGGAAAGCATAAATCTGCTGCATTCTTCTGCCTGTGTTTGAATGCTATGTCCCTGGTTTGAGAGAGGATATGGAAGGAATTGTTGCGCTAGCACAGAGATGAGTGGCATTGTCCTTCTCCAGCCTACAATGTCACACTGCAAGGCAGGGGATATTTTGAGTTCTGGTTTGACCTGGGACAGAGGAATTGGGAAGGGAGTGATTATGCCTGGACAAGTCTCTGATATGATCCAGATCTGGGGCAAAGAACATGTGCATGCTGTGTGTACACATGTATGTTATCAAATGATGGTTGTAGGGTTCAGAATTGAACTGTGCTGTGGCTGGACTTCTTTGTAACCTAGATTTGTAGCACAGACAGAGCTGTTAGTTGCTTTTTTCTACTTTGTGTTATGAGTTCTCAAGATTTCACTATGAATCCCACAGTAATGGTTATCTGAGGTGTTTCATGCATTCCTGTTACAGTAGTTGTTTTAATGTTATGGGAGCTTATGAAAAAATTTTAATCTCTAAGAATGGAGAGAAGCTGCTTATGGCACAAACCAGAATGCAAATAAGAATATCCTATATGCAAATAAGAATGTCCTATACAATGCATTATTAGTTCTTCATTTATATCCTCAAAGTACTTCAGGTTCTAAGGAAAATGAAGAATGGGCATTGTTTGACCTTGTTCATTTGTATGAAATGTCTTCCTGGTTTTCTGGTGCCCCAAAATAATGCTGCACATTGGCAAGATGGAGTTGGCAACTATCTGTATCTAGATTATCTTTTAATCACCTAAATCTGATGCTATCCACACAGAATTTCAGAAATATGTTTCACAGAGCTTGTAATTTAGTACTATCTGTGGAATCTGAGCTACTGTGACCCATTTAGGCATTGGTCATTTTTATCAAATTGAGAAGCATTTAGATGTGTTGGTTTGCAGTGGGTCTGCATTTATTCGTGAGGCTGGCTCTTGCTATTTGTAATCAGGATAGAAACTGTGCTGAAATGAATGGTGAGTCTTTCTTGTGATGCTCATTGCAAGAGCAGTTCTCAGTCTGTACTGCTGAGTGGATGGCTTCTTGCTTGGTGAGAATGGCTTTTCTATTTATGTCCTCATTCTTTGAAACGTGGTGAAACTTGGAGCAGGCAGTTTACCTCCAAAGCAGCAATTTTCAAGACTGTGTCCCACCATGTTCTAGGTGTTCCAATTCTGTTCCTCCCATTTATATTCGCTGCTGGTATTCCTGGCAGTGTTCATTCCTGGAGGAAGTTTGGTACTTGTTTCCTGTAAATCATGCCGTCTCTTTAATTATTTGTGCCTCTTCCCCTTTCTCTCGGATACTTCAGTGCAGACACAGCTCTCAGTGAGCTGTTGCAGGCTGCAATTTCCTCTGCAACAATTCTTTCTTGGCTGTTGAGATGAAGTTTGGACTGAAATCTAGGTAATCACTGATGTTTTTTCCAGCCTGTTAAAAAGTCAGCTTTTACATCTGAGGTGGAGTATTTTATTTCAGCACTGACCTGATCTTTCTGTGTTTGTATTTTAGCCTGTGCTTTTGCAGAGAGGAACAGAATATTTTTTGTGCTGCTTACTCTGATATATACAGCTCCTTATTGAGCCTCATGTTTCAAAAGTAGTCCAAAGTCTGTACTTGTTGATCTTGTAACACCTTAAAAAACAACTATTTATTTGCCTTTTACTGGCACAGGAATGATCTGAGATATCCAGTTCAGAAAATAAATTAGTACGGGGCTGATTTGAAGCTATTCTGCATTGGTGTTATTTTGTTGTCTTTGCTGTTCTGGAACTATTCAGTATTCCCTGCTCTATTAAACAGCTCTTTAAAACACCCTCAGAAAGCTCAAGAGAGACCAAAACTTGTTTCCAAGAACACAGATCATAGCTAACATCTAAATAATAATCTGGCGTCTATTTGTTACTTTCCGTCTGTTTTAAAGACAGTGCTAATACTTTACAGAATGTTGTACAACATACCAGAAGTTGAGCCATGAGGAATTTTTCAGATTTACCCTCCCCAAACTTGCAGTGCAAGCCAGTGATGCTTTCACTCCCAACTAAAGCAAAGGCAAATGATTTAAAAAAACACATTAACTCCTCTCCCCACCCAGCCAAAAATGACGAAAGAAAAAAAAAAAAAAAAGCCAGTGGATTTTCTGGAAGGAAGTTTTAAGACTTTTGTTACAAGACCATGCATAGAACCTACAGAGGTCAACTGTTACTGCTAAATTGTACTTAGATGTTGCCCAGCTATACATTAGAAGACTCTGGGAACACAGGGTGGTTTGTGGTGGTGCACTATGATTTTAATCACACTTCATGCAGTGAGTTCAAAGCATTAGGAAAACAAAATACTGAATTCCACAATACTCTTATTGGGTAGGCATTATGCCTGCTTTGAAAACAGAGCACAAAGAATTTATTGTATCTGTAAGCAGTTGCAGCTACTTAGCCTCAGAACCAGGATTAGAGAACATGCAATTGGACTTCTGGTCCCTCCTGTTCTTGCTTGAATATTAATCGAGGTGAAGAGTTAATAAGCAGAGAAAAAGTCTGAGCTGATTGTTTCTCTTTGTATGTATTTATGCACAAAAGGATGAAGCTGAACAGAGACAAATCTCTGATCATGTTTCACTGTTGTGTAACTCCTTTAGGATCAATAAAACTAGACTTGCAATAAATCTTACATAGTCTGGAAAAAAACCTGAGTAATATTAATAAAATTCAAGATGAGAATTTACCTTGTCAGGCTACTTTCTACAGTGTATATCTAATGTTCTGGAGGAGGAGATAAGTCTAAGAGGCAGCTGGAATATAATCTATCCATTATATGATGTTCCTTTCATGAAGATAATTTTAAGGCTTGGTAACAGAAGATAGGGATTGTTTTAAATAGAAAAACAATAAGTAACTTTTTGAGGAGAAATTTATTGTAAAACAAGCTATAGTTATCTTTAATTAGACCCAAGGAATAACCAATGAAAAAATAACTTTATTGAATTGATAGCACTACTACTGAAAACAATTTCCTATTCAATATGTTTGGATGATGGCAGGAATCAGACAGCGTAACTGAAGGGGTGCATGCCATAAATGCCCTTCTGTCCCAGAAGCTATACATCTCCACACCATACTAGGTATTTTGTAAATTAGCATCCAGCTAAACATGAAAAAATTTTCACTGAGATTCAGATATAATTGAGCAGTTTTAGCTTTAATCTGTCACACACTCTGCTCTGCCACTGCACTGTGCTTTGAAGTTCAAGTATCTTGCACTGAATTACTTTAATCTTTGTTTAGAGACTCTGAAAGTACATCCTATCCTTTCCTGAGAAAGTCACTGACCTACTATTCTGCTCCCAGCACCAATCCCAGTGTCTCAGCATCTGTAGCTGCTATCTCAGGACCCACACCCAGTGCATCTGAAGATGCACTTCCTGCCTGAATGGAAACATCTTGCTGGTCTTTTTGTTCCTGATTTCCCACAATGTTTGTTCATACACTTGAGTCCTATCCAGAATTGCATTTCTAATCTAGGCCAGGTTTTCTATGTGTTTGCCCAAGCATCTCACTCCTCACTGGAAGAAGCTGTTCCAGTCATGGGGCTGCAGAAAACCTACTGGGGCAACAGAATCTATTGACTAAAGCATAATTTGCTCCTCTTAAGTCCTTCTCTAAATTAAATTAATGTAATTAATTTTTAACATTACTATCTTTGCAATTTTTTGTGCAACTCTACAATGGAGACTCTGATGTGGTTTTTTAAAGAAAGGCTTTAGATGAAGCAGTTTCTGTGGAGTCCAAGGAAAATGCATGAGTCTGTGAATTTCATTAACAAGTTGAGAAAATGATATTTAAAAATCCCTAGCTGCAGTGAACAATTCATCTAGAGCTGCTGCAAAATTTCAGTTGGCTGTCCAGAAAACACCAGCTGCTTATCTCTGATGCATGTATGTGTAGTTTGTAGGATGGACAGCAAATTTTTGTTGCACTTGTGTTGTTTGAATGAGGTGCAAAAATTACCTACTTAAGTTTAATTCCTAAAGAACAGCTAATTTCAAATTGTGCAAAAGCTGAAATCCTGTACCATTCCCAAGGTTTTCTGAGAGTTTAAGATCACTGAAGGTGCCACAGCCTGTTTATATTCACCTAACATCACTTAAAATTTCTGTTGTTCTAGTAACAGCTGTAAATATTCTAGAGTACCCAAATAGCTGAATAAAGATATTTGGGTTTGTTTTATTAAGTGTTTACAAATATTTACATAAAAACAAAACAGTGATACTGGTAGACCCAGTGACATTTCCACTGGAAGCAGCAAACCTATACTCGGTGATTAGCAAGCCAAAGGGGGTGTGTGTCATGCTGCAGTCACAGCACAAAAATGGTTCCCTGCACTTTTCAGAGTTCATTTTCCATCTTGAGTCCTAACTGTCAAAAAGGTTTCTAATTATTCATGCTTCGAAGAAAATACACTCCAAGTAAGTTGGGTAGCTCAACAGAAATTTAAAATGGGATATAAAGGCCAATTTTATTGGAGAAATACAGACTAACTATATTTCCTAGTGAAAAGATTTAGAAAAAAATAGGTTACAGAGGCAAAGACAATGCCACTAAAATTCCAGAATGTTTTATGCCACAAAATTTTATTTTTCCCCCCAAATATTGATGAGAAGAAACTTGAATGATTTATGTCCCCTCTCCTCTTCTTTCCTCTAAGTGCTACCAGATCTGACATGTTTGGAAAACAATTATACACGTACGTGTTTGGGCATGTTTTCTTCCTGTCTCATTATGAACTATTTATCTATAACTACTAGCTTTTTTTTTTAATGTGCTTTTGTGGAAGAAGAACCTAGGATAATCTTACTACTGTGTAACAAGGCTTCCTAAAATGCTATAGCAGTCTTCAAAGAGTGCTAATAAAACTTTGTAACACAGTCCACCACTGTCTTTTGTATAGGTTGCATTTATTTATTTTTTTTTTTAGATTTTCTTCAGAATATCTTAGTTTAGAAAATGTATTGAATATTATAAGAGGAAAAATGTCAAAGGTTAATGCTCTTAACTGTCTAAGTCTGCAGGTTTAGGAGACTGATAAAATATACCCAAGTAATCTTCTTTTGCATAAAAATATTGCACTGCATTTTAGAGGTATGTTGGTATATTACAAAGCTCAAAAAGCTAGGCGGTAAAACTTTGACTTTCAGTCCACTTGAACTAAAATATTTTGATTATGAAAATAGTCACTGGTACAGAAGAAAAGTACTACCCAGTGCTCAGAGTGATGTGTTTTGTATTGTTGCATTTTTAGGGACGCTGAAGGTACTGATAGTTTTGTAATACTACAAATATTTCTGGCAGAGAACGATTATTGGCTTAACTGTAGGATAGGCTCTAAAGGTGTAAATGCAGTTCAGTCTATGAAAATGTCTAAAATGAAATGTTAATAGATATCTACAGCTTATAATACATGTAATTCATTCTCACCTGTTCTTTCATACCTTTCTGAGCACTGACTCGGAAGGAAGGGAAACTGATTACAACTTGAGAGGCTGTTTGTTTCAGTATCTGGGTATTTTATTTCTTCTTTGACTTCACTTTTTTAGAGCCATTACAGCTATAGAGGTTGATAACTGAACCTTAAATTCAGCAGGAGCACAGCATTCACTAAATCAGCTGTGCTAAATGCTGGTGTCAGCTGTAGGCACTCCAATTGTGGTAACTGGGAGTGGGGCTGTGGCTGAGCCTCATCCCCAATGGGCTACAGCTGTGTGGGTCAGGTGAACAGCCTTGAGAGCAATGAGACCTGGAGTGCCCAGGTGCACTGACCAGCCACCAAAGGGCACACAGGTGCAATGCATGACCATGAGGGGTGTAAAAGGTTGGGCTAAAGAACAAGAGGGGCAGCTGCTTGCAGCCTTCTGAAGTGACGTGATGTTGCTCTGTATGGGCAGGCGCCTGAAGCCTTCTGCTGTGGTATGGTGTTACTGTGTGTGGGTTGAAGCTTTCTGAAGCTGTGTGGTGATACTCTGTGTATTGTGGTCCTCTCAACTACAGCATAGACTGTGTGTATGCTGCAACAGTCACTGTCTAGTTTGTTTTGTAAAAATTATCAATATATTGATTGTCAGGCTTCTGTGCAGTGTCAGTTACTGCCTTAATACTCTACAGACCTGTTAAATAGGTTGGGCAAATGGGAGGATGGAGTTACATATCCAAATTCCCTGTTACTCTGTACTTCAAACCTACTGACCATTACATACGCTGAAATAAAGCCTACATGATTATCTAAGCATAGCCATTAGACAAGTATAAAAATCCTGGGTCTTGAAATGTATTCAGTGAAAGGCCATAGCACAGTAAGAAAAGTTTTCCAAAAGGTTGTGGTTTAAAACATTCTGTGTTCTAACATAACCATAGGCTAGAAAAGATTTGCTCTGTTTCTGTGGTACTGATAAAGTATTTTGTGTATTAAAAAAATAAGCTATGTGTTTGTGGTAGTAGTTACCTGCATGTAAAGATTAACGAATGGACAAGGGGAACAAATATTCTAGCACATCCCGGAAGTACTTCCTGCTGCTTCCACAAGATACCAAGCAGAGGTCTAAACACTGTCCTCCTTTTAAGAATGTTGGCATAGAGTCATGTTGTGGAATAAGGTGGAGCTAGGGAAAGTGTTTTTAAAACTGTTCAGCAAAGCTGTAAATTACAGTAGGCCATTGAACTGTTTCAGTTTGTATCCAAGATTCAGTGAGTCTCCTGTGACCCCCTGCCTTGAAGGCTTGAAGGAACTAATTGGAAAGGATCTGAGGAATTAATGACATGAAATTGTGCTTTATATGCTATATCTCTCAAGACCTGCATGTGTATGTTGGTATAAATGGTCATTCTGATGGGCTTGTCAAAACATAAAAATGAAATAAAAATGCTGGTATGCTAATTATCAGCTTGAAATGGGCCATGAGTCCTAAGTAGACCTTGTTAGGAGTATTTCATTAGTTTAGTAATGAATAATGGACACTTCTCCCATTACTTCATATTCCTATTGAGTTGTTAGGACAAAGCTAAGTATAGACAGGTATAAAAAAACCTAATTAAAATAAAACCCAAATATGGAAAGAATTATAAATATATAATTTGCTAGCTACCTACTAGATAGTCTGAGGTGTTCTAGAGTGCTTGGGGGCGTATGAGTCTTTCCAACTTTTAACTCTGTTCTTAAAATCAGGGTTTAGGAATGGTAGTAAACATTTATGCTACCTTCAGTCAGTTTGCTTGGTGTCTGGGCATCTGTCTATACAATATGGGCAACAATGCATTTATTCCACCAGAAGGTAGTGAGGTTTAATGTCAAAGAATTTGTGTAGGTCTAGGTAAATTTGAATTACTGGATGAAGGAGGCTAGATTCATGGCAGAAGGTCTGAACACAGCACGTGAAAGGAAAGGGCCTTCAGTCTGTTTCCTTCTGCCAATGACAAGTGCCAATCAACTTAACTAGGTTTTTCATTGGGAAAACAGTGAGCATAAATTTTTACTTCCTTGCAGTCTTATGAAAGTGTAGGAGATGTCTCTCCTCTCAATCTGGAACATGCCAGTGCAGAACTGAAATTCTGTATGACTTTGCTGGTGTTCCAGGCAACCCAGCTTCTTTTCCTTCCTTCAAAACGAAACAAATTCAACCAACCAAAAGTGCTGTTGCAGAGAACAGCAAAGAGTCTAACAGTGAACTGTGAGTTCATAATTTTATTTATTCTCTTGCAAGACAATTTGGCATTCATCAGAAAACTCCCTTTTAAGCAGCGGTGCTCGCTGCTTTTAGAGTGCAGCAGGTTTGAATGTAAAACTTGCCTGTGGGTTACAGTGATTTCTTGAGAGGTACTTTGTGTTTCCTCAGCCAGCGTCAGAGAAGTCTCTTACTGCCATCTCTAGCTAGACACATGAGAAAGCTCAATTCAGAAAGCCATCATTAAGCAGGGGCTGGAGGGGAGGGTGGAGGAGAGGAAGATCTGCTGGAAATTGAGCAGGGAGCTTTGGGCCCCTGCCAGGACATGAAGGCGGGTGGCCATCCCTCTTGGGGGATGCACATCTCTGCAGACAGGTCTGTGCAGGCTGCTGGATGTGAAGGCCTTGCAGGCACACAAACCCTTCTCCGGGGCAGCACAGCACAAGGGTGCTGTGGTGGGGATTTTGAGCATTACGTTTGTGTTGGCTGCGCTCCCCGTTCACAGAGTAGGAAAGGCTAAAGACCTCAGGCTGTTGCTGGGTGGTAGCTATTTCAACTTGAAGGCCTGTAGCTGCCTGAGAACAACATGCTTTTGTTTTGCTTTGTTTCTTTTTTTTTTTTTATTTCTGATGGAAGTTTTAATTCATTGTGATGCTTTTTAAGCAGCTGGCAGAGACGTGAATAGACACTTCTTCAAAAGGCTTATGGAATAGAATTGCATAACTTTGTACTTTTCCTATGCAAAGCAGAATAAGTTTGATGTAAATACAGTGACTAGTGTCTGAAAGATACCTTGGCTTCTTCCAAGTCCTATTTATACCCCATGAAATCCAATAACTATAAAATCACCCCTGCTGCTATGAATTGTCTCACTGAGGGATGAAAGAGGAGAAGTTTGGGTAGTGATACCTTAGCAAAACAAGAGCTGCAAGTTCTCTCTCTCCTAAGAGCTCTAATAAGGTTGCAGCTAACCAACAATGTGTCCTGATCAACAGATCTCTAATCTTTTAAAAGGTGTAAGTGAGCCTTCCAGAGAATTGTGCTTTCTTGTTTCTGTGCTGTTCAATTCCTTTTCTTTTTTTTCCCCCTGGATTCTGATGAAAATAGGTGCAGTTGAAATTCCTCTGAGGCAAGGCCAACACTTGTAGGAGTATACATTGCATATGGGATTGGGAAACGGTTCTCAATAGGCTTCCAGTGGTTTATGTGTATTTATCTGTTATTCAGGGAATTATGCCAAATTCTGGTAACATTGGTTGAGATGTGAATTCTAACAGCTTTTGACTTTGCCTTCAGTCAGGGTAGCTGCTATGCCGGGTCTGAAAATATCTGTCTGCTTTCCCTCCAGCCTGCTTCTCTGTCATGTTGTAGGCAAGATGGCTGTAATGGGTACTTCATCTTTCAGCTGATTTGGGCTAGCAACAGCTGTTAAATGCAGGCATTTGTGTATTGCTTATGCCTGCAGTGAAGCAGCTTTGTGCTACAACCATTTAGTAAAACATATAAAGATAGATACTTTTGAGTATCTTAGGCCTTGGTTAAGCACCAGAAGTGGTGTTTGACTTTGCATATGGGAATTTCATGTATTAGAAGGTTTTTTACTTGTGATGTCTGGGCTTTATAGAGTATTTGACATTATTTACATTCTTCCCCGCAGAAACCTGAGCTGCTGGGGCTGGTGGCTGCTCAGCTCAGGAATACAAGACACCTAGTGGGATAAGTATTGGGTGGGTGTGGTGATTTGCTTGGATTTGAGATGATAAACTGTTGGCTTTTTTTTTTTGTATTTGGTTTGTGTGAGCCAAAATAGTTTGCATTTTCTAAGAATGAAGATATGTATATATATTTAATCTCCTGTCATTATAATAGTTGTGATATAAATATGTTGAATTTGGTCCTGGAGCCTAGACCTGTCTGACTGTGCAGTCTCCTGTGAGATGAGGCCCTGTGGAGCAGTAACTGGTTTCAAGTGCTGCTGTAGCTGTGGGCATGTGACATTCTCTCTTAAAAACTCATGTTTTGGCTAGGAGCTCTCAGTATTGCATTCAGACCTTTCTTTTTTCTGTTTGTAACTCCATGATTTCACCAAAAATGCTCAGTTTTAAGGATGTTTTATTCCTTGTGAGTGTTAAGTAGAAGTTCTTCTGAGATCTTGCAAAACTTTTGACAGCTTTTGTGTCAAATGGACGCTGATGCTGAAGAAAATCTCCCCAAAGAAACAGAAGTTGAAGAAAAAGCTAATTCAGTGTGTTGCTTAGATGAAGTCCACAAATATCCTGTTACTGTCACAGATAGTGGTAATTTTGGATTCTTCCTTGAGCAGACTGATGCCAGTCATGAGGATCTTTATCAGGCTTTCAAGGAGAAGGCTGTGGCTCTCACAGCTGTTTGAAGCGTGATTTTTCACCCTGTTTTTCTCACTGTTCCCTTTTGCTGTTTTCAGGCTTGCTGCCAGCCCCATCTGACTTTGTGGTATTGCTTGGTGCAGTGTCCTTTATTGTTTTGAGCCATGACTTGAATACCTCATGAAAAGCCGTGTTCTTCAGGGAAAGGGAGGGAGGTGCCTTCTCAGGGATGGGAAGGCAGATTGGCTGGGGATCAGGAAAAGTTCCTTTCCTTCTCCTCCAGCATGCAGGGTCGTCATCCCAGCCCCGGTGACTTGTCACTTGTACTTGGTGCTCTCTAGTGACATTTCTTGGGCACAGTGAAAACCACAAAATTCGTGGGCTAATAAGGGTGGAGTAATGTGGGATTATTGCAAGCGTTCTTGTGCTTGCTCTCCCAGCTCAATAGGAAGCCTTTAATAAGAATTTTCCTAAATAGTGTTGCATGCAAAATGGGGATTTCTGCTTCGTTCTTTTAACAAACAGCCATTTCATGAAATATTGTGGGTTTTGCCTTTTGGTACATTCCAGAAAACTTTCTACCTTTACTGGTTACTGATTGATAGTTCTGTGCTGAGCTCCCTTTAATTTTGCAATAAACTAACAAGGTGGCTGAGACCACAAGTTTACAGAAAACAGCTTATTTACTCAACTGGATTTACAAGGATGACAAAGTCAGGTTTTGTAATTTCAGTGTGGTCTAGGATGGGCAGGAGGAGTACTTGAAAAATTGTACTGTATAAATAACCAAACAAAATATAGTTTGCTTATTCTTCTGTGTGAAGTTCTTAGGCCAACTCTCTCCCAGGACCTGCAGGGATTTTCTGCATATGCAGGAACTTTGCTATTCCAAATAAATGGGAATGTTGTGAGTTTAGGCAAAAAAAATTAAGGTTTTTTTTTACTTTTCTAATATGCTTCCAAAAAAACTAACATCTGCTGAAATCACATCAGTGGATGGTGACTCTGTTTTCACAACAACATATGAAGATTTAAATGGGATACTAACACTGTTGTTGACTTTTAGATTAAATCTTAGAAGTAACAATGGTCTATCTGGAACCTGAGTGCTGTTTTCCTTGAGAAATCCTTGTGTCCATTTTTTTCCAGGTATTGGCACCTATAAAAAGTGAGAAAGTCATCAGAAGAGGAAGTTGTGGGGTTTTTCTAACATGTCTAAAATTAGGAAGTTGAAAAAGTGTTCCTGCTGTCTTATTGTGTTTATCTCTGGGTTTTCTAATTCTTGTTGTCATGACACTTCTAGTTGTTATATGGGGTTATTTTACAATCTGAAGTAGCTATGCTGCAGTAAAAATTGAAGTAAAAGATTGGGAAATTGTATAGTCCATCATTTGTGTGGTATTTTAAGTAGTAGACTTTTTCTCAGAAAGGATTTTGAAATCTGAATCCGAGTGAATTTCCAAAGAGTTGGTAATTCTGTCAGAATTGGAAGGCTGAGGACTGTAAATTTTCACTTGTTAAATAGCTCTCTTAACCAATGGCAAAGGAATGGGCTGAAAGTTAAAGGCAGTGGTTCGTTGAACTCCATGGGAGACTGCACTGAAGCATGTTTCTAGTGTTACCGAGCTGTCTAGCTGACTCTTTTTTTCCCTCTTTTAGCAGTGGAGAGTGTTTTTCATTCAGGCACAGTTGCTGACTGAAGAAACCCTACACCCTTTGTTCATCAAGAAATAGGAACAGATATGCAATAGCAAAGCTTCCTTACCTGTTGCACGTGTCCGGACACAGTTGTGTGTGGAGAGGTATTATGGCTTTTTGTGAGTCTTAGTGGCAGTGAAAATATTTTGTCCCATTAGTTGATATTGGAAATATGAGCTCCTCTTAAAATACTAGGTGTTTTTAAATATAATATATTTTAAAATACTGTGTATTTCAGTATGATAACATCAAAATACCATGTAGCAATATTCTCACTGTTGAGTGTTCTGCTGGAAGTTAATAAACATATGACTGGCTTTGAACCTCTCGAAAGGAAGCTGTGCTTGGCTGGTAAGCTGTCCAGTATTTGTCCAAAGGGACCCCAACAGAGGCAAATTTTCCTTACCTACTTAGCCTGAGGATCTGGCATATCTCCTGTGCTAAACAGGTTAAATTAATGGCAGATCTACAATGAAGAGTTGAAGAAATCCTATTGCTAGTTCAGTGCAAAGCACTCTCTAGTAAGTCTGCTTGGACTGCAATAAGCCCAGCTAGTTTCCAAGCACTTTTTACCAGGTAGTTTCTCTCAAGTGTGGCACCTGTCAGACCAACCCAGACCTTCTTTTTGTTGGTTTGTAAGAAACAGCATCATTAACATCAAAACCAGCATGATCTGCTGTGCACACATGTGTGAAGCAATGTGTGAGACTCAGCTGATGCTGTCCATGCACAAATGTGATTCCTCACCAGGAACTCACAGAGCTGTTTGGTGCCAGATCTCCTTTGTCTGTCTGGGCGTTCTCTCCATATGACCCACAAGTTTAACCATTCCCTCAAACACCTATTTGCAACTCTCTGAATATGTCAAACCATTTCAAAGGATGGAAGAATGGAATGTAAGCATGTCTTTCAGATTCATAAAGGAGAATTTGGGGAAAAATTAATAAAGTTTTTAAATGTGCCACTGGAGTCATGTGATACCAGTACTCAAGGCTTCAAGTTGAATGCCTGTAAGGACTGGTGACTGCTGAAAACGTATGGTCTCGTTTGAATGGCACTTTAACTGCCAAAGTATTCATGACCAAAGTTTTACTCATGGAAAAATAAAACTTGGCACTTTCCAGTAATGGCATATGGTTGAAGTTTTGAAGATAGATGTATCTGTTCTGAGGAGCTTGCTGAATCTGGGTGGCTTTTTTTCATAACTGTAGCAAAGGACCAGCTCTTTCCTTTTGTTAGTGACCCACAGCATGTTTGATTTAGTGAGAGTTTGGGGTACTCTGCACACTCTCAAAGTGAGGTTCAAACTGTATTATGGGAGCTGCACAAAGATACATGAAAATACATATATATATATGTGTGTATATGATAATAGGAATACCTGTACCTGATGAAAGAATTTTGCAGTAGGTGAGGCTGCAGAAGTGTGACAGGGAATTTGATGCCAAATTTAGTGCTTAGCTAACAGCCTTGACTTGTGGCTGGACTTGTCTTATGGAAGAACTGTGTCTATGTTGGTTCTGCAGGCTTGGAGAAATGGGGAATACTTTCGATTAATTCCAAAATAAGCCTTCTGCATATGCATATGGCTTAATCTCAGAGGAAGTGTGCTTATTCAAGATAGTATTTAGATATGTATTTAAGCAAATGTGTAACTGTCAGTGAAGTCATAGAACTCAGAATATGCTTAATTTCCATCCTCAGAGCAAGTCAGAGAGGAACATTTACTTGGGTAGGACTCTGCTTTTTTAAAATGACTTTTTTAAACAGTATAGCAGGGAATCTAGGATATTAGTATTGAATAATTACTGAAGGATACATCAGAAATTGAAATCTAGGCTCAGAAGCATAGCTTGAGTTAAACATAAAGGTGAAAAAGACTTTCAGTCCTAATAGCTAATAGTGCTGTGGAGTTCCTGGTTAAGGAGGAATCTGGAAGATTTAAAAAAAAAAGCAATTGCATTATTCTTCTTGTTCATTTTTCTTTTGATTTTTTTTGGAAGCCTTCAAAGTTAGTTTCCTTTGAAGGAAAGCAATATGAAATATAGCGTGCTTAGGTATTTTTTTCTGTTAAAAACGTTCCTTAATCATGGTAACATTTCTTTAAAATGTGATGCATAAATAATAAAATACGTGATGGTACAGCACAAAGATTATCTTGGCACGAGTCTGGGGTGACTGAATCACTTAGAGAGCCTGATACTTGTTAATAATGTGATCATTGCAAAGTGTGCCAATGCAAACTTCATACCTCACCAGTACGTGTGACTGTAAGTTTGTTAGCGTGTTCTGTTTCAGCACATTTTCTAGTACTAGGTGCTATGGATATGTGAGTCTGTAGCTTTTGTGACACAGTGGAAACAAAGTGAGAATGCTTTCAAGAAGGAAAGGTGTCACATCCTTTCTTATCCTTACTGACTCTTGGCTGCCTACTCCTTTCATTTGCCTTGAACTGGTTTTGATGCCCATCCTATCACAGGGATGAACTAGCTCACTAAAATGGAAGATAAGTATCCTAGCAAGAAAAAAGGGAAAAGTGGCTTTTTTTTCTTTGTTAATAAATTGAATTATCCTACCTTGTAATCTTATGAACAAGTCAGCCATCAGTGGCAGCAAGGAGTTGTGTGTACCAGATCCTTAACTGTCTGCTTTTGGGTGCTTGTAGGTGCACTGTCTGCTTTTGGGTGCTTGTAGGTGCACAGATCCTTAACTGTCTGCTTTTGGGTGCTTGTAGGTGCACACAGCAGCTCTGGGGAAACAGCAGAGGGGTGTAATGTTTTCACGTGTATTTGCTGTTAGCAGTATTGCAAGTTGTACCTTAGCCAAGGTGTATGACCAAGCACGGCTGTTATCTACCATGTCCATGTTCACTGCAGTGATCATAAATCCCCAGTCCCAAAAGGTGCATCCTTTGGGATTAAAGTGGATCCTTTGTGGTTAAGCTATACAGTGATCATAGCTAGATCAAGTTTGTTCAGAGCTTGTAGTCAATAGCAGATGAGCATGAGGGGCATCACTATGGAGTCTGAAGGTCTTAACCTCCTGTTGGGTAAGTGAAGATTTGACTTGCAGGCTTCTCAGCTTAGTGCTGTTGATACAGTCCATAAAGCTCTCAGGCACCATCACGCCTGTTTGCAGCACAGAGCTGGGTGGGCTGGCATGAGCAGGGAGGTAGAGTCTCATGAAGGTCACATACTCCATGACGCTGCTGGCACCTGGTGTCATGCTGCCTGAAGAAGACACAATAACCTGCAGCACCACCACTGCGGTCACAGCTCATTGGTCTGACACAGCTTGTGTGGGGTCTCACAACAGGAAAAGAAACGGGACAGTGTGTCATATCTTACCGCTGAAAGTGTTAGAAAGCAGGAAGAAGCCATGATCAGAGGGAGGGACAAATAGTGGAGGGAATGGCAGAGAAATTCCTCTTCCTTTTAGCAATGGTAATCTGTTAATTTATTCCAGTAAATTCCAGTGAAAGTGCATTCAACCGAGTATTGTTTAGGATTCCTTTCTCCATTTCTCCTGTGTGAAATACAGCTGAAGACAGGCCATTAACTTCAAAGAGAATTTGTTTGGAGTTTGTCTGCTCTCAGTGCAAGTAGAAGAATAATTTTGGTTCTTAAAAAAAATAATAATTTTTGAAGTTTGTCAATCGGCAAAGTAGAGACCAACTGTTATTGCAAAAAGTGCAGCTACTTAGAGATCTAAAGCATTGAAAGATAACTGTGGCTGTAGATACGTTCTTCTCTCTGTGGTGTTTGCACTGTTTGCTTAATGTTTTCTGTTACTAAAAACCAGTATAAACCAGTTCAAAGGTGCAAGAAATTGTTCATCTCTTGTAGGCATGACTATTGCTCGTGCTGTCAGGGGAGAGCACACTGGGTGCTATAGTTTTGTTTATCAGAATCTTGTGATCCTGAAAAACATTTTGTAACGACAGCCCTGTAACATTTAGTGCTTTTGTGCTTCAGATCAATGGGAGCGTACCCCTACCACACCTTCCTCCATGGCGCTGTGTTTCAGTCAAAGGAAGAAAGTGTGTAAATTGTGTGGAAATTACTTGGAAAATAGATTTCCTATTTGACTATGAAGAAAACGGTGGTTTTTTGTAAGGAGCATCAAAATGTTCATGGAATATGAGCAAAAGATGAAGCTCTTCAGAGCAGTAGTTTCATTTAAGGTGCCTATATGTATACATACTGTTGTTCAGTATTTCATCTTTTTAACAATATCCATTTTCCCCCACTTCTTGCAATTGACTCAGTTTCTGCAGGTAGTTCAAAAGGTTCTGTGTTGAATTTGCTGAATATAGAGGGTTCATCTCGATGCTATGCCTGGAGGATTCCAGTCCTGGGCTTCTCTCTGCCTTCCAGTAGCTATAACAATTCATTTCCCATCCCCCTCTCCTTTTCTGTTTGCAGGTTATCTTGACGAATCAGATTACCACAGCGCTGAGCAGTGGCCCTGGGCTCCGGGCAGACCTGGTGTCTCCAGCTGATGATTTGTCCCTGTCTGAAGGTAAGGCATCCCTTCTATCACAACTGAAACTCTACACGGCCACAAATCCACACTGTAACTTGCAGTCTTCTGTTGAGATACAGGGGCTAAGTGAGTCAATTTATCAAGTCTAACCTAACACAGTCTTGAAACAAAATTATTTTCCAGTTTCTCTGAAAATCCATTTATAATTAAAAAGAAAGTATGTGGAGTTGCTAAAAAGATCAGATACTTTCTAAAGGCTGGTAATGTATTTTTGAACCGTGTCAGTTTCTCGGCATTGTACTGTCACTCACATGCATTTAAAGCATTATTTTGTCAGTCTTCTAAAGCTGCTACAAGAGGAAATACACAGCCTAGTCTGCAAATTTCATCTCATCTAATGGTTATCATAGATTCCAAGGAGAAACAACTGCTCACAAAGGAGGGAAAGCAGATCCTCAGTCCTGTTCCTTGAATTGCACTTGTTTAGTTTTCAAGTACAGTGCCTCAGGACTGCATCTCTCTGTTGTGTGAATGTAATATGGGGATTTTTGTGATGCCATATATTACTTCACATCTTCGTGCTTCTGTTTTCTGCACAGAATTAGAGAAAAGCATTTTTTTAATAGTGAGGACTTAGTGTGCTAAGAAGAAAAGATAATTCTGAATCAAGGTTTACAGAGTAATATAAGGATTTTGGTTTTCCCCACTTGCAAAGAATAGTCAGAGTACCCTTGTGAGGGACAGATGAAGAAAAATTTGTTATTTAGCATTCAGTTGGTGCATAGACCCAAATGTATGATGCATAGCAATGCTCATCTTTCTTGCAAAGGCATGATAATTGCATGTGGACTTTCCACTTCGCATAACATGGGTATTTCCTCTCTTTGTCTCCTTGCTTGCACTTTCTGATGGTTCTGATCAGCTTCTCTGTGTTCTGGTTGATCACACACAGTTGTCTCAAGCCTATCTGACTTTACACAAGTACATCTCAATGGCAAAAATAACTAAGCAGTGGTTAAAACTGACATTATTTTTGCAACTCATTTCAATGGACAAGGGAAAGAGGTTGAAGGTAGATTTAAACGGAATGTCAGGGAGTAGCAAGTAACTTCAGTGCAATGCCTTAACGCTGATTTATGAGTTTACTTCATTTTGTCAATAGGAGTCTGGCAAATCATGGCCCATTAAATAATTTTAGAATTGTGCTTGTGACTTTTATTGGTTCCACCCATTGCCAAAGTATCTCTGAAGTACATGTCTCAAATACTGCTCCCTACCTCTGGCAGAAAGATTTGAAATTTGGTAACTAGATTTGGAAGATAAAGGCATAATTTTTCACCTTTATAATTTCCTTCTTGGCACAAAGTTGTAGTGTCTTGTCTTATTAAGTTGTCTTGATCACAGTGCTTGTGCTTCTCCTTGCCCTTTAGAATTGCTATGGATGAGCTTCCTCTGGAAAGAAAGCACAGCTGACTCTGATGTGGGAATAATAACAAAATATGTTTTCAGTAAAACGTATTTTTGTCTTGTGGCTAAAATATTTGAAGATACTTAGGAAAAACACATGGAATAGTTGAAATGTTTCTGAATTTCTCAGCACATATGAAAGATTCTCAGTGCTGTGTATGAGCCATAGTTCCAGAATATTCTAGAATCAGGGCTACTCAAGAGATGGCATAATGATTTTTCTAGCAGCTACAGGTTTTTCATGACTATATCATGTTGTGCCTAAACTACCACCACTGCTTTTCACCTTTTAGCTTAAGAATGAGTTAATATATATTGGTGCTCTGTGTTTTATTCCTTTGTTGCTCTCATTCCTTGTTTTTAATTAAGGATCTGAAGTAGCAAAATGTGTCAGCATCATTCTTGTTGAAAATGGACATGTTGTTTTGCCACAGGACAAGAATAGTACAGATACCAACAGTGCAGGCTTCTTTGGAAATTCAAATTTTATCACAGGATCTAGGGCTGATAAACTCCTTTCATTTTCTTCTTTCCCTCCTTTCTTGATTAACATTGATATGGCATTTACTTCCTGTGTTGTGTAATGGAAGAACACAGTGCATCTCCACGCTACAGGCTTTTCCCCCTATATCTCTACTGTTTGTAAAATGGCTGCTTCTGGATTTCCATTTTTCATCCCTTTTAACCCCTGCTGTGAGTAAATCTGAAATTTCAGGCTCATTCAACATCTGATTTCCATGTTTATTTTCCTATCAAAAGACACAGGTGTGGCCAGTGTGTTTTGGTGATTTTTTCAACATCATGGTGTAGACCTGTCCTGAGAAAGTTCCCCCTTCATATATTTGGATGTTAGCTCTTGAACAGCCTGAAAGAAGCAATAAACTTCTGATAATCTTTTGTACTTTCAGAATCCTAAATTAATTTGTGTTCTAGAGTTGGGATGATGGTAATAATACTTACTACTCTTTTACAAGAGTAGTAATACTTACTACTCTTTTTTGTAGGATTTACAGGAAAGAGTAGTTAGGTGAGTAGCCCAAGTGCACAAAGAGTGTATGTTGCAGAGTCAGGGATAAGAGGCCAGATTTGTGACTGGGTTCTTACCTCATTGTTCCATGTCACTCATCACCAACTAAAGCTGAATTTGAACCAGTGACCTAGATGTGAAAGGACCCCTAACACATTATTAGTCGTGTAAGCAATTCAGACTGCTTGGTTTGTATATGTCTAATATGTTGTTTTAATCCTATCTGAAATCAGAGTCCCTTCACTATAAATGGTTTACTAAAAGGGTAATCTTTCTTAGATGAAAATTTCAAACTAAACGTGCTATTAGAAAGAAGTGGAATGTTATAGTGTCCTCTTTTTTTGCTTCTGATTGTACTTGGGAATTGCTTGGGTTATGTGTTAGATTAGGCAAGAAACCAAGGAAGCTGTTCATCTGATGTGTGACAGAAAGTTAATCTGATGAACAAGCTGAAAGGACATTGTCAAGCTGTTTCAGGCTCAGAGTTTGTCATCTGTAAAGCGATAATCTAGTGCATGAAAACTTGTGTCCTAAAAATACATTAGATTTTTATGAGAACGTTAATGGATTTATAAAAGCAGTGCTGGCTGTAAAATTCCACCACTTATGTAGCAATGTAAGAATTCATGAAATGTTTGTTGGTATTTCTTGTAGTAAATGGTTATGTCCAGCTAAATTCCCAGACCTGTGCATACTTCTGCTTCCAGGTAGACAAAAAAAAAGCATAGTTTGCTACAAATAAAGTGATAAATACAATATCAAAAGTTTTTCTACTTATAGTCTGAGTCCTTGCATTCATTTGGCCTTTATATACTTGTCAGATTATCAACTGAAGGAGTTAGGACTAATAATATTTTTCTCTAGCTCTTAAATCCTCAGACATCTGAGGGTATCTCTTCTGTCAGTTCTTCCCTAGGAACCAAACTCAGTTTTTACTTCACCATTTTTACAGAGCCGTCTCTCAAACTCTGTCACCAGTGGGGATAGTCTGGAGGATGATGGTGGACATTGCTGTTTCACTTCCATTCTTGCTTTGTGGAATAGCCTCTGTTTAGTTCTTCCAGTCAAAGACAACTTGGAGAAGCCTAAAGTTATTTTACATGGCTGGAGTGGTCAGACAAGCCCAGGAGTAGTCTAAGAACTAATGTTTTATCATTTAAATATAAAAAATAGCTCTTACCCAATTAAAATAATATCTTATTAAAAAACAAAAGGTTCAAGCTGCATTAGGCTTCATGAACAGTAGAAATATTTTGTATGACTGGTAAGGGGTCTTTTAAAACAAGTTATCTGTGTCTGTGACTGCTATTTTTGTGAACTTCACATGACTAAATTTTACCTAATATAAAAAGTCTTTAGAAACTAATTCTAAGCCTGTGTATTTTAGCACTAGGTGGACAAGGGGATTTGTGTTTCATTTGTGTGCTGCAAAGAGATAGGACAAGATGACCTACTTGAGGCTCCTTCTAAGCCACCTGTGCCTATGCTATTAATGTATTTGCCAGCTGCAGGCTCCAACTTCCTCTAGCAGACATCAAAGCCAAACTCCATGTTTCGTGGAAGAAATTCAGGGGTGTGTTGGTATGAGCAAGAACAGTATCCTCCTACCACCCTGCACGAAGTGTCAAGCAAAAAAAAAAAAAAAGGAATGCTGTCTTGGGCTTCTTCAGTCTCAGCTAGTACTTTCAAATATTTGTTTGAAAAAGTCAGAATTATTTTCTGTTTAAAATTGTCTCTAAACTTGCACTAGATCTGGGGAGGCCAGTGTTCAGTCTTCTGCCATTTGTGTTCATCAAGTGGTTTGTCATAGCATTTTATATTTTTAGTGCACAGTGTGAGCAATGAGTTTAGTCTGACCTTTTCATCTTTGTTGCTCTGATCTTGAATTCTTTTAAGCTGTTGAGCAGAAGTAGGCTTTTGTGTTGTAGAAACTGGAGAACACTAAGCTACCATAATACCTCCCACCCACAGGATTTCCCTACTTTCATTTAGAAGTGGAAGGTTTGAAGCTGGAATCTTCAGCTTTTCTTCCTTGCTTTGCCCTTGATCTCTTGACATATTGTGGTTAAATTGTTCTATTCTTCCAGCCTCAGTTTATCTTTTTTTAAATTTGGGGCTTTCTTTTTCTTCTGCAACTTTTTTTCCTTAATATTTCAAGTATTATTATTTTCCTTAATATTATTTTCCCCATAGAAATATTGATATGAATTGTCCTTCTCTTCACCTCAGTAAGATCAGTTCTGTAGTTTATTACTTCTCTCCCTTCAAATCTCCTTTTTTCAGTCCTGGTGCCAAATGGAGTGGAAAAACTGAAGAATTATCAAGTGAACTGAGAAGCCCCCAGAGATCAGAGGCTGTTGGTTGGTTTAGTTTTATTTATTTGTTGATTTATGTATATACTTAATGCTTAGGGTTGGACCCACAGATGACTTAATTAAAACAAAAAAGTATATTCATCCCTGTTTTGCAGGAACTGTGAGTTTATGAATCAAGTTGCTGTTAAATAAGTTTCTAAAATACTTCCTCCATGTAGTTTTAAAGCTAATGCAGAATACTTCATGTCCTTGTGAAGTTCTCCAGAATGATAGGAAATTTAAATGCATTTAAAAATATTATAAGAGTTTGGGATGTTTTTGGCCTTTAGTATTTTAGCTGAATGCTCTGTAAATTAGGCCGTGCCTATGCATACTGAAGAGTAAATTTCCTGAGATTAGTGAGTGGGTGTGAACCCTAAAAATTAAAGCACATTCCTGTAAAGAGGGGATCATATCAGTGTGTATAAATATCTGAAGAGAGAGTACCAAGAGGATGCAGTCAGGCCCTTCTTGGTGGTGTCAAGCAGTAGGACAAGAGACAATGGGCAAAAACTGATTCACAGAAAGTTGCACATGAACATAAGGAAAAACTTCTTTATTGTGTGAGTGAGCATGCGCTGGAACAAATTCTCCAGAGATATTATGGCCTCTCCCTCACTGGAGATATTTAAGAAGCATCTGGATGCAATCCTGTGCAATGTGCTCTAGCATGACCCTGCTTGAGCAGGGAGGTTGGACCAGATGACCCACTGTGGTCCCTCCCAGCCTTACTCATTCTGTGATTTTGTGATTCTCTAATGCTGTTCTCTTCTTGGTTTATGGTGATAAGGAAGTGCCACAGTGTAGCTTTTGCTGCATGATTTTGCTACAGTCTTGATGATACAGGGAAGTATAGTGGGATTTGCATCTGTGTTTGCTTTGATATTAATTACTACTCTCACCTGAAGGTTTGATTTAGGGCCCACATCAGGAACTCTTCCAGGATGGGACAAGAGAGGTCAGTGAGCCACAGGATTTTGCCTCCAGGTCTGAGCCTTGGGCATCTCTGACTTCAGTGTCAGAGTTGATAGAGTTGCTTAAGTCACTGGTTCTAGTGCATGTGAGCTCAATAATGAAACAGCTGAAGTTGGTTTTTTTAATTCTTTATTTTGTTGCTGGATTTCATGTCTCAGCTGCATTTTAAGAATCTGTTCCAGCAGAGACCCTGTAATACTCTTCACCAGCTAACAATTCTGTGGGAAGCTTTTTATTCCTTCAGTCTGTTTTGTCTTTGAGTCACTACTTCAGTTTTCATTAAAAACATTGTTAGCCGTATGTACTCTCGAGGGTGAGGAGCTCATGTTCCTTAACCTCCTGGAGGCCAACATAGTACATCCACTTCAGGATAGGTAAACAGGGGGCACCAAAAAGAGGAGCAACCTTGATAGAACTCATTAATACATTTTGTAGGGAAAAACAAGCCTTCTCAAAATAGGATTTTGTTCTTGTGCTTGCTCTGTATTCACATTTCTTGTAAGTGTGTGCTCTGAACAGTAGTGGAGTTTGCACTCTTGTGCTTCAGTGGAAGGAAGAAAGTCCTTCTGGTTGTAGAGAGCAGCACGAGGAAGTGCACCATCATTACAGGGCCTGGAAGGAATGATATTAACCATTAGGGGAAATGATACCCTGCTTGTTTCTGCAGGAGGCAGGGTTGTGGTGGTGTGGAGCAGTTAGATTTCACGATAACAGTTTCCATGTTCGCCTGTACTAATTTTGATGCTATATTTCATCAAGTGGGAAGTAGTGACATAATAACATCCAGCCAAATTTTAACGGCTTTTTAATAAAGAGATAAATCTCTCAGTAAAATAGTGCCACGGAGACTGTATGTGTCTGTGGAAGTCCCAACTTGAATGACATATGCGTAATCACTTGATTTAGACTACAGAGAGGTTGAAAACTGTCAGCAGGAGCATTCAAAGACCTCTATATATCAGTTTAAGAGAATCTCTGTTCCTCACATCCTAATTGCCATGATGAGAGTGTACAAAGTTTTACTGCTTTGTTGTGGTTTCTTTCTGAAGACGTGATGTGACTTAGAATCATTAATCAACAATTTGTAATCCAAAAACCCTTCAGGTACATTTGCTGGAAGTCATTCATCTATATAATGAGAAGCACAATAACAGAAGTGATTACAGCCATAGTTGAGTGGTTAGAAGTTGCTGCCTCTCAGCTGTTATGTATCTTACCTCCACTGAGAAAAAGTGCAACTGAGTATGTGCTACACCTTCCAGTGCAAAGCAGGATAGGCTTCCATGAATCCTGCTGCACACCTCAGCTTACTCCTGTGTTCCTGTAACTGCATTAAGCTTGAGATCATGCATGGGTCAGTCACTGAATTTCAGTTGATGGCATGTAGGTGTAAAGTACTGTAAGAATTTACAGTTGATCATTTCCTTATGCCATAAAATGTTTAAAAGTAAGATTAATTAATATTTCAGTGTGGGTGAATACAGAACTTTTTACTGTGGTCCTGAAATCAGTGGTTTAAGTCAGAAACATGAGGCCTGGCTTGGTTTGAATTCCTTCTGCAGCCCTACACATTGCACCTCAGTGTTGGTTGACCTTATCCTTCAAATTACATTGTAAAAATTACAATTAATTCAAGGGTAAGAAAAAGCTAAACACCACTTGCCCCTGTGCACAATGACCAATTAAATTCTGTTTTAACTCACTGTGGGTTATCCTTAAATCTGTACAGAAGCTGGGGACAAAATATTCAGCAATCTGTAGCATTCAGTCCCATTTCTTCTGGGAGTTTTTTAGTACCATCATTGGATCTTTCTTCTGATGGAGCTGGAAGGGACTAGAAGGATTTTGATACACAGGAAAACATCACTATGGGAATTACATTTGGCATGTGGCATTACATGAAACATATAGTTCACCTGCAGAACTTGAAGCAGTTAAGAGTGATCCGAGGTGCAAATGCTACACCAAAAGGGAAGGTGAGGGTGAGGGGACAGAGGATAATTTTAGAGTCTCATGCCTATATTCTAGTTGCAGTTCCAGCTGGGTTTCCTCTGGGTTTACTGCAGGATGTTTGAAAAAAGTGGCTCCTTGTTAATCTCAGGCAGTTTCTATGATTGATGATTCCGCTTAATAGTAAAAAGAGCACATTGGTGTTTCTGCTTAATTTGTGTCTATTTCCTGCTTTCTTATTGCAATAATAATTTATTGTCTTAAATGATGGAAGTTTATAACCTGTTAGCCTTTTTTGGAGGTTGAAGCTGGGTGCTCTGTCATGTGAATGAACTTCTTCCCAGTGACAGTCTGCTCCTAAAATATTACATTGAAACCCAAATAACACAACAATAAAAGACAGTATACGGTTGGTGCATTATTTCTTAATTTAATTAAAATAGAGAGCCTGAGCAGATTTCACATGAACAAGATTAATCTAGTTTGGATTCTACTAGTCTTCTCATAGTATCAGTTAGACTAAAAAATAAAAAAAAGAATCATTCAGAGGACAGCAACCCAAGTGGTCACAGTGCAGTACAGGAAGATGGGTGAAGAAACGGTAGAAAGAGAAAATGCCCAGAGCTTAAAGGAAAGCCATGTTTTTACTAATTTCTGCTCTCCTAAAATGTCCTGCTGTTGCTCCCGTCCCTCAGGCAGCCTACAGAATATTCCTGCATGAGCCGATGCCTAACTAGCACCAGGAAGGGTAGAAAAGACAATGGCTCAAGTATGAATAGCTGCACTGTTAACAATGGAAAATTTGTCACAAAGAAAGCAATCCAGATGTTACTACTGGGTATGCAGCCATGATTCTTAGGGAGTAATTTGAGCCAGTCAGATACCTGGCAGGGGAGTCCTTGTTTCAGGCTGGCACATGGATATACAAGGCAGTAGTTTGGGCGTGTTTTAGCTGAATATCCAGAAGTTGGTTTTGAGCACAAAATCTGTTAGACCAGCTGTTCCCAAATGGTTTGGGTTTGTGCCTCTGTTTTTGGTGGTGAACTCACCCCAGCCAAGCTTGCGACCCTAAAGACTAACACAAACAATCACATCTCTGTCAGGCTTGCGACCCCACTCTGTGCGGCTGTGACCCTGCTGGAGGTTACAACCCCTGGGCTGGTAATTGTTGGGCAGACTGTCAGATAGCCCTGCTGGGCGAGCGCTGATATGCCCCATCCAGGCCAGGATCATCACAACAAATGCCTTCAGATCTCACAGTAATTTGTAGGCCCCTGCCACCCATCTGAGAGTGCAGCTTATTAGAGCTGACATGTCACTTTGGTACATCAGGAACATCTCGGGGATCAAAAGGTCATAGTCCTCCCACGCTGCCACAGTCTTTCTCCATGAACTGGCCTCTCCCTCTTGCTTCCCCGGCAGTTGGCTGGCAGCGAGCCCCGGCGCCCTCGTGGCGTGGCCACGGCTGCTGGATGGGTACCAGCTGTGGCTTCTGCCACAAGCCGCCCTTTCCAAAGCCATTCTCCCTGAGTGCTCCTTGCTTTAACGAAAGGATTGATGTCTGTCTCTCTCTGCTGAAATATTTAAACGTTTTATTAAAAGTAATTAAAAGCTATATAGGGCAGTGTTAGTGGAGATGGGCTAAGCCTTCCCCTCTATTTTTGTAAAACTAATTCTGATATTCATATACCTGTGTATATGAGCACAATCTTATGGATGTAGGATGTTGATGGAGAAATAAACAGAAGGTAGCCTTGAGTCATGGCTGATGTAGCTTGCAAGGCTAAGGACTTGATAAGCTATGCAGACAGACTTTTTAGCATAAAATGACATGTTACAGATGTCCTAATTAGACAACTGATTTTTAAGCCTTCCTCTGACACAATTTTAAGTGGACTTTATAAACAAAATCAAAAATAGATTTCAAATTTGGTTTTTTGAAAGCATTCATTACCATAATGGAAAATAGTAACATTTTAATAGCTAACTGATAGTCCAAGGCTAGTGACTTGTTAATTTACAGGCATGGAAGTTTGACAGTGGCATTGTTCTGTAAATCCAACCAGGGGAGGAGTCTGCAACAGGTGATTTAATTTTACTTAGAGTTTTGTCAGCAGATCCTGAAAATTGCCAATGATGGCAAGAAGGAAAGAGGAGGTTATGGTGCAAAAAAATATTAAAACTGCGTATGATTTGGATTAAAACCTGCATTGCATAAAATTAGCCCAGAATTCAGTCTGCACAAGTCTAGTTTCAGAGCTCTATGTGAAATGCTTTGTTTAAGGACGTTGCTGGACTGATTTTCTGTCAGGCGGGTACAGAGAAAGCGTGACACTGAACATGAGAACAGCAAAGTCAAGTTGTGGACTGTGTAAGCCACTCAAGGAAATGGTCAGAAAATCTGTTGTTACTGGTCACCATACATGTACTGTAAAAAAGAAAAAAAATGTTTGAAACTTTGCCTCTGTAACTTGATCGTCCCTTAAACACTAATTACAAGTCAGAAAATGGAGCATAAAAGTCTCCTTCATCTGTCCAGGTTGGATTTGGTGCACAAAGGAGCATATCCAATTCATAATACCTCTTAGGCAATCAGATTAATATCTCCTGAACTGAATTTACCCTTTTGATAGTGAGTCTTTCATATGCTATGTTTCACATATCACATTCTGTTGAAGCTCTGTGGCTTTTCAGTAATTTCCTTGAAATCTATATGTGGTATGTCTACCCTCTTTTGAGCTGTTCTTGGGACACGCATCAATTAGATGTGTTTCTGGCACTCTCTTAATGGCATAGTTTCCCTGGAGTCAAAAACTGCTCCAAAAACTGAGATCATTTGTTTAATTTGAAAGCAAAAGGATATGGAACTACAATTTCAGGCTTCAACAGCTATGCTTCTGTAGCTTTGAAGGAATGGGGAAAAATTTTTGATGTCTTGCATGCAAAATAAATAAGTTCTAGAGTTATTAAAATATCTGATTTTGTCCAGTTTTCTTTCTTCCCTTGCTTACCTTTCAATTTTTATTTTTTTTTAATAGTAGATTTTTAACTTGTCAAATTTCATTGCTTATTCATTTTGCTTAGTGAAATAGAAGGCTGGATTTTGTAATTTGGGTCGAAGTAAGAACTATAAATTATGCAGGATGGTGCATAATTAAAATTTGTTATAAGCAATTCTGAATACAGCATTCTATTTCAAGTGTTTGAAGCTTTTGGCTCCAAGACATTCTGGGAATGTATACTGTATAGGAGGTCCTATATTTTTTCAAGTAAACTGCAAGCATGAAAACTCCCATTTTCAACCAGCTCCTCCAGTGAGATTAATTTCGTACCTCAACTTTCTGCCAGCCTGCATCTGCAGTGGGCTTTTCACTGAGATTTTGAAACAAGACCTCATTGATCTTTGCTTGCTGCATATTTGTTCATTATGTGGGGTGGTTTTGATGTGCATCAACTAGAGAACTTTTATAAGAAATTAAACCAGAGATTTTGGTGCTAGCTAGCTCCATGCGAGCTGGTGGTGCCCAAAGCCATCCTGAAAGCAGAAGAATCTAAGCCAATTGCAGGTTATCAAGCCACAGCCAGAGTAGGGACATTCTCACAGGGAACCAGAGCAGGCAAGTTTGGAACAGAACAATGATGCATTCGCAGTGTAGTTAGAGGGGGACCAACACCAACTCTTTTGGTTGTCTGACACTGCTGTGCCAAGTTATTCGCTAATGGGGATTTGCTTCTTAAACAAAAATATGAAATGTGTTCTCTTGCATGTTTTTGTATGAGTCAGGCAATACAGACCACTTCCAAATATCAGTAGGAGGGTTTAATAATAAGCTGTTAATGCCTGTAGCCAGACTTGTGGTTACTGAGCTCAGGTAATACCTGATCACAAGAAAAAACTGTAGGCATTTCAGCAGGGTAACAGTTCAAATCCTAGCTGATGGGATTTGACAAGATCATTTGTGCTGAAGCCTGAGTTGCTATGTCTTTAATTTACTGTTGTTTATGCTATAAATATGACATTTTGTCTCCCTTTGGCCTACAGTCACATCTCAGTGGCAGTAAACTTTTGCCTCAAGTACCAAATTCTTGGGTTCAGTCATAATCAGCATCTGCTGCGGAATGATATTTCATAAATGCCCCCCAACTTACTTTTTCCTTGCTGCCCCCTCTGTTTTAACTTCAGACTGATAATATTGATGTTTTAAGACTTGCAACAAGGCCCGTCATGTTTGAGAGTTATGCTACCCACTGAAAACTGCTACCCACTGTAGGTCAAGTGACTAAGAAGATGGGCCTGCAGGGTTTTTTTGAGCTTTAGAAGTCCGTAAATCTTTTCTTGTTAATGTTTGGTAGGAATGAAGTTTAGGACAAACTTAGCGCCTTCAAGCTAATAGAGTGCCTGTCAGTCACCAAATCTGAATCTCAAGAGGAAAAGTTCACGGTGGGTTCAGCTAAAAATGCCAAAAAGCTCATGGAGCCTTTAGTTTGTACTTTCGACTGTGCACCATAGTCATGCAAACAAGCCAAGACTGGTGGGTGACATTATTTTTGTCCAGGATAGTATGAGGTAACTCTGAACAGCATGGGATCAGCATGTCAAGTCCTTAATGGCTTTTGGCCAAGTCCTTGTCTTGGCTTACCATCCAAAACTGTCCAGTTCTGCTTTTCCTGAGGGTGCATCTGCTTCTTAGTCAGCGCTGTGATGGTCATGTGAGCTAGCATGAAATGAGCTGTTGGGATCCAGAGGGTTCCAGCAGCAGATGAGTCACAGAGGCAGAGAGGTCAGCACAGCATAATCTTTCTAGCATTTACCACACACAGTGTAGATATAACCTGAGGTGAACCTGCCTTCTGTTAAAATGAAGTGCCTGGATGAGAAGATCCTGTGGGTGAAAGGAGGGTTATATCACCTTAGTACCATAATGGCAGTGCAAAGAACTTGGAAAACTTACTTGAATGAGCTGTGGATTTTCCTTAGGGATACTTTGTTTTCCTCCCTTGTTCTATCATGGTATTTGTGTCCTGTAGGCTGAATAGTAATTGAAGGCAAGTTCATTGGTATGTAATACGTGCCCATGCAATATAGGGCAACTTTGACTTTATTATAGCTTGAGCCCAGGATTTGGAGGTTTTTGTTTTAAGGTGGTAGAAGGTCACCTGCATTTTGGTATAGCACAGTTTTGAGTCAAAAGCGTTTTGAACAAATAAGTAATGATTGCAACTTTTTGTATCTGTAAAACAGTGGATTTTCAGCAGATCTCAACATGATAAAGTACTTACTTTGATTGTGTTGAAAATTTTTGTAGCACTTGTGATATGAATGAAAACAAAAATGTGTTTTATCAGAAGTAGCATGTTCTATGGAAATGTGTTTTTGCTGGTAAAATAAAAATCTTGAATCCAAAAAGGAGACAAGGCAGAGGTCCTTGATCATAACTAGAGCCATGTTACAGAAAAGAACATCTGGGTCATTGTCTGGATTTTTCCCTTTTTTCTCTCTCTAACCATTCTTGCACCCTCCAAATTAAAAATATGTTGTTTTGCAATGTTTTACTTTTGCTAAACCAGTAGAAGAATAAGACAAAAATAAAACTGTTTCCTGGTTGGCCCCACTTGTTAGTTCCATATGAAATTATGTGGTGTTTGTCTTGCATTTTCCACAGGTACCTGTGGTAGTGGTGTGCCATATTCTAATTGCTCTGATAAACAATACCTTGCCAGTGGTTGCCTTGCATATAGTCATGAACAGTTCCTATACTCAATGGTGCCATTGAAAATGTTTGAGAAATTGCTGTCCAGTTCCAGCAGTTTAATTGCTAATATGTGTTATTACTTCAGAATTTAATAGCTGTTTCTGGTTATGATACAGTTGGTTTAAGCATGCAAGCTTTTTAAAACTGCTTTTGTTGCTTCCTCTTTGCAGTGTGGTTTCCTCCCATGCTACCTTCAAAACATTGTGGTCCAGGGTGTTGGGTGAGGTGACATGTCCTATTTACATTCAGTTGGAAAAGACTGCGTCATGGGCACTTGAAGCTCTCTGGGGTTTTCTTAGTTCTGATGCTCAGATGTGGCTTCCTGTCATCACCTGATTACTTACTTTGAATGCTAAAATAATCTTGCTATCTTTGGTACCATTGTCTGAACCTTAACAAGAGGACATTTTAGATTTTTATGTTACCTCAGTGAGCTGTCTGTTGTGGAGCGAGCATGGTGGTCATCAAAACATTATATGGCATGCACTCCCTCATAGCTGACCTCAGAAGAAGGCCTCTTATTTGTCTCATTGGCTGCCTCTGCTGCCTTTCCAGTCTCCTCTCCATCTCCAGGGACACAGTTCCATATTGATTCAATTTTTGAGGCAGTCACACTCTTGTCGATGACACAGGTCTTGCAAGCATCAAATCAAGACATCAAGACCTAGTGATAGCAAGTCACGTCAGTAAGAAAAGGTAGCAGGGTCTGAAGGGAAAATATTTTTTACCCTTAAGTCTCATAGAATCCTGGACTGATTGTGATCAGTATAAACTCTTCCAGCCAGGGCCTTGTGCCTTCAATGTCTGAGCTGTAATAGCCCTGTGTACCTCGTTACTATCAGTTAATAAACCAAGTGGTGATAATTTTGTTCTTCAATTTTTGTCTTCATCTGATTTGACCATGTAGTGGCAGCAGAGTTGATAACAAGCATTCTTCCTCTTCCCCATTTCCAGCAACATTAAAGCTGTCCTGTGCTTGGAGGTTCTTCAATCAGAATTGTGATAACAGAACAAATAGGTCAGGAAACAAAACTTAAAATATTTGTCTAAATATCTCAATTTACCAGCCCTAAAAGTGGCCCTGCCATGCTTTCCTGCAATTTCCCAGTTCCTTGAAATGGGAAACATTAAAAGAGCCATATAGTAGGTGTGTTTAGTTGCAGGGCTAGCAATCAGCTTTGTATCTGATGGAACTACAAAGTTCAGCATACAAAATAGTGCCATTCATTGTTTATCCTCAAAGTTTTCGTAGATGTGTGTCAAACACAGCTCAGCAGGATGGCTGCAGCCTACCTTTGAAAGCAGCTGGTGATTTGAGGTACCTCAGGTTCTGGGGTCTATGCTGAGATGGCTTAAAGGTCATAAAGATTTTCTGGTTTGTTTTGGTTTTGGATTATTGTTTTATTTTATAAAATCAATTATTAAAGAATCAGATTCTTCACATTAGGCTTCTGGTTAAATTGAAGTACTAAAAAATGTTTTCCTGTACTTGTTTTCTTATTTTTGAAATAACTGTACTTTCTTCCCTTACCCTTTTTTTCCTTTCTGTGACAGTCACTTTGAGGTTGTCTTTCCTTCTGCATTTTCTGGACTGCGTGTTTCTTTCTTTCCCTTTACACTCTGAACACTACAGTGTGCACAGAGCAGTTGTACTGTCTGTATCATCAGTGGTTTTCAAAATCTGGATGGGTAAAGGCCTGAGTAAGCTGGCCTGAGATAGCTGTCCCAGATACTGGAGGTGGGATGAGAGACCTGAGGTCCCTTCCAGCTGGAAATATTCTGGGAGCTTATGATGCTGCATTTTAGTCTGTTCTCTACTTTTCTTTATTACTGTAATTTTCTATGTATGCTCTTCTTTGTTGTGCTTCATTTGTTATACCTATTTATCAATTTATACACAAGGTGTTACACATTTTGATGAATCTCCAATATGTACTGGATCTATTAACTGGGACTCCTTCAAAAGATCAGTGATCTTAATTCAGGGATTAAGACAGGGATCTTAATTTTCCTAATAGCTAATTCCCTAGTTATAAATCTACTTACTTTGATGATGTTAAATGTGCTGATGGTTTGAAGATTATCTTTTCTGTCAACTCAGGTTAGTAAATACTTAATAAATTTTGAGATGGAATAGTGCTGCTTGAAGGCAGGAGTAGAAAAATATTTTCTCTTCTGAAGCATTCTGTTCGAGTTTAGAATGTATTTAAGAGAACTTGAAGAAATTCTGGGTTTTTCCCCCCAAATCTGAACTCTGCAGATAGGATAATTCTTTTCCTCTTGAAATGAGCAATGAATTTTTTTGTGGAAAAACTACTTTTGTTGGTAAGCCCCAGGTAGCGATTAATAGCATACATACAGACCTAGGACATCCCTAATTTTGGCTTAATGAGAACTCTGGCCTGCCAAATCTCTTGCAGTACACATCCCCTTGTAACTCACAGCCCACTTCCCTCTTCTCATATTAATCCCAGGATAACACTAAACTGCCAGTAAGTTACAGCCCTCAAATGTTGACATTCCTTGAAAAAGTAACTGGGCGTAACATCAGCTCTGAACTTACTGTAACTAACCAGATGTAACCAAGGTGTGTTTAAAGAGACTCTTTTAAATCACACCTCATGGTCAACATTAACGTTTTCCTAGTACCTAATATAGGCTAGATGAAAAGAGTTTTGGTGCTTTCAGGGTATTGACAGAAACAGCTGTGCTTTCTACTTACATCTGTAGTTAGGAAAATATTTGCTAAAACCAGACTGTACTTTTTAGTAGATTTTAGTATTACTGTAAGGCACTAAGCTGAGCTCTCTGCAAACCGTCGTCTCTTTCCTCTGGTCCTGGGACTGTTGAACCCAAGCAGTGGTGGCACAAGGTGTTCTACTGGCTTATCAGTGCATTTCGGCTTTGTTATGGAGACTCCACATCCCATCACTCAGGATGGAAGCTCAGGCTCTCATTTAGTCCTTTGCTGAATGTCTAAAGTTATTGTGAAGGTTGTTGACGATGTAGATCCTGCAGCATGCAGTGAAACTGGTAAGTTGGCAAATTAATTTGCATCAGACAGTAAACAACTGTCTGATGGTTGACATTCAGCTATTACTGACTACTGTGTTGTATGCAAACCAGTGACCTAAAGGTGAAGCATTTCTTCTGCAGTTTCTTGACTTAGGCCAAACTAACGACCCAACAGTAAGACCTGTATTTCACTCCATGAAGACCTGTACTTCACTCAGCCAAAGACTGAGTCAGAAATTCTAACTACAGTCTAAAGTCAATAGACCACAGTTTTTTGAACTTTAAGCATATGGGCACAAAAAGCTTGGAGAAGTTGCAGCCATAAGCTGGCAGATAGACCTGATTTTCTGACCAACTAACAGTTTCCACCAGCAGGTTCTCAGTGGTTCTAGGCTGAGAATATGTGTGTGTATATATATATGTGTGTGTGCATGAGTGTGTTTATAGTAAGCAATCTTGATACTTATATTAGTTTATTTCCTTGTTAGTGAAGAAGGAATGTGTATGTAAGCAAAGGCTTTTGCTCCCTGTCGAGACTGTTCTCCAGAAGGCTTACTGATAGGGTAATCCAGTATCTGTGAAGTCAGTCAGTGATGGTGCTGGGGAACCTACTTCCAGCCACTGGATAAATCTTGGAGGAGACAGGTCACTGATAAGGAAGCATCATTCTGTTTATACTTTCATGCTTGTGCAACAAATGTTGCAAAATGAAACAAATAAAAGATAGTGTAACATAGACCTTAAAGTTTGGCCTTTGGCCCTTGGGCTTTACAGATAAATGTGTGATGGACCCTAGGGGAACAGGGTAGGTCCATGTGTTACACTCCTCTTGACTGCTTTCATTTCAAGATACAATCTGTTGCCCTAGAAGTTTCAATCTGTACTGAAGACAACTGTAAATGTGTATGACTGAAACTGATTAATGAAATGAGTGTCCATGCTCCCCAAAATTTCCAAATTATTTGAAGTAATAGTGCATATAAGAATGCTAGAATGAAGGGATACTTTCCTTCTAAATACCAGCAACAACTAGTAACTATTTTGAAGATTAATTTTCAGTTGTGAACTTAATTCTGTGGAATGGTGCCAGATCCATTCCATCAATGTGATGGTTTCCCCGGAAATTTCCAAGGTGGACCACGAGACAGAAGGCTTTCCCCTTTTTGACTCACAGCATACTTGCACACAACTTTTATAGGACATGTTCATGATTTAATGGGTTATTCCGTTTCTCTCCTTGTCTGGTTTTTAGCTCCTTTTTCAAGATTAGCCATCATTTTGTGTAGTTCTACTGTAGCCAAGTAAAGGCAATGTGAATCAAGGGAAAATGCAAGTTTGTGCATACAGCACCATGATCCAGAGATTATCCAAGGGTGGGAAAGTAGTTGAAACTTCCTCAGCAGAGCCTGTCTTTTTAATCAGCTCTGGTCAGGAGCCCCTTGATGGGATCCTGATATGTTTTAACAGGATTTCCAAATAGGAAGGAGGAATGCTGTTTGTTTCTGTACCCAGGGTTGGTAGAATTCTGCTGGAATTTGTGTTCAGTTTTGATTCTCAGAATTTAGGCAGGGTATGGAGATACTGTGGGAGACCACAAAAACCAGTCGGTGTAGTAGAAGTCTTTTCTATAAAAGGCTTCAGCAGTCTGTGGTGACAGTGGGAGACTACAGTGGTACTTATGCTTGGAATTGTTTGGCAGTTCAGTCTTCTTGCCTTGGTTGGCAAATGTGTATGAGTGTGCAGTGACTGGAACAAGTGGTAAAACTTCAGCCTTAGAAAGATACAGCTTCCTAACGCTGTGGGTGACAGCTTTGGAACAGCTCACCTGTGAAGCTTGAAGCTGATATGCAAGTTATTGATAGATTTAAGACCACATGGAAGATCTGTATAGAAAGTCCTCAGCCCATCTTCTTCAGGTTTAGACGAGGGTGGATGCTCACAGGAAACTCTGCTGACTATATGTGCAGCCATGAAAGGGGAAGGGAAAATGAGACTGGAAAATGAAAGACCAGCTGAATGCAGTTTATTTTGTATGTTTTATAGATGAAGGCATAACATTATTTTGCAGTGTAATCATTCAGTTTCTGAACAGTTTTGTCAGAACCTGGCAAAGAAATGCATCTGTGGAAGAAATGAAGATCTGAAATCATCCTAAGGCATGTAGTAAAGTGCATACTTATAACTCTGCACTTCACTAACAACATTTATATGTTTTTCTAGAAGTTTTTATAGAATATTTTCATGAAAAACTTTTCTTTCCATTTTTTAGGCATTATGCGTAAGGAATAACTTATTCCTTCTCACTGATAGTATGTGTGTATACTGTAAGTTTCTGCATGCAGTGGCTTGTGAGCTTGGTGAGGTGCACAAACCATGTGTTCTTTTGAAACATGCCCTCATGGAACTTCTGCGTTTCTGAGAAAGGATGGATGGGTGAAAATTACAGTTTCTGAATATATAAAGTAGAACTTTTGTATAAATAGTTGTTGTGGAAGAGCTTACCTTCCTTTTTTACTGACTCCAGGCAGAAGTTTTCATAGCCTCTTGATGGATGCAGCTTTTCCTGGCCACATGCTGCTCAGTCCTTTGCATTTGTAGTGGAGATCAAAAGAATAGAAAAGTTCCTTTGAGCTGTGGCCAGCAATATTTACAAAACAAACAATGATTCACTGAGATGCTGGATGGCTCAGGAAGCTCTGTATGTTTGCCAGTGTGCTGGATGCAGAGGGCTCAGATGAAAACCACAGGTCAGATCTGCAAAATGTGTGGTAAGGTTTGCAAGATGTGTGGATGTGTGCCCTGTTTTAAGGGGAATATTCAAGAGGTTGATTGCTGTCACTGTCATCATAGAAGTTGTTAATTTGTGATCTATAGGTGTTAAAAGTATGCCCAAAATAATACCTGCCTCTGAGTGAGATTTCTAAATTGTACTGATGCCATCAATGACTTCCACAGTCATTGCTCTCTGGTTCTGTGTAGTTTTCTCTATAGGCAGATGTAGATTATTGCTGTGAAAAGTGATGATCCAGTGCAGAAACAGGTCCCAGTGAGATTAGCCACTTATATAAAAGTAGGATTTTATTCTTTACTATCACATTACATATCACAGAACTATGTTAAAATATGTCAGGACATATTTTGTGAATAGTGAGCATGGCCCAGCATCCCTCATCGGTCTCAAGAACCCGATCAGTTACAGGAGAAGGAGGGCAAAGAATGCATAGTCTGGGTTTCCCTACAGAAGACTCAAGATTTTTTTCTTTGCAGAAATTGTTGTCACTGTAAATATCTTGACAATATAAGCAGTGATGATGAAAACAGCTGTTGTAGCCATGGCTCTTGAAACATTTACCAGTGTGTGAGTCCCCAGTGCCCTAGTATGGTCAGCTGGCAGCCTAGGAACACCAGGACTGGGCTGGCAGCCTGGAAGTTGATATTCAGGGGAAAAAAAAAAGAGAGAGAGATTAGTTTTTAACATAGTAAGGTAGTATCCAGTTACTTCACTATGTTATGGGCAGAGGGTAGTTTGAAGATATGTTGATGCCAGGAATGGTGGTTTATAAAAAATGCCTATGTAGGCCAAGTTCTCTCAGTGGGCTGCAGAATAAACTACACTGTAAAGTGGTAAAGAAGTGGAATGTACTCAAAGCAGTATGTACTCAAAGGCCTTTAGGTTCCCAGCTTAAGGTTGAGAGCATTAGGTCTAGGTTAAGGCCTTCTAGTCAAAGAGCACAGCCCAAATGTTCCAACTTCTCTCAGAACAGGTAAACTCTGGTTTATACCTATAGATGAATGTGTTGTGATACATTTCACAAATTGGCCTATTCTTTGAAGTCTCCATTTAGGACTTTGGTTCTGGTTGTTTGAAAGTAGAACATTCGGTTGGTTTCTGGATGAAGACATTTGATGGAATTTGGAGGTATCTGATAGAAATCTGTTTTCTCCCATATTATGTTAATTTAGGACAAGCAATGTTTTTACCATGGAACCATTGAAAGTAGCAGGAACGAGCCTTGAATCCTGGTTTGTTAGCTGAAGTACTCAGGATCTCACTTGGCAATCCATGGCTCATAAAAACTTTAGCTAAGTCTATTTACAGAAGTAAAAATTTCCAATGAAGCCCTGAAGTCCATAAATTAAAATATGGCAAGGATAAACCACAGGAGAGACCCTCTGGATTTGTCTTTCCTTTGGGTGATCAAATTTCATGTGTTTAGATTAATGAGATGATGCCTACTGGAAGGTATTAAAAGGGACTGGAAATTTTTGAAGCTGCTTCAACCAGTTTACTGAGAAAGCACAACTTAGTCCTCGTAGTCTCTGCACAAGTGTTTATACGTTCTGACTTGTGTAAGACCTGCTTTCTGCTTGAGGTTTTTTTTACTTGCTGGATCTAAATTGAATCCCAGCTGCAATATTGTAACCTTTAAAATGTTCTGTGAATGAAGGCTTTGGGGAGGCAAGTTTCTTATTTATCAAGCCTTCTAGTACTGTGGGTTGTTTTTTTTTCTCCAATAAGTACTTCATACTTATACTTCATACTCCAGATCAAGCCTACTCAGTAGGAGGAATTGAAGGGTCACAAATGAGAAGAGATTTAGGAGTTCTCCTCTGTCCACTCAGGAGGAACTGGGTACTTCTTTCTCAGCACTTCTTTCCCAACATACCCAAGCTCTGCTATGTTTGGAAATGGGATTTAGATTAAAAGTGACCTTGCTCTGTGATTTTTGTGCATTCAGAAAAACGTTATCTGTCTTGCAAATGGCATGTTCTTGCTACATCTGGCAAGAAAGCAGGAGAGTCAGCAAACAGAGGCGGTGGCTTGTGTCTTACTGTGAATTAACATCTCATTTTTCCATTGGCTTCCTGTTATCTGTCAGAACTTTTGTGCAACTTCACTTCCTCAAAAATAACTGTCTCTCCTGAGTACCTCATGGTGAAGTGGTGGTTTCAACTTCCTTTTGACTGAGTTCCAACTTAAAGGATAATGGATCTTTCTGTTCTATTTGGTTGCTGCACTCCACGTTCATCTTCACAATTATTACTGAAATTGCTGAATTATTTCCCAATGCATGCAGTGGTCTCCTCCATGTCTGTAAGGATAGTTTAAAATGTTCAATTACTAGCTTGACTGGGTTACAGATTGCAATGCAAATGCTGTGTGGTTCTATTATTATTATTTTACCTTTGTTTATATCTGATCCTGCTGTAAACAATTCCATATAGAAATTAATCATCATCTTTGATCTGAGGGATCTTTTCAGGAAGTCAAGGAGGTGAAGTTGCAGAGGATAAAGCCATGCAGCACAGAATGATATATTAATATTCTTTCAGAGAAAATGCTTAGTAGAGAGAGTTTCTCCAAATGCGATTCTTTTTTTGTTGTTCTGGGGCTATGGAGAATGAAGAAAAAAAAATAGGGAAGTTATTCAGTAAAATTAAAGGAGACTCTCAGCTTACATTTGTAAAGCCCTTTTATTTAGCTGCTTTGGCTGATCTAAAAATATTTTAAATCCCATTTCCATACTTGCTCAAGCTAGACTTCTTCAAAAGACGGGAGTATCAAATTCTAATGTGTAGTTTCCTTTCAGAATATATATATTCTTCAGGAGATGAGTGTCTGAACCAGCTGTGACTTTCACATTCCACCAACCTCTCCGAAATAAACACAAAGCTGGTTTAGTATAGAATAGAAGAGATAGATATCAATGTGCCTGTGCATTTGTATATACATGTAGATAGATTAATTGATAACCACACAGAAGTCTGCAAAAGAGGTCTTTTCCAGTTGATCTGTTGGGGCAATTTGGATGAGTGGTCATTCCTTTTATGGTTTGGGTTTTTTTGGAGTTGTTATGATTATCAAATCTTTTTCCATCTAATAGTGAAATACTTTACTTTGGGAAATTGCAGAGCAGTCTGTGGTCAACCAATCATTGATTTAAAATAACAACAACAAAACACTCAACTAAACCACAGAAAACCCCAAAATGGCCTTTAGAGCCAAAAGCTAAGCATCAGTAGCTTCAGGTACATTTGTCCAAGATGGAATTTGAAGATGGAGACACTAGTCATAATTCTGAGAGAATATATGTTAAAAAATTTGCATACGTAAGTGTTGTCAATTAGGAAATTTCAGGCATTACCCATTCTTTAGCTGAACACATCATACACTTCACATCTTGCCTCTTGTGATATTTGCAATTCTAGCATTAAAGACATATAACTTTGTTGAGATCATAAAAAAACTTCCTAGGCCCTGGTTCTCAAAAAAAGAAAAAAAAAAAAAACTTTGAAATTTGTTTCTATGGATTAAATGTCAGGACAACACAGTAAAAGACCAAGGTTGTGGTTGGTGGTAAATTATATGTAGTAAATGTTGCTGAAGGAGTGACTTGTGTACCCTAAGGAATACAAGGAGAGCAGATAATTTCCCTTGTTATATGAAGCCTTCTCTTTAAAAAAGAAATAATATTAAATGATAGGCCAATCAAAATAAACCTTCTAAAGAAACATTCTGCTATGATTAGGTCTGTTTTTACTACCCTGTGCAGTATCAGGACTAATGACAAAGCTAGAATTACATCAGCACAGAACTGTTCAACTAAGAGAGGTAAAAAGCTGCATCCCATACAAACCTTTGTCACTAACAAAATTAGTCCACTGCACGTGCAGGGGGCTCTTTTGCTCCTTTGGATTATAAACATTGGTAATAATAACCCTGCTGCCGCTTTACAGTGTGTAAAGCTTGCATACAAATTCTGGCTTATATAAACACCCCTCTGTTCTGCCCAGATTTGCCATTTTCATCCTTTTTTTCTCCCCTCCTTTTTGTTAAATTTTGTATCCTTAAATTTGTTAATTGCAGGGACTATTTAAATATGGGGTTTTTTCTATTTAAACACAATTGCCTGAAACCACAGATCTCAGATGATGGAAAGAAATTTTGTTCTCTATGATTGTAACAGATTCAGTGTGTCCAATCACAAAAAACACCATAGCACATTATCTTCAAATAGATAATGAGTGGAGTGCATTCTTTTAGGGTGCTGTTTCAGCACTGAATGTTAGCAATGTTTAAAAACAGTGTCTTTGAAGAAAAGACAAACCAACAAAACTAACTAACCTTTAGGGATCTAAACTTAAGTTTCAAAATAAGTCAATACCAGTGCAAAATGAATGGAAGTTTTCTGTTGCATGGAAATCTGGTCTTGTGTTTTTATGAGAGGTGGGGAGGTCAAACTTTCAAATAGTAATGGTTAGCATATAATGTCTTCATAGGTATTTTTGTCAGAGGAATAAAAAGAGGGAAAAATATTATGTTCATAAATACAGGTTTTTTAGAATTAGCACTGGATTTCTCTCTGTAAAGCACTTTTCTTTCTGACTCTGCTTGGCATCTTATCAAATACAAAATCAGGGCTTATATTACATTAATCCTGAGAAAGAAAAAAACCTGAAGAATCTTCAATACTGGAGTTATTGCACGTCTTTTCCTTTTTTCCTCATGGTTTAAGAACTTCAATTTAGCTAATAAGTTAGATAAAATTCTAGAGCCCATCTTCTGAAAAAAGGATAATTTAGAATGCTCGCAGACAGATGCTGATAATGATTCTGGTTCTGCTTATGGTTTACCCCTTATAACAACTGTAGATTCTCTATTCCAGACAGAGTTGTTATGCGAGGGGGAAAAGGAGACAAAGCTTAGTAAGGTCTCAAAAAGTTAAAAAGTGATTTCTTTAATAGACATGATCTTTTGAGCTTAAAGGGCAGAAAAGTCAGCAGAAAAGAATATATATATTGTGGACTGCAAAGAAATGGGCGTCTTTGAAATTTAATCCCTTGCTTTGCCCTAAATCTAACTGAAGCTTTTAGCTTCCACCACATGTTTACATTGGAAATCTCTCTTTGTGCATATAGAGTTTGTTCTCTTATGAAATTACATCTCAAGGGAAGGATAATTTAAAGCCATTTCCATTTGTTATGTCTATGCTGAGCTAGGCTATTAGGGGCTGTTAATGCTGGATAAAATCAAAACCTACAAGTGCCTTCATCTGTGGATTACAGAATCTGTCCAACAAATTGCACGCTGATATTACCAGAATAAGGAAATACAGGCAGTTCCACGTTGGAGCCAGAACTGGCACAATTTTAGAACGTAGCCAATATCAGTGTGCTGATGATCAATGATGTGCAGAGGTGCCTCTGACTTCACTTTATGGAGGCTCTTTTTAAAGTTCAAGTGTGATGATAGCCAATGTAGGTTTAGGTTTCTAGGTTAGGAGCTTGTGCTGGACAGCCTTGAAGAAAACATGGGTTGTGGGTGTTGTAATTCTAGACCTAGCATCAAGTTATTTTGCATAATTACAGCTTCAAGAACAGCCCTAAGCAGAGGACAAGTTGTACACTGTTCTTGAGAAGTGGCCACAGATAGCACTGAAAGCTGGAGGCACATCACTAAGCTGAAGTTTTTCTTTCTTCTATGTTTGGGCAAGAGAATGATCATGTAACAGTACAACATTGGCTTATTTTAGCTATGAATTACCATTTTTTCATCACTTTAGACCATAGATAAATGAGTTTTGTGTCTGGGAGCCAAGAATCAGTGCATTCATTATTCATCTTTACCACCTGCTCCTCTTTCTCTCTCTCTGACCAACAATTTTAGCCTATTATGAATAATCAGTACATGTGTTATTATGCAAGTTTTATGAGTTTGCATTGGTTTTAAGGTGCTTTAATTTCAACTTTCCCAACTAGAGGTCAGAAGTTTCTTGACTCATTCAGAGAGATTACCTGTGAGTAGAACATGCGAAATCTGGCCCTGTATTCTGTAAATGAAGTACAGTATGGAAGAAAGAGAGGGTTGCACACATGAAGGGTTTCATGTGCAGGACAAGCTTTTTTGTCAGAATGATGGGGAAAATCTACCAATTTCTAATCAGTGCTAATTCAGTGATGGCCACTGATAATGGGAACTGATTTTCAACTGACAGATATGGCTGTGGGTTCTTTACTAAATGCTCCTTTTTACTACACATTTGGGTTTGCTGTGGGGTTCTCTTTCACCTTGGAGGACTCTGACCTAACCTTCACCTGAATGTCCACAGGAGAAAGAGGGAGCTGCTCACAAAGTTAGTGTGGCTCCAGTGGGGCAGCTGCTGGGTTTCACAGGCAGCAAAATTCAGTGTTGAATGTACTGGGACCTGATCAGGAAGCATTGTTGTGCATTCCTCATTCTACATCAGTAACAATTGCAACATTCACTTCAACAGAAGTGGGGTTATTTTAATTATTTAAGTTGTATATTGCACCTTTATGAGTTGGGTTACACAAAATATAGACATCAGTATCACTCTGATGTTTTTCTGTAAGAGAAATTTGAAAACTTCATGGAAGGCAAGTATTTAAAATTAAATATAAGTTTCACATAAAGTTCAGCTGGAATGTTTTATCCAATTGTCTTACTCATTGCTGTTCATTTGTAAGTTTTGAAAATAATTACATATTCAACTCGTGAAAGTGTGTCTATTTAGAAACCAAAATGACAAATATATAAAGAATGCTCTGTTCTTAGATTCTTTTCTGTATTGTTTTCATTTGCTGGGTTTTTAATCAATCCAATACAAATAGTGTGGTATGTCTGTATAAACTTACACACTTAGCTTTTGGCGTCCCTCCATGTAATAAACTGCATTTGCCTGGGAAGGATAACCTAGATTATGAAACCCAGGGACTGCTTGTTGTATAAGGGTGCTGTGTGCAATTTTGAACTCGTGTTCAAGGCAAAAGACCCAAGAAGTTAATGAAGAGGGAATTGATCTTCCCTCATGCTCACTCGATGGGATCATGGGCTTGAGGTTTTGAGGAGATAGAACAAAAAAGATCTTTTGCTGATAGTGGCCATCAGGTTGAAATGCTTTTATTCTCTAGAGAGCCAGAACTCATTTGCAACTTCCCCTCATTTAAACTCAAGACACTTCAGTTTCCTGTTTAGTTTGTATCTAAGTGGATTTTCTTTTATATTGTAGATAGTTGTTTGTGTATTTTTTGCTTAGGGTTATTATTTTTTCCTTTAGCTGCTGTCTTGGGAATTGCCTGAACAGTGTTGCTTTATTGTAAAGGATTATGCAGTACCTTGGCTAGGGAATCCCAGAGGAAGCAGATACCATATAAAATAAAAACACAATGTCTCCACAACTCCAGGTTGCCACTTGCTGAGTCTTTTTGCAGTGATCTAGAAACCTTGTGGGGGAACAAAGTTTTAGTGATTGTTAATCTCTGCAGCACTGCTTGCAATGACAGAACATGGAGAATCTCTATTCTATTAGTGCAATAATCATAGGGAATCTTTGAGTCTGGCACCCAGCTGCTCCTGCTCATACAATTTGTTTGTTTGTTTGTTGCGTTGGTTTCCTCCCTCCATCAGTCTGTAGACCAGCGTGAGTTTGTTTACGTTCCCTTTGTGGCCTTCACTAGTGTTTTGTTTAGCAAAGCGCCTGTGAGACTATCTAAAATTTTTCTGAAGACATAAGTCTTCAAATTTGCCCTGGAATTCCTGTTGGAATGAGGAAGACTTCACTAACTAAAGTGCCTTGTGTTACCTGGCTTCAAGAGAAAAGGCTGTGCTCCTTTCAAGTCAACTAAGGCCTCCAGTGCCTGCTGCTGTATCACTTCTAGTGGGTTTTTCTAGAGTATTAGGTCCTTGATGCTCTGTTTTTTTCTAGAAGAGGAGAAACAGAATTCTGTTTTCATAGATCACATCATTTTTAGGGAAGCTTTGTGGACAGGAATGGCAAAGATTGCACAGTATATCATAAGTATTTCTTTCTGTGAAGGAAAGAAGCTGATCTGGCTCAGAGGTTTCTGTTACAAAATACAAGAGGTGAGTATGCTGCTAGGCAATGATCAGGAGGAGGAACTTGGTAGTTGCTTGTCACTAAGATACACTTTTTTGCCTTTCCAAATCTAGAGCTGAAGCATTTAAACTCACCTGCTTCTCCTTTAAAGGCTGATATACACAGCAGTGCAAGAAACAGAAATCTTGGCCAGCATACATTTCGACTCCTTATGAGGCACCACTGATATATTTGTGTTTAACTCACTTCTAGAGAAATGAGGAACTGGTCTTGTTTTGTGACAAACTAACAATTGCATGTACTGCATATGCCTTGTAGTTGTGAGGAACAGATCTAAGCAGGCCAACAGTAGGGAAAGGTTGCTACAAAGCTGAAGTGAAATATGTAGAGGAGCTCACGTGTTCTCTTTAACTCAGCAAGTGCCATCATACAAGTGCTCATACTGGAAAAATGGTTCTATATGTTCATACTGGAAAAATGTAGTATACTGCTAGAAAAACAACATCATCCTCTCTGGACTGCCCAACTTTGTTTTATAGCAGAGTTGAACTAATATTTTATTATGTTTCTGCATATGCAGTGTAGAGGTTGTAGGCACATGAGGCAGAACATAATTTGGAGAGAGGAGAATAAAGAAAACTGACCCCTGGGCCATTTTGAGTTTAAAGTTTGTTGCTGCGCTCAGTATATTGACCCAGGATGGAGAATGCTGCAAACTATAAATCTGGTTTCCTCCAAAAGCATGCCTCTCAAATCCCCTGCATCCGCTGAGGGCCTCTTCGTAATGTTGTAAAAGATCTGTTTTCCAGAGTGATTTGATTCCCATAGCCATGGGCAAAGGCACCCAAGCAGCTCTTGTTTGATTAAAAAGCTGAATTGTTTGCTGGTAACTGTAAACACAAACAGCTGTTTCCTGGAACACAAAAATGAGAGCCAGATTGGTAGTTCTGCTGTAGGACAGAATTTTCAACAACCTACTAGCTATCTGGGGATATTTTCTTTGGGAAAATAATTGAGATGCATGTTAATAATTGTTGGATAAAATGGGTATGTATTTAGCTCACCTTCACTCTGCCCTCGTTATTTTTGGTGCAAGCTGATCCATCAGTCTTAGAGTAGAGCAAAAGTGTCTTAATTTGTTTTTAGGGGACTTGAAAATAGAATTTAAAAGAAAAATCTTACAGAATCAGTCAACACTGCCTATTTTCCATTTTGTAGTGACTTTGTTTGCTTTGGGCTGGGGAAAGAGGAAGACCTTACTGGGGACCTTATGCTGGCCTCAGTTCACTTAAATGATTCTCCCTAGACTAGTTTTGTTGATTTTTATGATCATGTTTTTCTACCTGCAGAGTACATAAGTAGTGTATAACTGTACTCAGGGATGTGGTCTCCTGGGTTTCAATGTTTATATTTAATCTGTTTTAGTGTTCTTTGGCACTAGTTAATCTGAAGGGTATGGACTGTCTTTCCCATGTCATTGTGTAGCTACTGTGCCTAGCAAATATTATTCCATAGATTGCACAATCATTTTAATTAACTTTGTTTTGTGTAGGTGCTTATTGAAATGACCATCAGTAAGATAAATAGAAAGCATTAGACAATTCCATGTCTGAGACTACTAAAGGCTGTGTTTAATCCTGTTTACTAGTTCACTACTTTCTGTAGATTTGATTTTTTTTTCCTTTCATTCTGAATGGATAGTGAAAACCACTTGTCTAATTGTTGTTTGCCAAGAATAGGGAACATGAAAAGCAGTATGTAAAGCCCATTTTTATTACAGAGGTTTAACTTCCCATTTCTCAGCTGCTAACTCATACCTCTGTACTGTGGCTAGGTTCCTAACTCTCAGATAGAGTCCATGTATGTAGTGACACCTATGCATTTATTATATATAGACATTTCTTTCAAATGTACACAAGTTTTTTCAGAAACATTCTGAACTTACAGGACTAGGCATCTGGAGACCTGGCTTCTGTATGGCTTTGCCATCAACTTCCTGAAGGACTTAAGCAAAGTTTGAAAGTGGGTTTTTTTACACAATTATATTGTACAGTGCATAATCCTGTTCTGGGGAATAACAAATGTCAGTACAAATCTGTGCTGCTCGGTGGATTCTGCTCTCCCCTGGTGGATTGTGAACTAGGGCTGTTGAGAACTCTTCCAGCTTTCACTTTCTTTGTTACATGACTCTGTGTCCTGGATACATTTTACTACTTTTAATTCAAGTTTTGTTGGTTTGAATGTGTTTAGCTGTTGGCCTCCTAAAAGGGCAACGCTTCTCTCCCATCTCTGTTTTTCCCTCTGCAGTGTAACCTGTGGGTTATAACTACCCCAAAGCTGTCTTTCTGCTGATTCCTCTTTTATGTGCACTGTGGATAATGCAGCTTTTCTGAAGAGACCACAAGACTTGATTCATTGATGTTGTAAGAACTGTCAAAATCTTGTGACAGAAGCAGAAAATTTTGTTGACATTGGAAAGAGAGGTTAGAGCTGTAGTCCGGGTTCCAGCTGTAGGGGTATTTCTATTAACTAAAAAGGGATTCAGAACCTTTTACAGAGCTGTTTTTATGAATTTCAAATAATTAAGAACAGTTTTGTTTAGCCCTGGGTATTTCCTAAATGCCTTTGCAAGTCAGACACTGTAGTGCTGGGCTTAAAAGACTGTCTTGATCTTGAGTGTATTAAACAAAATAGCCAAAGAGAATTTTTCACGGAAAAGTACATTAACAGTTTTTTAAAGTACGTTACAATTAATGTTGCTGTTAGTAAAGCAGCTGCATACTTTTTAATTACAAATATCATGTATTTTAGAATTTATATGAAAGAAACCCCTTGTGTATGCAGTTTTCTCCATGCACTACCCAAGTGTCTGAGCATCTCCTAAATCTTTAAATACAGAAATAAGGTTAGTGATAATACTCTTTTCTTTTTCAGCCTGTAAAGAAGATGGGTGTTTCAAAGGTAATTTGCTGCAGGAACTTTCTGGTGTCATGGTTAGAGGTTTTGAAGAAATTCAGTGACAGCTAAGTTGAATGTTGTCTATAGTTCTGAACAGAGTTATAGCCATGCTATTCTGTCTTTCTCCAAGAGATAGTTTCCTCCTTCCATCCTCTAGCTCTTGCAGCCTGGTCTGACTTTTGGTTCTGCAGAGCAATGATTACTCCTGTAGTGTTGACTGATATCCAAATATCAAGGCAAAAAGCTTGAATCAGATGCTGAGCGGAAAACTGAGTTAGGAGAAATTTAGATTCCTGCACCAATGGACTTCCCAAAGGTGCTGGACTTCACATCTTGGTAGAATTTAGCCTGACCAAAAAGAATAGTCTTGTTCTTTGGAACAGAATTGAATATAACAGAGGATGGTGTTCTGTTTAGGCATAAAAGACTAAAGATTGAGCTAATGACTGGAAGGAAGGTTATGAGGAGCAAGCAAAAAAAAGAGGCCAGAAAGAATAAATGAATGTGGTTTGTATTCAGAGTAGTATGGGGAGTGCATGTGCTTCTGTACTGTATAACTCACCTTTGCATCTCCCAGCATCTCTCATAACTAAAAACTCAGTAAAGTACATGGGATAAGCATTGGCTGTAGATACTTTTCTTCTACATGAATCTTTTCTATCCCTTTTTCCCAGTGCTCCATTTACTTGTTTTTTTTCTCTTTTGTTTGGTCCTGTCCTGTCTCCCCTTTTTCCAAGTGAAGCAGGATTTTTTTGTTACTTATTAATGGTATGAAAAAGAACAAATGAAAAGCAAAAGGTCTGAAGCATACCTTCAACCATTAAGCTTGAGTAACCAGCCAGGCAGCCAGATGGAAAACCCCTTGTGCTGGGTGGGGAAGGGTGTCTTGCTCTCTCTGCTGAGATTTCATTTTATTGCTGACTGGGCTGCAGCAGGAGCTGTGTGGAGGCATGTGAAACACCTCCATGCTGTGCACCGGGATGGCATGGTGGGGATGTTGTTGGAAGACTGGAGAGTGAGGATGCTGGCCCTCCCATGGAACCCCCTCCCTCTCCCCCTTCCTTTTCTTTTGCAGTTGCACACAGCGCTGTGGCTTGGAGGTCATTTGTTTCCCACAGCTTCACAGACCACTGTAGCAGAAAGGGAGACAATGGTCCCTTACAAGGGATGATGTGAGGCCTTCTTTCATCTCTAATAAGCCCCTTGGTTTGCACTGTGAGGCCTGTTGTGTGTTTGTGTGCGTGCACGGTTCCAGTGTGAACTACTCTGCAGCTTCCACTGATATAAAGCAACCAGGGTTTTTGTTTTGTTTTTCGAATGGACGACTCTTGGCATGTGACATCCTGAGGTGTGTTTTCTGTTCAGTGCAAGCACATCAGGAGACATCCCTTCTTCTTTTCACATAGCTTTTAAAATCTAGGGCCCATCTGGTCAACATCAGTTGTCAGAAAGACCGAACTCAGCAAGCAAGGAAAGGAGGGGGCAGCTGTCTTTAGCTCCCCTATGCTGAACACAAGCTCTGCCTGCTGCTGTGCTTGGGCATGGCTGGTGACTGAGCATGTCACAAGAGCTCTGTGAGAACAACCCCCCTGGCAAAGCAACGGACATCACAGAATCTGCAAGCAGAGGGGCAATTTGAGGCCTTTTTCTTCTCTATTATCCTGCTATAATGAGTAGAAAGAAAAGGGAACAAACAATATGATGAAATTTTAAGGAGCTGGGGTTTGGAGCAGTGGTCCTTCTAGTCTGAGATACCATGTCTTCTGCCTGATCCTTTAAAATCACACTCCTCAGTCTGGAGAACTTTCCTGCTACATGAAACAGGAATTTTTTAGCTGCCTTCTGTGCAGCAAACAGTTTGTGCTCCACTGGTTCTCCCTTGTTTAAGCCTTGTGTTCTTGGACTAGGAGGGTAGGTTCGTGCTGGTCATGAAGTTTTTCCTACTCGCCATCCCTTTGCTTAGCCTGGACAGCTTCTGGCTACAGTTTATTCGAAGGGCTCTCTGTGAGGCCCTGTTCAAATTCAGTGCAGACTTATTTTAGGAAATGGCTTTGGTAATCCAGGTCTGTTAAGGCTTTGTGAGTTTCATGTACAGTGTTACTGCAGCCAAGGGAAAGAAAGTTCTTTTTTTCACTTGTCTGTTGGCTGTTGTGGTTCTTGGCTACTTAACATCATTCAGCCTCATGTTTCCCCCAGCATCCCTGGATGTTGTAATGGTCCTGGTGTGAACTTCTGCTTAACCTTGAGACCTGGCCTCTCTTTCCTTAGCTTACTCAGGCTGTCTGTTTAACATAGCACAGCCTGGGCAAGATGTTGAAGTACATCAAGAAACAGTTGTGCAAAACTGACAGACTCAGATTTCAGCTACACACTACTGCATGCTTTTCTCCACAACAAGTATCTTATACTACATCTTATACTTTCACTGAATCTGATTCTGAACAATTTTGAGCAAAGTTTGAGACCAATTTCTCAAAAATGTGAGATGAAGCAGTAAGTCAGATGATTCCAAGCAAGGCAACTGGACTTTTAGAGACTACTTGGCTTTTATAAGCTGGACAGCTGAGGGGTCAGTATGCAAACCCCTTTTCTATCACTATCCAGATGAAAATGAACTACTTTTTTGCAACCACTTTCAAAAGATAAAACAAGTATTAAATTGCCTCCAGAACAATGTTTAGTTGATTTTAGTGGCCAATGCATTACTTTGGCAAATGGCAGACACTCCACAGTAATACACAGTTTGGTCTCTGAGATAGTGGAAATTCTAGGGGAAAATACAGGTTAAATTTCATTGTAAAGGCAGAAATGGACAGTCTTTGGAAAAAGTGTCTTCCTGCTGTCTCACAAAAATGAGTGTCCATCATTAGGTACTCTCAGACAGGTGCAGAAGACTGATGGATACATGAAATTAGCATGCAGCATTAAGCATAAATGTGTTTGTATGTCTTCAGTTTTTGTAGATGATGTCCAACAGTTGAATGTTTGATCTGGAGAAGAGGTGGTATCTGTAAGACAAATAACATTTTTCTGAGTTCTTCAAACATTCATATTTTCATCTTCTCTGGACTTAAAAGGAAGATGCCACAGTAATGGAATTGTAACTTGTCTAATTTCGCCATGATATCTGTAGCTATGTCCCTTTCTTCTGCTTAAATGCTGTTGCATAACTTCCTGCAACAGGTATTGTCTTTTGGAATATGTCACTTAACCTTTTTGCTTGCCTGAGCAGAAGAACAGTAAATGCGCTTGTTTTCATATGATGGAAATACAGTAGCTTCATTAAGTGATGCTGCCACAGCAAGGATCTAGTGATTTCACTAGTTTTGGAATTAATTAAACTGTGCATTAATTAAACTGCTTGTAAACACAAAACACATGCCTCTCTAACAGAAGTAAAGAGAACTAGGAAAAAAGGGCAAGAAATTACAATTATTTTAAATTCATTACTGGCTGGACTTACAGAGCTCAGCTAATAGGCATTCCAAAATGCTGTGGCTATACTATCTATTTTTCAATGCAAAGACCCAGCAAGTCTTGTGCATGCTGTATGAGAAGACAGGTTCTTGTTTGCTTTTAAGGAGAAGTGGGGAAAAGTCTTGACACTTGAGGATCTCCTGTGAGTATGAAGAGGTATTTCTGAGAATATGAAGAGGTATTTAGTGACAATGTTTCCAGTTCATCTCCACAGCCCTGTTAAAGCATGAAAATATCCTCCTAAAGAATTCTGAGCTGATAAAGGAAGATTACAAAATCCTCCACAATGGATTTTACAGAATACAATCAACACAGTGTAATATAAAACTATCAGAAACTTTTTAAAAATTAGTGTGGTTCTAGGAGTACGGGTGCAGTACATAAACATATCTTTGCTCTGTGTAGGTTCAAGGAGCCTTGAAAGAGAGTCTTGTGGAGTCTTTACCTATTGTGCTTTTCTTTTGACTTGCTAGCATAAGGAAACCATTGGAGTTGCTTAGAGCTGTCTATAAGTTATGCAGTTTCACCTGGGAGACCTCTGGACTTCGAGCAGATGAGTGGGAAGAGCTGTGATACCTTGTGGATCAGTACTTAGTTCATTTTTTGCAATACTCTTATTCAATCTGAGTCTAATTTTCACATATTTAAAATACACTGTTTTAATAGCACTAGAAAGTCTTTCCCATGGCTTTCTCACCTGACCTGAAGTGCAGTATGCTCATTGCTTTATGCTGCCCTGTCTGCTTCTCATGATGCCCTCCCAGCTCCAGCCAGTTAACCATTGCCTGCTGTCACGGGCTCAGCCATCCCCACCCTGATCCATTTCCTGCCACTGAGCACTGTTTCAGTCTTGGCTTCCCACTCTGATTTTTGTTCTCTGTCCTCCCTTCCCTTCCCAGTGGCGTATCTTCTTCCTTAAGCCATCCAAAAGTGAAGTAAGAGGATTATTGTGCAAAGTCCTAGGTAGTAACTGGCTATTAGCTATACCTTGGAGAGCAATGAGATGCTCACAGCACAAAGTAATGGTAATCTGAATACTTTCAAAACTGGATTGCAAAGGGGGAAAAATGAGCAAATGCTTTTAGTGAGACAGCCTGAGGTATGCTTGGGACAGCAACTTCTCTTTTCTCTTTATGCATTGGAGTGGCATCTACAGACAAACAAAATCCTTCTGTTAGGGTGTGTTCCATTTAATCCATGCAACAGTCCCCTCCGATGAGGACATGTTTATTCTGAGCGGGGTGCATGATTCATCACCCTTGGGAGATGAGGCAAGGTTTGGTGCTGACCTCAGACAATTTATCTCCCCTTGCACCCCACCCTCCCCCTCTTCTCCCCCCAGATGTATGAAGCAGTTTTGTACTAGGAAACTCATCACCGATGAAATCTTTTAAGGGGAACATCTACCACATTATTACTTTCCATGTCATAGAGAACTTGTGCTGTTGCATAATAGTGAAGACAATTTATTAGGAGTTTAATTGGACAAAGTAGAGGGCACAGGTAGATGCTGAGAAGTGTTACTTTGTTGTGCAATCTCACTGAAGCTAATAAAAAGTAGACTTGTCCTGGATGGGAGTGGGAGAAATGCAGAAGGGGAAAAAAAAAGGAAAGATACTACTACAAATGTCAGAAAATTCAGTCATGCTTCAGATCCCTGGAGACTGTAGCTTCTTTACCTCAGGGAATCAGCTACATAAGAATCTAAATCATAATTTTTGAAAGAAATAAAATCTTTATCTTGCAGAGAGAGTGGGATGTAATGTTCTGCTGGGGAGGTTAACACATGCACCATATTTCCTTGTTGTACTGGAGCAGGCGGGACTTCACAAGTCCTACACATGTGTGCTTGATGTGATTTTAATCAATTAAATGAGGCATATAAAAAGAATGAATAGTTAAGTGATTACCATTCTGTCTATACTCCAGTACTGTGCAGTATGAAAGGGAAATAGTTATAGCCAGGTTGATAAATATTTATTTCAGTGTTACTTATTTTGGGGGTTGCTCAAATGGAGAACGTGTGCATCCCAAGCAGTGTATTCTTCTGAGCCAATGCTGAAATGGTGCATGTCCTCCTCAGTGAGCCGCTGCTGCTAGATACTCCAGCTTTAACATGGAAAGCAGAACTGCGATACAAGAACCTTTAAAATAATTTAAGAACTCATGCTAGCAAAAGAAAAGCAGCATGTTAATTTCATTAATGTGCCAGAACTCCCTTATGGGTAATAGCCAAGACTGTGTGATGTGGTTGCCAGAAAATCCAAAAGGTAGACAGAATTTATTTGTGTTTAAAATTCATTGAAAACTCAGTAATCTGAGGGCTCATTACAGTGTACTTAGAGCAGTCTCTGATTTTATGGCTTTATTTGGTATGATTCTATTTGCATGAAACTACTTTTCAAAAGAACTTCGGTTTAGGTTTTCCAGGATGGTTTTGCATGTGTGACTTTAAAAGAGAAATCCAGAAACAGCAGCAATGTAGGACAAGTGCCTGCATTGTAGTTACACACTTAATAAAAAAAAAATTAAAATATCAAACTCAAAAAAAACCCAGAAAGAACAAACCAAGCCTAACTCACCCTCCAAACCCTTCAAGCTTTTGACTGTTATAGCAAATGTCTAATAATCACTCTGTATTGCTATAAATGTCTTGCTGTAACAAAGTTTTTCCCGACTTTTAGGATAGGTACTCAATGTAATTCATCATCCTTGGGACTGAGTTCACTGCATTATTCTGCACATATATATGTATATTCTGTGTTTTTCCTGGTTTGTAGGTATGAGTTGTTGAATACAGTTTGATTCACTTCTTAGCCCAAGCTGCTAAACAGTACAGTTGCGGGGCTGCTATGCAGCTCTTGAATTGCAGCCTCAAGTACAGCAATTAAAAGAAGTGACTTGTGTGCTATAGAGAGTGTAAAGGAACTTTATGCATGGACTGACTGTTCCAGCAAATATGGTCAGATTTGCTTTATGTTCATCATTCTTTTTCTCAAATAAAGTTTGAGTCAGAGTACATAAAATCTGAAATATTTATCTGCTTACAGATGAGATTAAAGATGGAGCTGTGAAAAACATTGATTTGGAAAAAACCTTAATGTTTAAAGCAGTAAAACATGAACACATTTACAGAGAAGCATAGTTTTTGGCTGATTGTTTTTAGAAAATAATTACTGAGATTCAAGAACACCAATGGAAATACCAGTGCTGTGTTGTGGGAGCAAACAAGACTTGGTATTTTCCATTGATGTACCTAATTTATGTATATGGTTTTGAAGCCAACACCAAATTTAGGATGGAAGGGAGCTGAATTCTTCCATTCTGAAATCATTATCAACACTGATATAAATATTAGCACTAACTGTTTGATGTGTTCTGAGTTTGATATGTTGCTGTGTTTGGCTTGGAAAGCACTCAGTTTTGCAAGAGAATGGGTATGTTTCTGCATATGTATTTCACTGCAGAGTTCTGTGCAGTAAGTGAACCTGAGTTCATTTCTCCTTGCCTGTTCCCGAAGGTGATGAGCTTGAAGTTGTTGGTGATGAAATGATGGGCCAAGAGCACGAGGGTAGTGCTTCAAACACTCTACCTCTTTGTTTTCTTTCTTTTTTTCCATGGATGTTTTTCTCTAGGGAAAAAAAGCTCAGACAGGATAATGGCTAGAATGAGAACAATTTGGCTGTTTTGCAACCAATACATATCGTAGTTTTTAATATTATATTCCAAATCGATTCATATATTACATGCATTTTGCCTTGGATATGACAAGACATGTATGGTGTGGCAAATTCCTTTACACTGCCTTATTTACTCTTCTGTGTCTGACCTGACAAGATACCACCCAGCTCTGTTAGCCAAACTCAGCACTACTGCTCTATATTGGTTGTTAAGGGGAAAACTAAAGCTGGGGTGTGTTGCATTGACAGCAGCCTCCTGCTACTGATCATAGCTTTCAGTTCCAGTCTCCATTCTGTGAAGAGACTGCCACTAATAAACTCAAAGCAAAAAAAAAAATGTATCATTGTAGGTTTAACCCCACAGTAATGCTTTTGGAGACATACCAATACAGTTAAATGTTACTGGTGTTTGAAAACTGTTTCTGTACCTTCTGTGATTTCACCAGAGCTGCAGTGATTATTGCTTAAATAAGTCACTGCATCTGAAGAGAAAGGCTAGAGAAGCCAATCAAGAATGACTAATTCCAATTTTTCATGAATGAGTTCTTGCTGTAATCAGTTGTGAGTGTTAACTGACAAATGACTGTGATGCCTCTAGCTCTTATCTTGCTGCGTCTTGTAAATAAAGTAGGACAGGGCTGAAACGATCATGATCAGCTGTTGTTGGGCAGAGAATAATAATGCTGGTTGTTCAGTAAGCATCCTATTTTCTGCTAGATTAGCATTGAGACAGTCACCTGGAGTGACATAAAGAGGCACTCTTTTTGCTGAAACACTATATTTCACATGAAGCACAAGTCTGTTATTTTTACCATTTGAACTTACTGAAATTCCTGTGGCACTTCTTACAAGAGATAGGATATAACATGTCTTGGCTAAATTCAAAAACCTGATCATGCAAGCCTAGCCAAGTAATTTGTTTTTCTTTGGCAGGGCTTGCCTTTAAAAGAAGGATTATATTAACATTGACTAGGGACATACCAGGAAAAGTGGTAAAGTTTATTAGTATGTATGAATTTGGGCACTTTTTTCCAAGCTTTATGCTATTTCTGCCACTGTGACCTTTGAATAGCAACAAATGTGTTTGAGCCATAGCTGCCCCCATATATCATGTACAAAATAAGTCCACATTCAGGGTTAAGTATCATGGAAGTAGGTACCAATTGATCAGTAGTAATTACCAGTTCTTTCTCAGGTACGCTAGGGGTACATTATGTCTGCATATAGGTAAAAGTAAGGGTTGATAATTTATCAGGGATGAACCCCTGTTGCCCAATTTCTGTCAGACCTTTGATAATGTAAATTGGTCTTGCAAATTGCCTCTTCCTTCTTGAAAGTAATTTGGTTATAGTCTGAACAGTGTTTGAGCACTGTCCCAGGCAACAATGACCAGATGTTGGAGTAGGAGTAGAGTAGGAGAGTAGTAGTAGTCTTAGAATAGGAGACTGGCCAGATGACCTAGATTGCAGTACAACTCCAGGTAAGAATGAAAATTTCATAGTGGAGTGAAGGGAGGGAAAAGGGAAAGGCAATTGAAAGGCAGTTGATCTGCTTTCCAGTAAAGGATTAAGACTGTTGTTCTTTGTAATAGGAGTGGCTAAATTATATTCCTTGTTGTGCAATAATTCCTGAGTTTATCGAAAATACTTTTAATTGGAAAGGCAAGTATTTAAGTGTTAGAGTTGAAACACATTTTTTGAAAAAGTTGTGAATGTGGATGCCTTCCCCTGTTCTTACACTGCCTGAGCTGTTTCCTTGGAAGTCCTAGCTCCTTGGTCCAAAGCCTGTTGTTTGGGCAGGCTGCCAGAGAGTGGGCTGGACAGCAGCAAGGTTCAGTAGGAAATCTGTTTGGTAGGTATCAGCATGACCTGTGTCTAAATCAGAAGATTTACTGGCATGTACAGGTTTTCAGAAAGCATTTGTTCTTTAGCAGACTGACTGATTTTAAAAATCAGGGTTTATGGGTTTTTTTAACTAGCTCTGGTTAGGAAATATTACTGGCATAGTCAGCATTGGAGTGTAGAATATGCAAGCTGTTAATTTGATTCAGTGGGCATGAATGTAGGCTAGCCATGGCTGCAAGCTGTTGGTACACTTCTGTTCACCAGCAAAGGCTGGAAACTACAGGTATAAAACTAGGCCCAAATTTGCCACCAAAAGTGTTCCTGCAAATCCTACTGCCTGCAGAAGAAGCTGAGTGCATGTGCCTATCCAGAGGGGGAAATTAGAAAGCTGTAATACAAGTCTGCAGTTAGTAACAAGGCTTTGAATCCAAGTACTGCCCATTTTTAAAGTGAGCAAGTACTGGAGAGCACTTCCATTTTCTGACTTCTGTGCACAAGCTGTCATTTTAACAACGAAAGTTGGAAATGTGGATATCATAAAGGTGAACCTCTTATCAAATCATTCTGTTTCCAAAGTAGCTTGATATTGTTGACAGACTTCAGATCTACATGGTGATATAGTTACATGGCCTCAGTTTTGAACCGACCACATACTATAAACTTTATTTTACCTAAGCTGATACTAGCAAGAGCAACATTTATACCTGCATGTTGTTCCAAAATAAATTATGGAAATCCTATTACTCTTTTATAGAACCAGTTATTTAATTTCATATGATTTATTTTCATACAGGATTTTTTTACAAATTGTTTTGAGGATTAGTTTTCCTTACTGAAAAAAAAAAAAAAAGTTAGAAGTTAGGGAAAGAACAGTCCAGTCTGCTTACCTAGTTTGAGCAATTGTAAACCTCTTCCAGGAATTACTTTGCTGGAAGAACTAAGGCACATTTGTTAGAACCACCATAAAAGACTTTCAAGAATGGCTCCAGTAGGTACCAAATATCTAGACATTACTTATTTCTGGCTGAAACCTTTGCCTGTCTAAGTAGATAGTGACATGCAAGATGCCTCACATCATGAGCACCCTCACTGACAGTAGAGGAAGTTAGAGTTTTGTGATGATCAACAGTATCTGCAAGGTACTTCCCTACCTACTACCTTCTAAACAGTTCTCTTTTTATCATGATTATAGCATGATAATTAAATGAAGAATCTTGTTATGTTTATAATTATTGAATATGTAATGTGTTTGGCAAGTGCATATGTAGAGCACACTCTTGTCATTTGTTGAGTGATACCAAACTAGTCTTCTAAAACTGTCACTAACTTGCATCCATCCAGCATCTATAAGATGTGGGCACTGCCTTTCAGAAAAGAATCCCTGCTTTCTTCTAAGAAAATCCAGTGTCACAGTTCACGATGTGCTTTCCAGGTTTCCTGTGCCTCGATGGCAGCCTGCTTGTATTTTGTCATGCAGCATCCTCAAAGAGCAATTCTACATATGCTTTTGTCCTTTTCTCCTGTCTTGAAAATGTGCAGGTAATAAATAGATTTTTTCACTTCCCCAAACCCTGTTGATGCCTTGTGGAGGCTAACTTAGAGCGGAGGCTAGATGGAGTTAAAGAATAAAGTAGGGATTTATTTAAAGGCCTCAATGGATACACCTTGGGGCAGCATAAGAGCCAAACCAGGGCTACACCCAAGATGAACCTAAAAGGTCACAAAATGGACAACCAGTACATGAGAGCTTATGTAAGGGCAAAATTCAAAGTTGACTTCACAAGGTCAAGTTGTTTAACCACATTCACTAACACACTACTTAGTCTGTATTTAGTCCTTTCTTGTGTATATAACAAGTATATTATCTTTAATTGTATTGTTACTTGGTATCAAAGTTCATCTCACAATTATTCTACTTTTTAATTACTGTTCTTGTTCATTTGCATTTTAATTACTGTTCTTGTTCATTTGCTTTTCAAATTCAAAGTCTCCATGGTACAAGTTCTGCTTGAGAAACACATGTGGCATTCCCCAGGGATTGTATTCCTCACAGCATTCAAGTTACTTGTTTTACATACTCCAGCCTAAGTGTGAAGAAATTTGAATTGTTTCAAAGTGTAATGTAATCAAATCATGGAGTTTGTGCCTAAGATAGGATGGGTAGCTCCAGAACAGAGGGGAAAACAGCACTTACTTGGTTTTGCTATGTGGAATAGATGGTCTTCCCATTGTATGTCTCTTTTGTCACTTGAGGCAGAATGAACTTGCCCATGGTGTTGCTTTCTAGAAGCAGAAGTCAGTTGGCTTCATTGATTCCAGGGCGTACTGTGAAATCACAGTGCTGCTTTTTGGAGAGGATGGATTAAGGGTATGAAGTAGAAATGCCTGGAATTACCTAATTGGTCAATGACTGAAGTTGCCTTACTTTCTGGCAATTAGATTATGCTGGAAAACAGACACATGCTTCATATCACTGGATGTGCAGCTTAGCAAGTCACCCCTAATTCAGAAGTTCAGAGCAACAGTAAAATAGAAAGGATAGAAATTTGTTACAACTTAGGGAGCAGTCCGGGCAGGGTGCTACTGCCATAGTCATCTGCCAAGCAGCCATTCCTTGGTGAAAGGAAAAATCCAGGGTATTGTTTTTATCATACGGCATATGGTACTCTTTTTATGTGTCTAATAGGACTGTTTATTTCCAGGCTAGGATGGTGTGACATAGTAGCTCCTGCAAATCTTTGTTATCATCTTTTGTTTACATGAACACAGCAGCTTTTAAACGCAAGTTTACTCTAATTTCTCAGTGGTCTTTCAGCCGTTGGCAGCCTCTTGTTTTGCAGAGTTAAAGCATGCTAACATGTCTGTTCAAAAATGTTTTTCAAAAGGTAGGATTTAAAAATTAAGTGGACCTCCCACAATTCTCATCTCTCTGGCTTCTGCTGTGGTACCCAGTGATGACCCTTAGCATGGTTGTCCCTCTTCCTTTTATCTTGTCTTTCCAGCTCTTGCTGTGGTAAGAGCATGTCAGAGCCTGTGTGGAGTTTATGATGAGTGAGTCTGAGTTTCTTGCTTTTACAAAAACCCCTAAAATCCTCCTCTTTGTGGGTCTGTTCTGGTTACAATATATCCAGTTGTGGTTTTGGTGAAGGTGTCTATATCCTCATTCATACCCAGCACCGTTTGCCATTACGCGCTGTTGAGAATCTGTGCCTTGCAGTCAGTGCTCCTTTAGGGCTGGACAAAGGCAGCCTCTCTTCCAAAACTAATTGGGGCAAGTTTAGTTAAATTTCTACATTTCAATCCTGGCTCCATGGGAAGTTCTTAGACATCTACTCTAATAGATGTCTAGTATTTACTCTAGTAGATGTTCTAGTATTTGAAAATGGTCGCATGGTGGCATCCTTTGCCATGAGGCATGTTTGGGGGTCTGTCACACAGGGATCCCCTGTAACATTTCAGTGTAGCTCAGACTAGAAGGTTTATTTTTAATTGAAAAATAAAACAGCAGCAACAGAAGACTGTGCACTTGTTTCTGTTGCATGGTTGTAGAGATCATGTTTGTACTGCTAGTATCTCCTATGATGTGATATTAGCTTTCCTAACTCATGGGTGTGGTTGTGCTGGCAAAGTACTTGAAGAATGTCACTCCCTTGTTGGAAATGACGTTGGCCATGCAGCAGGGGCCAGTCTCCTGTTACAGTCTGTAACAAGCTGGTGCCCAGTGGAGCTGCAGTGCTGGTTCAGCCAGATGTGCCAGCTTCTGCCCGAGATGCAGATCAGGCTCCCAGCTGCTGGTGGTGCTGCCATCTCACAGCACTTTGAGCAAGAGCAGAAATTCCAGCCTCACCACCTCTCCCAAGCACAGCCCAGGCAGGTATTTTCTGCCTTCTATGAGTAGCCTGCTGGTTAAGATGCAATTAGTGCTTTGAATTTCCTCACTTCAAATCTTGACCAGTGGGTCTGTTAAGTGAGAAGAAATACTTGCAGCCATATGTTTTTAGAGTGCATTGATTAGATTCATTCTTGTAGGGGAAAAAAAAAAGCTTCTAGTGTTTCCATACCTGCTGTAGGCCAACACTAAACTCCTATAAAATTCCCACCATGATTGCTTATACGTACATGGGAGATGTTTTGATGAATTTTTTTAAGTGGATAGAGGGGTTTGTATAGTGAGCAAATGTGTGATTCCCCTTAACTGTTTAATTTTTAAAAATTCCCTGTAGATCAGCAGATTCTTGTGGGGAGGAAAAGGTCATTTCTAGATTCAGTTTTATTGTCTGGGCTATTACAGCTGTCATAAATTAATTCTCAAGTTATCTTCTCTGCAAGATAGCTGTATAGTATAACGAATTAAGATTGAGCTCTTTTTTGAAATTTATAATCTTGTTGAAATGACAGAGCTCATGTGGCATACAAGGTCAGTTGCTATGTTATATATAACTTCTTGTTTTCATCTCCTACTGTTCTTGCAGGGAACTAAAAATGTTTTAGACAACAGATGTGGAACACTTAAAATATTTGGAATGTGTGGGAATATACTGAAGGACCACCTGTCCTGCAAAGTGAAGGACAGAACTGGTTTGTGAGCATTATTGGTTACTCCTGCAGTGAACAGAAGGACTCATATATTAAAAGTAAAGCAGAATGAAAACCATGGGGGACTAGGTTGGCTTTATTCAAGGAAACATGGGGAAGAAAGTTGAATCCACAAGTTAAATACTTCCTAATCCTTAGCCAATAATCCACATTTGAGTTTCCCTTAATAAGTGTAGCCTGGAGCAGTTACTCAGTCTTAGGAAGCTCATGGTTAAGAAGAAAAGAAACAGAATTTATCTGATTTAACCTAAAATAAGGTATTTTATTTATGTGCAACTACTTCCACTAGTCAGAGCCTATCTGTTCAGTTACTAATTAATGATCACAACTAGTAATGACTGCATTGGCTATCCTTTGTGAAACCAACATAACCTCATAATCTATTTCTTTATATTGTAGAAAATTATGGCTTTAATCGTAATTGGATTGCTAAGGATGTTGAGGTGGTTTGCTCCTGGTGTCTATTTTTCTGCACTTTTACTACTTATTGACTAAAGCAAACAAATGCTATTTCACAGATGAGGGAACAAAGGCACAGATAGGATCAGTATGTAGCATTTGCATTTCTTCATTTGGAGTTCTGGCATGTGAGCACCCACAGTTCTTTATTATCTTTTTCCTTCAATGATTTTTAAAAAGGAGGATATTAAAATTGAGATGATAGCCACTTCCCTGCCTCAGGGAAGGATTGTGAAGATAGTTAATGTTTATACCATATACCCCCTCTTTCCTTTCCTGCAACTGTAGGGTGAAACTGCTGTGCTCTGGTCCCCACTCCAGTGAAAAGGGAAGGTATCACTCAGTGCTTCTGCCCATAGGCAAGCTCTTCTGGGAAACAGGCAGTGCCTCAAGCATAAAAATGATACAGGAAATCTGAGAGAAATTCACAAACTGAGATTCATCCCTTCTCCTATGGACTTTGGAAACAGTGATGTCTGGTTACAGTTAATGGCTCAGGTTCCTCTTTAAATTTTAGGTGTAGGTGTGAAGCTGTCCTTCAGAACTGAAATCTCTGTGTGGTAGCACATATCCAGAGTTGGTGAATGAAACAGCTGTTGATGCACTCTCTTGATAAGATTAATAGAAAAGCCAGGACACACATTAGCAGTGTTTCCCACAACAGGTACAATTTTCCCTGCCCTCACATATAATGGTTTTCTTCTGTATTCTTTGCAAACAAATTACAGATACTCTGAGAGCTGCAACTTTAAATTTCTCAGCCTTTTTGCATGCAAAAATCCAGCATTAATGATGCATTTTTATATTTAGAGTTCTTCATAGTTTGCTGGAGGGAGGCCTTTGTGATTAAAGGAAGCAGGTTTCATTGAGCCAGACTTCAGCTCTGGTCTGTCCTGTTTTTCACCTTCCCTTAGGGCAAAGACCAACAGCTTGAGGGTGACCCCTTCGAGAAGTTTTTACCGAAAAGGAAGATGAGAAAGGCTGGACAGGCCCTTTCTAATGCTCTGCGCTGGAGCCAGGAAAAGGCAGCTGTTTCTAGTCTTTCTGATGTTTGGGGGGGTTTTTTTGTTTTTGTTTTAGGTTGGTGGTTTTTTTTGGTTTTTTTTTTTTTTTTTCTTTTTCCTGGTGGCTGGGATCTGGGCTTGCTGCCATATCTGTTTGTCTGTCTGTCTCATGTTGTTTTTCTCAGAGAGCTTCAGAGGCCAGTTGCCCATAGTCAGTTGCTGGGAACAGAGGTTGTTCCTTGTATCGTCTTAACTCTCCATGCCAGAATGTTCATGCTTGAATAGGAAACAGCGAGATCTGTCAAAATAGCCCTTTTCTTTAGGGCTTTGAGGCTGCATTCTCCATGGCCATCTGTTCCCTTTCACCCTTTTGGACAATGTTGCTATTTGAAACGAACCACTCTTTGCTCTCTCCCTTTCCCTTTGCCCTCCCCCTGCCCCCCCCAAATCTGGGGAAAAATCTTTCTGGCCCTGACTGGCCTCTGGAGGATTCAACCATTTTTTAGTCCAAGGATTAAAAGTGATATTTTGCAATTTTTTTATTTTGCACTGACTTTAAAAAATGTAATACATCTCAGGGGAGAAGAGTCACTGCAGTCAAAAGATCATTTTGGATTTATGCATTAGTCTCCACAGAGCACTTTGGTGTCTTGTTGCTGCCTGATGCAGACTACCATGAAAATTTGGCACATCTTGGAATATTTTGCATTATCGCAGGAGCGGAAGGAACCTCCTATAGTTAAGGGTGTATAACTGTTTCCCTTCTAACCCTCTGTCATCAGTCAGAAAAGCTTATCAGGATGAAATTTTCCAGTCTTGGTTGTTGTCCAAAATTGAATTTATTTGCTTAATTCAGATAAAGTAAGTCATTCCTTTTTGAGAATGAGAGGAAGAAAAAAAGCCTATACCTCCTCTGCTTCAGGATGGGTGACTGTGCTGTGCAGAGAGGGACTGACTAGCTGGGAAACTCCTGGCAAGTCTGTGTCAGAGAGTGAGGCCAGACCCCTGTAATCGTCAGTCATTTTAACATCCTGCATATTTCACACTGCCTCTGTGTGTGTGTGTCTAAGTACATAAATATATATGTATTTTCAGCTTTGGAGATGAGTCAGTTCTGAACAGTGAGCCCTGTGGTGTCTGCATGTACTAAAATCTTTTGTCATACATCTTATAGTGAGAGGGAACACATTTTCTGTCTATGGGTATATTGGTGGTGCAATTGAAAAAAAGTGAAAGTACCCAATTAATTTATGTTCAGAAGCTACTCCAAGCTGTGTTTTGAAGGTGCTCTGAGTACTCAGATGCATATGCCAGGTCTATATGTAAGGTTTGATGGGCCAGCCCAGAAGATATTTTGTCAAAGAGGTTGCATCCTTCATCTTGTGTCAGGAACCACTCTGTGCTGAGAAATAGGTACAGCCAGAGGAACCTATACTGCAAGTGCAGACTTAAATACCAGTTAAGAAATGCCACAGTCAACCGTGATGATACCCATTGTGAGAAATAATTGAATGCGTTGTTGTGTTTGAAAGGCAGAGTTGAAATTGCTCATAGAGGTCTTTTGCATTTAATATTTTCTAACTTTTATGTTCTTAGTCATACAACCAAAACATTCTTCCAGTTCAGCTTTTGTGATTGATAGTATTAAGCATTTGGCCAAATCTGAACTCCAGATGTGAACAGCTGTAATTTGCAAACAGTCATCTCTAGCCCCCAAATGTTTGGCTGACCTCTGTTTCTGTGTTGCAGGCTGAAGGAGGATTGCTTCCTTCTGGAATTTCAGTTTTGATAACTCTGGCTCATGATCCAAGCTTTACAGCTCTAAAATTGTTGTTTTTATTTACACCTAGAGGGAATTCCTGCAACTCTAATGTATGGGACCAATGTTAAGAATGCTGAAGGCTAGATTTTCAAAGAAATTATGCTGGTCATCATGCAAAGTAAAGCAGTTTGCTCAGTTTGAATTGCAATCTTAACCTGAAATACTATTTAACACTGCTTTTTAAACATAGTCCTTGTGGTTTTCAGCCTCATTGTGGAGTTTTAGTTATTGCATGTTTCAACTCGCTGTATAAAGAAGCTGTCACTAAATTTGAAAATTATTTGGAAAGATACTACTAAAAGTAAAAGACACTGCTAAAATACTCCTGTGCTCAAGAGGAAAAAGGACATATACTTTATTCACTAGTTCAAAGCCATGTTACTAGGCTGTGATCAGAAATTGTTATTCATTTATGCTGAGTATATTGAGAAAATCCACCCCGGTGTAGGCTGTCAGCACTAGTGTTCATTGAGCCACCTCAGGTGCTGGCAGTGACCCGGCTGTTGCACCACAATGCTCCCTGTGGCTTCTCAGCAGAATGTATTTACCAAGGAAGAGGTTGGTGCTATTGAAAACTAGCTTGCATACACCCACTGTCCTTTTCTGTCTGCCATGTGGGCACACAGCATCAGCCCACTCCTCGGGAGATGGGCAGCCATATCAGAAACACCCTGGGTAAATTAGTGCTAATTGGTGCTTTTATTGGCCACTTTGCTGGAGAACTCCTTGTGCAACAGAAGCTGGACTCTCTCCCCCTCCTACCCCCATTGCCCTGCTGCACCCTGACTCTGAATTTCAGGTTCATTTGCAGACTGGAGTGCTTCTGCTTTTGCCTGCACTGTGACCATTTCCTGGGTATGAGAGCTAAATTGCCATGACACTGTTTCTTTACCAAGACATATTTCATGGGGAAAAAAAAAGTAGACTGTGGGAATAATCTGCTTCTCAGACTGCAGCATCTTAACACAACCATACTGCTGTGAGCTGCATTCTGAAACTCACTGCAGTTTCAGAGCTGTATCTCTCTCTCCTCCCCCAGCTGTATTAGCTTTTGTTCTGCCTTTCTGGGATTCAGCCATCTAGGCTTCCAGGCTTCAGGCTGTTATGGAGGGGTGAGTGTGACAGCAGGCTTATTCAGTTCTGGTCTGGAAAGTTCAGAAGTGGCAAATCCAGATGATGGGTAAACACTAGCAGAGAGTGATGAAGTTTAGCGGCTGAGATGAACCATCCTGGGAAAATCAGATATGATAATGCCATGGCTGTGTAGGTCAGAGGGTTGAGGCTTGCAGCATGCAAAGCTTCAGTTGCTCTGACATTGGGATTCTAAATCTCATTTCTTTATTCAAGCCTTAAGGGACCTACATACATGTAATTCTAGCATGCTGCCCCCTCCCTCCTACATACCTTGTGATTAATATCATGATCTGTGTAACTCCCTGAGGGAACTTAAGCAAAAAAATTACAGCAATAACTTGTAGCATGATTGGTGAGGTGATAATTAAAAGCATTTTCTGGATCACAGGGCCCTAGCATTGCCAGATGCCATGATTGGGAAAGCTTTGTTTTTCAACCTATGTATCCTTTATATGTGCAGGCAGGCAAAATGCCAGATCTGGGTTGTTTGGGTTTTTTTTTTCTTCCCTTAGTTCAATGGTTTGTGATTTTATTGTCTAGTCTTGGAGAGACAGAAAGAAGTGACTGCATAGGAGAGGTTCAAAAGAAGAAGCTGCTTTAAGTTTTAATGACGAGCAAAGTGGGAAAGACCTCTGGATACTGAGAGAGTAGTGTAAATTAGCATAATTTTAGATTTTAGAAAAGGAAGGAATTTCTCAAAGACTGCTGTTAGGGGAAGGAGGTTTAGCTGAGGGGTAAAAAATTTATCCTTGGTTACAGAAAGGAATTGACTTAACTGCTTTCTTCTGCTTGTGCTTCACCATCCCTCCCACCAAATCACTGCTTGTTCTGTCTTTTTTAGTAGCACTGTAGCAATGATAGAGAGGTGGAAACTCACCACTTTGTGATGTATTGTTAAGCAACAGAGGGCAGAACATTTTCACCAGTAAAAAGAAATATCTGTTCCCAAGGCTCTCAACTCCACAATTCCCTGATTTGGGCCCTGTTTCAGGTGCTGTAAACCACCAGCTGTCTCCCCACCTCCACAGATCTCCTGAGACCTGATTGTTTTGGTCATGGCTGGTAGGTTGTCTGGCAAGAAATCAGACCAGCTGGATTTTTTCATTTCTTAATGTCAATTCCTTTTTTAGGTCATCAGGCAGGAGTCTCAGTACTAGCATATGTGTGTCTCTCTCTCTCAACTCAGAAGAGAATTGACATGAGCTCACCAATGAGTTCAATGAGGGAATGAGATCTTCTGGTGCAAACCACACTGGTAACAGTAGGCATGCTGGTGTGGGATTAAAAGTAAACCAACATCTCTCCAGTTCTCTGATGGACCCTTCCTAAATTTTGAGCTGTATAAAGGCCCCTGTTGATTTTTCTGGGGGTAGAATAAAGGTAAACATTACTTATTTGAAAAAGCTTCTAATGTTTCACGAAGAATACTCAAGGTACTTATTTATACACAGTTTTTCTGACCTGTCACATATTTTGGTGTATTTTCCCTCATTCCTTAGGGAAGATTCTTTGTAAGTGGGGAAGAATCAGCAGCAGCTAAGAGACTTGTAACCTGCAGTTCTCATGAAAAGAAGATATTTAGGTTAGAAGCTATCTTTTTGTTCTCCATTTGTCTAGTGGTTTGCATCTTGAAGATGAGAGCTCTAGGTGTTGTTGCAATGGAAATAATGAATGAGAAAAAAAAAACATCAAAAAGGACCTTAATCTTGATCTGATATCATATTAACCATGTAGAAATCACCCAGAGTGTGTACACATAAAGACATAAATATGATAAAAAAGTATGAAAACTCACCTGTTTGGAGCATATGAGATAAATGAACTCTGCTCTCCAAAATGAGAAGTGAGCTCTTTGCCTTTCTATTGCATTCACTGCTGACCCCCTCAGAACTTTGCACCTGGAGTCTGTAAGTGGCAGTTTTTGGTCTCATGATGATGATGATGGCTGAATCCAACAGCCTGTTTAGTGTAATCTCAAGTCAGCACATAACACATTTGGGTTTTTTTCTAAACTGGGGATTAGTAGGGGTTTACACTTAATTGCTTTGTTTGCTAAGTACATTTTCATGACTGTGCTATGAAAAAAAAAGGAAAACTAAATTACATGTCATTGATTACTGAACAACTCCAACTTCCAGATAAAATATTTCTAGCTAATTGAAATTTGAAGTAATATAGAATAATCTGGAGGAGGGGGGCGAGGGTGTAGTTTGTAACAATTTAGAACTAGAAGGTTTTAGAAGTAAAACTGCCAGATTCCGTCTCATAATAAAAGAGAGAGAATAAGCATTTTAAAAGTTAGCATTTTCCCATGGCTAGTCTTGTGGCCAAGCTTGATTTCTTACAGTAGCAACTGTTTTTCCTGCCATATGTCCTAAATAATAAAAGGTGGGAAGTCAGTAGTGTGCTTTGAGACATACCTTAGCCGAGCAGTGCAGAGAGTGAGACAGGTACCACTGTAGGGTAAGAGAATCAGAATCAGACCTTTTGACTTAAGAAAAAGCTGTGGAGAGGGGCTGAAAAGGGCAGAAGGCAGCAGTGGGAGTTTGAAGAGCGCTGTGGTTAGTTTCTTCACAGATGAGTTTGTCCTGTGGGTTGTTTTTTATTGTGTGATGGGTTTTTCCACCATTGCATATTTTTATACTTGTACTTTCTGAAGAGGTGACGATGGAAAAAATAGATTAGGGGTTGAAGGGGATTTTTTCTTCTTTTTCTTCTGATTGCATTGTTAGAGGGCTGCACCAAAATACAGACTAAATGCAATGCAGGTGACAAGTAGTGGTCTTTGAGCTCTGCCAGTGAACCGGAAAGCTGCACAGCCTGAGTGAGAGGCAAAGTACTTTCATTCTTATTGCATGGCATGCTGTTTTTGTTGAGCTCAGTAGTTTATTGCTTTATAAATATGTTCTTTGTACTTTCAGAGAGATTTTTTTCCCTTCTTTTTCATAGGCCAGGCTTTTATCAAGATAGTTTGATGTTAAGATTTGAAAGATTTGGGAACTTGTTGCTTCACTGTTTTGTTATGTCACTGTCATTTAGTTCATCGATCCATTTTTAACATTTGATGAGAAAATATTTTCAAATTACCAATTGATAGGCATTGCAAATGGCCCAGTGTTGGGGATGAACTTGCCAGGCAATGGTACATCCATCTGGGAAGAAAAAAAAATCAGTATGTGAGAATGTGGACAAGGTAGAACTAATTGTTCTGTGCAGTTATACCAACAAGGAACATGTTGGGGTTTCTTTAATCAAGACTATAGTCACATTTTGCTCGCACAAACTTCTTGCATTAAAAAAGACTGTTTTGGGATATTTGTTTCATTTGATTAAAGATACTGGTCTAGTTATCCAAATTTTCCTCTGATAAGAAACTAATGGGACTGAAGTGTCTTTATGACTAAATTGCCTCCGAACATACTTGCAACAACTGGGACTTGGTTACATGAGGATTTAGTCTCTAAAATGTACCACCTTATATGCAGAGGACAAGAAGGTCTTTAAGACCAGCTCTGTATTTGCAATGCTCTGGTTGGGCATAATAGAATAATCCCAGAAGTACTATTGAGCTGAATAGATTTAATCCTGCTGTTCCCTCCAGTGAAAAATGGAAGGTGAAATAAAACCACTTTCCCCATCCTGCCTATATGTGTTGTTTCTCTCAGTGACAGGGAAGTTACTTATAGAAGGTTTGTTTTGATTGCATTGATAGGCAGAAACAAAATTAATCTAGTTCTCATGGATTAGTAAGGTCAAGTGTTGTGGCCCAGTTCTACTGACAGTTCCTTCCTGGCCATTGAAGCCCAGTGCAAGCAGCCGCACTGCGGGCCACAGTTGAAGAATCACCCTTTCTTCTTTGTTTTTCCCCTGGTTGTGGAGAGGCATTTACTTTGCATTTGACTCAGACCACAAGCAGCTTTGTTTTCACTTGTGACAGCTGTTCAGTGAGAGTGAAGCAGCCAGTTCCTCCTCTGTGTTTGCAGTCCAGAACAGATACGGTGTCGGCTGGTGTCTGCCAGTGCTCTGAAAAGTTCACTTTCACAGGAGACAGTGGAACAGGCACCTCATACAGTCCTTGGCCTGTCTGCTTTGAAGATTAATTTCATGCTGTTTTTTGTGTGTGTGAGGAAGGAGGGAGTGTTTATAGCAATTGAAATCACCCATTTTACTAGAGCTGGACCTGATACAGAAAGGAGGGAGTTGTTCAGACATCTTCCAGCCTTCTAACATTCACCGTCGCTTCCCCATGCTAGGATCCCATCTCTGTGCTTCTGGACACCCATTCCCTTACTGCATGCATATACTGAGATGTCACCTTTCTCTCATCTGTATGTCAGCTCTGTTTTCTTACTTTTGCTAATCCCTGCACTCCCTGTATCACCTGTGTCCTGAACAGAAACCATTATGCCAGCAGTGACTGGAGTAAGAACTGGCTTTAAGCCCACTGGAGACCTGGAACTGCTGCCCATCAGCTGACTTCACATTGTAGGTGCTGTGGAAGCATCTACCCAACAGCATGGATAAACACTCCATACCACTCTGCCATGGTTCAGCTTGGAGAGTTTGGGGACCTCTGAGCAGAGACCACAGTCTTACAAGCCTGTGTTCTTCTCATTCTTCTTCAATGTTGGTGTGATACTCCCATCTCTAAGCATGAAAACAACAGGGTTTGGAAGCACAAGGCAATGCATGCTGGGGAAAAAATCATTCTCTCTGAACAGTGTTACTTATCCACTTCCTTTGTCCAGTTCATTAATGTCTAAGTAGTGGTTGAAATAACAGAAAAGATAACTCCAAGGTTTTTTTAAGGCCATGTATCAACATAAATCTGTTTTCTTAACATATCCTCTTTCCTTCCTCTGGGACATTTACTATCTTTTTGTGTTTAGAGCAAGAAGAAGGAATGCAGCACATGTTGTCACTGCCCTTGAACTTCTTTGCAAAGCTGGCGCTGCTTCCTCCTGTTTGCTTCACTTCATGTACCTCTATATCTGCCTCGTGCATCAGTTCACAGGAGTATCCCTTATAAAATGGAAACTTTTCCAATGAGGCATTCCCTTTCACCACGCAAAAAGTCTTTGCTGTAAATTTGCTCCAGGTTTGCTAACTGCTTTGCACCAAAGTCATAAATTTTAATAACTTCACAGAAGAGGATTTGCCCTCTTCAGAGTGGGGCTGACACAGTATGGTACAGTGTGCTTTCTCCTGTATAAGAAAATAAAATAAATTACAGCAATTAGCTTGTCCTGCCACAAACCTTACACATTTCTGTTCACTTTGGGACATGTTTTAGGCCTGAAGGAATGCAGAATTTGGAATTGCTGAGGAGTGATATCTCCATAGCATAATAGCAGCAGGTTCCAGTCATTTAACCATTTAAATGCCTGGCTCAGGATTGCAACAGCAATATGTTACTCCTTCTGTTACATAATAACAGATACATGGCTTGAGGGAAGTTTAGGTGTGAATTTTGTGGCTGTTTTATGCCAACATTAGCTACTTCTGGAAAGTCTGGGCCCTTTGTAGTGAGGAGCCCACAAGCAGGGGGGCATGAATTGCTTCTTGGTGGTGTGGAATGGTGGCTCCCAGCTCTAAACAGGGGTACAGGGGGGTACAGCTACATCAGCAACATCTCCTTAATTCTTGGCACTAATTGTTGATGTCAGAGGGTGAGATGGAGAACTCACACTACAGTTGTATAAAAACATCAGAAAGGTAGGAAATTAATGCAACAGTGCTATTTCTTAAGTGTTATTGGTAATTACCTAGCTTAGGGAATAATCTGGGATGTCTGATGAAGTTTCAATGCTGTTTTCTGTGCCACAGTCCTGATGCAGTTTGTATCATGTTTATCTTCAGGATCTTCTGTGAGTGGGAAGAGGCATTCTGGTTATGTGACAGCAGCCCTTGGAAACACGTGGAGTCACAGCGTCAACACCAGGCTCATACTACAATACCATGACTCGCCCACAAGACAGGTGAGAACAGCAAAGAGAATTTAAATAAAGCTACACCAGCAGTGCTTGGTCAGATGGGCTGCGTCCTTCAGCCTCTCTGGTAATGCTACATAACCAGAACTTGGCAGTTGAGAGCTCAGTCGCTTATTTGGGGTGGAGGTCGGTCAGTGTCCTTTGTTTTTAAGGGATGACCAGCATTCCAGTGCCTCCATGTATTAGGATGGGCCTTTATGAGTCACAGTTGGTAAAGATGTACGAGTTTCTTGAGCCTTTAGAGCATTCTACATCATGGAGATGAAAGTTAGTCCTTAAAGTGCTTTCTTGTGCAGGAATTTTAGGACAGGAGGAACCTAGTCTTTTCACTGCCATGATTGTTTTGTTGTCATGCTGCCCACTCTTTGTGCCCAATTTCAGCTGTGACTGTTAGGACAGAGAGCACTCTCTTTTCTATGACTGCTGTTTATGAGTAGAAGCTTGCTGCCTGCACCAGCAAGCTTAACTTTGAACAGTAAGTATGGTACCAATTTCCCAGAAGTATGCCTGCAAGTAGGAGAATAGTCACCCTTTTCACTGAGAGACGTTATGCTTTTAAGTGAAACATAGTAGCATCTTTCACTGCAATCTTCAGCTCTAAATTTAAAAAACTGAAAACTGAGAGACAAGACATTTGGAGTATGATTGAGGGAATGACTTTTTTTTGTTTTTAAAAACATCATAATGCATGATTTCATCTGTCCCTTGGGATATCTGTGGTTATAATCTCTTTTGGCTTTGTCTGTTCTGTTTTTGCATTGATGTAACTCTTTCCAAAGGCTGTGACGCTCAGTCTTAATGTTATTGATTTCCTGCCAGTTAAAGTAGAGAGCTGTCAGAAAAATTGCTACGTGGTATTTGTACCATCTTACTCCTATACCATTACTGCCCATGTGTGTTCAGGTTGGTGCTCCTGGGTTTACTGTCACAACACAGAGTTTCTCACTTTTAAATTGCAGTCCTTAGAGCCAGAGGATAGGGAGCCATCTGGTTTAATTAGAGAATTATTTATTAGAAGTAAAATTGTAGTGATAGCACTCCTGTTTCTGCAGTGGTCGTGGGCACTTTGACTACTTCAAAGCAGTAGTCCTCTGGACTTTGAAGTAGAAGGTTAAGTGTGTGAAATGCAGGTAGAAAAGGCACCTTCTGTACTCATAGCTAAAGGCTGTGCATAGAAGTATACTCTTACTGCTGTTGCTCTTTGAAATTTTCTTATGTACTGCTTCATATTCTGGTCTGTAATGAGTTCTCCTTTTCTACGGAAATACTAAGTTTGCAAAATACAAAGCTGTTCATAAATTTCCTGGATCACTTCAGAGTTACATGAGAGGTGGAGTTGGCAGAGGGTAAAGGGCAGAAACTGGGCTCTGTGCTACTTCATGATGCACAAAGTCAGCTAAAACAGATTAAGAACATTCCTCTGGTAGTGGAAAAAGGGAGACAGCTTTCCTAAAGAACATTCAAATATCACATGTAGTTTTTCCTGATTTTTTTTTTTTTTGAGAAGGAATAGATCACAAATGTATCAAAAATTGTGTTCAAGCTGTTGAAATCATGGTCTGCTTAACAGAGTTTTCCTCTCTTCCTTACTGGATTTATCAGGTGCACCACCTTGCTTACAAGTGAAGCTATGTGCTCATTCTGTTTTAATTAGGCAAAGGAACTAAAGCTACAGTGAAAAAAACCAACCCTAAAGTAAATGTTAATATATATTATTAAAACCAAAGTAATTTGGAACAGAAGTGTGATATAAATAGTGATGTGCCTGTGAAGTCCATGACTGAAATGGGATATGTCTATGACGTCCTGTAGGTATTTTCCTGTTGCTGATATCTGTGTCCTTTTTCCAGATAAATTCTCGTTTCTTAAACTCATAGAAATATTTCAGCTAGACATGCAGTTTCCAGTTAGAGGAAGGCATCTGGAGGTACCCTACCTATGGCAGCTCTGTATTGATCAAATTACGATCATTTTACACACATATGCTCCTTTATAATTGCTTTAGACCCACTTTCAGAAATGAACTGTGAATAACGGTGCCTCAGTTCTTGAGATGCCATTTCAGTCATCATAAAGTGGTTCTGCCAGGAGGTATTAGATATCAGTGCTTTGAAAGCCAGCACTTTTTAAGCAAGCTTAACAGGAAGATTCAAAAATTACCAAGTCAGTAATCACATTTACAAATTCTCATACTTAAAAAAAAAACAACAAAAAACCAATCAACCAAACAAAAACAACAACAACAACAAAAAAAACCACCCCACAAAAAAAAACCAAAACCTTGTGATTATTTGTAGTCTTAAAGTGAAATTTTGCCCCAGGGAATTACTGGAAGCACACAGTTGGTCTGGAGATTAGGGTGAAAAGTAGTTTCAAAACCAAGTTTTTCCTGCTTTTCCACATTTGTAACCTTACAGAATCAATACTGTATAAGGAATGAGCTGTGTTTTCATAGAATCACAGAAACTTCATATGGTTGGTGATTGCCCATCTCTGTAATTTGTCGAGGTCTCTCTGCAGGGCCTCTGTGCCTCTGAGGGACTCGAGAGCTCCTCACAATTTAGTGCCATTGGCAAACTCATGTAATATCCCTTTGAATCCTGCCTCCCAGTCATTAATGAAGATATTGAAGAACACAAGGCTGAGGATGGAGCCCTGCAGAACCCCACTAGTGACAGGTCCCCCCTCTGATGTCACTCTGCTCACTACAGCTCTGTGTGCCTGACCTGTGAGCCAGTTGCTCACCCAGTGCATGATGTGTTTATCCATCTGTGGCCTGGACAATTTGTCCAAAAGGATACTGAAAGCTTTGCAGAAGTCCAAGAGGATTACATCTGCTGGCTTTCCTAGGTCTTTTAGGTGGGTTAGAAGGAAATCAGGTTCAACGAGCAGGACTTTCCCCTTATGGAGCCATGCTGGCTGTGATCAATGACTGCATTGTCTTCCAGGTGTTTTTCAGCCCTTCCCAGAATAATCTTTTCCATGATATTTCCAGGCACTGAATTGAGACTGCCAGGCCTGTAGTTTCTGAGGTCCTTCTTGGCCTTCTTGAAAATCAGGATAATGTTTGCCAGCTTCCTGTCAGGTGGGACCTCTTGGGATTCCCAAGACTGCTGGAAATCATTGAGACAGGCTTTGTGATGACATAGCTAGCTCCTCAGACGAGTCCCATCAGGCCCCATAGATTTGTAGGGATCCAGCTGAAGCAGCAGATCCCACACAATTTCAGGGTCAGCTGGGAATTGATCATTCTCACAGTCATGGTCCTCTAGGTCAGGACTAGAGGCCCCTGTGGCTCATCATCCATGATGGAGATGGAGGCAAAGAATGCATTTAACCACCTCTGCCTTGTCCACGTCCTTGTTTGTGAGGTTGTCAATCCTCATCCTGTAATGGGATGATGTTATTTCTATGCTGCCTTTTGCCATCAGTGTATTTGAAAAAAACTCTTTGTATTGTCCCCCACAGTTCTAGCCTCTTAATCTCCAAGTGAGCTTTGACCACACAAATTTTCTCCCTACCATGGCCAATAGCATTTCTGTATTCTTCCCATGTCACCTGACCTTGCTTCCACCAGACATACACGTCCCTTCTCCTTCCACAGTGGATACAGCTTGCTTTTTCAAAAGGTAAAATTCATTCTTTAGTCAGTCACTTGATCTCCAGAATATTCTCTTTCTGGATCTACTTTCTTTCTTTCTTTCCCTGGAGGAGCTGGAGCAGTGGTGACAGTCTCCCTCATTATATCTGACTTCCAAGGTAGTAGAGCTAATGTGCCAATCCTTGCTGCAGAATGCCACCCATCAAGAGAAAAAGCACCTCTTGAGAAGCACTGGTATTCTTCAAAACACAGAGTGATACTGTGATTGTTCAGGAGGATTCAAGCAAGCTGCTTTCCAGAGCTGTGATATCTCCTGGACAGCCCACTGGCCTGCTAGTTGCTTTTTCTTAGTCAGGCAGTATTTGTTTCTGGGAAAACTCATGGACACAGTCCCTGTTCCTGAAACCTTGGGGAATGCCAGGGCAGCAGGTGGCAGAGCAAGTATGTAACAAACCTTAGGAAACTGAACCTAGAATTCCTCCACGGTTGGGATTTTTTTATCTATTAAGTAAAAAAATTTATTTTGTTTGTCCAGTAGATATTTTCCAGCCAACTATCCCTTTTTCCACCCCACCCTTCCTATGTCTGGTGAGCATTAATAAGACAGCAGCCAGTTCAGCAAAGTAATGAAATTTCTGGGATGTCCTGCCTGCCTGAAAATTAGTTAGGTTTGCTTTATTGCTAGGAGAGGAACAGCTTTCTGAACAAACAGATGAACTTTGCTCTTTTGCTTCCTTCTAGAAGCCAGGGTTCTGGTTTTTGTTTCCTGCAGGACAGAAGCAGCACCACTGGGGGAGGGCCAAAAGAAATTTCCAGTCTGTATTTAAATTCATTTATGTCACCAAAACCCACAAGCATGGACAACAGCAGGAGTCTTTTAGCTGCTGAGGTGGGACTGAGCTGCATAGCTTCAACAGCAGCACAGTGGCATAAGAACATGTGAGAACATGGGAAAAGTTAATTGTTTCACACAAATACCTTCATGAAGGGAATTATCTTTATGGACACTGATACTTTGTTCTCCTTAAGCACTCTTTTAAGTAGCTCACCATGACATTTATTTTCCTGAAATGCATACATAAACATGCAGATTCTTTGAGTTGGGGCCAAAACCAACGGAGCTGCACTAGAAACAATCAGACTCCTCAGTTACCCCTATGTATATAATTATCCTTCCTTCCTGAACTGGAGTCAGCAAGCTTTAAGGTTACTGTTTGCATGTGTTCTCAGCTGTCTTTGGTAGGGTTAAATATATATTGCCATGCTATATTTAACGTTTTGTTCTTCTCCATTGGAGGCAGGGTGCTGGATTAAATGAGACAGCGCCCAGATCTGGTATGGCAGCTTCTATGGGCCTGGTTTATTTTATAATTTTCAAGGGATTTGTGAGACACGTAGTATTGCGTTAATCTCTGTAACATGTTTTGAAATTCTCAGAGGAAAAATGCTTATAGAAGTATTATAGTAAGCCAGTGCTTTCCTGTGGTATTTTCAAGAAAGAGCATTCAGAATCACAGAATCATACAGATTGGAACCTTTAAGGTCATGGAGTTCAACCATTAACCCAGCACTGCCAAGTCCACGACTATACCACGTGCCCAAGTGCCACATCTATGTTTCTTATAAATACCTTCAGGGATGGAAACTCCATCACTTCCCTGAGCAGCCTGTCCCCATGCTTGACAACCCTTTCTGTGAAAACAGTTTTCCTAATACTCAATCTAAGCCTCCCTTGGCACAACCTGAGGCCACTTCCTTTTGTTCTGTCACATGTTACCTGGGAGAAGAGTCCAACCTCTACCCACCTACAACCTCCTTTCGGGAGTTGTAGAGAGCAATGAGCTCTGAATCCTCTTTTCTCCAGGCTGAACAAGTCCAGCTCCCTCACACACTCCTCATCAGCTCCAGACCCTTCACCAGCCTTGTTGCCCTTCTCTGGACCTGATCCAGCACCTCAATGTCCTTCTTGTATGGAGGAGCCAGAACAGGATGCAGGATTTGTGGTGTAGCCTCACCAGTGCCGAGTACAGGGGGATGATCACTGCCCTGGTCCTGCTGGCCACACAGTTCCTGATGCAGTCCAGGATGCCATTGGCCTTCTTGGCCACCAGGACTGCTGGATCATGTTCAGATTGCTGTCAACCAGCACCGCCAGCCACTCTTCCCCCAGCCTGTAGCATTGGCTGGGATTGTTGTGATGCAAGTACAGAACCCAGCACTTCACCTGTTTGAATGCCATATAACTGTCCCATCAATCCAGCCTGTCCAGGTCCCTCTGCAGAGCATTCCTACCCTCCAGCAGATCAACACTCCTGCCCAGCTTGCTGTTGCCTGCAAATTGACTGGTGGTGCACTTTATCCTCTTGTCTAGGCAATTGATGAAGACATTAAACAGGTCTGGCCTTAACACTGAGCCCTGGGGAGCACCACTGGTGGCTCGTCACCAACTGGATATAGCACCATGCACCACCACTCTCTGGGCCTGGCCACCCAGACAGTGTTTCACCTAGCAACCAGTACACCCACCTGCACCATGGCAGGCCAATTTCTCCATGAGAATGCTGCGGGAAACTGCGTCAAAAGCTCTCCCAAAGTCTAGGTAGTGACATCCACAGATACGATTTCATCCACTGAACAAGTTGCTTGTCATAGAAAGAGATCAGGTTGGTCAAGCAGGACCTGCCTTTCACAAACCCGTGCTGTGTGGGTCTGGTCCCCTGGTTGTCCTGCATGTGTTGTGTGATGGTGCTTAGGTTGGTCTGCTCCATGAGCTGTCCCAGCACCAAGGTCAGGATGACAGGCCTGTAGCTCCCAGGTCCTCCTCTGGGGCCGTTGTAGATGGTGCCCCCTTTGCCAGGTTCCCGTCACCTGGGACCTCCCTGGGTGACCAGGGCTGCGGGTAACTGATGGTCAGTGGCTCAGTGAGCTCTCCAACAGCTTCCTCAGGACCCTTGGGTGGATCCCACCTGGCCCTGCAGACCTGTGTGTGTCTAGGTAGCAAAGCAGGTCACTGGGCATTTCCCCTTGGGTTGTGGGGGCTTCATTCTGCTCCCTATCCATGGCTTCCAGATCAGGGAGCTGAATAGCTGGAGAACAACAGGTTTTAGGATTGAGATGTGGGCTGAAGCTTTCAAGCTGTGCTAAATGAGCTGTTGGGCAGAAATTTTCCTGGTAAAATGGTGAAGTGTGCAGGTAAAGTGTTTCAAATGCATAAGTGTATGGTGACTCATTCTCAATAAAACAAACCAGAACAGAACCCCCTTATCTCGTTCAGACTAATGCCAGACATAACTTTTGTTGTGTCCTTGGTTACAGACCAGCTGTTTCATCTTGCTCTGCTTACTATCGTATGAATAAGCCCTGAATAAGCATTCCAAAATGACTGTGGTGAAGTAACCCTGGTACTTGCTGCGTGCGGGGAGGGGCTGGAAAAGAGCAAAGGGGAGTGAGGATTATGTTTTACATTTATGAGATTTGCAATTATTTACCTTACATTTTTTGTTATATTAGTAAAGCAGTTCTTTCCAAATGTACAGATATTTAGCTATAACTTCACCAGGAGATGGCTATTGGAAATGTTGTAAAGTGTGTATCTGTTCTGAGCCATCTTCTTATATAACATGCTTATCATATGGAAAGTCAATTCTGTAAAAACACAAAGAGATTTTTTATCGTTCTTTTAGGGTAAAAGTGATGGTGTGGAGTCATGCAAGGGAAAAAATAACAGGAAATTTTACAGAAAAGTAGATTTTTTTCAGGTGGTGAGATTAATTTTTTACAGTTCTTTCTTATGTTTCTTTTGAAAAAATAGCTGTGAAAAGACTGCAGAAGCACATATTCAAATTCTGCGAACCCTTCCATGTAAAGAATTTTTTTTCCCTAGGATGCACAGTTTACTTCAGAGACTTGTGCCTCGGCTCAACTATTAATTGAATATTTTGAATCAGGACACAATATTGTTATGGCTTTTAATTTACATGCATGTTTACAAACCACATTCTTAAAAATACATATAAAAGCTTATGGGTTTTTTTTCTGATTGAAGCGCTGTCGACTGATAACCCTTATGACAGAAGTCTTTTGCTTATCCATAGATCATATACAAGCATAAGCAGCAATATAATCTTGAACAGCATGAGAACAGTATGAAACTGGGCACAAGGCACAACCATAGCATAAACAGATGGTTATCAACATAGCATGATACTGACTTAATCCAGCAAAGTGCCAGATGAAAGGATGCCAGAAAAACAGCGAGGGTTCATTAACAAGTGTTTGGAGCTCAGACATCACCAGGTGACTTACTTGGCTGACCTGAGTGTTTGTTCATGTCTCTTTTAGGCCTCCTTCTTAATGAACTTTTGGGGAATGGTCACACAATCTGGCCATCACTGGAGCCCTGTCTACATTAAATGGGTCTGGTTTCTGGATGTATGGCACTCTCCTGTTAACAAGACACTTTTAGAGAGAAATGTTTCCATCATTCTTGAACAAGAATTCACTTACTCAGGTGCTTATAAAACACTAATCAATTTATTTTCTAGGAATCTAAATAGAAATCAAAAGGCTCTATGTCAAATAGAAAAGACCAGAAGAAGCCTTGAAATAGTTTCTCTTCTCTGTTATTTCTTTAATAACTACTGCACGTTTTCTTAATGAGGATTATTCTGCTGTCAGAGCTGTACAAGCTTCAAATTCACTCACCTGTAGTTCAAAGCATCCTAAACAGAGAAGCAGGGACATCTCTGAGACAGAGAGGCCAACTCAGTCATTGAGTTACACTGAGGTCTTCCTGCTGAGGCTGGTGGCAGAGGCGGGCTCTTTCTGGCAGGTATCTTTGACTGACAGACCAGCCCACTCTCAGAAGAGGATGCTTCTTGGTAGCTGCTAACCTACACAGTTACAAGTTAACCATCTTCTATTATGTCATATTTTCAAATTACCATGCAAAAGCATTTCTAGACTGATCTCTGCAGCGCCCTTGCCATGTGCTCATAACCAAGGAAACTGAATCATAACTAAGTGACTGAGCTTTTGCAGCTGGGAGCAGAGCTGGAATCTCTTCACTGCCATTGAGTGCCAATAAGCTTGATCTTGGTTAACATTTATTGCCTTTGTTTCAGGCACTTGCAAGTCTTTGCATTTCCTGGTACTGTATAGTGAAGGTACTCCAGCTTCCTGGTCCAGCTTGCTCAGTAGACTAACTCACCTGCTGAACTGATGTTCAGTGTGGTCACTGAGTTCAGTCTTGAATCTCTCTCTTCAGCATGCCATAAGCTTCTCTTCATAAGCAAAGGTTAATGAAACTGGGACTGGGACTGGAGCTTTATGGCAGAACTTTTTCTCTAATTCCTTGATTTCAGTTTTTGTTGATACCAGAGGTGATTTTTCTAAGCCTCAGCTCTAGAAGTCACCTTGCATTCCTCTGTCTCTATTCTTTGCAGACATCAAAACTGTCCCAAACTGCAAGTACCCAACAAAGACAGTAGCCAGCACCTATATTTTTAGATTATTAAAATGCTTGCCTGGCCTCTTATCTCCAGTAGTGTTTAATGCAACATTTCTAGTATTATCAATACTTTTTTTTTCCTTTTTTCAAACCCACCACAGAAAATAGAATTGTTACCTTGATGAGACCTACTTAGTCACAGAGATGCTGTTGTTTTAATTTTTACATATTTTCTCAGTTCTGTAACTGAGGATATGGCCCTTTGCCTTGGTCTAATTGATAACTGTGCACCTTCATGTCAATCAGATGGAAATTTTCAGAAATTTGGGCTATACCTCCTGTTCTTTATTGGGAGCCACTTAAAGGTCAGGATGGGAGGAGTAAGATTACTGTAACAAAATCTGTTCTGAATACAGAAGAGAGCTTCTGTCTGTGATGCTATTAATCCAGCACCCTTTACAAACATTGTACTTACAGTTAAGTAAAACAGCATAAAAATGGGAGAGAGAAAGAGCCAGATGGGACTTTTAGGCTCTGGTCTGAATTGTCTGAAGAATGTTCTGTTTGTAAGCTTAAGTCCCTGTGCATAGAGGGAATGGATACAAATTCCCATCCTGTTTATACAGAATCACTTTCCTGATTTTGATTTGACTTCTGTGTGAGTTTTTTCCTCAAAACAGACAAGAATTAACCCAGGGCAGATTCTGTCATCAATAACTGAAATGTCATCACTCCTAAAGAGTGGCAGTGACCAAAGTTGTTTATCCTTGGAATGACATGGCAAATCCCCTTGCTCCTGTCTTCTACCAGATTCTCTTTTTTGCTTTTTTAATTTTGTTTTCTTTTTAAATTTGAAAACAGAAGGAAGCAATGCTTAACTCAACTTTAAGTGTTATTTATTCAGAAAAGTTGTGCTGAGTCTGTCTTGGAATATACTATACTTAAAGACATTCTTAATAGTGAAAAATATCAAAAAATCATTGTAAGTGAACTGGACCATCTCAAGTAATGAAAATATAGTGGAATATAAGATTGCTAATAGCAATAATTTGCAAAATAATATTGTGCATTACAAATTAGTTTCTGTGTTACTTAAGGAGCAGATGAGTTCAAAGTGAAGTTAATATATTGGCGTGGTTTAGTTTATCACAGAAAGACTAATTCAACACTGTAGTGTAACCAAGAAAAGGGTGTGGGTTATCCTAGAATAGATTAGGCAAGGTGTTTGTATCAGGCAAAAGTGTTTTTTATCCTTGTGGAAAGGCACTGGGGACAACTCTGGAATACTGTATATGGCCTGGAAATGTTTGTTCAAGCTTCTTTCTGCTTTCTTCTCTATCTACTTTCTTCCCAGCCAAGGGAAGATAGAATATCTGTGCTAGATAGAATATATTTATTGACATATATTTATTTTATTCATTTCTTTTATGTATTTATTGAGCTGTCACTGGTAAAAAAAGTAGACCTTAGGTAAAGCTTTAAAACCAGACAAACTTTGACATATTGACTTCAGTGGGCAAAGTGCATGGCATCGTGTGTGGAAAGGTAGGGATCAGACATGATTCTCATCTTCAGCATTGCAAATTGCAATTTTTATGATTCTCTAAACATATTAAGGGAGAATCATGTCAGGAGTTTGTATATCTAGGATACTGTACTCTGAACTTGAATTTTTCTCTTGTTTTAGGAATCTAAGGTCATTGAACTGTTCTAGATTGACAACACAGGAGAATGGCAGCCAGTGAGTGATTTTTAAAATCTACTGCAGAGAGAACAATGGGGTTTTCAGCTCAGTTTTATCAGTATATCTACCCTGGGTAGGTTCAATTAATCTAGAGGAGTTTGCTCTATGTAGACTTTTTAATCTTTGATCTCTGTAATTCTTGTACCTTTAGCTGTGATGTAAAAACAGGCTGAAAAAGAACAAAACCTTAACTGCTTAGGAACCAAATGCAGGCTACTGACCCACTTTAGGGAATAAAACCCATTTTGAATACCACTGCCTGAGATGGACTGCACTTTAAAACACAGGGGATTCTGATTATCTCCAGTGTTTCAGACTTAATGAGAGCTGCCTGGCCAACTTTATCATTTCTACTCGTCCTAATGCAACAAGACAGTAATAAAATAGACAATTTTCAAAATATTACCTTCCTTTGGACTGATTGTTGTAACTGTTGGAAAAATACCATGGGATTTTGAGACATCTGCTCAATCAGGAATGGAAAGGATGTGTGCAGGAGGTGGTAGTGTATTTTACCCCTATGGTGGAAACACTGGAAGACGCTTGGGACTAAAAGGTAAAAGGTGTTATAAATAGCTACCTGAGCCATCCTGCTTCCAGCTCTCACAGGTACTTTGATTCAGGAGAGATATGTCCTTTGGCTGCATATTAACAGAAAGCCATAAATTCCTCAATCAGTGTTGAAGTTCAGTGTTTCTGACAGACTGTGATTGATGGGTAGCTTCAACTTTTCCAACACTGGTAAGAAGTATGACAAAGTACAGCTCAGTTAATGAATTACTTCTTCCTTGAGTATTCATATTAGAGCAACACCAACTTGGAAATTACTAGTGAGGTCACTTATCAATAAATCCCCCTGTCTCATCAAAGAAAGTGATAAGCTTAGGTTGCAGAGTGGTGTGTGAGTCACTGCTGAAGTTCTGCACTGGAAAGAGCTCATTAGATTTATCTTGGGTTTGCAAGGCCCTTTCACATTTGCGTAACAGCGATGGTTCATGGTCTCTCTTATCAGTCATTTCCTACCAGTGAGTCTGGAATCTCTGGCAGAAGTTCTTGCACTAGTCCTGAGTGAACAATCAGTCTAATTTTTTTCTGCCATTTGATTTAATTTGTCTGTGCAGATATCTTCTGCAGTTCAGGGTGTCTACATACTGCACGGCGTTGAAGTGGAAGTTACGGACTTCAGGACACTTGATCTGGCCTTGTGCAGAGCTGACAACGGTCAGGAAGGTTTGGTTTGGAGTCTGAGCCAGTAAAACCTTATCATGCCTGAGCCAGCACTGACATTTTTTTCAGCACATTGATGGTTCTGGTCCAAGTGATATGTTTGTTCTTCAGTGTACGTCACTGAACTTGTTTCTTTTAGCATCAGTCTTTATTTATCTATCTAACAGTAATACAAAACTCTGTACCCAGAGTCATCTCAAGCTACAGATTAAAAAATCACCTAACCCTCTCTTAAATTGTGTTGATATTTACAACTGGACATGGTACATTTCATATCAAAAACAAGAGGAAACTACTTTTTTCTCCTTTATTTCATATGTTTTTGCCTTGCTTCTTGCTTGTGATCTTATAATGGACATCTAATTTGAAATAACTGAGCAAGCTGAAAAAAGAAAAGTGTAAATAAGCACAAAAAACCAGAGTTTCTTACTAATCTTACTAAGATAATACCAGATATACTTAATTTGTATTAAATATATGAAAGAAAGGTAAACAACTCGCTGTAAGGCATGTACTAAGGGTTGCCATATGGGTCCTACTGCAGGAAAGAGGAGGTTGAGATTTTTTTCCCCCCTACAGTTTTGCATTTTCTTAGTGATGGCTACATTTTTGTCCTTTGAATATAACTAAACTTTTCTAAAGTTCACATGTAGTTAGGATCCCTAAAGTCTGAATTTCTTAAGCATAATCCCCATGCAAGAGACTATCTAAGAGCTATAAATGCTGCTCCCCATAATTCTGGGAAAAGAATGATCATTACATGTGATCTTTGCTTCTGTTTCTTCTCCAAACATAAAAAGATTTTTTTAACCTACTGATCATTGTTTGTGGCATCAAAAATTGTTGTCATCAAAAATTTCAGACTGGTTGGGTTATAAAGCCATATTTTAGGTCTTAAAGGGCTGACCAGTCTTTAGTGCATCTGTGCCATGCACTGGAACAAGAATGTTTGCCTTTGACTGATGGGGCTTCTTGGATATCCACTGCCCTGTAGAAATGTAAATGAAGCTTTCTAGAACAGTTCATGTTTGTTAGAGAAAAGTTTTTCAAGAATTTTGTTCGGCAGTTGTACATTCAGCAATGCAGATGATGTTTATAAGGCCAATGATTTCAAATTCATTAGTAAATTCTCTCCCAGTAACGTTCTTGCTGGAGAAAATCTGACTCTTGTAAAAAGATTGAAATTAAATTTTAAATTAACTGTCACCTTTTTTCTAAGATCAGTAGAGCATGACAGTACTCCAAAAGCACACATATTGCATCTGTATATATTAGCTCACAGGTCTGTTAGTATGACTGTTTTTCTTGTCCTTGTTGTGTGATGCCCAGTGGGCTCTAAAATACACTCTGCTGAGTCTTTGCATAAGATCATATTGGTGCGTCTCACATGTGAAATTAGCAGTGTTGTATTAGCTTGTCTCCAGGGACTTTGCTTTTAGGAATGGAACAAAGTGAACACACAAAAGAGTTGGAAAGGGCTTTTGTTTGTTTCATGTCAAAGGCATTTTGCAGCCACCAGTGTGGGTAAAAAATATTTATGCTATGATCTAGGACTTTTACTTGGTTGAATCCCAAGCGTTTCAGCCCAGGTCTGGGATTTTAGGCTTATGCCTTTACCTCGAGGAAGGACACTTGTTTTTACTGATGTTCAAAGCCTATGAGTGGAGAATAGGAAGAGCCCACTTCTGATGCTATTTTATAATGGATTCATTTTCTTTCAATTTATAAATAATAATGTTGGTGTTTTTCATCATTTAGAAAACTAAAAGAAAGTTAAAGAAAGAATGTTTAATTAAGGATTTGAGACACATTAGAAACAGGCATTGAAGTTGAATTTATTGCGGATACTTTTTATCTGTAGAAGATAAGCGTGTTGCTAAAATTATTATAGATCTTCAAAGAAAAATAAAAGTGATAAATAATGATGGCAATGCACATACTAATTACATACTTAATGTACATTCCTCATGTTTTGCTGCTGAATTACTCCAAGTGATTTGCTCTGTGCAGTGGCATGGGCAGAGGAGCAGTGGCATCTCTGTGTGAACATGCTTCCAAGCTGTGCTCCCCGCTGGCCCCAGCGCTTCCAGACATGGCTGGCAGGCTGGGTGGAAGCAGCCATGCATTCTGAAAAGAGCTGCCCTGGTGCTATTGTCCTGGTACTCCCTTAGGAGTCCTCCACAATTTGGGACACAAGATCTCTGGGATAAAGCAGTGTTCCAGTATGTGTTGTAAGTAAGTATTGTATCCTTCAGCTTTTTCCTTACTTGCAGAACTGGAGTGAAATGGAACAGTACACAAGGCTCTGAAAAGCTACATAAACTATTTTCTGTTCTTCTCACTACTGGTGTTCTGTAAATCTCGTGAGTGACCACAAGTTGTCACATAAGAGAATTCCCATAGGAGTCTGTGTTTATGTTGCCCAACTACTTTATCCAGCCACAGCACCATCCCCAGATCCCTTTTCTTGGCACTGTTTTACTGTGGTAAGCAGGACACTCTTGCTGGCTGGCTGCTTTCCTGCTTAGTAAAAGCTACAAGCCTTCACATCAGGGCTTTGAGCCTCAAAAATATTATAGCATAGTCTATCATCATGGCCAAGTTCTTGTGAAGTTTCCTTGGCCTATAGGGGACCTTCCACTGGGAAAATTAGGAGACACTCAGAAACAGAAAAGGTGACAAAATCCATTTTACAAACTAGGGAACAAGGCATGTGGCAGGGAGACAGAAAACGCTTCTGGGGAGAGGAATTTTGCAGGATCTGGTGTTTCATGAGCTGAAGGGGGCTGACTACCCTGCAAACCCTCCCTGTATTTCACCCAGGGGAAGTTTCACCAGAAGTCTGACTTCAGCAAAGTAAACTGGAGGCAGCCTGGTTTTGTGCAGTTCCCTGGCTGTGCTGCTGCAGTTCAGACAGCATTTGAATACACATTTGGGATTTCATTTTCTTTTCCAATTAAAACTTGCTGTTTGCCTGGGTAATGCGGTTCCCTGCCACTGAAGGTATTGTTGTTATGTACATCAGGCAAGAAAAGGCTCTCTGGGTATAAGGGCTCAGGAATGCGCTGGCAGTCTGGGAAAGGACAGCTAAGGAAAAGCAGCATTTTGTTAGATTTGGCCTATTGCATCCAGGACAGTGGTTGCTCTGGAGCACATCAGGACAGTTCACCTTGGAAAGTTTTGGTTTTGTTGTCTGTGTTTGTCTTTGATTCTCATTTGAGGTTTTGATGGTTTTCTTCCACTGAAGTTATGTTTACTCAGTCCAAGGATACTCAGAGCTCCACATTATAGTGCCTGATGCTGAAACCATGCCTAAATGGCACTACATATTTCATGCTGACCTCTCTCACTTGAAGTCCAATGTTTGGCACACCACAAAAGCTGAAACAATTTGCAGACTGGTCATCTGTTGCTAGCAACTGCCTGGACAGGCTCAGCTAAAACACATGACTTTGTTCTGGTTTTATGAGAGGGGGAGAAAGGGACCCCACTGGAAAGAGATAGCAGAACTGTTGCTTATTGAGCCTTCTGAATTGTAGCCTCTGGGTGCAGGAAAGTAGGATACATCTGGAGCTGTGCCTACCTGACAGAAAATTAATGCAGTAAAGTTGCTACAGATGTCTTATGTCCATACATGGTTTTCATGTAGTTGGTCAAAAAGCAATGGCAAAGTTAGGAAGAATACTCATGAATCCTGATTCCCAGTTCCTGACATTGTGCACTGTGAATAAGTGCTCTATACATACATTGCTTTTTATAAGGAATATCTGAAGCAAGCCAGGTATAGCAGGCTTGAGATTTGCAGTGTCCTATTTCCTGGACTTGTCCTCTCTGTTTCTCCTCTATTCTTAAAAGATTCTTAGTTTTCATTTCTATCCCCTTCTTTTGTTTGTTTTCCTTCCATTTCTTTCCTTTGCAAGTATTGAATGTCTCCTGTGGGAGTAAGCCCAGCCACATGTGCATGCAACGATGGTTTATTTTTATTGGAGTCATTGCCTGTGACTGTTATTCATTACTATAGGAAGAACTGCACTAACAAACTGCTCTGAGAGCTTTTTTTTCTGTTGTAAAAAGTCCTGTTTTGTCCACAGCCATTGAGAGTATCTGCTGCCATCACTAAGACGTTGAGGATTCAGAGCTCAGACACTAGTACTGCCTCCTGAATGTCCTGTCTGGTGTTGAAAAGCACAATCTCAGCACCTCAGCTTCTTTGCATGGTGTCTCTGTAGGTCAGCTTTTCAACCATCTGTCCACCTCTCTGCCACCTAAGCAATTCAATTGACCTCTGCTTGGGGAAAAATTTGTGCTTGCACAAAGTGCAAGCAGAGTCACTGGCTACTATTGTGTGCTCTTAGGATAATAGAGTGTACAGCCAGGACATGACCGAGCCAGGTCTGCCTGATATTCTGCTGATTCAGAAGAGGCAAGTTAAAAGTACCATAAAATGCTTATATTTCACTTACATTTCTAGTCTTCACACTGGATAAATAACCCTCTCTTTTGTTTCAAGTTATCACATATTTGTGTTACCATGGGCAAGACCATGATGTCCCAGAATTCCCGGTACTTCTTTAAGATTAATGTCTAACATAAATAATAAAACTATTAGTAGTTAAGTTAGGAAGATATGCTTAACATAAATTTAAGCTAGAACTTAGGTATGTAAGCAGCCCAAATAATTTCAATAAGAAATACGGAGGTGTAGAATTTTTATTCATTGACCTCTTCTGAGAGTGGAGCACTGAGAGAAAGGTGAAGTGGTCTGCCTAGGCTTACGCAAAAGAATATATGATCATAGCCTAGAAATTATTGCTAGGATGAAACAAAAAGACAAGAAGTGATTTATCTGAAATTTGGCTATTCTTACATAGCTTTATGATTTCTAGAGATTTATTTTAAATATTTCAAAAGCTCTGCTTCACACTAGCACTAGCTAGACTCTTATAATTAAAGGTAATCTGTTGGAATTTGGCTGAGAAAGTTTGATCTCTTTGATAGTAATTTACATTTGTTAATATAAGTGTGATGCTGATATTTCAAGATAGAGATTTCTTTGAATTCTTTCTCCCATGCTGAATCCATTACACGTTTTCCCTTGAGCTTTTAAAGACTTTCTCTTCATTAATTTTCTTACTCAAATCAGCAACTATGGTTGCTGTTTTCCCTGTAAAAATGTCTTAAGTGCATCTGCATTTCTCCCTCCCTCATTTTTTCTCAAGATGATAAACAGGGAATTCTTGGCTTTGCACTCTTAGCAATGTTCTTAATATATGAAATTTGTATGCCTTGCATTAAAAGAAACAAAACAGATGTGCTGCTGCATTTTGAGGGATTGAGACGACAGCAGGATGGTCAGTTGCCTTTTGAGTCCATTCACTCTGCTGTTTTTTCCAGATGTGTGCTAATGGACATTTTTAGGATGTACACAAACTCTGCTTGCCTACTTTTCTGCACTAATTGGTTTGGGTTTACAGAATGCCTCTCATAAACCATCTCTGGCTGCCATTGTTGCTTTTCCATAAAGTACTAAAAAGGAAACTTGTTCCTAAACAGTTTCCTCTAGGTGGGATTTTCTTGTGGGGAAGGAGGAGATGCAATCCATTTAAACTGCTCTATAAAGAATTTTATTGAGTTGTGGCCCTTTAACCTAGCCTTGATGAAAGCTTTTTCAAACAGCTGGACTTCAGAGAACCATGTCTCTCAGGTGCTATGTATGGCACAAATTAAATTACATTTTCCTAAGAAATAATTTCAACCAAATGATAATTGGTTTTTAATTTTTTTTTTTTTTATTTATGAAAGCAGTAGGGACTCCACATGTACTCCCAGTACTGGAGCATGTTTATAGCCCCACTTTTCATAGTTCCATCTCTAGTGCTCAGGACATCTTAAGCATGCCCTGTTTCAATCCACCCTTTCTTTTTTTTTTTTTTTTTTTTTTTTTTTTTTTTTTTTTTTTTTTAATAGGGAGAACACATGTGTATTTGGGAGGACTGGAGAATGGCATATATCTCTTTTTCCTCAGCCTGCCTGGTTTACCTCCTTATTCCCAATAATTGCTCAGCCTGCAGCCTTTCATACACAAGTGTATGTGTGCAGACAGTACAGCTGGAGTGGCTGAGCTTTCTTCTGCTTGAAAGAGGAAAATTTGTGAATGGAGGGCCTTTCCTGGCAGTGGGGTTTGGAGGAAGATACAAAGCAGGCGATAGTTGTTTCTGTAAGAAAATGTGAGGTCCTGATAAAGTCAAACTCTACAGTGATTTGCTTATGAAAGCAATAGGATTTAATGACGTTATTCAGATTTTGGTACTGATATCAGCTGTAAAATCTTTAGGACTGTATTTAATTTATGAGCTTCAATTTACCCAAGTGCATAATGGGGTTATTTTTTCCCCACCCTTCTAAGGCCTTTTTAAAGTCTGTAGATTAGGCACCATATATGCACAAAATGTTGTTGTCCAAAGAATCATTTGCCATCAGAGATCAGTTGTTTGTTTATAGGTGTATCTCATGAGCTTAGTAAATGATTGCAGGAGACTGAATCTCCTTTTTTTCCACCATAACACTAGAAAGGTGTTAGGGTCACTCTCTGTTTCTGCAGCAAGGGGCAGTTATCTCCCCAGTCAAATCAGAACCCGTGGTGAGACTGAAGCCTCAGAGAGCTCCGAGGTCCGTGAGCACTGGTGTTTAGTAAGGCTTAGTAGGAAACACAATAATTTTTTCTCTTGTGTTGTAAAAAGCCATCCCACTGCCTTAAAGGGATGCTTCAGTGTAAAGAGGGAGTGGGGAACAACTCTGTGAAGACTTAATGCCACCACAGTGCTGGTGCCCTTTAGGGAACTCTTGGTTCTCTCCTTGGGTACCTTTCCAGTGGGCTGGAGACAGTGTGAGCTGTGGGACTGAGAAACAGAGCTGGCCCTGGGAACTGGGTTGCAGTTCTGACTCAAAAGTAAACGATCTGCAGAATAAGGACTGCTGCTTTCATTTCTAGAATATATCAAATTCCGGCACACTGGGTCCGAGAAGTAGCAGAAGGGAGGGCAGAAAAAACAGTTATGAAGTCTGCTGGGATATCTGATGCAAAATCAACTTTGTTGTTTACCTTCCTGGCTTTTTCCTGGGCTCTATTGCAGCTGAAAAAACAACCCTTCTGATCTACAATGAGAGGGGAAATTCTGGCGTGAAGATTGTCCACCCAGTCAATTTGGCACAATCATGGGAAAGATTTGTTTAGCTTAGCACTGATTTTATTAGTACATGAGTCTAATCAAACCTTGAGAGATAGTATTCTCACTGCTGAGTGACCCTGCTCTTTCAACTGAATGTGGTGTTAGTGAAGAGTTCTCCTGAAATGCACCAGTTCTTAGCAAAGCTTGTTCACTGCAAGAGCACAGCAACATGAATTAGCAAAATGTCCCACGAGCCAGCATTGTTTCAGTAAGGGCCACAAGAGTCATGAGAGCCGGACTCCTTTCACAGGTCTCTGGTATTCAGTCAGTAGACCTGAATTCTAAAATATTTATTGACTGAAAATGTGGATTTGCTTTTCATTCAGTCCCTAGTGCTCGTTACATGCATTTTGTCAGTACAATAGACAAGAATAATATGAGTCATGGAGAAAAGACAGTGTAAGAAAAAGCTTGACATAGAATAAAATAAAAAGAGAAGGACCCATCCATTGATAAAAAACTGATATACTTTAAAGGACGCTTCCAATAGTTTTATTTATGTTCCTCATTCGTTGCTAAAAACCAATTTCTTGTAATAGTTTCCATTAAAAAATAGGAACGAAAGTAGTTATCTTTCCAGTCTAAATGGAAATGATGTATTAAAAGTTAATAAAGATGATTTTCTCAAGTATTTCATTGAAATATCTTAGTCCCTTTGTTTTGTTAAAATCATTAGTTTTCTATTATAAAATCATAATTTTTCAGTCACATGAGAGCTGATAGCTCAGTCAAAATCATGTTGTTATTTCACTGTTTGGTAGTTTATCATCCTGGCATTTTGATAATTAATTTGAAATGAGACTCTGTCCCCTTCGTTATCTTTACTCTTTTTTTTGGCAGAACATTGTCTTGATTTCTGGTTGTCAGAAGCCTTCTGAAAGTTCATCCAATACCTTTTCCAATTCATCACTTCCCTTGCTATTGACAAGAGGCATTGTTCCAATAATTACTGTTTTCTGCCAGGCTCCTGCAGTCAATTCTGTGATTCATCTCTTCCATAAAGCTTATAAATAATAAAATGTACTATTAAAAATGCTTTCCCTAACTAAAGCAAACGTTAATGTACAATATTTCTGCAGTCATCATCAATTCTCTCTCAACTGCTCCGCTTGTCTCACATTTATCTTCCTTTATCTAATCTAATGGCATCTATCCAATTTCTATTCACTTTTCATCAAGGTGATATATTTCCTCTTACATAGTACCTTTGTGTTCTTAGCATGCCTTATGGCAGAAATGATTTTCCAGTCATTTAATATTTATTCTACATTGTTGTCAAATAATAAATATTTATTACAAACCTCTTGACAGGGAAATGTGATGCTAGAAAGAAAAGAAAGGAAACTAAGATTTGACCATTTTATAGACGTTGGACTTGGCAAAACTTGAAATTGCTTTCATTTTTACCTCCCTCATCGATCTCCATCATTTGCACTTTAGAGGGACAGCAGCATAATAACTGCAGATGGATTTTACATTCCATTTCAGAAGCTCATGGGCAGCTCATGGAGACCATTTTGGAAGTATCAAAGGATGAATTAGAAGGACTCAGTACTGTTTCATCTTTTTTTTATGCTTGTTTTCTATTAATTTCACTGTTTAAAAAATTATTTTTGTAATCAAAATGCCTGTTAATTTCTTTAGCCTATTACTTACCGTTATTGTTTACTCATCTCAAAATGTGCACTAGTTTTGGTGCAACTTTAACTGCACTGAAATGTTAATAGGAAAAAAAAATGGTGGGGTCTGGATTTGTTTTTGATTCCATGATTAAATAGTGCTTATCACTAAGACGTATCTTTCACTTATTTGGCTAGGAAAGAGCGCAATAAATTCCTTTACATACATCAGGAACATTAGTGCAGTTCTATTTTCCTTTCTTTTCCTGAAGTAAAAAAGGAACTGAGGAAATCTTCTATGTTGGACTAAAAATTTTGGTTCATGATCTTAAGTTTTGTAAAGTAAGATTCTGGAAAGAGATCTGTGTTTCAGCTTGTTTTTAAATAATTCTGAATTCAGATCCAGGTTCAGATAGTACATCTCTCTCTACTCTCCCCAGTTTTCAGCCAGGAGTGACTGAGAATTGAAACAAGACATATACTTGAATATATGTGAGTTTTATAAATTCCTAGTCTACCTATGCTGCCTACTTCTGAATTATTCTGGAAGATCCCATGTGTTCTCCACATCCTCAGGTGGCTGTTAGGAATCTTGTGGAGAGAAGCAGATGCTCACCAGAAGATATAGATGAGAAGCCTTTAAATTACAGATTCTGTATTTGAAAACCATCAACTTTTTCTTGGATTATTCACCACAAAGATCCTTAGTTGCATGTCAGCCATCAAAGGACATTGTTAGTATGCATTGTTCCAGCTCTGTCAGTTCTATTAGCATAAAACATGGGTTGGCAGGGCTTTGATGCTGTCAGGAAGCCCATAGGACTTGAAGGGACTTAACAGGTCATGAAGTGCTCCCAAGGCACTGCTTCATATCCCTTTCATAAATATTTTAATCTGAATCCTAAAAGCAAAGATTAACTTTTTAGCTTTTCCTCTTTGAGTTGAAGACTCTTCCAGAGTCTCGTTTTATTGGTAGTTATGACCTTTTAAATTTCCAGCCAAAATCTCCTTATGGCTACAAATCCATTCTTCTGCCAGTGTTGTCAGTTTGAGAAGCTCTTCTCTTTCTTCCTGCTTCATTCTCTCATTTCCCTTTTTCCCATTCACTTACACACACAGACACTGTCAGCCTTCATTTTTCCCAGATTCACTGAGCTAATGTTTTTCTAGTGCTGTCTCAGATGAGCACTCTAGTCTCCTCAGCAGCATACAGCCCCTCTCCTGCAGTTTGGGTTCATAAGTGACCTGTAGGGTACACAGTCTCCCAGATTAAACCTTGCTGGTGTCTTGTGCAGAAACCCACAGGCTTCCCTGGTTTTACCAGGTGTATGTGGTGGTGCCCCATACAACTGGGTCTGTCACTGTCTTGACTACATCACCTTATGGGTCAATCTCAGTGAGATATTAATATCTCAGGTACACCCAGGAAGTGTCTTCTTTCCAATAACTGTTTCCACTTTTGTCTTACAGTTTCTGTGCTTATCCTTGTTTTCTTCATTACCAGTTCCCATTTAGTAGTATTAAAAGCTTTACAGAGATCTGATGAGATGAGTTCAAATTTATATCCGACTTCTAAAAAAGTCAAAGAAGGATGTCATCTATGTCTGGCATGACAACCATGTTTTCTTTTACTCCATTTTCCAAGACTTTAGTTCATGGAATCACAGAATATCCTGAGTTGGAAGGAACCCATAAGGATCACAGAGTCCAGCTCCTGGCCCTGCGCAGGACAGCCCAAGGATCACACCCTGTGCCTGAGAGTGTTGCACAAATGCTTCTTGATCTCTGTTAGGCTGGTGCTGTGACCACTTCTCTGGGGAGCTTCTTCCAATGCCCAGCCACCCTCTGGGTGAAGAATTTTGTTATAATATCCGACCTAAACCTCTTCTGCTACAACTTCAGCCATTCCATCCTGTCACTGGTCACCAGAGTGAAGAGATTGGTGCCTGCCCCTCCTCTTCCCCTCATGAGGAAGTTGTAGACTGCAATGAGGTCTCCCCTCAGTCTCCTCTTCTCCAGGCTGAACAGACCAAGTGATCTCAGCTGCTCCTCATATGTATTCCCCTCAAAGATGCTTCGCCATCTTTGTAGCCCTCCTTTGGACGCTCTCTTATACCTTTGTATGCTTCTTACACTGTGGCACCCAAAACTGCCCCCAGCACTGCCCCAGTGAAGAGCAGAAGGGACAATCCCCTCCCCTGCCTTGCTGGCGATGCTGTGTCTGATGCCCCCCAGGACACAGGTGGCCCTCCTGACTGCCAGGGCACTGCTGCCTCTGTTCATCTTGCCATAGACCAGGACCCCCAGGTCCCTTTCTGTGGCACTGCTCTCCAGACTCTCATTCCCCAGTCTGTCCTTACATCCAGCGTTGCCCCATCCTGAGTGCAGAACCCAGCACTTCCTATTGTTAAACTTGGGGATTGCTCAGTCCCCTAAATTTTCAAAGTTTCTCTGCAGGACCTCCCTGTCTCTGAGGGAGCCAACAGCTTCTCACAATTTAGTATCATCAGCAAATTTACTTATTATGCCATTGAGTCTTGTGTCCAAGTTGTGTTATTCCTCACTTCAAAATTTCTTGTGAAACCCTGCATGGTACTATCCTGTTACAGGCATCAACTCACTAGTTCACATTTTTTTCCTCTTTTAGGGGGACTTAGTTTGCTGCTTTTCAGTTACGCTGCATCCTCTTCAAGTTGATAGGAAAGTGACAAATACTAGCTATCAGGCCTGAATTCACATGCTGGTTCTTAGAATGGTTTCCCAATAGAGATTATCTACTTCTGCTGAAAGTGCTAAATTCCTGGAGTTTTCATTCCACTCAGTTGTTGTTTCTATATCAATGTGATATGGATAAATTCCCATTACCTGCCTTTTCTTCTTTTTCAGTACTGTCCTACTTGAAAAAAAATTTTTTCACTGATATCTAGGAATATATTTAATTAGTATCCCAATTTAATTTCATTATAAATGCAACTTTTATTTACTTTTTACTATTGTTAATAATCTTTCCAGAGTCAACATTACCTGATTTTTGGTAATCTTTGATTTATACTTCTTTTTCCTGGCCTTCCAAACATAATTTTCTTTTTTTGGTATGTATTTCCTTCCATGCTTTATAAGTTCCTTGAATATATATATAAGAACCTACTCTATGTTGACTGTTCTGGCTAGAGGATAGTATGCAATGAACGTTTACAGTTTCTTGATTTTGCTTGAAAAACAAATCTAAATACATAGTTACTTATCTTTTTTTAATGTTATGTTAAATACTATAGTTTGATGTTATAAAAATGAATTCTCTGTACTCTTTCTGCTTTTGTAATGTGCAGTTGTACTTAAAAGGTTCTTTTTCTCAGTGGGCAAATATTCAAAATAAAGCAATACCTTTGAATATTCTGAGCTGTTTCTATTTCACTGGAAAGGAAGCTAATTCAGAGCCTCAGATGTAGCTGTGCAGCAGCCACCTTTCAGAGGGGCCCTGTGATGTGCTGCTGAAAGGAAGTGTGATTTATTATAGTTTTTCATTGCTATACATAGCTATGCACATACTGTAACTGAATAAAAATGCAGTAACAGAATGTACATAGAGTTATTTGAATGTCTATCCATGTGCATGTATAACTGTGCCTAGTGCACATGCATACTTAGATTAGTACTTATGTGCATAGTAGTGCATGGAATGCCAACAGTTTGACCTTAGATGTCAGAATTGTAACTGTTTCACTTCAGGCCTTTCCAATTAAACAGCCAACTGTTGTGGGAGACTCTACCTGAGCGTTTGCACTGTTTTTCTGCCCCGTCCTCTCCCTTGTGTTTTCAGAGCTGAGGGAGTGTGTGAAGCACCTGAAGGCAACTCCTCTTCAGTCTACTTTCTTCCTGGCAGTCTTCCTCCTGCTGTCTCTGTGGTAACTAGCGACAGGACCTGAGGAAATGGCCTGAAGTTGTGTCAGGGGAGCTTTAGGTTAGGTATTGGAATAATGCTCTTCATGCAGAGGGTGATTGGGCACTGGAACAGGCTCCCCAGGGCTGTGGTCACAGCATCAAGCCTGTTCAAGAGGTGTTTAGGAAAATGCCCTCAGGTACATGTTGTGACTCATGGACTTGTGCAGAGCTGGGAGTTGGATTCGATGAACCTTGTGCATCCCTTCCAGCTCAGCTTATTCTGTGATAATGGCAGGCAAGGGAATTCAGGTTTTGGTAGAGTGCATCAGGCATGTGGGATGTGACTTGCTGCCCTTTTCTCCAGAAGATAATCCCAGAGAGAATGGTATTTAAATGGAAGAGGGGAAAGTGCTACTACAGCAGGTTTCCTACTTGGATTATTCCTGAAGTAGTCACAGTATCATATCCTGGTTTGATGTTGTAAAAATGTCACTTTCATGCGGGTGACGGCATGAGGGTTATTTTAGGCAAGCTGTGGAGGAACAGTCCTTGGCAATGAGCAAAAATTAAACAGGCAAGCAATAGAGCTGGGCACCTTTGTGTGAGTTTGCCACCTGCAGGTCCCACATTCCCTACTCTGCCCATTTCTGTCTCTGCAGTTCTGCTGCAGGCTTGGCTTCCACAGGGGACAATGCTACCATAGTGAAGCCAGGGATCTTGGTTTATTTCTGGTGTCACTCTAACACTAAGCTAAATTGCACTATACACCCACCCCGAGGGAATTCCAGTTCCTATTTTGATATTTTAAGGACAAGAATAAAGCTTGATATGGTCATTACCCATTTTGCAGAAGAGGACATCCAGCTACTTGCAATGGCATGTTACCATCCCCAGTGTGATGCCACATGAGTGGACATGCTGCTTCCAGGGGCAGGGTAAAGACAGTGGGTGGAGTTCTTGGAGAAGCCAAGGGGGCATATCTGTGGAATGGCTAATGGCAATTTAAAATTCCCTGTATATGGCAGTAGCAGTTTTGTTCAAAATCGTCTTTGAGTGCAAAAGCCTGAACCAGCAGGAATGGTTAAGCTTAACAGGATTCCAGTAAGACAAGCAAAAGGTACTGCTTTCATGATGGTGTTTTTTTAGGACCTGTAAATCCTTTTAAAATTGCAGCATGATCTATATATTGTGTATGAGAAGATCTCAACTACTTAGAAGTGATAGGGCTGGATCAATAACTAGATGTTATTTCTGAAGTGTGCTTTACTACTTCTGGAGGTTAAATCTGGCTGAGATGTTTTTGCAGATTTGAGCATTGATCGGTATGTTATTAAGATGCATACTTACATCATGTATTTACTTTGCAGCTCCTGGTTGCTAAATCTCCTGTTGCTCCATTCTCTACTTTTTTCTACACCATTGAGAAATCAGGCTTGATTCTTCAGGGTAAGACCAGAGCACTGGTTGTTTTGCCTTTTCAATTAGTCTTAATTAATATTAAGCAGACTGAATGTAGATAACAACAACTTTCATTGAAAATGATGTTGTTTATACCAAATTAAAGCCCCTCGCATTTAAACAATCTGGTTAACAAGGAGACATTCTGCTGAATTCAGTGTTTTCTCTTGGATTACACTAAATTGGTTCTTGCATTTTTCCATGGATCTAGAAATGGGCCCTGAAATTATTAACCAGGGCTCCTTGTTTTTCTCCAAGGTAAAGTGGAATGGTTTGGGTAACGTGGGGTCCTATGGGATAGGTTTCTTCAGGAGAAGCATACCCATCTATCATTAATAACCTGTTATGAATGATTCTTCTTTAGTAAATGGCTTGGCATCAGTAAGAATACAGGAAATTAATATCTGTTTTCTATTTTTGTGATCATTTTAATGCTAATGCCCAGTGGTCTTAAATTATCCTCAGATTCTCTAGGATATGAAGTGTTATGCTGAAAAGCTGGATATTAGTACCATACTGACAGGGAACTAGGATTCCTTGTGGCTGTGTCCTGAATCATGTACTTCTAGACACAGCAAAGAGGGAAGTTCAACTCTTCCCTTCTTTTCCCATTTATCCCAACAAACATCCTTACTTTTTGACAAACCTTCATAGATCAATTTTGTTGAGTTGATGTCTTTTGATATGCAGTCTGGCTCCTTATCACTGCATCAGTTTAACAGACTGAATACAACTAGTCTGTTAAAAAAAAAAACAGTGCCTGTCACTTTCTGTTCAGGGAGGACACTATGACATGCAGCCAGGGCAATAAGACAAGTGAGTGTAGCTGGTTCGCAGTTTCCAGTGATGGAGCATCACTGATCCCATGAGGCACTATGAACATTTTAAGGGATGTGAACAGTTCTAATTGCACATTTCTCACATTCAAACAGGCTGTACCTGATTAATGGCATATTTATATTTCCTAGTGACTCAATATGCTTACATCTCAGGTGATGCAAAATGTGAGAAAACAAATGAAATGAAAATGTTTTATGGTGCATTTTTACTTCCTTTTGATACAGCTACATAATTGTAATGAGGAGGGAGGTGTCTATACAGCCTTTCCTAAGCCTTTGGATACTATTTTCAGTATATGTTTAGATAGAATTTTGGACACTTCATCTGCTTTATTTGGTATCAGTAATTCTAAAAGTCTACAGGAACTAGAAACAATTTTTACTAGTTTAAATGGAGAGTACTTGCAAGAGTTGGTCTTGATGTGTTTTGTTTCAGCATAGGGCAGATGATAAGCTACTTTTCTATCTTGGATATCTTGAGTTACAGTTCTGGTCATTATTTTAAAAGGCAGACAAATTCCCACTCTGTCCTCAGGCACTAATGTAGTGAAACTTTGGGAAAGAAAGTTTTCCTATTTCAGAAACAGAGAGAATTTGTTCAGAGTCAATCTTAATTTTTTCAGCTCTTTTCTGTGAGCTATGAATATAGCTTTCCCAGGGCTGAACCATACCTTTAAAGAACAAATAGGCCTGGTTACACATAATGATGGAGCAGCACTCTGATAGGACATCACTGGATTAAAAGTGTGGCGATTGCTCTTTTCCCTACGCCCATGTGTTTCTGGGGTATACACTTAAAACATCGTTTGCCATTTTTCTAGAAACAGATAAAATGCCAGTTTGGATTTCTTTAAGTAATTGATGTATTCATATCAGGCATTCTTTGTGCATTTTGAAAGGCAACAAGAATGTCTTCTCTGTGGGAGCCGTTTATTGTTTTCTGACTACATCATTATGCTTCTATTTTAGATATTTTTCTCCAAGATGGGTAGCAAAGAAGGGTATGGTTTCCTTAATAATGTGCCCCAGACTCTTTTACAGAGACTTGTAAGCACTTGCACATGAGCCATCTCACTGATTTGTAAAAGTAAATATTGCATGGTCTCATCCCACATTTCAGTGATCATTATTTCTGTGGAAATAGGAAGTGAGCAAATCACCAGGAAATGTCTGGTTTGGATAAGATGCAGAAAGTGGCACCAGGCTGTCTTGTTCAAAAGATGCTAGAGTTTTTCTGAGAGTTGTACTTGGTGCTTCTTTCCAAAGGGAAGCTGGATGCAAGGTAAGATGCCAGTGAGGCACCCAGCCACGGGCCAGCCTGTGGCTGCTGGAGGGACACCACAGAGCACTAACCAGTGGGATCTGTCCCCCAGCCCGCTCCCAAAGGCAGCTCTGCCATTCACGCTTTGTACTTTAATTCCCTTGGTGTCAGGAGGTGAGCACATTGAGGGTGGCTGATGGGAACAAGTGGGTGGATGTGGGAACTGGTGAGAAGCAGCAGCTGGCTGAAGTGCCCAGGATTCTTTCTTTTTACTCAGGGGGTCCCATCTTGGGACCATTAACCAATAGGCCATAAACAAATTGATATCGGAAAATGTGACTGGAAGCTCCCTGATTAGTGAGGGTGAATGGGGAATGAAAGACAAAGTGAAAGTGTGATTTAACAGTTCCACAAGCAATTTCCATTGCCACCTCTGAGGGATTAGGATGTGTGGAATAGGCTAAAAAAAAATAGGAGGAGCTCCCCCCTGCTTTGTTCTGTGGGCTGGAGGATAATAAAACGGCAGGAGAGGCAGTGTGGCTAGTTAGGGATTTCACAGACTGCTATTTGATGCAGTTTAAGGAGCCCTTCTGCTATTGTTGCAGTTAAAATGGGAAGCGGAACTGTTCTCCATTTGCAAAAATCTCCAGCGTCCTCAGGAAGAGGGCTGAGAGCAAAAGGCTATTAAGATGGTAATGCTGCCCCATTTGGAGGAGTGTATCAAAATCCTCTTTGTCAATGTAAATTGCTGCTCTGTTTCCCTGGTATCTTTGCATCTCATGGCCTCAGTGCAAGCACAGAAATTTTTGGAGGAGACCCTAGTGAAGGCAAAACTGCTTCTCTTTTATTCTCAGAGGAGATCTCCAGGCTGCCCAAGGGTCCCTTGGAGAAAACTTCTTTGCTTTTATAAACCTGAAGTGTTCAGGGATGAAGAGAATCCATTTATGCACTCACTCTGTTATTTGCACTTTCAGACTAGAGAAATGAAATGTGATGATTGAAAGGCAAGATTAGATAGTCAGAAATTTAGCAAAGAAAAGTCTTCAGCCTCCTCCCTTCATTGCTTCAAATTGCTTTGTGCTATAGGGGGAGTGGACTGCAACCCCAAAAATACCCTCAGTTGCCTTTACATTGCAATGCAGTGTCATGTTATGTTCTGCCAGTGTCATTCTCTGATGAACCTGAATTGTGAGCGCAGAATCCAGTCTGACAGCCAATCTCTATTTTGTAGACATCTTAGACAAAAAGGCAGAAACCTGGATCAAGCACTGCAAAATATTGGGAGTTTCGCTGTCGGCTTGTGTTTGCTGTTCTAGGCAGTTGCTCTCGCTTCCCTGTTTCAACCAGTTGCAGTGAGTGAAGTCATACCGTTAAAAAGAAGAAAAAAATTAAAAGAGCTCCAGATCTACTTGATTAAGAGTGCAAGTTATTAAGATTATTTTTCTCCTTGGCTATGATATAATTTCTGTCTTGACTGGAAATTGCTTGCTGGTAATTCTGTTCTGGTATGACAAGAAATTTTGAGCTGCTCTTGCCTAATTGCAGTTTCATTGAAATTGAATGTAGCACATACTGGGTTAGACCAGCTGAGCTAGAAGATGCTACTTAGCTTTGTGCACACATATGTGAAGAAGATAGGCTGAATGACTCTGATTTGAAGTTGTATGCTGTGGGTGATCATCCAAGTCTAGCTTTAGAAGCAGCAGTGTTCTGGGGTATAAATACAAGTAGGCAACAAGCCTAGCTGTCACCTACCAACAGCTCAGCTGTTTGTGGAAGTCTCATTCCATCTTACTTAGGCAAATGCCTTCTGTTACCAAGAGGACGCTGCTGCGAAAGGAGTCAGGGACACGGTGGCTCTTTGCCAGCTGAAGAGTCTGTTGGGACTCAGTGCTTTAACTAGGTGATTAACATTGCTCTTCATGGAAAAACTCAGAAGCACTGAAAACATAAGGTAAATTCTATTAGTGACCTAGGATGTGCTTTTGAGTAATGATATATTTTCAGTTTCATGGGGTTTAAAGATGGATATAATTATCAGTTCATCCAAACTGACCTCCTATATATGATACACATTTCCTTCAGGTAACTGATAACTTTGTTGCACTGAATAATTTCTTCTAGAAAAGTAATCACTATTACTTGCAGACATAAAGAAATGTGAGTTCCTAGTTTGCATTGATGGTATTCTCAAGTTTTAGCTACCTTGATGCAAAAGCCTTGTTCTGTATTTCAGATTAGAATTTGTCTGCCTTCAGCTTTTGGCCTCAGTTCTTGTAAGGACCTTCAGTGCTAAAAAAAGCAGTGTTGCTGTTAAAAGGTTGCCATTTTTCGCAAGTGTACTTGGCATAATGATTTATCTTGCTATGTTTTACTCTTCCTTTTTGGAAGGTATAACTGTCTATAAATTTAACCTCAAAATTTCGTGTCTCCTGCTGACTGGCTCCCAGATACCTTGTATTACTAAAGGGAAGAGTTTGAGGGTTGTGCCACAGGACTGAATAATTAGTTTATTAATCCAGTAATGTCCTATTGAGGCAGGTAACTTATTATATGTAGAAACAAAAGAATGTGACACTTGGAAGAGAGTGTCTTAAGTTTCACAGTAGTAAGGGAAAAGATCTAGTAACAGCTAAATCTAGGGAAACCTTGGTACATTATGTTTCATTTGTCACTAAGGTAATGAAAGAGGCTCATTTTGATCTCTAAATAGCATAGGGTCTGGGTTTGTAGTGCAGCATGGCAAACTGTCTCCAAAGTGCTATAACTAATCTCTATGGCTGAAGCAAGTGAAAAGTGCCTCATTTTATTTTGTAAAGAAACAAGTAGTGAGGTAGAAAAGGAATTCTGAAAGAAAGGGCAGCATTATTTGTATTGTATTGTGTGGGTTTGAACAGTGAAAGACAATGATTTACTGCATCAAAAGCTTTTATTCAATTGAAGAACTGTAACTATAAAGTGACCTTTGTCTGGAGCAACATGGATATAATCTGTAAAATGAAGCAGGGTTGTACTTGATGTGTGAATGGGTGGAAGACAGATTAATGGGAATAGAGTTGTGCATTGCTATTGAGATGGTAAAAGATTTGCAGTGCCACTGGTGATTTCCAGGCCTATTGGAGGGATAAAGATGAACTGATCATTGTTAGGATCTCTGTGGGGTGGAACCGTTTCTGCTGTATTCCCCCCAGGACGCTGAAAGTCTCATGCTATTTCTAACAGGTTAGTAATAGTGAGAGCAAAGAAGCACTATCAATTTGTAGGTTAAGTCCATCCTGGGACTAAGGAATGAGAAAAAATAAGACTGCCATCATCCCAATGCCAGCAACGTCACCCACACAGATATAGCTGACATCAATGAAAATGTCCTTTTGTTCAGGCAATTCATGACATTTTGAGGAGTAGGTTACTAAACCTGTTTGCTTGGGTGAGGATGTCCTCATTAGATGGGTTTGTGAGAATTGCTCTACTGCTCTGCAGCAGCACTGCCAAAGCCTTGCTGGAGTTGCCAAACTCCATGGCTGTCAAATGGAGGAGGAGAGAGAAACAGAGCACAGATGCAAAACCAACTAAAAATGTTTATGATGAGAAATGGAAGGAAAACATTTTCATGGTGAAGGAAGACTAGAGGCATCTTGGGTTTAGATCCAGTAGAAACCAAATAAACTGTAATTTCAATAAAATTAAACTTTTCTCTCTGCAAACATGATCTTTCACATAGTGGCATAGTAGATAGGCAGTAGATTGATAAAGTTTCTGGCCATGTTTGTTCCTGTGAGCTTAACTTATGTGAGGATATTATGCTGGATACATCCAGTTTAGCACAATGTTTTGAATTACCTGCTTATTTCTAAAGGTTCATGTCAAGATACTGAAGATACAGTACTGCTGTCTTGCACTTAAAGCCAAACATGTTCCTAAGTGCTTTACTAGATTGCTGCTGAAATACCAGCATTTAATTTGTCTGAAGTTCTACTAAATGTAACACGAAAAAAAGTTTTAGTGCAAGCAGTGTGCCAAATCTGTTCTCATTTATACAAGTGTTAATCAAAACTAATTTCTTTTAATCCAGTGTTGTGAAAACAATGAACTCAAGAGTGTAAGTCTGTTCCCTTCTTTTCAAGGCTGGCATAGGCTTCCTGGGACAAAATGATCTCACTTCAGAGAAATCTTCTCCTTACCGGGCTCTCTGTAATGAATCCCTGATCAAAGTGGGCTGCTCCCCTGGGTTTTCAGCATAGTGCTAAAGCAAATGGCCTTTTTTCCAAAAGGCTTTTAACATAAGGAGTGTAACTGTCTGTTGATTAGAGGTAGTGTCTGTGATTTGTGACAATATATTGTTCTGGGAACTGAACATTGTCATGGAAGACTAAGACTTTGCTAGTAATTGCCTGGATTTAATGTAGATGTCACATCTTTCAAGCTACAGATTTGTAAATAAGGTCAAATGTAGCTAAAACGGACTTAATGTTCTTAAGTGAACACATTCATGAGTAGGAAGCTAAATAAATGTCTGTTCAAAAACTTGTTTTCCAGCCAGAGTAAAGGCTCATGCTTGTGTGTGCAGCTTATGAAGGTAAAAGACAGTTAAGTCTCAGTGATTTTTTCTTTTCTCATGTCAGCACAACTAAGTTTCTTTTGCTATCCTCAAAGGTTATGTCTGTACTGGCTTCACCACTAACATGTTTGGTGAAGCCATCACTGATGTCATTTGATCTTGTGAAAATACAGTTAGCAATAGAGGACTATGACCCAAAATACTTACCCTTGGTAATACATGCAACTTTTCTTTAGCTATAGGAATTTATGTATTACTAAAATCTTGTAAAATCCCTAAGTGTACAGCCTGTTTTCCAAAGAGAAATGCTGGACACTTTATTGTTGCCTCTGCTGAGGAGATCCAAAAGTTACGTACAGTCTAAACTCTGGAAGTCTCCAGAGCGCAGTTCTGTGTAGGCAAGCACACTCGAATAGCACTTCATCAAAACTAGGAAACTTTGCCTGAGGAGAGGCTTACTAGCACGGAGAGAACACTTTACAAATAGGGCTTCCTCTGCTTTGACCCCAGTGCCGTTTTTCTTTGAAACTTTCTCTATGTTCTGAGAATTAACACACCCTAAACAACTTCATGTATCTCTGCATCTGATGTGTTGACTTGCCCTGTCACAGATTTTAAATTATCTTCTCATATAATCTTAAATCTATCTTGATAAGATGGAATAGGAATATATAGCACTTTCTTAGAAACAGGCACATGTGATAAACCCTCTCAGCAAGCAGTGGTTTACTTCAAATGCTTTTTCTCATTACAGTTGTTCCCTAAAATTCATATTGTTGGACTGTTACTGTAAAGTATTTTCTGCAATGTTCCTTTGAACTTTAGCACTGCTTCTCAGTGTTTATGTTATAATGAAACCAAACCTGGTCATTTGTCATTCAGTTCTGTGAAGACCCCTGAAAAACTTTTGAGATTAAATTTCAGGGCCAGATAGAGTTAAAGAAGCATTATAGAGATAAGAGAAGCAACAAGGTTAGCCAGCAGTTTGCTAGAGTGTGGTGTACCAGCCCACCAGCCTTGGTTTCCCTCCTGAATAACACTAGAGCGTCTGCCTTAGGGCTCAGCACATAGGCAAGGCAGCACAAGCCTGCAGGGGAGAAGAAGAGGAAGAAAAGGCAAATGATGCTATAATTAACAGTTCAACAAAAGATGTCATTGAAAAGATTTTACTTTATTGTCCACTGAATCTCATTTTCACATAGACGTCCTAGTTTTTCAACTACAGAAACATTCTCCCATACTCTCCCAATGCTCTATGGAGGTGAACTTCCCAGAAGCAGCAGCTGAGATGTGAGGAGTGACGTTTCTAGAAAATGCTGGGGAATATTAGAGCCTGAGTAGTCTGAACTGAGTGCTGTGTGCTGTTGTGGAAACCTCAGCTGAGATATGCCTTACTATTCAGTGAATAGGCTTAGAAAAAGCAGGCTGAAATCCAAAGTTGTGAACACCAAGTGTTGCATTGGTGAAGATGTTCTGAGTGAATTTAGGGATGGGATGAGATAATTTCTTAGTAGCATATATAAATACCACATTCCTCCTTCAGAGTGCATATGCTTGATAAAGGACTGCAGTCTTGAGACATGACAGGTGGGAACTGCACACCACATCTTTTACTTTTCTTCATGCTGTGTTTGTGCTATGAGTGAATTACCCAAACAAGGTATTGGGCAGCCAGGCACATACATTGCAGCTGTGAGTCCTAGTTGTGAGCTAGACCATATCCTGTCTGCTGTGGCATTTGCTGAAGTCCACAGAGGAGCAGAACATCCTGTTTGCTTAGTTTTCTTTTGTCTGCTCCATACCAGCACAGGGAGAATATTACTCTACATCTTTCCTCTTCTGCTCTGAAATTGGATCACAGCACTCATGATTTTGTTCAATAGCTGGAAATGCTGAGGATATCCGATTGCTGAGGTCTCTTATTTTAAACACCACATGCCAGGAAAAGTATGTGGGACCCCACCAGCTTAGCTCTGGAGGGTGCAGGATGCATCAACAGGAAAACCAAACAAAACATGAAGTGAAATTCATTTGAAAAGGGAAGGGACTCACAGACCACCAATCAGTAATGTTTTAACTCTTCATATATACACAACAGGCCTTTTATTTTCCTTCAGTTCTTCTCGATATGCAAACTATCTTAAACTGATTTTTAGAGCTGCAGCTGTCACCAAAGGCAGTGCTCATTGGAGGTGCTCATTATCTTTGAAAATCAAGCCAATGTATTTGAATGCAGTAGTAAAAGCCAAAAGCACTAAATCAGGATGGTGAAAGCATAACTTTGATAGTTCTGTTATGTGATCCTGGCCACCTTCATGTTGGATACAGAGGCAAGGCCTCACACAGAGTACACCAGAGCTCAAAGGTATGTTGCTTTTGATTTGCCTTTCAGCCTTCCTTCCCCTACAATTCTGTTGCCTTGCTTCATCCCTGCAGTCCCTCCAGCTGAGTAACACCAGATATAGAACTTTATTCAAGTTTAACAGAACTTAGATGAACTTTAATTCATCTGGAATACTTTCTTTTCCTTGAGAAACAATTTTTTTAATTCAAGTGGTCCAATATGGCTAGCAGTACCAAGGATGGGCAGCCACCTGAGTCACAGTTTGATTTTCATTTGGAAGACTTGTTGTGCCCTAGGAAAGGTTTGTAAGTAATGTATAAAAGTCAGAGCAAGCCCTGATTACTCTGATGTAGAATGAACTAAGTTCCACTGTCACATCTGAGCACAAAGGGAATAAGGTGTCCCTCAAGCTGGTCCCAGCTGCCGGGGCTCAGAAAGGACGTGGCTCTATCATTTAAGGGTACAGGAAAACTTAATACACAAACTGAATTTGCAAATTCAAGGCCTCTTCTGGCTGAAGGGGCAAGAGAGCTGGCCCACTGAAGGCTGCAGCCAACAGTGTGGCATTAATTTACAGGGAAAGCTCATTTAAGTGGCCTTCTGTTACTGCTTGCTCAGATGGAAGATTTCTCAGTTCGTTGGGTGTCTTTTTTCTTTTTTTTTACATAGTGCCACATATTGTTGGTAAAATAAGGAAACTTGAAAACAGAGGAAGTAGAGGTAATGTTGATCTTGAAACACCAGCAATTGAAAAGACCATTCACAGTTTCCTTTAAAACAAAACCAAGGGGTAAGATAATGCTAACCAGGGCTGGGTGCCCAAGAGAGCATCATAATGAAGCATCCACTGTTATTGTTCAACTCGGTGTTTGTTCTTCATGTGAACAAAAGGAAGGAAGAGCTCTGCTATCAGGCTGGAGAGGAAGGAGTCTTTGTTGCCCTTGGCTACCCTAACTTTAAATGTGAGGAAGCGCAGGGCACTGCAACATAACCTTTCTGCAGTATTAGATGAGGAATATTGATAGTTCAGGAGGTTAAGGGCGGACACTCTGTTTCTCTAGGCTTCCCTTTCATGACAGCCCCAAAACAGGTATGGCAGTGCTAGTATTTATTTAGATCACGTGAGGTTTTAAAAACCTGGGTTTGAACCCCAGTACTTCAGCTTTGCTGCTTCTCTGCCATGTGATTCTTCCTCTGCATTGTTGCTCACCATAGGAGCAGTAAGAGATGCCATTTTCTTATTGAATGTGACCGGCACCCAGTGTCCTGAGTGTAAAGTTCAGTCATATTGCTGAATGTGTCTGCTAGAGACTGAGTCAGGTTTACTGTCCTTTTCTGTTCCTGCTCCGCCCATAGATTTGTCTGCTGAAGTGGCAGAATTCCTGCCATCCCTCTCCCCATCTTTCAAGTCATGAGGATGACACACTGACAGATTAGTGATAAAGTTTACCATGCTCATTGTTTCAGATTTTCAGATGACTCAGGCAATGACTGTGTCATCAGCTAACCTCAGGTTACAATTTAAAGATATCCCTGCAATCATGAAATTCTTATTAGCTTGCTGTGTGTTAGTTCTACTCTGGCTTTGTCTAGTCCATGTACTACCTCTGCATTCCAAGAGACACTGGAGAAACAGATTTGCATCCCATTAGAGGCAATGCTGTGGTGCTGGGATGTTTGAAAAATGTAGGTAGGTATTTTGATTCTGATATCCAGAGTTCACTCCTTGTGAAATTTCAAATGCTTTGAAATTTCTGGACAGACAATAAAAGCAGCCCACAAATATATATCCGCTTTGTCTCCCATTCAAGGTGCATCCTTGCATTGATTTCCTGTTAATTCAAGGTTACCATGGTCCACGATGTACAAAATGACACTCCCACACATTTATGTTAGAGTCGGTTTCCATAAATCTGAAATCTAATTCTTCTCACAACAGTATGTTTTGTGCAAGTTCTACCAACATTACTGTAGACAGAGAAAGAACATTACCTAGATAAAATAGCCTTCTTTTGTTTAATGCAAGTGATCTGAGGGCTTGGTGATTTGTCATAGTCAAAAAAGCATTTGTTAAGAATGCAAAGAGAATAGGGAGAATCCCATGAAACTACTGAGAGGGTCAAGTGTAAGAAATGTTCTTTAAGGTGTCATAGTAAGTCAGCTATATACCATTAAAGGCAGGAGAATGAGGGCCTCAAATGAGATATTTGAGGTACGATCGGTTTGTGTGTAAAACCATACTAGATACAAGAAGAAATAAATACCATATTGCATTGTTGGTATTGTGGCTCTGAAAACCTACTAAGTTCAACACAGAAAATGGGGAAAAAACTCTGAATGTCCTGAGAAATTGAATTAAGAAATAAAATTAATTCAAACCACTCACCAAAGTAGTCTTCTGAAAACAGGTTGGTTTTTATTTCATGTAATAGATAAAAAATCTCAGTAAAGTGCTGAAAATCCAGATGGGCCAGTGGGGGAATGATTCTGCCTGTTCTTAGTTTTCTTATGTTACTAGCATCTTGAAGTGTGGGGGTCTTTTTGAAGAAAAAAATTCCAATATTAGATTTAGCACATTTTAGTCAGGCCACAGCAAGTATCCTCAGTTTACAAATACAAATGTTTTGTGTTTATTTTCCCAATTACTATCCCTAGAAATTATTTGTTTCTTAAAAGCTAAAAGGACTTCTTTCCTTCTCACATATCATCGTGAGTGGTTTTAATAGAATAAATTGTGTCTTTGCCAGTTTAAACAGTTGTCTTCAGTTAGGCCAGTCATGGTGGCTTATGTATACAGTTACAGTTTTTGTACTTGGGTGTTAAAATAAATCTGAAGAGGCATGGAAGAAATAGAATTTACTTAGGTTTTTGGTGAACCCTTTTCTGAACAGAACTAGCAAGGCTGAGTGAGTAACTAACATTCATTAGTGTGGCTGAAGACAATAGATGAGCTTCTGAGTACTGTCAGGGAACAATTATCTTCAATAAAAGTAGGTGCTGGTTTGGCGCATCTATAATTAGAACTGCCTAGCACTGTGGAAAGGGTTTCCTTTCCCTCTTAGAGCTAGAGGGCTTGGCAAAATCTCCTTTGGGATGAAACTAGAGCATTTATCTGAAAGTCTTCTTGGGTGACTGACTATGACTGACTTTATATAAGCTGTTTTTATGACCATCCATATCTAATAATTTCAACGTGCAGAGGACGTAAAAACCATGTAGCAGATACAAGAGGATTGGAAGCCTTCTATCAAAGCCATGCCTGATGGAATTGCTTCCTGTTGGAGCGGTATCTTTGACACACTTAAGCAGTGGTTTTAATTAAGAGTAAGGGTCCCATTATAATAGATATGGGGGGTGGCAGTGGATAAGGCCATGATCTAACTGGAAAGAAGAGGAGGATTATGGGCAGCAGAGTTCTGTGTTGCACTGCAGCAGTACATGTCTTGCAGGTCATTAGTGGCCACGGGTAGGCTAAGCTGTTGCATGGCTTCCTCCACAGCTTTTTCCTTGGAACCAGCCTTAGCCCAAGGCTGCCTTTACTGCCTAGGGTTAGGGTTAGGGTTACACCTAGGGTTGGGGTTTTGAAAACCACAAAGCCCAGAGCTCCAGGCACACTGCAGCTCCAAAAGGCATCCCAAGGGGAACCCAAAACTGCCACAACATGGCTTCCTGCACAGCTTTTTCCTTGGAACCTGCCTTAGCCCAAGGCTGTCTTTATTGGTTAGGGTTAGGGTTCCCCTTCCCCCTGCCTCACCTTTATACCTGTTTGGAAGGGGAAGGGTAAGCAATACCATTTTACAACACAAATTAAAAGACAGCACTTTGATACAGTGAAATTGGGTGTGATTTCTTCCTTTTCCTTGCATAGAGACTTACTGAACCCTAGATGTGAGGAGAGAGGTGCAGTCCTTACGTGCATCCTCTAATAAATTTCCTCATCAATGGACTAGACTTGGTAACAGAACAGTTTGCTGTAGGAGAACGCTGAATCCTGCCTGTGCATAGGTAGAAGCCTTTTATAAAAGAATCCTGTTAAAAAGAGTAAACCTGTTACCGGGAGGAAATCAAGTGAACTGGTCTGACAAAAGAAAAAAGAATAGATGACACCATGTTAGCGAAAAACTGTTTTTTAAAGGAGCGAAATGGTTTTGTTTCCACAAGCTAGCAAAAGAGATATTGGTCGCTACAGCAGGAATCTAATGGCATCAGATTCACCAGCCTGGTTGTTTATTTGTAGGGATATGTTCAGTGAACATTTCAAACACTCCAGGAAGAAAAGAGAGACTGAGGACTTAGCTATGTTTTATTAACATTTTCTTTCCAATAGAAATCAAACTGAAGAAGACAACTGAAGATAAATCCTGATTTCACTTTATTATTAGTTGTTGAGATATGCATTTATCAGAAGAAATGAGAAACAGATTACACCAGCAAACACATCTGGCCTTAGACTGGCCTTCAAGTCATCCAAAAAGAAGCAAGCACAAAATATGGAGTTGTTTACAGCCAGGCACTTAAAATCCCACACAGCTGCAAGGGTGAGAGGCAGCAGAATAAACTCTCAAGACAAGCTGACAACAGCTCCACTGCTGGGGTGCCCCTTTGCAGACGAGACAACAACAGATGAAGAAATCTTGAGAATGACCCAGAGCAGTGCTCATTAGTGAATGAAGCACAGGCAGGAAATGGGACAAGATTTCTTTTGTCATAGTTTTTCACCCAGCTGTCTGCCTGTCCCACAGCCACCCACGTGCAATCAAATATAGTCATAGTCAACCTCCAGAAAAGTTATACAAATAAAACCTCCAGTGATTGCATACAGACTCCTTCCAAGTTACATTTGCCCCATTAGCAAGGAATGAAAAAATAACTGGGTTTAATCCAGGCACGTTAATCATTGCAATTGAAACTTATTAGGAGGGGTTGTATTCAGGTAAATCTGATAGAACTATGTGATTCCTCTTACTGGTGTCACCTGGATATCTATTTCTCTGCATATCTTCTATTTATTATTGATTTACTAACACTTTTACTACTTCTGTTTCCTTCTTATGGCAAAGCTGTGATTTTTACTTTATACTCCCTTTGTAAACTCTCCTTGTGTTAAACAGATGTGTGCAATACCCAAAAAGGAGAGCATTAACAAGCAGAGAAAAACATTTCTGGACTTCTGAAGTGGAATCTGTGGAATCAAATGCTATTTTGAGATTTTTAAGTTATCATAATGACATTGAGACTCCAGCTTCTTTGGGACCATTTTTTTGCAAGTACGGCTCACTTGCTCATAGGCTATAAAAAACATTTGCTTTTTCTTATGGAATGAGTGCAGTTTTTTATATAACAGAAGTTAAATAACAGAAGCCTGTTACAGAGAATTCTGTAACTCTTGTTTTTCCAAATGGTAGCCGCCCTGTTGCTCTCCACCAGGAGCCACCTGTCTGTAGGGTGCTCTGAGTAGTTACATTCTACTCCAGTGCTGTTCATTGTGCCTTCATGTTTGGCTTTGCTGCTCAGCTGCAGTGGCCATTTTCAAATGGAGCAGTTGTCTATGAGCTGTTCATGAGAGTCTTCTAAATGGAGACTTTGAACACATCAGCACTGAGATTGAGCATCAATAAAATGAGTGTCATGTTTGTAGCCTATATCAGTTCTTCTAAAAATCATGGATTCATGCAGTCTTGAGCCATCCAGTGTGTAGAATTCCAGAGTGGCATTAGGCAGACAGAGAATTCAAGCTGGCATTAAAAAAAAAAAAAAAAAGCCCAGGCCCTTCCCACCCAAAACTGTCAGCACTGATACGAGACAACTCTCTCTAGTGTCAGCACCTCTATTTAGAAACCCCACTTGAATCAGTCCATGGGAGTATCATGGCATTCTTTCACACTCTAAAGTATCTACAAGGAGCTGGTCTGAGACCAACTTATTCCACCCTAACCAGCAGAGAGACCTGAGATACAAAGAGATCATAATTGCTAATCAAAGTGATTTTATGTTTAATGGGAAGGAGTTGCTGCAAACTATCAGAACAGTCTTTGAGGCATCTGGTTTGTTGCTTTTGGAGTCCCATTAATATCTCTTCTGTGCTGTTACAATGGTAATGGTAGCTATCAGACATTACTGCATCTCCTCTTACCACTGTGTCTGGGTGAAGTATCACTAGAGCTTTTAGTTGTGTATTTTTCTCCCCACATCTCTCATTTCTCATCTTTATTTGAATCACAGTCTTGTTCAGCAGGTCAGCTAATGGAGAGCAGATTTTTTACTTATTCTGGGTTTTTTTCCCTTTTCCCTCTATTTATATAACACACAATTTGTAATCTTTTTTAAACCAAAGAAGAGAGAAGTCTTGAGTTCATCTAGATTAAAATCAGCTGCAGCCTATTAATGGACTCAGCCCAAGACTGAGACTTTAGGAAACAAAAACACTGGACTAAATTATACTGAACTGGCCTCTGTCTCCTGGTGAGGGGATTCATATAGCCAGAGGAAAGGGGAAAGGGGGGGTAAAGGGAGAGGATCTCCATGTGGTTTTAATTCATTTTGATTCTCTTCCTGAAGCTAATTTACAACACAAAGGCTCTGTAGTGGGCAGCCAGCTTTTTAGAAGTTTGGCTTTCAGTGATAAACAAGTCAGTTCCTGTTCTGAAGGTCCGAGATAGCTCAGACCTGTGTGTAATCAGCCAAAGTTTAATGTGAGTATTTTAGTACAGGGTATTTCAATTACATATTAGAGTCCTTTCATCATCTGTCAGAGTGTATCCTGAAGACTCTCAGATAATTGATCTAACTCCTCCATTCATTCTGTCCCCAAAACAGACAGTGAATTGTCTCATTGAAGAATCAGAATAGCAGACACGTGCAAGTCAGGCCAAAAGTGCTTCCACTGGCATGGCACTCACAGAAGGCAGTTCTGAGCTTCTTCTGGGCATAGGAGCCTTTGCCACTGAAGTAGCAATGTACTGTTCTCTGCTAAAGGGAAAATACTCATTGATTCTATTCATCCCATCTGACATTAAATCTTTTTTATTGCATTCTTAGTCCCATTACTGTGTTTAGTTCTCTAGCAACATGCAAGAAGTTATGTCTTTGCCCTAAAAAAGCCAGACAGTGGGTGGAGAAGTGAAGCAAACAGTAAACCATTAGCTGGAAATTACTTGATTAATTATGTTAGGCCCAGACTGTCTTTAGTTACAGTTTTCATGTATTTAGTGACAATAACTTCTAATCTAAACAAAACTGGAGGGCAAATAGGGAGATTAATGGAGGGAGTGGAACTGGGCTTTGGAAGGAAGGGTTGACTTGAAAAAATAGCTGTGCATGTATGGCTTCCCAGTGCTTCAGTCCCATGCGCAAATATTTGTTATGAGATATGAGTAAAAGCACAGCCCAAATCTATCACTGCCTAATAAGCCATGACAATCAGCACCAGTTGTTCACTGCTCTCTTAATGTGTCCTAGGAATGAGTAACATCAAAGCAAATACAGTTTTAAGATTAAGATCTGAGGATATCTGGCTTCAACTGCTAATTCTTGCTGGTTTTGTGTAATAATGGACAAAAGAATTTCACCATGTCCTGTTTTCAATCTTCTAATTTACAGAGATGCTGAAATGTTCAGCATTATGTGAAGGACACTCCATTTCTACAGTGTTTCATTCTGTATACATATAATCCAGTTATTGTGTAGTTGTCCAGGAAGCCTTATATATCCTTATCTGGGCAAGGTTTTCCAATGTGAATTTTGCATTTTCATGGCTTTCCTGCTTTATGAGTCAGTTCAAGCAAAGGTTTAAATACAGAGAGAATCCCTTCTACTTTGCTTGAAAAATAATTTCTCACATTTATAACAGGTCATCTGGAGACTAGGTTGAGCAGGACATGGTCTTTGCTTCTCCAAGTGCATGCTGTACCTCTTCCATCAGCACCCGGTTCACCTCCTGTGTGCCACGGGGCTCTGAAAACTGGCCAGAGCTGATGCAAAGCTTTCAGAAATTCGACTGGGTTTTTTAAGGATAAATCAAGTTTCAGTTGATGTACTGCAAATCTTAGAATTTCCTGCCTGTATTTCTTCTTACCAAAACTTAAGGCATGATGCAGCTGAAATAAAGTGACCTGAAGACTTTTGGATACTGTAAGGTGTTTCACTTTTTCCCTTGGCCTTCCTCAAATGCTGCTGGAAGCAAATTGGTTTGCTGCCCTTTTCAGTTACTTTGTTTTGTTCTTCTGCTTTTATTCTGTCAGTTAGTCTGTTATTTGTCTAATGCTCAGGCAGATCAGATCACTTTCTCCCCTCACTCCAGCCTGTTAGATATGGATGACTCCAACAGAAGTGGTTAAAACTTTTTTCAGAAATAACTGGAAGTAATTAGCCATCTAGGCCAGAGATTTATTTTAAGGCTCAAATAACCTAATAGTATTCTGAGAGAGTAAACTTAATTTTGGATGACTTTGGGTTACTTTTGTAAGAAGAAACCTGGTTTTGGTATTCTTTACACACAAACACACACACATGCACCCCAACAAAAACAAAAAGTAAAATAAACAGTTTTATGCTTTTGCTATTCCACAGCTAGCAAATTACCAAAGAAACAATTACAGTAGTTCAATATAGTAAAAATTGTGTGAGTAACATTGCCTTACCGTAAGCTTCACATGCTAGGATATGCTTCCTCTGTCGACAAAGATACCATATTCATCCCCAGCACTTTTAGAAGCAGAGCTGCATTTCTCATTGCCCTAATCTCCACATTTGTGGCATCTGTTCCCATGATTCCCTTTGTCTTGTGAGGTCCAGACCCTGCACAGCCTGTGTCTTTTTGTAATCTTTTGTTTTTAGTAATTACTAAACAAAGCAGTATTTAACTGTAACTTTATTTAGCTTGAAAGGAAATGCAGTGCTAGAGCGACCAGTTTCAATGGGTTTTAACCCAAGACATAATAAAAAGACAGAGTATTTTTCTTTCATTGATTCCAACCTGAAGAAACCAGATAGTTCAAACAAAAAACTTGTGAGAAGGATGGGGTTCAGTCATTTCAAGGCATCATGCTATGACATAATTTTGAGAAATCTATTTTAGTGTGTTTGCAGACTTGACCTACTTATATTACTTACTCTTGGTTCCTAACATAAAAGTTGTCATCACAACCGTAAAGCTAGAAATGCACTTTTGAGAAAGAGAGAAAAAAATTGAGAGCACCATATTCAGTTACCATGAAAAAGGTTTTATCTTGATATTCTACTCTGACTTTGTCCAATTAGGTCCTTTGCTGTCATACAAAATGGTGTAGTTGTTAAGGTGTTGATCCTGGAGGTTCCCAGGGATCTGGCACGGCAGAAGGAATGTATTATTACCAGGCTGAGCTCTAGTCACCTGTGCACTGTTAAGGGCCTGCAATATTTGCTCACATTTTACCTGTAGAGAGGAAAAATCTCAAATTTTTTTTCAGTTTTCAACTACATAAAATTTTCTGCATAGAGGAAGAAAATGGAGAGAGAGAGAGAGAGACATCCTGCTTTCATGTTCTTCTCATGTAGCTGGCAGCACAAGCGCATGGGCAGCCACACGTGCCCAGGCGCCCAGAGCTCTTGTGCAGAGCAGCACACGTCACTTACGTGACTCAGACTAAGTTTCACTTCTCTGCTCTGGTGGCTTCCCTTGGGAAGAAAGGCCCACTGGGAAGGTTTATTTTAAGAAGCTGCTGTATGATTTTCGTTCCTTTTGGCCGCAGTGTTCATTGTAAGCATAGAGCAAGAAAGCAAGAGCTTTCTTGGGGATGCTCTGTGCGAGCTGTATGGCTGTCAGTGTTTCTCATCTGCCCTCTATGCTCCAAACTTAGTGTGCTTTCAGAGTACTTTGTTGGTGTGTCAGGTCAAGCTCCTTGGTTTCCACTTTCAGATAACCAGGAGTAGTTCATCCTGGCTGCTGTCAAACTGTTCAGCTTTCCTTAAAACTATTCCTACTAGTGTAACAGTCTGCCAGCATTTTACCATGAAAAGATATTCTTTGGGGATATCTGCATCTGTGGTAATCTGAGGAAGCTATGGGCAGAAGCTGCTATACAAGGTGTACATGTGCTCACAGTCTGAAACTGCACTTAAGAATAAAAGGCAGAATAATATACATATGCATCCTGTAATATGATAGGGGTTTTACAGAAATTCCATTTGCAGGATATTTATAGTTATTGCCATACTTTGCCTGGGATGCTTTTTAATAGTTTCTGAAATGAGATGGCTTTATTGTTTAGAGAGCTCCAAGAAATAAAATTGTTCTTGGCTTGGGAGTTTTGCGGCTGGTTTCTCTAGCAGCTATTAAAGAACAGGCCACGAGTTCTTCCTTATCAGTCGTGCCTGTAGGTGAACAGTGCATTTGGAGCTCTTTCATTTTCCTTTTAGAGTGTTGGGGAACATTGCCATACAGCCTAAAGCACAATGGTGGAGGAAGAATTAAGTTATTTGCTTTGGTCATCATCAGTTTTTAACAAAACTAAGATGGCTCAGTCTGGTGCATTTTCCATTAACTGGGTGTATTGCACATTGCTTTCAAGATTTTCATGCTGGGCAGCACTTACTTTGTAGATCTTTGGTACGCTCAGACTTCCAAGCAATATAGACTTCCCAGTGTAGGTCAAATTCTCTTACACTTTCTGTCTTCCTTCGTGCAGCACTTTCCACAAAAGTATTCCAATAGTATCATGCTATTTGTTTATTTTCCTGAATTACTACCTCTAAAACATCTTTCTCATACTGTTCAGAGAGAAACAGTCTACTCAATAAAAGCAGAAATTGGAGAACAGTTGACTGTTTTGAGTAGAGCTTTGAGAAGCCAGTCATGCTGGTTTTCTGGGTCTACTTAGCATTTTCCTTTGATGCTGTATGTCCTGTACCTTCACCCTGTGAAGAGTGAATACAAAAGTAGAATGTTGGTGCTAGTCCAAAACTTTGTTTATCATTTGTTACCTGAATTTCACATAACTGTAAAAATGTGCCTGAGGTTCCACAAAAGAAGTTTTCTTTTGAGGTTTTTGCTTTGATTTGGGTTGGATCTATCCTGAAAATGTCTTGTGGCATATTACTTGAATTTTTGCAGGTTTTTTTATCCATCAGGAAATAAATTTCCTGAAGTTCTGAGCCAGTGGAAGAAGGTGAAATAAGATAGAAGATGGTCATGTAGACAACTTCATGTTTGTTCAGAGGATTAGTCTTCAGATTTTTGCCAAGTTTCATATAAAAGTTTGGTCTGGCTCTGATGTAATCCACAGTGATTCATCTGCTTCCCACTGTCTCCCAAGAGGGTGAATCACGCTGTATATCTCCAAGATAAACTATCAACATGCACTGACAGAGGTGTCACTCAGGTAAAGAATGATAAACAAATTAGAAAAGATACTGTCCTGAGGTCAAACATTTCCCTGTAAGTGACAGCTAGCAAATACATGGAAATGTCCTTTACCGGTTCTAGATTGTCTGTTTTGTATTTCCTCTGCCTAGAAAAAGATGAGACTGAGAAGCAGACAAGAATAAGTTTCTTTCCTGATACTGGGCACCATAGTTGGAAAGGTTATTTTCTTCTTCCTGCTAAGTACCCTGGCATGTGGTTTTTTCCTCAGATATTGCTTGGCAGTGTCAGCTGGAAGAGATTGTTCTGTTTGGGATAAAACCTTATTTATTTCCCTCCCCACTCCCATTTCTTTTTTCTTTTTTTTTTCTTTTTTTATACTGGACTAGATAACTATGCAATTTGAAGAATAAAAATCAATTTTCTATTTCTGTATCAGATTTTCTTCCCAACCTTTTATCTACAGATTTGCCTGGTTTGCAGCCCTTCTTTCCCTCTCTCCTTGCTGATAACTAATGGACTTTGGTATTAAGCCAGCCTTTCAGTGCAAACACCACCATGCCAAGGAGAGTGTGTGCAGCTATTCTGTCTGCTTTGGAAGCCTACAGATGCAGCCAGAGCTAGAACAATTCCCGTATTGATCCCACACTTGTCAGTTAATTCGTCATAAGGCATGGGAATCCTAGCCCTATCCACATCTGCCTGCATAACTGCAGGGGGAAAACCAATTCTCTGAAGCTCTCACCAGGAAACAAGAAAGCAAAGAGAAATGGGAGCTTGCTGGGAGAGAGGGCTGTAAGCTGCTGGGCCAGAGGGCCGTGAGATTGCCTACCTGCCCCACCCTTTCCCCCTGACTCCTTTTCATCCTCCTGCAGGTCAGCAGGATCAGGTTTATGTTAGTGAACCATGAAGCTTATCAAATAAATGTTGCAGCAGCAGGTGTTTGGCTCTCTCCACAGGCCAAGTCTAACAAGGTTGATATTGTGTCTGTGGCCAAAGTCATGCAGTAATTACTTTTCTAGGCTTGGAACGCCCAAGAGATTTCTGGGAACTAGTTAGAAAAACAAACCTTGCTAAGAGTAGGGGATTTTTTAAAAGGAACAGTGGTGCTCTGTGTGCCAGAAGGAGAGGACAGGCATTTTGAGCGCAGCATCCAGCATGGTGCCCCATCCCCTCACAGACTGCTCATGTTACAGGGGCCTGGAACAGAGGCAAAGTGCCTGACTTTGGTTGCTCACGTTGGGATGGGCAGCTTATTTTGGCCCATGGTGGCATGTGGAAAGGCAGCTGCTTCCTTTAAAGTCATTAATGTGTACTGCAAGAGTTGCATAGCATAGCATTCCCTCTGCTGTCTGTTTCTTGCTTTGTGCATTTCCCTTGTAAGCTCTGAACACCGGTACTGAGTTACAGGACATGATGCAGCCTCATTACCCTAGAGGAAGAATGAGATCTCACAGCACAGCTCGGCTGTGCCCTGCCCCTTTATCTCATGTAGTCCCTCTCAGGCCAGGGAGGACAAAGTTAAAACAGGTCTGTACAGTGATGACATTTAAAAGCAGCAATCTCCATCATTCTTTTTGAGAGTATTGATCTTTTTCCCTGCACCTGATTATTATATGTGATAATGTTACCATAATGTCATTTAAACCAACTTAAGGAATCACAAAAATTGCCTGAATGACTGGAAATTTCTTCTGTTGCTGTGTGGTTGTCCCGGAGACCAGAATTTGAACGTGAGAAGAGGAATAAAGCAAAACTGATTAGACATTCATAGGGTTGTACATTAGACTTGAACCTGATATGTTTAAAAAATTACTTCTTTAATATAAAAAACCTGTAAAATTCTTACTATCTATAGATAATTCTATAGGCGTCCTTCTCTGCTGTTGAGCCATGCTACAAAGCAATGCCTTTGTAGTGATGAATGAATTTTCCCCAGCTAGGAAAGTTAGCATTTAATATTTCAATATATCTGGCAATGCTTTTCCATCCCCACTGTTTATGTTAAGCAGTGTTACTGCATATCACACTGCATTCTGAAGACCAGATGCTTTGGTGGCTGTCCAAAGATTCCACACCATTCTCTCAGTTTTCTCAGGAGCTCACAGCTTCTTGCTGAGCTGCTTTGTCCTGGGTGCCTTGTGCCAGGCACACGGTGACTGAGGGAGCTGTGACCCCTGCTGGGAACGCCATGGCCTGCCGGTCCCAGGGCTGGATTCCGGACCAGGAATGCCGCGCACTCGGAGGCAGGTGCTGCGGGCAGGTGGGACACCTCCTTCCTCAAGGTGTTCACAGACTTTCCATAAACACTGAGTGTAGCAGGTAATGAAGAACTGCTGTACTAAGACTGCTGGAAGGGAAAGCAATGGAATTTGCCTCAGCATTATTGCATTTAGGGCAAATCTTGTCTGCTCTTGAAAAATGGCACCAGGTTCCTTCCACAGCAATTTCCCCATTACAAATGCAATACAGATCAGCCAAAGATCAGGCAGGTTATGTATGACCTAAGATGGCCTAGATGGTGCTTATAGAGATCTCTACTTCAATGTGGGACACATTTGCATGATATAGACAGTTTTTTTTAACATGGTCCTTTATTTTGATTTTTTATATACATTGTTGGAACAGTTGTTAAGCATTTGGAAGGACACATGAATCAGCTTAACTAGGACAGACTTTTTCATCATGCACTCTGTAAACATTCAGGAATGATGTCTGAAAATTGTCATTTGGAGGAAGCATTGCTACAGAATTTGGCCTACCAGACTATCTGAAGTATCAGATTCTGAGGGAAGATGAAGCCCATATCTTAATTTTTCTATAAAAAGCAAAGACCAGCTATGGCCAACTCTAATAAATCTCCACTGGAGAGAAGTGTGTCAGCAAGAAGCCATTCAGGACTGAGCTGTATGGCAATGTTAAAGAGCCTGGAGGCACATTAGGATTGGTGTTGCAGTGCCAGAGCTATGTATGAGAACCTCACACATGACTTATCAGTGTTCACCTGAGTGTAACCAGACATGAACCAGAATATATTTTCGATTAATATTGCAGCTGGGATTTTTTCTCTTTACTTTTGTGATTAGAAGAATGTGCCAGCTGTGTGCATGTGTGTCTTCTGGCAGTGGAGGGATGACAGGGCTTACAGTTTCCATATGAAAGCAAAAGCATGCCTTCTCTAGGCCCAAAACATTTATGAATGTACTTCATAAAGCTTAAGAAATAATAACAAAGAGGAAAATAAGTGGCAGTGGATTATACCAAGGTATTTTATGTACTGTGATGCTTTGTACAGTCATCTGGAAAGAAATGGAAAAGATCTTTTGAAGATCGTTGATTGGAAACAATCTTTATTACCAATCAAGTTCACCTTTGTGAAAAAAGATGGTTATTTAAATGTTAGGCATCTTTTACTCCCATGGCACAAAACTGATTCAAAGACTTGTTCTGATAGATAAACTGTTAAATGGCTTGTTAGATTAGATAAGGGAATTGGAATGTATTTGATGTTAAAATTACATCCCTACATATGAAATCTCTCCTCATCTAGCAACTAGAAGAAGATATTACCTGAGTATAGGAGGTCATCTGCATGTTGTGTAGTTTTCTGAAGGCTGGGGATTGGTTTGGATATTACTTTTGTATTTACTACTTTTTATCCCCAGTGAAAAAAAAAATGTTTGTATTGGCTACACAGAGATGAAAACATGTTGAAGTTTTCAGGTATTGGTAATGGACGCCAGAGTTCTCACCTGACAGTCAGTTTACATTAAGATCTGGGCTACATCAGAAAGAGGAAAAAAGGACTGCTAACCAACCTAAGAGAGTTATATCATTCCAGTCTTTAATGGGCCAGATTATTCCTGGCCTATTAATGTAGAAGTTGTCAACATGAATGGAATTACAGAGACACCTGCAAATACTCTCCTCTAATATAAAATACCTGATATTGTCATTTTTTGTCAGATTCCCGAAACAAGGTAATGATGCCACTTACTTGACAAGGATGCTAAAAGTACATCTACCACTGAAATTAATTAATTGTTTTTTCCTTGATTAAGAAGTTCTATTACTCCATGACCCAGAATCATCAAACTTTTTTTTCTTTTGAGCCCATTTTCATGGCTTATGGTCAAAACAAGAGTCTAAATCTCCATAATTAATCTTAAGCCCTTAATACACCATATGATTTCTGACCCAGCAAGGACTTGCATCTCACAGTAACATATGCAGCAAAAAAGTGATATCAGTCTTCCTGTTTCTTGTCTGAACCTGCCAAGAGCCACTATGGATACATATCCGACAATACCGTTACCATTGCTGAAGATGCTGTCGGTGATTCCAGTGGGACTCCTAAAGATCAGAATGAAACAAAGTCTTCTTCCTTGAACTGTTGATCAATTGATCATGAGAATGAAAAGGTTGTAGTTGTAATTTGGCTTTTCATTGTGTTTTCTAAGCCTGTGGTGAGTAATCATAAACACTGACAGGTTACTAGCATGGTGTGTGGACATATTTTGTATTTGGGAGCCAGCCCTGATGGGACTGGGAAGTATGCTTAAAGGCTGCCTAAGGAGAGTTTCTCTTCTTCTGGGCAGCATTGTATTTTGAGCTTTTCAGTATCATTTGAACAGTGTTGCTTGTCATAGCCATCCCAAGTCTTTTTGCATTCTCATCATGGGCAATTATTTTTTAGTGAGATGCTTTCAATTAAAAGGGATAAAGTCAGCCCTTGAAAAGTTTAGCATGAACTGATTTCAAGTGCTCATATATTCCAAAAAGTGAGTCTGAAGCAGTAGTTGGAGGCTTCTGAGAGTTCCTACTTCTTCTGAGCAGTAGGAACTCTCAGAAGAATCCACTGGGGAGGCTCTTTTGAATAACTGCCTGTGCAGAATTGCTTCTTGTCATCCCCAAGATAACTGGTTACCACAGTGATTTCAAGTCTCTGGAGACAGTGAGACAAATTTTAGGAAACATATCCAGCAGAAAATACTCAGGCCTTGATAGGTTAGTCTGAGTAGCCTTGGGAATGCACACAAAACTATCTGGTGCTTGCTGTGAACAGTGGGAGGCTCAGTCTGACTTTCAATTAAAAAAATTCAAATAAAATTTTAGACAGTTCTAACTGGAATGCTGAGAAATCCTGTTGATTTTTGGGACTGTGAGCCATCTTAAAAAGGGTTCAAGCAGTTAATGCTAAAAATAATATGAGTTTTGAGGTCCATTCCATGGGAATATATGATGTTTGTAGTTTCAGAAGGAAGATCAGTGTGCCTGGAAATCATAGACTCTAATTTTCCATGTTAAGCCATTGAATTCGTCTAATTTCCCCTCTTTCTGAATTTATCTTGCTCAAAAGTCCTCCTTTAGTCCATTTTTCTCTTACACATATATTTTCTGTGCTAGTTTCTGAGGGACTGGCAAGAGTATTAAAATATATCTATCTATATATAAATACCTGCATTATTTACACATGTAAACAAAAAAATTCCTTCTCTTCTTTGGAATAGTGGTCTTAGGCAACTGTTAAGATTCCTATTTTCCAATCATTTAATACATTGGAAGTTTAATCAAGGGATATCAAAGAATATCTCTTTGGCCAGGGAAAAATAGTTTGGCAAAGAAAAGGTAGGAGTGTTAGAGATAGGAAGTTTTTTTAGTATGTTTCCATGAGAAAGGACAGAAAGAAAACAAATGCAAAAGAAAACTAAAAGGAAATAAAAGAATCATAAGGTTGAAAAAATTAAAGGACAGTGCCCAAACTGAAGAGCCATTGAGGAGAAAGAATCATTTAAGAAACTCCAAAGGGTGGGGAATGGAAAACTGAAATTAGGAAGGAACATTAAAAAAAGCCTAAAGCTTTGTCCATGCTGCCAGCAAATCTATTTTGCTCAATTTTGGCTAAGCTGGATAAACATTTTTTCTGGCATGTATAGGTGGTTGCCCAAAATTTGTTTGTTACAAGTAGGTTGGAACAAACCTCCCAAAAATGTTTTTTGCCTAGTCCCGTGAATTATGCTAAATCATATTTTTACTTTGAGTCAAAAAAAATTGGCCCCGCAGAGGCCAGCCAAACACCAAGGCAGCTCAGACAGTTGGATTTCACAGCTGTTTTTACATTCTGTGGTTTAAGCTGTGGGGATGTGGCTTAACTGCAACATCCCGCCAGATCTCCGAGGGAAGGAGCACCCCAAGGTAGCATTCTCCAGCTCTGCCACCCATTCAGGATCAGCATAAGCAAGGGAGCCCTCAATGCTCTTGATGTCTGTAGTATAAAATTACAACAAAATGCCTGCAGAAGACTGTAACACAAAGAAACCAAAGACACACACAGTCACTGTGAATGTGCTTGCTCTACACAGCGGTGTTTGGCGCTGTCTTGTACAACTGCAGTGGGGCTGGGGCTCAAGGTGGGTCAGAATCCTGCTTGAAGAGGGAAGAAAAAGTGTCTGAATGCTGCCTCTGTCTTCAGTTTCACAGAGGTTTGTTTCTCACTTGGAGTGGCTCTGAGTGGTGTGTCTTCCTAAGGGAACCATTCTGAGTGAGGGTCACCAGATACAGATGTTTGATTGTGACCATCCACCTAAGACCATAGCCCGGCTTCAGGTTGTAGTAATGCTGATCTCTCATCTCCTGGTCATCAACAGATGTCCAAACCAAGGCCAGCTTCTGTTTCACTTCTGGTACTCATCAAACCTCTCAGAGAGTTGTCTATGGGAGCTAAGTAATCTGTTTGCTTTGTACTTGAGG